>CM040122.1:83522878-84163575 GCA_022559845.1 Amorphophallus konjac | reverse complement strand
AACATGTTAAACTAATATTCTTGAGTACATACTAAACATGAATTAGGTTCAAGCATAGGGGAATAAACATGAAATAGGATTAAGTGCATTACACAAGAAGACTAATGGGTTCAAGCATTGAAGTTATTAAACAAATATTGAGTACATATTAAACATGAAATAGGTTCAAACTGTACAATAAACGTGATCCTTACCTAAATGATGATGCACTAATATGGATAATAACTAGAAGAACCTTCTCCCTCATCGTCTAGCTTTTCATGTTCATACCTATAAGAAGGTTGTATGTATGGTCTATAATCACTATAACCAAATAATGAGGTAGCCAAGTCCTGCATCCCTCTTTAGAACCCTCTTGGAGTGTTTGGTTGGCTTGATTGGAATCCAGTATCAGCATAAGAATCTTGAGGAAGAGAAGAGAAATTGGTCGGATATGGATGGAACTGGAATGCTGGTTCATGACCCCACCCATAAATGGCTGCCTCCTGTTGGCCACCTCCATAACCTGATGGATGCCCATATTGACTCTGTGAATCATGTCCTCCCTCACCCTGACTGTATCCTCTGCATGTGTCTGCGTGGAAGGAGGAAGGACCACCAGCACCGCCAGTAGTAGCACATGCTGCACCTGTAGTACCTGCAGCTACACTGGGATCATCATCATCACCAGCATCATCATCACCATCAGAAACCAGTCGTCTTTTAGCCTTTGGGGATGCTTTTTTCTCTTTTGGTGTCAATTTTTCAGTCATCTTTGACATGAGTCCTTTTTCCCTTGGCGTGTGTCTCACATAAATCTGCTTCAACTGCTCAATTGTCGGGTCCTCTCGAGCAGCAGCACTTGCCCTCTCAGTTAGCCCACGCACTGATGTACTTCTTCTTAAGGATGTAGGTGGCTTGCCCATTCTAAGAGTGGCTGGCCTGCTATCTGAGTCTGAGTGTCTAGTTAGCTGAAAATCATGCTGCTCCTCAGTGTCATCAACAACCCCAGGTGGATCCCTTCTCTGGTGCGCATGAGTATCTCTGGCCCTCTTTGTTTTTCTTCTGAATTCGGGATCTCTTGCCTCATATTCATCTAGTATGCCCTCTGCCCATGTTGTATCATCAATATCAAAAATGGGCTCATCAACCTGCTCTCGTGTCTCCACCCAAGACTGCAAGGGATTATCATCATCAAATAAAGCATCCACATCAATTTCTGCACTGCCATCCTCAGCGACGCGTTTGTCCCGTAGCTGTGGTCTCAACTTCATATTTTTTATTCTCAACCTCATATTGTAGTGACAGTAAACTAATGTGTCTAACCGTTCAGCCTTTAGCCGATTGCGAACCTTTGAGTGTATAAGGCTGAACGTGCTGCAATTTCTTTCACATTGGCTTGCTGATGTGGTTTGACTCAACACCCTGATTGCAATGAAAGCCAATGCAGAACTGCCTAAATCTCTATTATTCACCATTACCCACCAGTCAGCTATTCCACCAACATGAAAAAATATATATAAGTTGTAAATAAAAATCAATTCTCCGTGATGTAATTGCAAAGAAAGCACAAAGATAACCTCATACCTGGGCTCACTCTTCCCACTGCGTATTGCAATTGGGAGTCGGAATACGTCCTAGTTCTCATTCTATAATAGTTCATCTACAAAAATAAAGTAATAGATTAGCATAACAGTATAAGTAAATTCTATACCTCTTATTCATGAAATCAATAAGGCCAACCTCTACTTTCGCCTGAAGCCTCTTTTCTGGTGTCCTCGATAAACGACCAATGACTTTTAAAGTCCCTTGGAGCACCTCGCCATCAACATGTGCATTGGCATCGTACATAAATCGAGGGTTGAGGAAATAACCTACATTTGTGTATAAGTGTCTAAATGTTACATATAAAATAACCTAAACAATAATGTATCAATACAAATAATCACTCACCAGATGCATGCAAGTCGTAGTGTAATGTGGTGTCCCATCTATGATCAATAATTTTCCACCACTTTGCATATTCTTTGGGAAGGGATTCCTGCAACTCCATTTTGGCACGGTCCATGGCCTCGTACAGATATCTCATATCATTCTTCTCATCGCCATCCACCATTCTTAGGACCTTCACGAGGGGGGTGACTACTTTCATGTATTGTGAGACCCTGCCCCAGAATTTGTTATCGTCCACGATGTGGGAGACATCCAAATATTCCATCTGAGCATCAACATTAGACTTGTCGATGTATTCCCGTAGGGCATTGTGGTACATGAAAACTTTCAGCTCATTCTTATACTTGTGCAAAGAAAAAAATTTCAATCAAATACGGAACATAACTATAAGGATAAAGAAGTAAGAATTGAGTGCAACTTATACCTGTGCAAAGACTCCAAAGAAATGAAATTTCAAGCAAATCTGGTTGGCCATGCACGGATGATATCTCGCCCCCCACTTGCATGCTCCCTGAACATGTTCAATATCCTAGGATGGCCATAAATATATTGGGTAATCCTTTGTGCCCTTTCAACTGTCTTCTTCACATGATTGTCCTTCCCAATATCTTCCAGAATCAAATCTAAACAATGTGCAGCACATGAGAGCTAGTATAAGTGACTGCGCTTCTGCATCAATTTCTTCCCTGTAACCTTATAACTAGCTTCATTATCAATCACTACTTGGACAGCATTGTCCTCTCTAATTTGGTCTACCATGTTATCCATCAAATTAAACAAATAATTTACATTTTTTTCATAATTTGATGCATCTACAGATTTTACAAATATTGTACATTTGATGCAATAGACCAAAAAATTAATCATGGATTTCTTCGTGGTACCAGTCCAGCCATCACACATAATAGTGCATCCTCTCTCCATCCATATATGCTTGAAGCTTTCAACCCAGTCAGAAAGCTCAAACTCTCCCTCAAGGCCACGCTCGTATATGTCTCGACGTGATGGGGCCTTCAAGCCAGGGCCAGCATCTGCTATGGCATCTAGCATAGGTTGGAAATATTCGCTTTCAGCTGCATGTGCAGGAACACCTGCATGAAAAAATCATTTGCAGATACTTTTAAATGCATGCCCTGCAACTTCTGCTGATTTTTTTACCCCTCTCAATGCAGACTTGATTTTAGGTTGTGTAGCATGGGGCCTTCTGTGGAGATAGCTGTCCATGGGGCCTGTTCTCTGCGTCTGTGGGGCAGCACCAATGTCAGGACGTCGTGCAGCTGTACTTTCGTAGGTCCCTGAACTTATGGGTGCCTTCCCTTTCCTTCGAGCGGCTTGTTCACGTTCCCTTGCTTCAGTCAGCTTTGGATCTGAATCCTCAGTGCCTTCCTCATCATCATCCCTCCTAACCCTTCTGCCTGAAATCTCCTACGCAATTTCAGCCTCATCTTCAGCCTTTTGTTGCATCCTCTCCTTTTTGCCCAGAAGGCACTGGCGCATTTGTTCTCGGACCTCTTGGGGACATCTGTCACATTGTTTCACCTCTCCTCTTACCCCTGTCAAATGTTATTTTCCTCTAGTTGCATTTCACTTTTCTTCTCCCAGCATCAACTAAAGAGAGATGGGCCCACCCCGGATCCTCCTGTCCTTGCTGCTCCTGTGTTTGTTGACGTCTAGGCATGATACTGCATTAAAACATTCATACACAAAAAGTTATAAGTACAATTAAAAACTTAACCCTTAATTATCACATAACTCTTAATCACCCTTCAAAAAAATTAATTACCAGCTGTTGCACCCATAATTTATCGTGCTAAAGGTTCGGGATTTTAATCCCGCATGTGACAAGATTTCGGAAGCGGTGTATCACCCTCCGATAGGATATTCCTACACGGGATACCTTGTTCGGCGTATCGCCGTCCCGTCGGATATTCTTAAGCTTACAGCTTTGTAGCCCACATGTCGTGGCGATATAAATCCCTCGGGGGATGGCCACCAACCAAGCACAAGCCACAATGATCGTCAGGATCATGTGGTTATATTAAAAATCCCTACGGGATTAAGTCCCTGCCTTCCGGACGTGTATCCCCAAGCGAGGAACACTACTACAACAACGCAGGAGATGCTGAAGAAGGTCTACGTACCAAGCACAACGTCCCTCGCACGTGTATCACGAGGCACGGACAACAACTCGTCCTCCCGCAGCGGCCTACGGCACGAGGAAGACGACAAACGAACAAGGCGGCGTTCCTTCTCGTCGTTCTCCACGAGACACGGCGAAAACCCGGAGTTTCAGGGCCTCGGAGCCTCCTTTTATGGAATCCGCGCGAGAAATAGACCCGTCCGGGGGTGGAGGGACCCGTCCGGGGTCGCCCTTACCCGGACGGGTCCGCCCGGGGGGAGAGGAGTCCCGCGCGGGACTCCTCCTAGGCAGGTGGACCAGCCCGGGGTCGGGCGCACCCGGGCGGGACCCACCCGGGGTCCGCGACCCCGGGGAGTTCCCCCTCGGGGTGCGCGCGGCCCGGGTGGGGGCCACCCGGAGTCCACGACCCCGGGGAGGTCCTCCCCGGGGCGCGCGACCCCGGGCGGGACCCACCCGGGGTCCGCGACCCCGGGCAGGCCCTGCCCGGGGGCTCGCGACCCCGGGGAGGTCCCCCGGGGGTCCGCGACCCCGGTCAGGTCCTGCCCGGGGGCCCGCGACCCCGGGGAGGTCCCCCCGGGGGCCCGTGACCCCGGGCCGGTTCCCCCCGGGGAACCGCGACCCCGGGCAGGTCCCTCCCCGGGTGTCCGCGACCCCGGGACGGTCCAGGACTGTCCCGGGGACCTCCCACCCCGGGGAGGTTCCATTCCCGCGCACGGACTAAAAAAATTTGAAAATGGAACCTCCCCGGGGTCATTTTCATCCCGTTGGACCCGTACGGGGTCGAACACTCCCGGGGAGGTTCCCCACTTCTATAAATAGACCCCCAGAGGTCCAGAGGAAGCACACTTGGAAGTGACTACAAGCAGCAACCTACGGAGCATACTTGAAGCTTTTGTTCGTTTGTTTCGGCCCGCGTGGGGTAAGTCCCCGGGTCTTGTATTTATGCCCCTATGGAGTATATTTACGTTTATGCCCCTCAGTGGGCCATGTTTGTAATTATGCCCCTCAGCGGGCCACGTTTGTAAGTCTTTACGTCTCGGGACGACTGAGTCTTATATTTCTGTCCCCTATAATGGCGAAATTACAAAAATATCCTTCCCGGGATTGTAAAAGACCGAAGTCCTGTAATTTGCAGTTATACCCTGCAATCTCTTGTAATTGGGACTACGTCCCTATCTCCCGCTCCAAGGCGGACGTTTGTACAGCCGACAACTCGCCGACAACCCTTGTACTCACATGGAATTATAAAAGCATTCAGCATGTTTTATATGTAACCTCGGGTGGGAAAATTATAAGAAAATCCCCCGACTTAGGAAAATTGTGTATATACCCCTCCTTCGGCCGAATTGACAAATGTGTGAATTCCATGAAGCCCCTTGTCATTCCTTCAGTCCGGAAGTGTTGTCAGCTCAGTCCAGCACTCGTGTATTATACCAAATCTAGGTCTAGGGTCTGGTAAAATTACCAAAATATCCCTGTAACCTAAACATGGCCTCAGAGCCCTTGAAACCCTCCAGAAAGAGCCTCAGCGCCTTGGGGAGTTAGAGATCCAGTTTCACTTCCATTCCAGCCCAGAAAATTTCATAAATGTCCCTGGCCTGGAAAATTACCAAATACCCCTGGGGTCCAGAAAACTTCCCTTGCTTTAAAAATGCCTATGGCTTCCGCATATTTGCGCCTCTATGCCTAAATCTTAGGGTTTTGCTCAGACCTAGCCCTAATCTAGTTGTTTCTATGTGTTGGTGGTAAAATAAGTGGTCATGGAGAGTCTCTCGAGTGAGCTTGCCCTCCACATCAGAACCTCTGTAGAAGTCTTTTGGGACCTCTTTGACAGTTAAACAAAGGTGTTCGGACGTTAGGCCGATGTAAATCAACACTGACTCCGGTCAGTGAGGAAAGGTCCAGCACACGAACCCAAATCGTCTGATACTATGCGCACCCACGGAACCCTCTCTACGCAGAGGAGAGTTTCTTTTCAAAAAGAACGAAAATCTACCTTTTATCTACGATAAGAGTATTTCTTAGATTTTTTTTCCGTGTCCAACAGACTGGCACGCCCGGTGGGACCTTTCCCGCCTTTCTTCTTTCTGTCAAAGAAAGTCTCTAAAAACTTCTTCAAGGTTCTGATTGCTCCTCTTCCTCTTACAGGACGGGAAGAGGAGGGCTCACATCTCTCTGTTCATTTGAGAGTTCTTTGTGCATCTGCACACCACTCCGTTCGTGCTACGCACCATCACCACCAACACTTCAACAGCGATGGCTGCCGTTACCTACGGCCCCGAGATCGTCGCCAATCACGCCAGGCTCGGATTCCTGGCGACCCCACTGGTCTTCGGCGACTTCCCACCTGTCGTCGGCTCGCCCTTCTTCTTGGGCGTGGTACCGGTGGCTGAAGCCAGTTCAGCCACGCTTCAAACAGCTGTCGGGGGCATCAAGCCTTCGGCTCCAACAACTGGCCGGGTTAGTCCGGTCAAGAAGACCATCACTGAGGGTGTTAGGCCTTCGGTTTCAACAACTGGCCGGGTCAGTCCGGTCGACAAAACAACTATCGAGGGCGTCAGGCCCTCGGCCCTTCAACTGGCCGGGTCCGCCCGGTCAAGAAGACAACTGTTAGAGGCGCCAGGCCTTCGACTTCAATTGCTGGCCGGGTCAGTCTGGTCCAGAAGCCAACTATTGAAGGAGGCAAGCTCTCCGCCATTCCCGGTCGGGCTCGCCCGGTCGACAAGCCAGCCGTCGGAGGTGCCAGGCCCTCGGCTTCGACAATTGGTCGAGTTTGTTCGGCCAACAAGCTAGCTTCTGAAGGCGTCAGGCCTTCGGTTTCGTCGATTGGTCGGGTTCACCTGGCCAAGAAGTCAATCACTAGGGGTGTCAGACCCTCTGTTGCAACAGCCGGCCGGGTTCGCTCGGTCAACAACGCGACTGTCGAGGGCGTCAGGCCCTTGGCTACATCAACCGGCCGGGTCCATCCGGTCAATTCGCCAACTGTTAAGGGTGTCAAGCCCTTCATCCCAACAACTAGCCGAGTTCCATTGGCTGCTCCGTCAATGGCCGAAGGTGTCAGGCTTTCTGCCCCAGCTATTGGCCGAGTTTTCTCGGTCAATCAAATCACTGCCGGCGCCGCCCTTGCTCAACGAGGACAACGTCGCCGCCGCAATGGCGCCAAACCTACTGCAGCTACCCTCAGAGGTGTTGTACCTGCTCAACGGGGGCAACGTCGCCGTCGTCAGAAGGACGCCATGCCTACCACGGGCGCCACCACTGCCTCCCCTACTCAATGGGGGCAACGCCGGAGCCACAAGGGTGCAAGGCCGGAGGCTGCTGTCTCGCGCTCCAGCAAGACTGTGATTGTCGGAGACATCCGCATCCGGCTCAATGGAGGTGAGCCGATTATACCACGGGATCGTCATGTCCCGACTATCTCTACCTCCAACCGCTTCGAGCCCCTCCGGCAAGTCCGGGAGAAAGGAGCGAAGAAGGAGAAGTCTGCCGTACCTACGGCAACTCCGCGCGTTTTGCAAAGGCCCAGGCCACGAGCTCCCCGTCCAAGGACAGGGGGCAACCCAACTGAGGAGCATCAGCTCCATTTGAAGAAGATCTGGGTCACCAAAGAGGAGGCCCGAATTATAAGGCGCGCGAGGGCGGAGGAGCCTTTTCGCATGTCGGATCTTCGACGAGCGCGGAGTCCGACAAGCACTGAGGCCTCAGTTTCTCCGCAATTTACAAATCAGCCCCTACGGGGGCAGAAGCGCCGCGGAGCTGGCAAGAAGGTGCGGCCGACTTCCCCGTGGGCCAGTTCCACGCACACGGAGGAGGATCGCTCACCTCAAGCAGCCACATCCCGAATGTCTGTCTTCGACAGACTTGGGAGGCCGCCCAAGCCGGAGCGACAACCGCCCAAGAAAAAGCGGGTAGTCCAGGTGACCGATGACACTGTCAAAGTGTTCACCTGTTACGCCACCTCCGGCGAAAAACAGCCCGAAGGCACCTCGGGGGAACTCAATCAGCCTCTTCAATATACGAGGAGGTCAAGGTCCGGGCCCCGGGGCCTGGCACAAATTCAACAGGTGCCGGCCGCCGGTACCTCTCAGCCTGAGCCGGCGCGGCAAGAAGAACGCCAGGAAGACGTCCACAGTATTGATGGGGACAGTCACTCCAGGGGCGAAGAAGAGCTGGGGGAGGAACCACGGGCCCCCATGCTGGACGAGCTCCAACGGGAAAACCAAGAGCTCAAGAACCTGCTACAGTCGCTTTTACGCGAAAAGGAGGTTCCTTCCCCGCCTCAGGCGGCACCGGCTGGAGTGGATCAGCATCCTTCTCCCATCCTGGCAGTAGCCAATGCCTCTGTCACCGCTGCGAGACTCCCACTGGCAGTGGACTTCGAAGTCCCGCCGCATGAAGCCAATGCGTGGTCATCTGCTACTCCTGCTGCAGAAAGCCTCATGACGCAGAAGCAGATGATCGAGCGCATCGTGGAAGCGAAGTTCGCTCAACATGGCGAGGGGGTGGCTACCGTTGATTTGTACAGCGTGCCTTATCCCCTCCATCACCAATTCAAGAAGCTTCCACCGGATTGCCCTAAAGCCCCGAAGCTCCAGAAATTCAACGGGCAGGGTTCTCCGCATGAACATCTGGCCTATTACATGACGGCCATGGGTGAATTAGCCTTGGAAGAGGCATACTTGCTGCGGTATTTCGCCACGTCCTTGACTGGAACCGCCTTCCAATGGTATTCAAGGTTAAAGCCCAACTCAGTATCTGATTGGGCTGATATGCAAAAGAAGTTTGTCGACCGCTTCCAAATGGTCGAGCGCAAAGTCTCCCTGGCAGAGCTTTGTTCCCTTCGACAGAAGAAGGGTGAAACAGCCTTAGACTTCATCAAGCGATGGAGGGACGTCAGCATGCGCTGCGATAATCCTCCGACGCCTGAAGATGCAATCACTATCTGCCGCAGGGGTCTCTCGGCAGAAGTCAGTGAAAAGCTTCTGGGCTCCAATATCAGAGGCTTCGACCAGCTCAACACGGTGGTGGCGGAGATTGAGATGTTCTTCGCTGATCACCCTGCACAAGCCTCTACAAAAGGCAAACCCTCCAAAGACCGTCTGGCTAGCGGTAAGGAGGTAAATGCCGTGGACTTCTCCCCGACGAATGGAGATAAAGGGGAAGGAAAGTCCAAAGGGAAAGGCAAGAAGTCTGGTGATAAGACAAATGTGTCTTCCTTATCAGAGAACATGAAGACGCCTTATTCCTTCAGAAAAGAGCATACTAAGATGCTCTTTGATCTATGTATGAAGGAGCAGCTCGTCCCTCTGCCGGACCCGCGGAAGCCCGCGGAGGTGGATAAGACAGATGATCCAACCTATTGTGTGTATCACCGAAGGTTGGGTCACACCATCGGGGATTGCTATGTTTTCAAGAATATAGCAGAAGAGCTCATTCAGAAGGGCTTGGTAAATATGCTGGGTCATGCAGTCGACCCACCTCAGCCTCATCCGTGGAGCCGATCGAACCGGTCGGCTAACGTGGTCCATATGGTGGCGATGGCTTCAAGCTTTAATGCCTCCGAAGCCGGGCCCTCAAGTCGACAGCCCAATGGTGGTCCCAGAGCCACTCCTCCTCCATTCCCAGAATGTTTGGCGCTGCGGAGGACTATCCGGAAGATCCGAGGGGAAGTCCGACAGCTACGACGGGAACAAAGGCGCTTGCTGCAGTTCCTAGAGAGCATTGATCAGCAGTTGTCCACCTTCCCTTTTGGCCCATTTGCCAGGGGGTTAGCTCCAGCCCACATACGGGAGGCGGGTGTATCACCCACGGGTCGGGCTCCGCTCAGGGGTTGGCTCTCTGAAGAGTCCTCGGATTCATCTGAAGACGAGGAGGACTCACCCGAAGACATGGAGGCTCCACTTCAAGTCGAGCTCCCAGAGAAGTTATACTCCTTCCCTTGCGAGAAAACTCCCAATATCTTCTTCGCATGTCAGCGGGCGGGGCTGATTACCCCGTCACCCATGGAGCAGACGCCAGGCGCTGCTTTTCATCAGGGCTATTGCCTATATCATGAAGTTGTTGGCCATGTTATCCACAACTGTGAGCCATTCAAGGACCTCGCCGAAGACTTAATCAGGCGAGGGAAGATGGATATGGGCGAATTTCTAGTCGACCCACCGCAGCCGCATGCACGAAGGAGTCTTCACTTCTCCGTCAACGTCATTCACGCTACAGCAGCCTTCCAGTTCCCCGAGCCGCAGGAGGAGGGAGTTAGTTCCCAGGGAGCCAGTTCCCAATCGCCCAAGTCCACACTCTGGTATCCAGGGTGGCGACCCTCTCATCAGTGTTCTTTTCCTAAGGAAGACACTGAGAAGATTTTTGATAAACTTCTGGAGGATGGCTGGGTGTTGACACATGACCCACCGTCTTATTACAATGAGACGGCCAAGATACACCCCCGCTATTGCAAGTATCATGCAAGGGTGTCTCACCCCACTCGGCAATGCCCAGAGGTTCAAGACTTCATTGAAGCCCTCATCCAGAGAGGGGTTGTCGATCATCAGGGGAATTCCATGACAAGGTTACGCCTTGCAGAGGCCGCCAGGGAGACACTCCAACAGGCCCGGCGAGAAACTGAAGCTTTCTCCCGATTAGTCCGGCCAAGTGAGCCTACGGAAAATGATGAATTCCCATTACTCACTAAAGGCAAGGCCACGGCCACCTATAAAGGGCCTAAGGTCCAGAACCCAAGAAGCCAAGTTGCGGGAGAGAGTTCCAAGGTCCGTCCCAGGTCGAATCAGCCAGGCATCGTCCTAAGAGAACTCTCGGCCAGACAACAAAGGCAAAGCCAAGGCGTCAGAGCCTTCAGCCAAAGCTCCTGCCAAGTCAGCAAGGCCATTAGTCGGGGAAAGGACTCAACCCCTTGAGCCCGCAAAGATCCCGGCTAAGGCCTCTGTCAGCTCAACAAGGCCGCCAATTGTAGAAAGGCCTCAGCAGCTCAAGCAAGCCAACCCACCAGACCAAACAGAGTCGGTGGAACTACAAAGCTCCCAGAGGCCCTACTGTGGACTGGCAGAGTTCCAGGAGTTGCCTCCTGAAATAATTGCTCAAGCAATCAATGCCACCTTTCAAGCTCAGCCGGAGGAGGTCAATTGGACCAAGGTTGCCCCCAGAAAGAGCCGTGGCGCTAAAACTCCTAAGGAGTCAGCCCGGAGCAAGAAGCAAAATTCTGGGGGCAAGCAAGTCCCACTGCCGAAGCAAACTCCCCTTTCTTCTCAAGAGGCAGTACGCCAAAAGAAGCAGGAGAAGAATCGCACGAAGAATTTGAAGAGGAGGTTGAAGAAGCAAGCCGAGCAAGCCGCTGCTATGGAGGCTCCTAAGGAGCTAACTCCTCTACAAAGACTTCAAAAGCTCATAGATGAGCTGGAGGAGTACACTCCCCCTCATCCCACCAGGGTCGTCACTCTAGACGAATATATTCCCTGGGACAAGCTTGGGCGCAAAGCTCGTCTTCTACAATGGCTCCGAGAAATGGTTCACCGTCTTGAAGAAGGTGAAGACTTCCCAATCCCGGAGGAGCTCACTGTCGAGATGCTCGAGGAAATGCTGCAAGAGCTCTCCTGCAATATGGTGGCGATTCCGCCACCCGACAATATTTATTGTCCCGCGGCTGATAGCACTGGAGGCCAGGCACCTATGGCGACATATCAGCGCCGCTCGGCAAGAAATGGCCGGGGACGCGGCCGGGGTCGTGCCCGGGGACGTAGACGTAAAGGTCTCCCGACTCTTGACCGGGTCATAATATTCAGAGGGGAGAAGCCGGGTCCTGTCCCAGAAACTCAAGTTCGGGGAATCCCTTTCATCCTCAGCCCCTCAGAGGGTTCAGGCCCCACTTCAACGGCTAAGCCGGGTGGTGTCCCTTTCACAATCACTTCCTCCGATGAAGAAGAGGAGCCAGCCAAGTCGCCAAAGCGCGAGGAGGCGTCAGAGCAAGCCGGCCCCTCCAACAGGGTCGAGCCCGTAAGTCCAGCAGGTCCTTCTAATAAAGACCAGCCTGAAGAACCTTTGCCACCTCTAGAAGAGTCTTTGGCTCCGCTATTCCAGGAAGATGCGGAAGGCCAGAATACGGAGGAGCGCCCTCCTAAACGGGAGAAGTCTCGCCAGGTGCCGAAGGCCTTGGCAGAAATCATTCCGCCATTTGACAAGACCCGTGCCAAGGCAGACCGCAAAATTATTCATCATATGAAGCGGTTCCCAACAAATGTCACTATTTGGGAAGCCATTGCCTGGAGCAAAGACCTCAGAGAGGCTCTTGTCAAGATACTTCAAGATCCAGAGGCGTATGAAGCCCATGTTGCAGAGTTGCAAGCTCAAGCATATGAAGCACTCACAGCAAATATCACCTTCACGGACAAAGACATGTTGCTGTCTTCTCCGTGCCATAATCGTCCCTTATATATGAAGGGGACGATCAATGGGCATGACGTGAATCGCATCCTGGTGGACGCCGGAGCAGCCGTCAACATTATGCCTTTGAAGACTTTCAAGTCTCTATACTTGGCACCTTATTTGCAAAAGGTGACCGATGTCAAGATCTAGGGATTCAATCAGGGTTCCGAGGAGGCGCTTGGTCGGGTTGTTGTCAAACTAGTTTTGGGCGATTTCGTCACCCAAGCGACATTCTATATCATCAACTCCGACACATCTTACAAGATGCTGCTTGGAAGACCTTGGCTTCATGAGAATTGGGTCGTTCCTTCAACGTTGCATCAGTGCATTAAATATGCTAAGGAAGGGGAGCAACATACGGTCTTCGCAGATCAAGCCCCGTTCCATCCCAATGAGTGCCATCTGGCCGATGCTTCACTATATTTTGGGAAGCCCACCTTAACAATCCCCGAGCCTTTAAAAGGTAAAGGGAAGCAAAAGGTGGACCCTGAAGTTGAAGAAGGGCATCTCTTCACTGTCAACCAAGACATGGTAAAGCTGCACAGGCTAAGCCTCAGTGCCGCCTCCAAGCCGACCCAACCAGAAAGGCGGAGTATGGACTTTGAAGCCAACCTTATCAGCCGGGTCATTGATGAGAGTATCTCCTTACCACCCAAGTGCCTTCAGCTCTCGTCCCAACGGGACGAGTATGAGGTGGAGCAGTTGAAGACCTTTGCAGTCTCCTATCAACGAAGAAGGAGACGCAACAAGGGCAAGGAGGTCAAACCGATCATCTTTTACAAAGGTGATTTAGTCCCACCGTGTCCTCCTAAAGATGACTTCGGCTGGGATACTCCCGCCGATGTGGTGCCAGAGCCAGTCCAGGAGATGGACGATATGCCAGAGCATATTAAGGAGATGTGTAAAAAGCAGCACATCCCGCAAACTCTGGACCCTGCGCGAGCGACATACTTCCACCAACTATGGAATCCTCCACAAGTCCGCGGGCAGCCTCCCTTCTCCCGCAAAGATACAAGGGGCCTTGGCTATGACCAGGAGAAGGACTTCGAGGTCCATTTTGCAGTCAACACCATAGGACTGCTACCTCTCCCTAATGGGCAAGCTGAAGCTGAGCCTAAGGTTGATGACTCTGTGAGGGAGTCCGCTGATGTGTCTACGACACCATCACCTTCATCAGAGTCGACAATGACCACCCCTCAGAGGAAGGAGCAGCTCAGCCTGCTAACCATCAGCAAGATGAAGCAAGCCCTTCGGCTTCAAGCCACGAGCAAAAGTGCTTCGAAGAATTTAATGTCTATGAAGCCAACACTGATGACGAGGGAGACTTCGTCGACCTCCAACCAGCTCCACCGGAGCTTGAAGACGGTGGTGAAGCAACTGTGGACGAGTTGATCGAAATCAACCTTGGAAGCAAAAGTGACTATCGTCCCACCTTCATAAGTGCTCTCCTCAGTGAGGAAGAAAGGCAGTCGTATCGACAACTTTTAGAAGAGTTCAGGGATTGTTTCGCCTGGACCTACAAGGAAATGCCCGGGCTCGACCCTTCTGTGGCTGAACATGAGCTGGCAAAACTTTCAACAGTCAAGCCAGTCAAGCAAGCTCAAAGGCGCATGCGCCACGAGCTGGAACTGAAGGTCAATGCTGAAGTCGACAAAATGCTCAACGTGGACTTCATAGAGCCTTGCATGTATCCTGTGTGGCTCGCCAATATAGTCCCTGTTAAGAAGAAGAATGGCCAAGTCCGAGTCTGCATCGACTTCAGGGATTTGAATAAGGCATGCCCAAAGGACGACTTCCCTGTCCCAATCACTGAGACAATGGTTGATATGACCACTGGTCATGAAGCCTTGTCTTTTATGGACGGGTCGTCGGGCTATAATCAAATCCGCATGGCCGTCAAAGACAAAGGCCATATGGCTTTCCGGTCTCCTAAGGGGATCTTCAACTACAAAAGGATGCCGTTCGGTCTGAAGAATGTCGGCGCAACCTATCAAAGGGCAATGACCAAGATCTTCGACGAGGTGCTACATGACCTTGTCGAATGCTATGTTGATGATCTGGTCGTCAAGACAAAGAAGCGGGAGGATCACTTAGCTGACCTGCGTCGAGTCTTTGAAAGGCTCCGACAATTCCAACTCAAGATGAACCCGATGAAGTGCGCCTTCGGCGTCTCCAGTGGCAAGCTCCTTGGCTTCATTGTCAGGTATCGAGGCATAGAAATCGACCCCGACAAAATCAAGGCCATAAGGGGACTACCTCCGCCCAAGAACTTGACGGAGCTTAGATCTCTTCAAGGAAGACTCGCCTATATTAGGCGGTTCATTTCCAATCTCTCTGGGAGATGCCTACCTTTCGGCAAATTGATGAAGAAAGGAGCACCCTTCATATGGGACGAAGACTGTCAGAAGGCCTTCAAGCAAATCAAGGAGTATCTGCTGGCTCCTCCAGTCTTAGGGGCACCTGTCAGAGGGAAACCCCTTATCTTGTATATTGCTGCCATGGATGCCTCTTTGGGGGCTCTCCTAGCCCAGATCAATGAAGAGGGTAAGGAGCAGCCGCTGTACTACCTCAGCCGAAAACTGATCGGGCCTGAGCATCGGTACACTCCCATGGAAAAGGTGTGCCTAGCTCTGGTGTTTGCTGTCAAGAAGCTGAGGCATTATCTTCTAGCCCACCGGGTGGAGCTCATCTCAAAATGCAACCCACTCAAATTTCTGTTATGCCAGCCTGTCCTCTCTGGTAGACTCGGCAAATGGGCGCTTATCCTCATGGAGTTCGACATCACCTTCGTCCCACGCAAGGCGATTAAGGGACAAGGGATGGCGGAGTTTTTAGCTGCACACCCTGTGCCAGAAGATTCGCCACTCAACTTCGAGTTGCCCGACGAAGAGGTGTTAGTGCCTTCTCAAGAAATCGGGGAGTCTTCTGAAAAAGTCCCACCACAGATGGAGTCGGGTGTCCTCACCCTCGACCTCCCACATTGGGAGTTATATTTTGATGGTGCCTCTCGGACAATCAAAAGGGCCGGTGGCCTTACAGACTATGTCTCAGGTGCAGGGGTAGTCTTTGTATCTCCACAAGGCGGCATCCTCCACAACTCTTGCGCTCTCATGAAGTCGCTGACTAATAATGAGGCAGAGTATGAAGCGCTAATTATTGGGCTTCAACTGGCACTGGAGATAGATATCAAGTGCATCAAAGTGTACGGGGATTCTCAGCTCGTCATCCGACAAGTACTGGGCGTCTATGATGTCCGTAAAAAGGAGCTCGTCCCCTACCATGCAGCCGTCATGAGGCTCAAGGAAAAATTTTACCTATTTGAAATAGGCCATGTCCCCAGAGGCAACAATTCTCAGGCTGATGCTCTTGCAAAGTTGGCGGCAGCCCTAAAACTCCCGCCTGAGGGAGAATTGAATATTACAGTCAGACACCGGAGGCTCATGCCAAGTGTGCTCGACGAAGAATCCGGCCTCACTGTGTATGAGGTCGACAACATTCAAGAGGAGATTGTTCCCGAAGAAGAAGATTGGCGCGAGCCAATTATAAAAATAAAGAACGGCTAGCTCCCTCCTGATCGGGCTCAGAGGGTGCAACTGCTACGCAGGGCGACATCCTACCAGCTGATTGACGATCTGCTCTTCAGGCTCGTCCATGAAAAGGACCGATCGGTCCTCCTCCGTTGTCTTTCATCCAAGGAGGCCAAGACTGTCATGCATGAGGTTCACTCCGGATTATGTGGAGCTCACCAGGCAGGAGCTAAGATGAAAAATAGCATTAAGCTCAAAGAGTTTTACTGGCCCACCATGTACGAAGATTGCAATCAATTCGCTCGTACATGTCACCAATGCCAAGCATTCGGCCCAGTCCCTCGACGGCCACCTAACCCGCTCCATCCAACAGCGCCTACTTGGCCGTTTGCAAAGTGGGGTATGGATATTGTGGGACCATTCCCACCATCGTCCCAGGGGCACAAGTTCATACTCGCTGCCACCGATTACTTCTCCAGATGGGCGGAAGCCGTTCCACTACGGGAAGTTACAGGGGAGATAGTTGCTCGTTTTGTGCGGCACTATATCATATATAGATTCGGCACCCCCAGTCGGATTATATCCGACAATGGCACGCCATTCAAGAACAAGACTGTTTATGCTCTGGCGGCCAAGTTCCATATTGATTGGAGAGCGTCGTCGATCTACAATCCCCAGGCCAATGGGTTAGCCGAGGCCTTCAACAAAACCCTCTGCAAGCTGCTATCCAAGATAGTAGGTGGCCGCAAGCGGGATTGGGGCGAGAAAGTCCACGAAGCCCTATGGGCCTACCGGACTATTTACAAAACCCCTACGGGATGTTCCCCTTTCTCCCTGGTCTACGGAGCTGAAGTAGTGATCCCTGTGGAGATCGAGCTAGCATCTTACCGTGTTGCTGTGCACGCCGGATTGCCAGGTCAAGACCAATCTGAAATTGAAAGAAGGCTCGAGGAATTGTCCAACTTGGAAGGTCAAAGACTCAAAGCCTATAAACACTTACAAGTGTATCAAGCCCGCATGACACGTGCCTCTGATAAGCTAGTCAAGCAACGGGCGTTCAAGAAAGGTGACCTCGTCATGGTCAAAGAAAAGGAGGTTCTCGCGGGAAGATCCAGCGGCAAACTCCAGCCCAATTGGCGTGGGCCTTACGTCATCCAGAAGGTCTACGAAGGAGGGGCCTATACGGTCCTTGACCACAAGGGAGACAATCCCTTCCCTCCTCTCAACGGTGAGCATATGAAGCTCTACCATGCGCCACTGCAAGAGTTTCTGCAGCAGTCCTCACAGGACAATACCTCCCCTCAGTGAAGGTTCAAAAACAAAAACAAAAAAAAAAAGAAAAGGGGTTAAAAATACTGATACCCCGGCGGACTCAGTCAGCCTTCAACGGTTGGCTGAGGGTAAAAAGGCCACAGACCCGGTCGAGGTGAAAACCCGAAAGGGCGCCTCGGGCAAAAATGGGCAACCCCTCGGTGTGAAAACCCGAAAGGGCGCACCGGAAAAAACTAAAGGGGGCCAGCCTCGGCGAAAACCCGAAAGGGCGGTGAGGTTGGTAATGTGAAAAAAAAAAATCCTCTCTCTGTCTATTCTATGGGTGGCTCTAAGTCAATGACTCCACCCCATCTCGAAAAAAAAAATCATATTGATGCCTTGGCTACGCCTTACATGTCGTTCTATGACACCTAGTCCCACTGGCATTCTGACGGTGTCATACTTTGTCCCATCGGGCTCGGCCTATGTACGCCTCTTCCGGGCTGCCGACCCATTCCGCCTATCGGCTTCTGGGTTCAGCTCATATGTCTCTTCTGAGCAGTTAAATCCGTTTACTCTCTTGTCCCACTGGGACTGGCCTCAGTATGCTCTCTCGGGCTGCCAACTTTTCATGCCTTTCGGCTCCTGTTACATTCTAGGGAATGGCCTCAGTATGCTCTTTCGGGCTGCCAACCCATCATGCCTTTCGGCTCCTCTTTCATTCTAGGGAATGGCCTCAGTATGTTCTCTCGGGCTGCCAACCCATCATGTCTTTCGGCTCATCTTATCTTCTTGGGATCTGGTCTCAGTATGCTCTCTCGGGCTACCAATCCATCGTGTCTTGCGACACATGTCCCACCGGGTCTGGCCTCAGCATGTCCTCTCGGGCTGCCAACCCACCTATTCGCCTATCGGCTTTCGGATTTGACTCTCACGTCCCACTAGGGCTGTCAAATCCACCCCTTTTCTTCTTCAGGGTCTGACCTCTGCATGCCCTTTCGGGCTGTCAACCCATCTCGCCTCTTGGCTTTAGACTTGATTCATATATCCCACCGGGATCGTCAAGTTTACTCATTTGCCCCCACGGGCTTGGCCTCAGCATGCCCTCTCAGGCTGCCAACCCTATTTGCCTATCGGCTCACGGATTTGACTTATATGTCCCACCCGGGCTGTCAAATCCCTTCATTTCATCGTTTCGGGTCTGGCCTATGCATGCCTCTTTCGGGCTGCCAACCCATCCCGCCTATCGGCCTCTAGGTTTAACCCGCATGTCCCTTTCGGACTGTTAAACCAACTTCTTTGTTGTTCCAACCGGGCTTGGCATATGCACACCCTTTTCGGGTTGCTAACTCGGTCAACCTTCGGTTTTAGATTTGGCTAATTACGTCCCACTAGGACAGTCGAAAACACCCCTCTTGTCACCCCGGGCTTGGCCTCAGTATGCTCTCTCGGGCTGCCAACCCACTACACCTTTTGGTCTCACCGGGTTCGGCCTCAGTATGCTCTCTTGGGCTGCCGACCCATCATGCCTTTCGGCTTGTTTCTACCCCATCGGGTGCGGTCTCAGTACGCCCTCTCAGGCTACCAACCCGTTTTGCCTTTCGGTTCACAGATTTGATTCACTCGTCCCACCCGGATAATCAAATCTACCCATTTGTCCCATCTGCGGCACACACGTCCCTACGGGAGTGCCACCTTTTCCTCGCCTTTTGGCATTATAGGACGAAAAAAAAAAAAGAAAAAAAAACGGGGTTTTTTTTTAAGAAAAAAAAAATATTGATGCCCCAGCGGACTTGGTTGTTTCTGTTAGAAGAGCAATCAAGGGTAAAAAGGCTTTAACCCGGCTAAGGTGAAAACCCGAAAGGGCGCCTTAGGCAAAAATGGGTACCCCTCAGTGTGAAAACCCGAAAGGGCGCGCTGGAAAAAGCTAAAGGGGGCCAGTCCTGGCGAAAACCCGAAAGGGCGGTAGGGCTGGTAAAGTGATAAAAAAAAAAAGAAAAGAGAGACATACATGCAAGAGGATGGAAGCAAAAAACAGCTATGCTAAGCTCTATCCTTTATTCATTAATGTCATCAAGGGAGCCCGAGACAAGCCCTCGGGGATAACTCAAATAAACAATGGGGCGTAAGGGTCCTATGTATAAGAAAGTGCCAGAGCTCGTCAACCACGGTGTACGTCCCTCTGCAACTCCGCAAGGCGGGTCTCCTCCTGGATAATCTCCTCCCGAAGCTCCTCAAATCGGCGACGGCAGGCCTCCACCCTCGCCTGGACAACACGGTGCTCCTCAGCCGCCTCCTGGAGCTCTCTCTGCAGCTCCTCTACTCGGAGAGAGGTCCTCTGGCTATCCCCCTCGAAGCTCGCAAGGTGGAGGTCGGTCTCAGCTCTAGCGGCTTGAAGCTCACGCAGCCGCTCCTCCTGCTCCTGGACCCGTAGCTGGGCTCTCCGTCTCTGCTCCTGGGCCAGATGGAGGCGAGTAAACTCGCTCCATAAGCTCTCTAATCTCGCAGCCCATGCATCCCGGGGAAAGCCCAGTCCGTGGTAGCTTCTGGTGAATACCACCAGATCGGCCCTCAAGGCCTCCACGGAGGGCAGTGGGTCTGCCCGGATCAACTGATCAAGACCCTGCAGGAGCTGGTCAGCGATGGCAACATGTAGCGCCGTCCCGAGTGCAGGAGCGTCAGGCCACTCAACTCCAAGGGCAGGGAAATCCAGGGGCGTCACGCCTGCTCCTTCTAGGGGCCCTGTTTGTAAAAAAAAAAAGGAGGGAGAGATTGTGAGTGTACCACCACAATAATGTCATAAGAGTAAGATTCCAAGAGTACAAATGTCAAGGACTCTTACCTGAAATAGTCTCACTCGCTGGGCTAGGCCCACGAGGAGATCCCTCCATAGGGACCAGTGGACAACCACCAGCAAGTGCCGGTCCCCGCTCTGTGGATGGTATAGGCGTCGCCGACCTCTCTGCAAAGAAGGCAAGGAACGGAAAGTCTTAGCACTCCGGTCATACCAAAAAGCAGAATGGGCAATTCATATTTGATGAAGACATACCAGCATGCACAGGTTCCTCCTCTTCAATCACAGTGGGGTCAACCCCTGTAGTTGCCTCCATGGGAGAAGAGACAGCTGAAAGAAGACATCCACTTGTTATCACAAATGAAAAGAGTCTTGTTCGGTGAATGACAAAGTTCCTTAGTTGACAACCATATACCTTTCGCTGTCGAATCAATGAAGATCGCGGCCTCGTCAGCGGTGCCTTGCTCTTCAGATGGCATGTGAAAGGAGCCTGGTGTATGGTCTATCTCTGTGGGCCGAGGGAGGCTGCCCTCCTCCTGATGATCACCAGCTGTTTCAAAACAAAAAACATCTCAGAATGTCAACATGCAGCAGTATGTGTGGCTGGAATGGTGTACAAAATATCTTTGTGCATACCTAAAGCCTGCACCCGGCCAGACTCTGCAATACCGGTAGTACCTGCCGGTAGTCCCATGACCAGGGACGATGCCTCCTTGCCAGGGATTGCAACCTCTGTAGTTGGAATTCCAACCCTTTCATCAAAAGCTGGCAGATCAGCAGAAGAGCCGACCTCTATGAGCCTAGAAAGCTCGTCCAAATAGGGGGTTGTCTGAGCAGCTGTACGACAATGAGCAAGACAAGTTAGACAAGCTCATTATTTCATGCTCAGAAAGAAAAACAGGGATCTTAAGTCACCTGGGCTCATCCTGAGTTCGCCTTCTTCAGAAGAACTTAAAGAAGACGAAGAAGAACTCCCGCTGGAGGAGGTGCTGGAAGTCTCTGTCCTTGATAAGGTGCTAGGGCCTCTCTCCCCTGAAGAACCGGACGGCGGAGAAGTCTCCTCGCCGCCAGAAGATCCCTTTCCCCCTTCAACGGCAGGGAGAGGGGTCTGAGCTCGTGGGGTCCCTGCAACATGCAATGCTATATTAGTTAAAGCACATACTTCATCTGTTTGAAAGGAGGAATAAGAGAAGGTTAAATATGCAAGATGCCAACCTGCCTCCGGAGCAACAGAGCTCCCGCCTGTATCAAGTGCGGGGGAATTGCCTGTTACAGGCACATAGTCATTGGCGAGGAAGTCCAATCCGTCAATGTCCACACTGATGTCAGGAATGGACTCGTCCACCTCCAACCCCGCCTCTGTGAACACATTTCCGGGGCAAGGAGAGAAGCTCGCAGTAGGCATAGCCTCAGGAGGAGCTGCAGCAACAAGAGGAAATAACAGTCAGATCACAACATCTTCAAAACAGGTTGCAATACTGATTGAAAACAAACATTCCCCATTCTTAATCGAGATCTCAGCTGGAGTAGGAGACTCCTCCTCAGGGCGCAGGCGAATAGTAGGCCGCGGATCACCCTCTGGGATATCGGTCCGTGGCCTCTTCCCGCGCCCCCGAGCCTCTGAGCTAGAAACATGGCCTGCAAGTAAAAAGAAAGGGTTGCATAAAATCAGCGCCTTGAATTGCAGAGTACAAGGAGACAGGGTCAAATAATTCAGCATATACCTGGATCCCCAATATGCCTCTCAGGCCTCAAAACGATCTGCTCAGTCTTCAAGCCAAGGGCCTTAGCAACCTTGCTCACAATGGTCCATATGGCATTGGGGGTGGTAGCCACCTCCAAATCTGAGATATACTCCAGGGGACCCGCACAGCCTACGGCATTCATGATGTGGATCCTCCAAGCTGTGAAGGCACTGCCTCCTAATGCCCCCTCTGGAACAGTTTCTGATAGTTGGGACTGGGTCTTCAAACCACAACAGGTCTTCAGATCCTCCCACCAGGAGTAGAGGACCAGAGGGTCAGGGTCTACCCTCCGACGGGCAGACCTAGAAGAAGAAACTGCAGCTGGGACACACCGCAAGGGCTTCAAAGCCCCGGTGTACTGACTCCTGTCAACAGGGATCGAGAGTCCATCTGCCCTCCAACGGGTCTCAATCTCATGAATGGCCTTGGCGGCCCCAGAAAAATGAGATCTGATGAACGCCGCATCTAGAAACAGTGGAGGCAGATCCGCCTTCTTCAAGCGCCGTTCCTCTGCAGCTCGAATAGTATCAGCTCGCTGCCTGAAAACAAGGCTGAGCTTAAACCACCAGCGCGCATAGTGTATATCAAAGAAACCTCTGTGTGTCTGTGCTGGAATGGGATACTCCTCCTTCACCTCCCGGGAAAGGAAGTCATGCCATGAAGCCGCCACTAGGTGCACATCCCTCTGTCTGTACTGCCGAACGGCAAAGGGAAAATCTGCATGCTGAGGTATCGACTGGTCGTACCCAAAATTCCTGGCAAATCTGTGCGGGTAATATGGCTCAAGCACCGCCATACTGGAACGGCGGTAAACCAGAACGCTGGGTCGAACACAAATAACCCAATCGACCAATGCATGGTCGGAGGGTAAAGCCCAGGAAGATAGCCTGCAGACAACATTGTCACCCTGTCGCTCCGTGTATGGGCGGAATGAGCGAGAGCTGTGATCGAACTCCAGACTCTCATCCCTCCTAGTATGGAGGAAAGATAAGGTACGACGAGCACTGGCAAGCTGCAAAACTGAGTGCTGCTCCGGATGACCAGCAAAAGCAAAAAGAAGTGGCGCTGCCGGGTTATCCACTGGGGTCCTCTGTGATAATTCTGGCAAGAACAAGCCGGCCCATGCACTCAGATAGTGGGTGGGCATCAAGATATGCTTATCTCTAGGAGATGAGTGTGAAGTCAATGCCCCAAGACTATGAAAGATGTTCGCCAACGCGGCTGGAGCAATGGCGAGCCTGCGCCCACAAGCCAACAAACAAGCCGGGTAGATCACCTCTGCCCGCAGAATCCCCTCCTCTCCATGAGGGATTACAAAGCTGGCCAACCAGTAGGCCAGGTAGGCTGCCAGATAAGTCAGTGGCGGCAGCTCCCTCGAATTCCACCCCCGTGTCGGAGCGGGTAAGTGGCGAGGGTGTGAAGCAAAGCGGAGCTCGACCTCGCGGCACTGCTCCCAAGACATCCCCGAGGTAGCAAACTCCTCGTAGAAACAGTACGGACCGCTGTAGAAATGTGTGACCCATGCATTCAGAGTCACCCTCGGCGTCCGTGCAGCTTTCTCCTTGCCCACAAGGGCCAGGTCCCTCCAAGTCTTCATCAGATATCTGAAGCAATATGGCATGTAATAATGGCCTGCGCCGTCCGAAGCACTCAGATGCAAATCGTCCAGGCATATCTCCTCGTATGGCTGTCCGCAGACTGGGAGGCCAGAAATCCTGTGGAAGGCCCACAGGTCTAGTGAAGTCTCCCCTTCAGCAGTCATGAAAGTATTCCAGCGCCTGTTAAATCTCTCAGCTAGAGCCTGAACCAGCCCGGTATGACAGGGGTAAGAGTACAAAGTTGCCGTCACTGCATGACGTATACCTGCCCGGTCAAGTGCTGTCCTGTAAACCAGCAGCACACCCCACAGCCACTCTGTGGCGCCACGGCGATAACAATGGGAAGGGACAACGGCCCATCCCCCGTACCAGCTCGGGGTCCTCTGTGCCAAGATCCTCTCTAGCATGCAATCAGCCTCATAATCATCATGTGAGCAGGCTGCGCCGGTGGGAGTCAGAAACATCCCGTCAATAGCAATATCCACGGCCCTGTGGTGCCCGGCCAGATGCCAGGTGGCTGGCGAAGATAGCGCCGTCCTCACGGTAAAACTGTCAAACTCCTTGAAGGAGCCAAGACTCCTCTGGTCAGGGAACTGTCGCTGACGGGCAAAGCCCTCTGGGAAGCTCGGATAAGAAAAGCTGCAGGTGCTATGCATACTGTCCCGCCCGAGCAAAATGGCCCGCTCCAGGCGGCGCCTCTCCTCGGGAAGCCGAGGATCGTCAGTCTCTACTCCAGGCGGTATGAAACTCTGGATGAAAGGGAGAAGGTGACAGTCCAGCGGAAAGTGGGGCGGGTAGCCGCCCGACCGGTCATAAGTATACCGTCCGAGCCCCCGTGTAATCCGGGAGACGTCAACAACGCCACCGGTCGTGGTAGTCTCTCCAATTGGGCCCTCAGCGACCCAAGCAAATCCGCGGTCCACTGCGTCAAAATCCTCTGGAGTGATGCTGCGAGGAGGGAATGGTGGCATAGGCCTGTCCGTCCTCCGTACATAATGATCATCTCCACCGCTGGGCCTGGACCTCTGGGAAGTCCCTCCGCTCCGTCTGGAACGAGCCATGTCTGCAAAAGCTGCAAAGCCAAAAGCAGAGAAAGCATTGTCAGTTAAACCAGCATACGGACAACATCAAGACTACAGAAAGTCACACAAAACTCCAGCATGCCTATGAGCCCGGAGACTGACATAGAAGCAACGGAATGCACGGGCCGTCCGCCCCCACCTTCGGTTTGGACGCATGTCCCGTGGGGGGCATTTGTTGCACCCATAATTTATCGTGCTAAAGGTTCGGAATTTTAATCCCGCATGTGACAAGATTTCGGAAGCGGTGTATCACCCTCCGATAGGATATTCCTACACGGGGTACCTTGTTCGGCGTATCGCCGTCCCGTCGGATATTCTTAAGCTTACAGCTTTGTAGCCCACATGTCGTGGCGATATAAATCCCTCGGGGGATGGCCACCAACCAAGCACAAGCCACAATGATCGTCAGGATCATGTGGTTATATTAAAAATCCCTACGGGATTAAGTCCCTGCCTTCCGGACGTGTATCCCCAAGCGAGGAACACTTCTACAACAACGCAGGAGATGCTGAAGAAGGTCTACGTACCAAGCACAACGTCCCTCGCACGTGTATCACGAGGCACGGACAACAACTCGTCCTCCCGCAGCGGCCTACGGCACGAGGAAGACGACAAACGAACAAGGCGGCGTTCCTTCTCGTCGTTCTCCACGAGACACGGCGAAAACCCAGAGTTTCAGGGCCTCGGAGCCTCCTTTTATGGAATCCGCGCGAGAAGTAGACCCGTCCGGGGGTGGAGGGACCCGTCTGGGGTCGCCCTTACCCGGACGGGTCCGCCCGGGGGGAGAGGAGTCCCGCGCGGGACTCCTCCTAGGCAGGTGGACCCGCCCGGGGTCGGGCGCACCCGGGCGGGACCCACCCGGGGTCCGCGACCCCGGGGAGTTCCCCCTCGGGGTGCGCGCGGCCCCGAGCGGGACCCACCCTGGGTCCGCGACCCCGGGCAGGCCCTGCCCGGGGGCTCGCGACCCCGGGGAGGTCCCCCGGGGGTCCGCGACCCCGGGCAGGTCCTGCCCGAGGGCCCGCGACCCCGGGGAGGTCCCCCCGGGGGCCCGCGACCCCGGGCCGGTTCCCCCTGGGGAACCGCGACCCCGGGCAGGTCCCTCCCCGGGTGTCCGCGACCCCGGGACGGTCCAGGACCGTCCCGGGGACCTCCCACCCCGGGGAGGTTCCATTCCCGCGCACGGACTAAAAAAATTTGAAAATGGAACCTCCCCGGGGTCATTTTCATCCCGTTGGACCCGTACGGGGTCGAACACTCCCGGGGAGGTTCCCCACTTCTATAAATAGACCCCCAGAGGTCCAGAGGAAGCACACTTGGAAGTGACTACAAGCAGCAACCTACGGAGCATACTTGAAGCTTTTGTTCGTTTGTTTCGGCCCGAGTGGGGTAAGTCCCCGGGTCTTGTATTTATACCCCTATGGGGTATATTTACGTTTATGCCCCTCAGTGGGCCATGTTTGTAATTATGCCCCTCAGCGGGCCACGTTTGTAAGTCTTTACGTCTCGGGACGACCGAGTCTTGTATTTCTGCCCCCTATAATGACGAAATTACAAAAATATCCTTCCCGGGATTGTAAAAGACCGAAGTACTGTAATTTGCAGTTATACCCTGCAATCTCTTGTAATTGGGACTACGTCCCTATCTCCCGCTCCAAGGCGGACGTTTGTACAGCCGACAACTCGCCGACAACCCTTGTACTCACATGGAATTATAAAAGCATTCAGCATGTTTTATATGTAACCTCGGGTGGGAAAATTATAAGAAAACCCCCCGACTTTGGAAAATTGTGTATATACCCCTCCTTCGGCCGAATTGACAAATGTGTGCCTTCCATGAAGCCCCTTGTCATTCCTTCAGTCCGGAAGTGTTGTCAGCTCAGTCCAGCACTCGTGTATTATATCAAATCTAGGTCTAGGGTCTGGTAAAATTACCAAAATATCCCTGTAACCTAAACATGGCCTCAGAGCCCTTGAAACCCTCCAGAAAGAGCCTCAGCGCCTTGGGGAGTTAGAGATCCAGTTTCACTTCCATTCCAGCCCAGAAAATTTCATAAATGTCCCTGGCCTGGAAAATTACCAAAATACCCCCGGGGTCCAGAAAACTTCCCTTGCTTTAAAAATGCCTATGGCTTTCGCATATTTGCGCCTCTATGCCTAAATCTTAGGGTTTTGCTCAGACCTAGCCCTAATCTAGTTGTTTCTATGTGTTGGTGGTAAAATGAGTGGTCATGGAGAGTCTCTCGAGTGAGCTTGCCCTCCACATCAGAACCTCTGTAGAAGTCTTTTGGGACCTCTTTGACAGTTAAACAAAGGTGTTCGGACGTTAGGCCGATGTAAATCAACACTGACTCCGGTCAGTGGGGAAAGGTCCAGCACACGAACCCAAATCGTCTGATACTATGCGCACCCACGGAACCCTCTCTACGCAGAGGAGTGTTTCTTTTCAAAAAGAACGAAAATCTACCTTTTATCTACGATAAGAGTATTTCTTAGATTTTTTTTCCGTGTCCAACACCAGCATGATCCCACCCCAAATTCTTCAATGAAGCTTAGTTAAGCTTCAATTGAACCTAAGCAAACCGAATTAGACAAAAGCCCAAAATTTTATGAACCCTTAATTAGCAATTAACCCTTAATCACCCTTGAAAAAAAATCAATTACCAACATGATCCCACCCCAAAATTCTTCATTGAAGCTTAATTGAGCTTCAATTTAGCCTAATTAAACTGAATTAGACAAAAGCCCCAATTTTTATAAACTAATTAACCCTTAATTATCAAATTACCCTTAATCACCCTTCAAATAATTTAATTACCAGCATGATCCCACCCCAAAATTCTTCAATGAAGCTTAATTGAGCTTCAATTTAGCCTAATCAAACCGATTTAGACAAAAGCCCCAATTTTTTTGAACTAATTAGGGTTTCAGAATTAATTAATCTACTTTTAAAGACTAAAAATTTAACCTACAACAAAAAAATTTCAACCTACACAGCACACAACAGCAGGTGGGAGCAGGCTCCTCTTTGCAACAGCAGCAGGTCAGAGCAGCAGTAGCAGCAGCCCAGCTGGCTGGCTGGCAGGCAGCACTCAGCAGCAGGCAGGGGCGGAGCAGGTGGTTGGCTGGCCGCTGGCCAGGGCTGCCTGGCTGGCTACTGCAGCAGCAGGTCGGAGCAGGAGCAGCGGCAGCGGCAAGGCACCAGCAGGAGCAGTAGCTGCGGCAGCAGCAACAGCAGGCAGTAGAAAAAAAATAGTAGGGCACAGTTTTCTCCCTCAAATCTGAGGGAGAAACGTTTCGGCTGAAACCGTCCGATTTCGGACCGAAACATGTAAGTTTCGTCCGAAACTCATTCCGATTTCGCCCGTAACGTATCGGGTTCGGCCATTGTTGGCAGTATCGGCCGAAACCGATACGTTTCGGCCAAAACGTATCAGTTTCGGCCTATGCCGACACCGAAACGGGCTTTTGCACTGTAGCAGGGCCGATACCAAAAATAATATATTTTTTAATGATTTCGGACCGAAACCGTCCGATTTCGGTCCGAAACCTAACCTGTTTTCGCCGAAACCTAACTTGTTTTCGGGCCGAAACCTAACATTTTCATAGATTGCCCCCTTTTCTAACTGTTTTGAACCGGTTTCGGCCGAAACCGAAACCGATACCGAGTCGTATCGGTTTCGGCGGGCCGAAACCGAGTCCGAAACCGACACTGCCATCCTTGGGTTCGGCCTTAACCGATCCGATAATGGCGTAGGTAGAACTGACCGAGAAAGTTGCTGGTATCATGTAGAAGATCTCCCATATATTCATAAATCCCATGATTTGCTTCCATAGGAGTATGGGCTGGCTTGCAACCCAGCTTGTCAGTTTCCTGAAGCAAATTTAAGGCATATTTTCTTTGACACACATACAACCCATACTGAGTTA
Source organism: Amorphophallus konjac (assembly GCA_022559845.1). Lineage (NCBI taxonomy): Eukaryota > Viridiplantae > Streptophyta > Magnoliopsida > Alismatales > Araceae > Amorphophallus > Amorphophallus konjac. The sequence continues at coordinate 84,135,149 of CM040122.1, read as the reverse complement.
GCTACCTCCATCCCAAGAAAAAATCAGCACTGCAAGATCCTTAATATCAAACACTTGAGAAAGATTACCCTTCAATTTCTAAATTTCAGCCACATGATCCCTAGTAAAGATCATATTATCAACATACACAAGCAAGGCCACCACCTGTTCAGTCCACTTGGTAAAAAAAGTGTTATAGGAAGTAGTGCCCATTCAGGGGCATTTTTGGCATCTGTTTTCTCTTATTTTTATTAGTTCTCTTGCTGGTTAGGTTGTTGGTTTTTTGCCCTTTAGTGAGGGGTATTTTGTCCTCAAGTAATCACCATTTGAACCTAATCATAAAAAGTTTGGGTGCCTACAGCTGGGTTTCTTGAAGCCGCAGGTTACCCTGGCGTAATGCCTCTCTCTTTTCCTCCTCTTCCTTCCTCGTCTCTCTATAGAACTCCTTCAACGTATCAAAATGATTCGTAAAGAGGATGATGGTCCTCTCTTGCGCGGCTTCTTGAAGCTGGTTGCGCCTCCTTCTCTCCCCCATGGTTGGCAGTATCGGCCGAAACCGATCCAAAACCGGACCCCAACACTGTAGCAGGTCCGATACCTAAAAAAATACTTTTTTAATGGTTTCGGACGAAACCATTAAGGGTTTCGGCCGAAACTGACTTGTTTCGGTCCGAAACCAGACGGTTTCGGACGAAACCAGAGAGGATCACTAATTTTTTTAATTTTTTGAATGGTTTCAACCGGTTTCGGCCGAAACCGAAACCGATACGTATCAGTTTCGGTATCGGCCGAAACCAGTACTGAAATCGATACTGCCATCCTTGCTCTCCCCTGTTTCGAACTGAACAAAACAGGGATTGGTTCATTCAGTTTGGCACATGTTATCATTTCTTTTTCTGACTATTTCTTTTAAGAACAAGTATAATTTCTCTGTTAAGTGTGCAGGCTAGAAGTTCTTAGCATTACTCGCTTAATTCTCAATATCTCCTGATTATTCTGCTCGCATCATTATGATATGTCTCGATTCTTCAGTCCCAACCATGATTCGAATGTGAGGCTCCTTGTCCCACATGTCCTTCTCATTTTTTTGCTCATTGTCTCTTCATCACATGACTCCATGAGAGGGCTTTATGCTTGTGAACCCGACGGTTCTTTGCTTCGTTTTGATCATCGGTTATGGCTAAAGTGTGTTTTAGTGTTATTCGTGCCTTCCTTATGGTCGCGGTCAACCCAAAGACCGCGTCCTTGTTGCGGTCATCTCGTATACCACATTCTTTTCTGGTCGTTTGTCTGCTTCATTTGTGTTTGTCTTTTGCTTTGTTTATGTTAGTGCGTGTTTTGACGTGGTTTTTTTTTCAATTTATGGTCTTGTGTCTAAAATAATTTGTTTAGTTTTCCTTTGTTATCTATGTGTTTAATGTCTTTATATTGTTCATAAAAATCCATAAAAATTTGCAAAATGAAAAAAAAAATCAAAAAATAGTTCTGTGTAGCTCAGGTAAGTCAAATAAGCATCTCTTTCCCTACTATGCACCCTACTATATGTTATTTATTCTATTATATTATCTCAAGGACCGGCTAATTCTCTATGTAGTATGGGATCTAATATTCTCTTTTAACAAAAATGATAATAATCTAGGTGCACACAGTTACTCATCGGATAGGCCGTTAGGTGAACAAATTGGGGAACAATGGACTTTGCCTCGCACGTTGTGGTTGTGAGAAGATTCTTGACCCCTAGTTCATTTGATCTAGCAACATTATCCTTGACTTTCTTTGCATTCGATTTTATGATTTCTTTTCCTTTAGCCCAGCATGCATCATGTCATTTTTTAGCATTTACTCCTCATAATCCATCAAATATTTTTCCCTAGTAATGGTCAATTGCAATTCAAGTCTTGAATAAGAGATTCTCATTCCACTCCGAATTTGAACGTCTTCTCTGAGCTAGTTGCTCGGTCTAGTTGGCCAGCATGATCTTGTCTGGAATCTTCTCTCAAATTTAATTTAATTTAGTTTAGTCCAATCAACTTTCTCTTTCGACCCGCTCATTAGTTGTGAACCACACGATGGCGTCGCTTTTCCGTCGGACTGCTGACAACTCCTCTAATGAGTGAAACCTGCACGCCAATCAGGGTTAGGGTGCCTCTTTGATCTCAAGAGGTTGATCACATCTCTTTATCTTTTAGTTAGTTAGCTCCTTCTCTATTGTTCTAGACAGGAGTTATCCGTGCTAACTTTTCCTTGTGGTTAGTTCAAAGTTTTCTGGATAATTCCTATCGCTTGTTAGTTGTGACGGGTGTCTTTAACCTTGATACATGCTTTTCATTCCGCTCCACTTCACTTCCGCTTCATCTCCACTTCTTGTTGTCTTCGCTTCATCTCCGCTCGCTCCCTTGCAAAGCGGATATCAAGGATCTCTTGCTCTACCATAAATGAAACCAAAAACTCCCAGTATTATGGCTCGATCTTTAAAAGGTTTGCCATTCCTCTCCACAAAAGTGGCCCAAACGTTGCAGGAAGAATCAGATATATACTTTATGATCCTCCTCCAAAGCCCATTTCTCAAGCCACCTTCCTAATATTTCTTTTAATGACTAGGGGAAACCTACCCCCACCACCAACCTCAGCGTCCGGCCACTTTGGACCTACGGCTTGCTAATAATGCAGGAATGTTGCAATGAAAATCATCGCCTATTCTCAACTTGAGAAAAAGTTGCCACCAAACCTCGTGTGTAGCACACAATAAGTAATCCAAAAGGCTTTTCCTCACCTTACCAGCAACAAGAAGTCCCCACATTATCGATACATAGTGCTAGCGGTCATAATTAGAAAGCATGCCATGTGTGATCCTCCGAATCAAAATCTTCACTCAAATGGAATATGGCCTCCAAACTCCAGAAGAAAGGTGATGTAAATTCCATCATCTGCAATTTTAATATAAGCAAATCCAACAGAAATAGTGCCCTCATTTCCCCATTTCCATCTCCATGAATCACGCTTATAAGCTAATGGTGATTAGTCTACTAGAAGCCCGAGCAACTCCTCAAGTTACCCAACCTTATAATCATGCAAGTTCCTTTAAAACCTTGGATGCGATTGCCACCATCCAGTCAGGGTTGGTAGTATCGGCCGAAACCGATACGTTTCGGCCAAAACGTATCGGTTTCGGCCGGTACCAATCCGAAACCGGACCAAAACACTGTAGCAGGACTGAAACCATTAAAACAATGCTTTTTTAATGGTTTCGGACGAAACCATTAAGGGTTTCGGCTAAAACTGGCCTATTTCGGTCCGAAACCGGACGGTTTCGATCGAAACCAGACAGGTTCATTATTTTTTTTAATTTTTAAAATGGTTTCAACCGGTTTCGGCCGAAACCGAAACCGATACGTATCGGTTTCGGAACCGGCCGAAACCGATACCGAAACCGATACTGCCTTCCTTGCATCTAGTCATTTACATTCATAAATTGCCACCACAGTGCCCTTTGGTAAAGAGACAAGGAAACCTTCTGCTGATGATTTTACTCCCCTGCCATTTATTCTTCCAAAAGAGAATTTAATTTGCATCCCAGGCCCAACAATAGTCTCTATTAAACCCAAACTACAGCACACCCTATGGAGGTACAAAGAGTTGCAGAAAATTTAATGCTAAAGCTGTGGAACTTTAAGCTTCAAGGTGACTATGTTTAGCTTAAAACAATGAAAACAAAGATGGATAATGGTCGGCCCCTCATGATGGGCCAAGCCTCCATTGCCAAGCGGCAAATGGGGCTGCCAAGCCAAGAGCAAGGTGGCCCACTAAGCACAAAAGCCCGATGAGGCAGCGATCTTGACTTGGTCCCAATGGGCCAATAGCCCGAGCCTCCCTCTCATCTGCTCTAGTCCAAGGCCCAGAGGCCCACAACTCGGGCCCAATATAAAAGGAAGGACATGTTCAAAGATGAGCTCCAGTTTAATCCCATATCTGAAGTTGGGGTCCTCTCCTCACCCATCGGGCTACATGAGGAGACCATGAGTCTCTCCGCATGAGGTAAGCAAGCACAGTTCCCTAGGAGGCATATGACTTGCCCATGCTTCCCTTAATCCTTTATTTGCCCATTAAGGGATCCCTTGATTTCCCCCTCTGACTTAAGTATGAGAGAGAGAGGATGCCGGGGGAGAGAGAGAGAGGACAAGTTCGGCCTTGTCCAACAACAGGCCAATCTATCTCCCATATTTTTTATATTACGTCCACAATTACACAAAGTATAAAGAACCTCTGACAAAGAGGGGGGCCATAAAAAAGGAAAAATTACACAATAAACCCTAACAGACTGAAAATTGGAAATATACCGAAAATATCTCTAATTGTTTACTTCTCTACACTCCCCCTCAAGCTGAGCATAGATATCACACACGCTTAGCTTGCTTAAGGCTGAAGTAAACTAAAGTTCAGTTAACGCCTTGGTGAAGAGATATGTTGCCTGGTCTTGAGATTTCACATAAATTAAGCATAACTCTCTAGAATCCAATCTCTCTCTAATAAAATGTCAGTCGATTTCACTATGTTTGGTCCGGTGATGCTATATTAGATTGTTAGCAATATTGATTACTGCTTTGTTGTCACACTAGAGCTTCATGGGTAGCTCAAACTAAATTCCTAGACCACTTAGAAGTTGTAGCCATGGTAACTCAGTGAAATCATGTGCCATTGCCCTGAATTCTGCTTCAGCACTAGACCTGGCCTACACAGTTTGCTTTTTGCTTCTCCAGGTGACTAGGTTGCCCCCAAGTAAAGGGTAGTACCTATTTGTTGACCTTCTATCATCTTTAGAGCCAGCCCAATCTGCATCGGCATATCCTTCAATTCTCAGATGGTTGGTTTTCTTGAAAAGAATACCTTTCCCTAGACAAAATTTCAAGTATCTCATAATGCGTTCCATAGCCTTCATATGAGTTGTCTTGGGAGCATGCATATACTGACTTATCACACCTACAACATATGAGAGGTCAAGTTGGGTCAAGAAAAGATAGAAAAGCTTGCCAACCAATCGCTGATACAAACCACTTTATTCTAGAGAGAGTTTCACCATCTTGCCACGTCAACCCATAATTACGTTCAATTGGAGTAGCCACTGATTTACCACCCAATTTTCCTATTTCGTCCAGTAAATCAAGAACAAATTTTCTCTGACAAATATAGATTCCTTCAGGTGATCTAGGCACTTCCATTCCTAGAAAGTATTTTAAATCTCTTAGGTCTTTAACTTCAAATTCATCAACTAACCCATCTTTCAAATGTTAAAATTTTGTTGTATCATCTCTTATAATGATCATATCAACAATATATACGAGGAGTACTATAATAGAACCATTTTTTCATTTTACAAACAATGTGTAATCAACATTTGATTGTTTGAATCCGAACCAGATTCCAACCTAACAGAGTCAATCGGACCATGCCTTGGGGGACTGTTTTAGTCCATATAAAGCCATCCTGAGTCTACAAAGCTTTCCTTTCGTATCAACACCAGGAGGAGGCAACATATAGATTCTTCCTGCAAATCACCATTCAAAGAGGCATTCTTCATATCCATCTCACATAAAGCCCAAGAATATTACATAACAAGTGCCATAATCACTCTGATGAATCTAAGTCTCGCTATAGGTGCAGAAGTCTCCTGATAATCGATCCCATAACTCTGAGTGAACCCTTTACCAACCAGTCTGACTTTGTACCTACATATCACTCCATCTGCATTGTATTTAATTGTGTAGACCCACTTGGACTCAACTGGTATCATTAGGGAGATCAACTAGATCCCACGTCATGTTGTTGCTAAGTACACTTAGGTCCTCTTCCATTGCTTGTCGCCAATTAGGATCCTTAACAGCATCAGAAAATGAGTTGGGAATAGAGATAGAAGACAAGGCAGCTAAGTAGGTCTGATAATGAGAGGAGAAACGAGAGTAATTCACAAAATTAGAAATGGGATACTTTGCACAATCAGACTCCCTTGCGAACAGCAATGAGAAGATCTAAGTCAGCCCATGGATATGACTGATCAGGATCCATGGGCATAGCAACCTTTGGAGTAGGTCAATCAGTAGGTAGTCTGTTTTTGAGATGTTTCCTCTTGTATGTCAGTAGAGGTCTGTTTTTGAGATTCTTCCTCTTGTATGAGAGCAGGGGCTTTTCAAAATCATGTACACTATCATCAGCAAGAACAAGAGACTAAACATCTAATGTAGCAGAAGTAGAGAGCATGGAAAGGGGTAAAGGTGGAAGAATAAGAGTGACAGTAGTGTCAACAGTGTTCGTGCCCTTCATCACCAGAGTCTCCCCCTGAGGATAAGGCCGGGGAGAATAGTAGGACTCAGACTTAAAGAAGGTGATGTCCTTGTGAACAACAGTGTGACCAGTGGAAGGATCATAACAACGATAACCCTTTTAAGTAGTAGAGTAACCAAGAAAAACACCCTAAACAACATGCCGGTCAAGCTTGGAACCGCTAGGCCCAAGCAAATGAGTAAAACAAAGACAACCAAAAACGCACTGCAAAAGAGAGAACAAGGGTTTGTGTAGATAAAGGATAATAAATGGAGAACAATTATGCAAGACTCTGGGTGACATTTGATTGAAGAGGAAATTCAAAACCGAGATAGTATCAACCCAAAAATTTTAGGGAGATCACGCTGAAACAAGAGTACCCTAGTTGTCTCAAGAGGGTGATGATTTTTACGCTCTGCGACACCATTTTGCCAAGGAGAATATGCACAGAAGGACTCATGGATGATGCCTTCATCTTCAAGAAAGATATTGATGCTGCAAGCAAAGTACTCGCGAACATTATCAGAACGAAGAACTTTGACAGATTTATCAAACTAAGTTCTAACCATGTTACAAAACATCTGAACAATATGAGAAAATTCATCCCAAGATTTCAGTAGATAGAGCCAAGTAGAATATGAATAATCATCAATAATAGTAGTGAAGTATCGATAGCCATCTAAGGAAGAGATAGGGGAATGACCCCATACATCAGAATGTACAAGTTCAAACAAGGAGATGCGTTTATTTATATAATGTGGAGGCAATTTTTTTTGCCTAAAAAGAAAATAAAAAGGAGGGGACTTATGGGGTCAACCCCCTCTCTCTCCTCAAGTTTTCTATCTTAACTGGGATCAGAGATGGGGCCAAGAAGAGCCTTAACCGGGGTCAAAAGGAGGGCCCAAGGAAGGCCTTCACCGGGGTCAAAAGAAGGGCCCAAGAAAGGCCTTAACCGGGGTCAAAAGAAGCCAAGAAGGGCCTTAACTGGGGTCAGAAAGAGGGCGAAGGACCTTAACCAGGGTCAAAAAGGGGGGTCGACCTCCCATCAAAGGGGGTCAGTCAACCCCAGTTAAGTCCTCGGGGTTGACCGGACAGCCAACAGGGTCTACCGCTCACATAAAAGGGGTCGGTCAACCCCGGTTAGGCCCCGAGGTTGACCGCCCACTCAATTTGGGGTCAATCGACCCCGGTTAACCCTTTTGGGCTTAACCGGGGCCTATTTTAGGGTCAATTGACCGCAGTTAAACAAAAAAAAAAACTTATCCGGGGTCATTTGTCCATCTAATAGGTCATTTGACCCCGGGTAAGCTCCCAAAGGGCTTAAACGGGTCCAAGTGACCTAAACTCTACAAATACCCCCGTGGGTCCCACTCAAGCAGAGAAAGAAGAAGGGATCAAAGGCAACACTCGGAGGCACGTTGGGGATTTTGTGTGTTTGTGCTTGTAAAGGCCCATTGAAGGGTATGAGTTATAAATATCCCGAGTCTTGCACTTATGCCCTTATAGGTCATGTTATGTAATTTTCTGTGTATTTTAACAGTAGAAGTATGTAATTTTCTCAAGTAATTAGAAAATATGAAAATACCCTTGAAATTACTAGATGTTGAATCCACAAAACTGCGGTGTTGAGATACAAGGGCCCAGGGTCATAAGCACATGAACCACAACTCATTTAACCAATACGGGACTATTGTCCAGGGACTATGTCCAAATTCCAACACTCCCCCTCACGGCCAAGATGGGCCGTGGACATTAATTGGGTGGAGGTGGCAAGAGGAGTTGGGTCATTTAGCCTACTCTGATACCATGTTGAATCCACAAAACCTTGTCGCAGGCAACCATAAGGGCATTTCTGTCAAGTGCTTTTATTTTATTTATCATGCCAAATAGAAATAGGTTAAGTGAAGTCTTGTTTGTAATTTGTTCCCTTTACATACGGGCAAACTTGTCTTATTTTTTGGAAGAGCATCTAATAAAATTAGGTTGAGGAGGAGAGAGCCACGATAGTTAAAATCGCGGCTTCTCCCCCGCGGCCTCTCTTCTTCCTTCTTTAAACATGGTATCAGAGCGATCCTAAGGGTCCGCCCCTCGTCCGGGAAGATTCTCGCTCTCTCGCCGGTTCTCCAAGAGTGCTGCGAGCTCTTGTTCAAAACAGGGGACCGCCGCAGTAAAAAAAAATTTCTTTCTTGCAAGGGGCGCTGCCCCCTTGCCCCCCTCGACCTGACTGCACAGGTCAATCCGCGTGCGAGGGCGCACATTCGAGAGTTCGGGCTCCACACTCCAACACTCCAGCGGGCTTCAAAGCATCGGCCGACCTCTCCTAGGGGTGCGACTGTCTATTGGGATTGTTGTAGCCTTCCTTTGGGGTTTTCGGGAGTTTCCGGCATCCCATCTCCCTTTGCTCCGCCCGAGGAAGGGTGGAACAAGTCTACAAGCGGTGTTTTCCCCTTCGTAGATCGATGTCTACCATCTCGGACTCCACCTCTGCTCCTACACATACCACCACAATGGCTCCGACGGAGAATCATTCTCTCCAGATGACGACGGTGAAATTGATGTTGTATATCTATCTCAGTGTTTTTGATGATAACAAAACCAAGGACCTTTGGTGGCTCTCCTGTTTGGAATCCTTGACCCAAGTGTTTTTCACACGTTTTCAAGGCCGGATTTTTTCATGCTTTTGCTTAAGATTTTAGCCTTCCGAATGGGCTTTCTCAGATCTCAAATGAACTTGACATTTCCCATAAACATGCATCCAATTCATGTCTCGATCTTGTGGATATGGTTCTCTGGGCTAAACTCTTATTTTTCAGGTTTTTTGATAGTCCGGTCGACCTCCAGCATGACCCCGGTCGACCTGAAATAACAGAATGCAATTCTCTACAGTCTGTCACAGTGGCGGTCGACCGCCCCTCAAATCCCGGTCGACCGGATTTCCCAGGGACCGGCCACTTGCAGGTTTCTCAGTGGCGGTCGACCGCCAGCCCCTGCAGGTCGACCGCCAGCCCCGAACTGCCAACAATTGTTGACTTTTTCACCTTTCGAGATAAGCCACTCTCATGAGAATTGTTTAATCCCTAAGCTACCAAACTCTCCAGATATTGTGGATCTGGTCTGGGGGAGGCCTTGGACCATTCAAGAACCTATATAACTTATACAAGAGGGTTTGGAAAACCCTAATGCTCAAGGAAGATCAAAGGGAGGCTGCCAAGAGGAAGAGAAGGGATTTGGCACTATAGACGTGAACAGTGCTCCGAGAGAAGTTCTTCATCCTTCTTCATCAAGTCAAGTGAAGATCAGCCCAAGGATTCAAGCTGCATCCAAAGCATCCAACCATCCATTAAGGGGGAGCAAATCAAGATTCTTCTATTGTGTTCTAAATTCTTTTTGCCTTCTTAAGCTTCATATGTGGATCTTGTAGTTGTTAAAATATTTCGGTGTGTGTGGATCTTCCTAGATCCGTGTGTGTGTGTTTGTGTGTGTCCTCCCGTGTAGCTGTGTGTGTATTAAGGTGTTCTTACATCTTCGCGGGAACTCCTCTTCCTAGTGTGTAAGTGTTGTGTGTGGTTGATCTTGTAACTTTTTACAAGATAGTGTGTGGATCCTCATAGTCCGTGAGGGGTGGACGTAGGTTGCCATTGTGGCATCCGAACCACCTAAAAATCGTTGTCGCCGTGTGGTTTGTTCCTTTTCTTCTATCCCCATTCTGTGCAAATTGCATGTGTGATTTCCAGTTCAGTTTTATTCTCGTTTATCCTGAATAATCCATTTATCACCTTTTAGATCTTGCCTTATTTTTTGGTCTCTGTTAACCTTGTCTCTCATATAGCATTCTATCACATATTTTATACAAAAAGAAAAAAATCTTTTTTTTTTAACACCCAATTCACCCCCCTCTTGGGTGCCATTTAAACTCGGGACTTCAATTGGTATCAGAGTAAGGGCTCTTTCCTTCACAGATCTAACGATCTAGAGCAAGATCCGATTAAATGGCAAACAAGGGTATGATACCCGAGGGTCACTCCATCAACCGTCCTCCATTTTTTGACGGCTCAAACTACTCTTACTGGAAAAATAGAATGCATGTTTTTCTGAGGGCGCAAGAGTACGAAGTTTGGAGAGTTGTGGACAAGGGTCCTCATAAACTCGGGGCTGATGAAGAAAAATGGACGCCCGAGGAAATTAAGAAATGCACTGCTAATTTTAATGCCATGAATATTATGCAATGTGCAATACACCCTAGTGAATTCTCTCGTGTCTCTATGTGCAGTTCAGCCAAAGAAATGTGGGACAAGCTGCGACTCATATACGAGGGAACTTCAGAGGTCAAAGAAACCAAGACAAATCTCCTAGTCACTGACTATGAGCTATTCAAAATGAAACCTGAAGAAACCATCTCTGAGATGTTTGCAAGGTTAACAGAGATCACAAATGGTCTCAAAGGTCTCGGGAAGGAATACTCAAATTCTGAGCTTGTGAGGAAGGTGTTAAGGTCCCTACCGTCAGCTTGGCACACAAAGGCCACGGTCATTGAAGACTCAAAGAACTTGTCAACTCTCACCTTGAATGAACTCATAGGATCACTCATGACCTATGAGATAAATATAAAGAGAACAGCTGACGAAGACATCAAAAAGAAACAGGTCATTGGACTGAAAGCTCACCAATCCGATGACGAATCTCAAGAAGGTAAATCAAGTGACGGAAGCAATGAAGAGGAAGAATTGGCGATGATAACTCGCCAAGTGAGGAAATTTTTAAGGAAGAAGAGAAACTTTCAGGGAAGCTTTAGAAAGGGGCCAAGAAGACCCACGCAAGCCAAAGGCGAATCGAGCAAGCCAAGTAGCATCATATGCTACGAATGCAAGAAGCCTGGGCATATGAGAGGTGAATGTCCAGATCTAAAAAGGAAATTCAAGAAGGATAATTTCAAGAAACCCAAAGCCATGGTCGCCACTTGGAGCGACGAAGAAGATGAACCATCTGATGAAGAGATTCAAGAACTTGTGGAAAGCTTGTGCCTCATGGCACATGAAGATGAATCCACGGAGGTAAATTCTGACCATGAATTCATTTCCAATGAACAATGGGAATCTGAATATGAAAAGTTGTACACTAAGTACAAGAAAACCAGATCTGAAAATAAAACTCTCAAAAAGAAACTTGATGACTTGTCACGCGAAGATATCTTTGCTAAATTTGAGAAACTGGAACAGGAATGGTTTGAGGCTACGGAAGAAAAGGAAAATCTACTGCAAACAATTATAGAATGTGATAAGACCAAAAAGGAACTATCATGCAAGATAACTGAACTGGAGGAAGCATGTGAAAGGATCAAAATTCAAGAACAAATTTTGAAATCCACCAATTCAGAACTCGAAAGGAGAAATGGGTCTTTGACTGAAAAAGTTGCTGAACTTCAGCTCACCTTGACTAGGTTTGTTAAGGGGAAACAAAATCTGGATAACCTACTGGGAGTTAAAGTCAACTTCCAAAAGGAAGGCTTGGGGTACACACCTCAAAACAAAAAATCTTTTGAGCATAAGATCACCACATCCTTCATTCATGAAAAGGACTATAATCATGCTTCATGTTCTGATTTTCAATCCCAACATGTTCAGCCTAAACCACACAAAAATCAAAGAACCTTCTCACATGCTAATTGCTTTCATTGTGGTAGATTTGGTCACGTGATGTCCAACTGCTGGTTCAGACAAAGCAAGCACCAAGGGCGTGGTATGAACGGCTTACCTCATTTTTGGTTGAAAATGGTTTCAAGAGAGGTAAGGTTGACCAAACACTTTTCACCAAGAGATCAGGTAAAGACATTTTGGTGGTTCAAGTGTATGTAGATGACATCATCTTTGGGGCCACTAACAATGTCTTATGCAATGAATTTGCAAAAATCATGCAAGGAGAATTCGAGATGAGTTTAATGGGGGAGCTAACCTTCTTTCTTGGATTACAGGTGAAACAAACTTTAGAAGGAATCTTCATCAATCAAACCAAATATACTATTCAACTGTTGAAGAAATATGGGATGGCGGAAGCAAAACCCATATCAACTCCCATGGCTACCACCACAAAGCTGGATAAAGATGAAAATGGTAAAACAGTATATCCTACACTGTTTCGAGGTATGATCGGATCGCTACTGTACCTTACAGCATGTCGCCCTGACATTCAATTCAGTGTATGTCTCTGTGCCCGTTTTCAGTCATGCCCCAAGGAATCTCATTTATCAGCCGTGAAACGCATTTTCAGATATCTCATTGGATCCTTAAACCTTGGCTTGTGGTTTCCTATCGGTGGTTCCTTTGATTTAATTGCTTATACCGATGCGGATTATGCTGGGTGCATTGTAGATCGTAAAAGTACAAGTGGATACTGTCAGTTTCTTGGTGGTTGCCTAGTCTCATGGGCCTCCAAGAAACAACATTCAGTAGCTCTCTCAACGGCCGAGGCTGAATATGTAGCCGCCGGAAGTTGTGGAGCCCAAGTACTTTGGATCAAAAATCAACTGCTTGATTTAGATGTTGAAATGAAAAATGTTCCAATTCTGTGTGACAATACCAGTGCGATAAATTTGTCTAAAAACCCTGTTCAGCACTCCAGGACCAAACATATAGATATTCGTCATCATTTTCTGAGGGATCATGTAGGAAAAGGGGTCTTTGAATTGAACTTCATTGACACACACAATCAGCTAGCTGACATTTTCACCAAACCTCTAAACCAAGATCAGTTTAATAAGATAAGAAGAGAACTTGGGATGTGCAAGGGTGAGAGCATACATGCATAGGTTTGCATCTAAGGTATAGGGTTGCATTTGTAGAAAAATCATGTGCACCGAGGGTAGAAACCATGCATTTTGCCTCTTCTCTTTCTTATGTGTTGTTTCTCACGTTGTTACTCACCTTGCATGCCTGTTTGTTACTACTTATATCCAACCCTTCTTGAATAATTCTTCTATGGCTTAATATTCCTTGCTCAAACATCTGTGGACTCAGTGTGCTGGTACTAAAGGTACTTACTAGGGAAAATCAGAACCTCTTCTCAGTTATGCATCTTGCTCTTTTCACTTCCCTTGTCCTGATTAGTGGCCCCTCTCAGGCAGTCCGTTGCCTATCCCCCAATAGAGAAAGAAAAAGAAAAAAAAAAGGAAAATGAAAAATGAAAAAGAAAGAAACAAAAAAAAAGGAATATCTAGTTTTGGGGATTTTGGTCCTGGCGGTCGACCGCCAGGCCTGCGCCGGTCAACCGCCGGCGGCAGACCGGCCCGACTTAGGGGTCCACCGACCCTTCATATATGGGTCTTTTTTCTTCCTTTCTCTCTCTCCTTCACTTCCACTCACTCTCTACCACCAAACCCTAACCCCAACACTCCTCATCTCCACCATCCAAGCCTCCACAACCCTTCTTCCTCCATCCGCACATTGATTCGGTCGTCCCGGCATCACTTCGGGACCTCTCCCATATTGTCGGGTGTGCGTTCGTGGAGATCTCTCTCAACTTCTTCTCTGTGAAAAAGTTCCTCCAAGCCGTAGAAGTGTCCCTTGTGCTTCATCCACGTTCCCGGGGTTGAGATCGATTCCTCAAGAGTTTCCCGGTGGGTTTTTCAAGTTCGGAATGCCGCCAAGACGGAGTTCTCGGCGTTCTACCCAAGGTGAAGCTAGCCGTCAACGGCAAGCGGCCCCGGCTCCTCCATCTCAGCAAGCTCCTCCTCTACCTCGAGCACCCTTACCTCCACATCCTATTATCGACCCTCGCTTGGTTGACTTTGATGAGGTGAATGAGCTCTTCTCGAATTTGTGCGCTCTTTTTGAGGTTCAGGACGGTTGGATGGATTTTGTTACCCGGTACAATAGGTATTATCCTCGGTTGGTGCAGCAGTTCTATGGCTTTTTAGCCGTGAGAAATGACCAGTTATACACCACGGTTGAGGGTGTGGAGCTTCATATCACTCCGGAGTTATTTCAGCAGGCCCTAGGAGTATCCGCCATGGGTGCAGATAGGGCATATGGTTTTGGTGAAGTTCCAGCAACATTTACTGCTATGACCAGCTGAGTATGTACACGGTGTGAGCAATTTGATCAAGCTAAATGCCAATCATTTTCCTTCAATACAGCGAGTCCTGCACCACATGTTTACATCATTGATTTATCCCAAAGTGGGCGGTCGGGATGAGGTTACAGAGGTTCAGCGTTTTCTATTCTATCATGTTATAAACGGTATTCAAATCAATATGGGTCGGCTCATGACTGATCTGATTGGAACCTGTCGTACCTACCTCCGGCGGTCTCTTCCCTATGCTTCGCAGTTGACCGGAGTCTTTATTCATGCCGGGATTAATGTGGCAAATGAGCAGTTCATCTATTTTCGGCCGGATGATGTGTACAATAAGCATAAAATTTTCACAGATTTTGGCTACTACTTTGGTCCCGACGGCGAGCTTGTGCGGGACATTCCAGTTTATGGGGAAGATGAGCTCCGTGAGGAAGATGATGCGCCAGCGCAGCAGCAAGGCGACGAGGATGTCCCCCCTCCAGTTCCCGCTGAGGAGCAACCTCCTCCCTCGTCCCCGTTTCACCTGGATCTTGAGATGCCTCCTCCACCCCAGTTTCACCATGGGGAATCTTCCACTCAGGGGGCCGGACAGCGCCCTTCGGTGGACTACGAGGCTCTTGACGGGCGGCTTACCGGCTTGGAGACTCGTGTGGATAACCTTGGGGATCGTCTCTCTACCCTTGGAGACAATATGGGCACTGCGTTTGACACCCTATCAGGGCGTTTGGACACCTTCTCTACTGCTTTTGAGACTCTCTCTACTCAGATGGCCACTCTCACCACCCACATGACTTCTCTCCGCGCAGATTTCGCTGAGTCTGGCCGATCCTTTACCCTCTTGCAGCTCTCCCTTATTGGCATGCGGCGCCAGGATGCGGCTCGTGATGTATCCATTGGTCATGTTCTTGATCTTCTTCACAGTCATGGCCACCAACTTAGCGCCATTCGTCAGCACCTTGGCCTTCCACCTACACCTCCCGCCGATCCGCCCCCTCCTGCAGATGCTCCATGAGGCTTTGTTTTGCTTTCACCTCTAGCATGTTCTCTTTTGATCCAGTGCAGCTTGAGTCCCTCCTTCGTCTATCCCATCCCTTTTTGCTGTTGACAAAGGGGGAGAAGTAGTAGGGCAGGCTTATTATTTACTTATGTATGTCGTTGTGTGGTTGGGTTGCTTTCTTGCATGTCATGTGAGGGCTGTCTGTAGTGTTAGTCTTTTGCTTAGACTTTGGTTTTAGAGTCGTGCATCCACTCGCACTAATGTATCTTGTAATGAAACTATGATGAATTGAAAGCACTGGTGTTTGAATTCATTTGTTGGCTTTGGTGTCTCATTTCATATTCTTATTGCCTATCTAGTGATCTGTGCTACATCGTGTTGATTGGTTTGTTTTGGTGAATGACATTTCTAGCACAACGTTCAATCTGAATTTTTACAACATAAACCCTGGTGTGTAAGCCTAGCGTTTTGTCATCATCAAAAAGGGGGAGATTGTTGTATATCTATCTCAGTGTTTTTGATGATAACAAAACCAAGGACCTTTGGTGGCTCTCCTGTTTGGAATCCTTGACCCAAGTGTTTTTCACACGTTTTCAAGGCCGGATTTTTTCATGCTTTTGCTTAAGGTTTTAGCCTTCCGAATGGGCTTTCTCAGATCTCAAATGAACTTGACATTTCCCATAAACATGCATCCAATTCATGTCTCGATCTTGTGGATATGGTTCTCTGGGCTAAACTCTTATTTTTCAGGTTTTTTGATAGTCCGGTCGACCTCCAGCATGACCCCGGTCGACCTGAAATAACAGAATGCAATTCTCTACAGCCTGTCACAGTGGCGGTCGACCGCCCCTCAAATCCCGGTCGACCGGATTTCCCAAGGACCGGCCACTTGCAGGTTTCTCAGAGGCGGTCGACCACCAGCCCCTGCAGGTCGACCGCCAGCCCCGAGCTGCCAACAATTGTTGACTTTTTCACCTTTCGAGATAAGCCACTCTCATGGGAATTGTTTAATCCCTAAGCTACCAAACTCTCCAGATATTGTGGATCTGGTCTGGGGGAGGCCTTGGACCATTCAAGAACCTATATAACTTATACAAGAGGGTTTGGAAAACCCTAATGCTCAAGAAAGATCAAAGGGAGGCTGCCAAGAGGAAGAGAAGGGATTTGGCATTGTAGACGTGAACAGTGCTCCGAGAGAAGTTCTTCATCCTTCTTCATCAAGTCAAGTGAAGATCAACCCAAGGATTCAAGCTGCATCCAAAGCATCCAACCATCCATTAAGGGGGAGCAAATCAAGATTCTTCTATTGTGTTCTAAATTCTTTTTGCCTTCTTAAGCTTCATATGTGGATCTTGTAGTTGTTAAAATATTTCGATGTGTGTGGATCTTCCTAGATCCGTGTGTGTGTGTTTGTGTGTGTCCTCCCGTGTAGCTGTGTGTGTATTAAGGTGTTCTTACATCTTCGCGGGAACTCCTCTTCCTAGTGTGTAAGTGTTGTGTGTGGTTGATCTTGTAACTTTTTACAAGATAGTGTGTGGATCCTCACAGTCCGTGAGGGGTGGACGTAGGTTGCCATTGTGGCATCCGAACCACCTAAAAATCGTTGTCGCCGTGTGATTTGTTCCTTTTCTTCTATCCCCATTCTGTGCAAATTGCATGTGTGATTTCTAGTTCAGTTTTATTCTCGTTTATCCTGAATAATCCATTTATCACCTTTTAGATCTTGCCTTGTTTTTTGGTCTCTGTTAACCTTGTCTCTCATATAGCATTCTATCACATATTTTATACAAAAAGAAAAAAATCTTTTTTTTTAACACCCAATTCACCCCCCTCTTGGGTGCCATTTAAACTCGGGACTTCAATTGAATCCTTCAAACTATCGTCTCTGGGCCATATCTGCAAAAAAATTTCTTGGAGGAAAAGGCAAGTTGGGGTATATTGATGGCACTACAGCTGCCCCATCTGTGACGGATCCAACTAAGGCTACTCGGAATGTTGAAAACAATCTCGTCATGGGATGGATCATCAACTCTGTAAGCCCTGAAATTCAACACTTGATTATGTATGGCTCTACAGCTTTTGAAATGTGGACTCAACTAGAGAAATTGTATGGTCAACAAAGCAACATTGCCCGGACATATCAACTTACAAGTGAGCTTCAAGCACTAAAGCAGGGTGGTCGTCCGGTCACGACCTATTTTAGTGATCTGAAAACCAGGTGGCAGGAACTTGATTCTTACAATACGGATAAGTGGCATTGTACAGCTGATCAGGCCCTTTATCTAAAGCATGTGGAGTCCAGGAAGGTCTTTCAATTCCTTGTTGGCCTTGATGAAACATATGATACTCTCCATGGACAGTTGCTCTCTGTAGATGCTTTGCCATCTATTGAGGCGGTCTTCTCTAAAATTCTTCATGAGGAAGGACGTCGTCAAGTCATGTCTACCTCATCCACTCTACCACAGGTTGTGAATGGTGGTGAGTTTGCCGCTCTAGCAAATAAGGGGAGTCATCCTTCTTCCACCAAATCAAAGGCAAAAGGAACTAAACACTATACTCACTGCAACAGAGACAATCATGATGTAGATTTCTGTTGGGAGTTACATCCTGAGAAGAAACCAGAAAAGTTTAAGATTGGTGGACAGAATAATAAGGGGCGTCGTGGCTCAAAGGGGAATGCTGTTATTTCCCAATCTGCAGCATCTCCTACAGTGACTACCACAGAAGCTGATCCCACATCATCACAGCTGCCATCCTTATCAGATTCTGACATTGCTTGCCTCCGAAGGATTCTCTCTCAGCTTGGTCATCAAAGTACATCTTCCCCAGGTACTACCAGGACAGCACTCAGTGCTACCACTTCCTCTCCATCTGGTCCTTGGATCATTGATTCTGGGGCTACGGATCACATGACTGGTATTTCTACCCTCTTCACATCTTATTCATTGCTATCAGGAAAGGATAAGGTGACCATCGCAGATGGAACCTGTGGCACTATTGCTGGAAAGGGTTCCATTCGCCTAAATGGTCACCTTGCCCTTCCCTCCACTCTTCATGTTCCTTCTTTATCCATAAATCTTCTATCAGTTAGTAGTCTCACTAAATCTCTAAACTGTTCAGTGACTTTCTTTCCTTCCCATTGTATTTTCAGGACCTGCAGACCCAACAGACGATTGGGAGTGGTCGTGAGGTGGATGGTCTCTATCACCTTGAGCCTGGAGGCACTGCTGCTTTTCATTCATCTACTGATAGTCAAATAAACCAGCCATCTAGAGATGCCTACTTGTGGCACTCGCGGCTTGGCCATCTTCCATACAAAGTTCTTAAAGTTCTCTTTCCACAATTGTTTTCGTCTTTGTCAACTGAGTCTCTCCAGTGTGAGGTCTGTCAACTTGCGAAGCATTGTAGAACCACTTTTCCAGTATCAATAAAAAGAAGCTCTTCTCCATTTGACTTGGTCCACTATGATGTCTGGGGTCCTTCCCCTGCTCCTATGGATGGTCATCGTTATTTCTTATCCTTCATTGATGATTATTCTCATTATTGTTGGATATACCTTTTGCGCTCTAGAGACGAGGCTCCTCGAATTGTTCAGGTGTTCTATAGAATGGTGGAAACCCAGTTTGACCAGAAAGTGAAAATTTTTCGGTTTGACAATGCCCGAGAATACTTTGAGAAAAATCTGAATGTCTTTATGGAGGATGCTGGGATAATACATGAGTCGTCATGTGCCTACACCCCGCAACAAAATGGTGTGGCGGAACGTAAAAATCGGCATCTTGTGGAAATTGCTCGGGCTCTTCTCTTCCACCACAATCTACCGAATAAATTTTGGGGGGCGGCAGTCTTACATGCTGCCTACCTCATAAACTGCATGCCAACTCGCACCCTGGACAATCGGGTTCCTTCTCTCGTTCTTCAGCTTTCCACTCCTCTGTTTGGTTTACCACCTCGTGTGTTTGGTTGCCTATGCTTTATCCATTCTCTCACTCCAGGTACCAGAAAGCTTGATCCTCGGGCAGTTCGAGGAATTTTCTTGGGTGTCTCATCCACTCAGAAGGGCTACAAATGTCTTGACCCCAAAACAATGAAGAAGTATATCTTGAAAGATGTTACCTTCTTTGAGAATCACTCGTATTTCTCCGAGGCCTCTCGTGAGGGGGAGCACAGACCCTCTATATCATCTCTTCCTTTACCTCTTGTTGCTCCTGTTGTCTCTACTACAGAGATGCTTGATGGTCCTATACACCAGGTGGTGCCTTCTCTACAGCAGTATACTCGAGGCACTTGGTGAAGAAAGAATTCCTCAGTCGATCAGCCACTTCCATCGCCGGCCGAGCATGCAGGTTCCCCTCCATCATCTGACTCAGATCTTCCCATTGCTGTTCGAAAGGGTACTAGGTCTTGCACTCGTCACCCTATATCTCGGTTTATCTCTTATTCTCGTTTGTCCCCCAGTTACTCTTCATTTGTGGCTACTATTTCTTCATATCGTATTCCTACATCATACTCTGAGGCTATGCGAGATCCCAAGTGGATGCAGGCAATGAATGAGGAATTAGAAGCTTTGCACAAAAATGGCACCTGGGACTTGGTGGATCTTCCTGCTGGACAGAGCCTGGTTGGTTCCAAGTGGGTCTACACCATCAAGTTCAATGCAGATGGATCTATTCAGCGATATAAGGCACGCCTGGTGGCCAAGGGTTTCACTCAAACTTATGGCATTGACTATTCCGAGACCTTTGCTCCTATTCCTCGATTTCAGTCTGTCCAAGTAGTGTTGGCACTTGCTGTTCAGTTCTCTTGGCCCCTCTTTCAGCTTGATGTAAAGAATGCCTTCTTAAATGGTGATTTGCAGGAAGAAGTGTATATGCAGCCTCCGCCAGGACTTGATGTAAAGGGGAGAGTATGCAAGCTGAAAAAGGCCTTGTATGGTCTGAAACAATCCCCTAAGGCGTGGTTTGACAGATTTCGCAGGGCCATGCTTGATTTTGGCTACTCTCAAGGGAACTCTGATCATACCCTTTTCATAAAATGGTTGGATGGGAAAGTTGTTGTTCTCCTAGTATATGTGGATGACATGATCATCACCGGTGATAACACTCAAGAGATTGAAAAATTGAAACAAGATCTTGCACAAGTTTTTGATATTAAAGACTTGGGTGAATTAAAATATTTTCTTGGCATTGAAGTGGCTCGATCCAAAAAGGGTATTTACATCTGCCAAAGGAAGTATGTCTTAGATATCTTGACAGAAACATGAAAACTTGGTTGTAAACCAGCAGACACACCAATTGAATCAAACCATGGTTTAAATAGTTCAGATGGTGAGCTCTTGTCAGAATCAGACAAGGGGAAGTATCAAAGACTGGTGGGTCGATTGCTTTACCTTGGTCTCACTCGTCCTGACTTGGCATATGCAGTTGGTGTAGTCAGCCAGTTCATGCATGCACCTAGGGTACCTCACATGAAAGCGGTTGAGAGAATACTTCGGTACATCAAGTCCTGTCCAGGAAAAGGTCTTCTCTTCTCCAAGAATGAAAAACTGATGATAGAAGGCTACTCTGATGCAGATTGGGCAGGTTCAAGAGATGACAGAAGATCCACAACCGGTTATTGCTTGCTCTTAGGCAACAATTTGGTTGCCTGGAGAAGCAAAAAGCAGGCTGTCTGTGCAAGATCAAGTGTTGAAGCTGAGTATTGGGCAATGGCTAGTTGTGTTACAGAGATGATATGGCTGAAATTGTTTTTGACTGATATGGGACTTCAAACATGCCTTCCAATGAAGCTTTATTGTGACAATAAGGCAGCTATTAATATAGCAAACAATCCCGTGTAGCATGATCGCACAAAGCACTTTGAGATTGACTGCCATTTCATTAGAGAAAAGCTAGATGCTGGGGAAATCTGTCTTCCTTATATCAAATCGCAAGATCAGATTGTAGACATATTTACCAAGGGACAGGCCATTGCTCTTTTCCATAAATGCCTGAGCAAGCTGAGCATGTTTGATATCTACACTCAGCTTGAGGGGGAGTGTTGTCGCAGGCAACCATAAGGGCATTTCTGTCAAGTGCTTTTATTTTATTTATCATGCCAAATAGAAATAGGTTAAGTGAAATCTTGTTTGTAATTTGTTCCCTTTACATAGGGGCAAACTTGTCTTGTTTTTTGGAAGAGCATCTAATAAAATTAGGTTGAGGAGGAGAGAGCCGCGATAGTTACAATCGCGGCTCCTCCCTCGCAGCCTCTCTTCTTCTTCCCCTTCTCTTCTTCCTCCTCTTCTTCCTGCTTTGAAAACTAGAAAACTCCCCCAATGTCCTGTAATGGCAAAAATACCCTGCAAATTTCTGAAATGGTAACTATGTCCTACATTTTTACAGGAAAGTCTTGTAAAGTCCACAATTTGTCAACAGCAGAACGGGACAGACACGAGGATCGAAGCCCAAGAAGGATGGAAGCCTAAAGAGAAGCAATCTCCGAGGCGTCTTATGTCTTGTGTGTCTCCACCAAGGAGGGTGAGTCTTGTGCCTTGTGCGCCTCCACCAAAGAGTAACTAGTGCCTTTTGTCCAAAAATTACACAAATATCCTTGTGGAGTTCAAAAATTATCAAAACACCTCCTAAGCTTCCCAAAAATTGCATAAAAATCCTGAACTTTACAGAAATTGAACAAAGCTATTGTTCTATCCCGAAGTTCCCAAAATACCCTCGTCCAAGGTCACGCCTCTAGCACGACTCAGTGGAGCATCTCTTCCCTGAAATAGTGTGCGCTCTTCTGAATTCTGCTTAAGACTGTCAGGAACTGTTAAACCCAAGAACCCTAATACTCAAGAAAATTACGGTAATATTCTTATTGGAGGGAAAATTACAAATAAACCCTGAAAAGTCAAGAAATAGTAGAAAAGTCCAAAAAAATTGAAACTACAAATAAACCCTGAAAAGTTAAGAATGGCAGATATGTCCAGAAAAATCTAGAAATTGCATAAATACTCACAAAGGGTCATGAAATTGCAAATAAACTTAGAGTGTCAAGAAATGACAAAAATATCTTGGGAAGTCATCAAGAAATGACAGAAATACCCTAAGAATCAACAAATGATATAAACGTCCAGAAATGTTAAGAAATGATAGAAATGTCCTGGAAAGACAACAAATGACAGAAAGATCCAGGGAAGTCAAAATAAATTATAGAAATGCCTTGGGAAGTCAAGAAATGACAGGAGCTCAGGAAAGTCGGGAAACTACAACCGGTGTAGTTGAAAACCCGCCTAGGCGAGCGCCTAGGCGGTGAGGCGGGGCGAGGCGTCGATCGCCCGCCTCGCGTCGTCGCGGCTCGCCGAGGCGAGCGCCTTGCGCGCGCCTCACGCGTGTCGGCCGCCTCCGCGCGCCTCGCCTGCTCGCCGCTGCCGCTCGCCCGAAGACGGATCTGCGTATCGGGTTTCAACGACCCGTTAAAGAGCCGCGTCCGGATATGTTAACCTCCCCCCCCCAGGGTTTCGACTGCCTGTTTTTTTTTCCCTTCGCTGCTTCCACCTCCGAGCGCGGCAGCTGAGCGGCAGCGGCGACCCGAACCCTGTCCTCCGGCGTCCAGCGAGCGGCAACGGCGAGCGATAGCGACAGCGGCTTCCTCCGACGTGGTTGTAGCTTCCTCCGGCTTCCTCCGGCGTGCGGCAGCGGCTGCCAATCTCTTCCTCCGGCTTCCTCCGGCCACTCTCACTCTCTCCGATCTCTCACTCTGTCTCTCCACTCTCTCTACTCTCTCCGATCTCTCACTCTGTCTCTCCACTCTCTCTACTCTCTCCGATCTCTCACTCTCTCCACTCTCTCACTGTCTCTCTCACTCTCTATCTCTCTGTTCTCTCAGACTCTCACTCTCTCCGACCTCTCACTCTCTGTCTCTCCGTTCTCTCACTCTCTCCGATCTCTCACTCTCTGTATCTCAGACTCTCACTCTCTCCGATCTCTCACTCTCTGTCTCTCCAATCTCCACTCTCTCACTCTCTCCGATCTCTCACTCTCATGGGTGGCAGTGGGCTTATATTTGTTATATTTGTGCAGGGTAATCGACAATTGGCAGTGGACTTATATTTGTGCAGGGTAATCGACAATTGGCAGAGGGGCTTATTTGTGCAGGGTAAACTCTCTGTCTCTCCGATCTCTCACTCTCTCTGATGACTGCAGATGCAAATTGGCAGAGGGGCTTATTTTTGATTTATTTGTGTAGGGTAATCGACAATTCTCTCACTGTCTGTCTCCCCGATCTCTCACCCATTCGTGCAGGGTAATCAACATTGGCAATAAATAATCAGTATTTTTTTTTTACATTGGGTGTTTGATTTATTTTTTTTGTGAGTTATTATTGTAATATGAATTAAATTGTTGTTTGATTTTTTTTTTAAGATGTCTACGCCTACACCACCTACTTCTGTGTCTGTTTCTGGTGGTGCATCGTCAAATGCAAGCACACAAGGGCCCAATGTAGAAAAGGGCAGACCAAAAGACATTGGGTGAAAATATAGAATTTCTGCCAATCCACAAAATAGAGATGAGATAACATGTAATTTTTGTAAAAAAGTGAGTAAAGGAGGGATTTATCGGCTGAAGCAACATTTAGGCGGCCTAGGTACAAATGTGACAGATTGCCATAAGGTTCCCGTGGATGTGAAGATAGAAATCCGAGAATATATGTAAAATGCCAAGAAAGCTAAAGCTGAGAAGTTACAAATGGTGAGGGAGATGGAAGGTAGAGATAATTTGTTGAATGATTCATGTCAATCTCAATCGCTGGAAGTTAATATATTTGATGACATTATTTCAAAGCCACCACGGATGAAGGGTCCTCTGGACAAGTTCTGCACTCCTGATCCAGAACAAGTGAAGACAGTAAGAGATAAAAAATGGGAAAAGGAACATCGGGATAGGGTTTCCCAATATGTGGGTAGATGGTTTTATCAAGCTGGCATCCCATTCAATACTGTGCGTCTACCTAGCTTTCAAACAATGTTGGAAGCTGTAGGACAGTACGGTCCGGGATATAAAGGGCCTAGCTATCATGAGATTCGTGAGACTCTTTTACATAAGGAGATAAAATCAACTCAAGAGTTGGTGGAAGCCCAAAAAGAAAATTGGGTGAGATATGGTTGTAGCATCATGTCCGATGCATGGACAGATCGGAAGGGACGGACACTGATCAACTTTCTTGTGAACTCTCCAGGTGAGATTTTTCTTTCTCTGTCTCTCACTATCGACTATTCAATATATTTTCTATTTTTCTTTCTATGTCTCTCAATGTCATTATGTCTTACTCTCTTTCTCTAGGTGGGACTGTTTTCTTGAAATCAATTGATGCTTCTGCACATGTGAAAGAGGCCAAATTGTTGGCAGATTTATTGGACAAGGTTATTAAAGAAGTTGGTGTTCAGCATGTCATCCAAATTGTGACAGACAATGAGTCAAGTTATGTGGCAGCCGGGAAAATGTTGATGGCAGCCCATCCTCATTTATTCTGGACACCATGTGCTGCCCATTGTTTAGACTTGATGTTGGAGGACATTTCCAAATTGTCTCCAATGAAAGAAACCATTCGTAGAGCCAAATTGGTTACTACATTTATTTATGGGCACACAAGGATTCTTGCTATGATGAGAAAGTATACAGATGACAAAAATCTTGCACGTGCAGCTGTCACTCGCTTTGCCACCAACTACTTAAATTTACAGAGTCTATTTGATTGCAAAGATGGCTTAAGAAGGATGTTTACATCTGCTGATTGGCTTGCTAATAATAATCGGTGGGCCAAAAAAATTGAAGGGAAGAAGGTAGAGGGCATAATCTTAAAGACTTCTTTTTGGAATGGCATGGCATATTCGTTGCAAATATACAAGCCCCTTGTTATGGTTTTACGGTTGGTTGATGGAGAAAAGCCAGCGATGGGCTACATTTATGAGGCTATGGATCGTGCAAAGAAGAGTATTAAGAGTGCATTAAATGACAAGCTTGATAAATATGGTCCAATATGAAAAATCATTGATAGACGGTGGGACTTTCAAATGCACCATCCTTTACATGCAGCTGGCCTTTATCTTAATCCAGCTCTTTATTTCTCTAATTCCCAAATTGAGTATGATCAAGAAGTTAAGCAAGGGCTATATGATTACATTGAAAAGCTAGTTCCAGAACCCTCATGCCAAGATGCAATTTTCAAGGAGCTTGCAACGTATCAGTATGCTCAAGGGCTATTTGGGAGAGAAATGGCCATTAGGCAACGCACTCCTATGGTTCCTGGTATGGATGCTTTTCTCAATTTCATGTCTAATTTTCATTGCAATCGCGGAGTAAGAATTATTGTGAAATGTGAATTATAATTTCTTTGTGATGTAGCTACATGGTGGTTGAACTTTGGAACCGCCACACCAAACCTTCAAAAGATAGCCATTCGGATCTTAAGTTTGACATGTAGTGCATCTAGTTGTGAGCGCAATTGGAGTACATTTGAACAGGTTAGTTGAATAATTTCATATTCAAGTACATAAAAGATTAGTATTTTTTGTTTAATTGGTTGCAACTAATATACTTGTAGGTGCACACAAAGAAAAGGAATAAGTTGGAGCAAAAGAAGCTGAACGATCTTGTTTTTGTGCAATATAATCAACGTCTCCATGCTCGTCATTTGCGTGTTCAGCAAAGTGACTATGATCCTATTTCTTTGGATGACATTGATGATTGCAATGAGTGGATAGCTAATCCGCCAGAAAATGAAGATTTTGTGGATGAAGGAGAGGACCTCACATGGCTAGATGTTGAAATCGATGCCGGTGTTAATGAAGAGGAAGGACCAAACACAAGGGCGGGAACCAAAAAGCGTCATCTAGGAAAGGGAAAAAATATTACCACATCTCACTCCATAAATGTGAGAGATGTTGATTCCGAGGGGACACAATCAGAGAATGAGAATGAGCTTCCAAGTGATAGCTCCTCCTCTTTTATGAGTGATTTATGATGAGGAGGTTTGAGAGTTGAGAGAGATTTGAAACACTTTGTGTTATGGGATTATGTAATTAACTTGTTTGGTTGTTTAACTATTTTTGTTTTGTTATAATATTGCACTTGTTAGTTGTATATGCAGTTTTATGATATTTCTTGTTTAGTGTATATGCAGTTTTATGATATTTACTATTCAAAAATATATATTTTTGTGATATTGTGACATATAATTTTATTTTTATTTTTTTATTAATTTCTCGCCTCAAACGCCTCGGCCATCGCCTAGGCCTTTGAGGCGTGAGGTGCCCCCCTGGTCGCCTCGCTCGCCTCACGCCTCAGACTACATAGACTACAACTGTGCTCCAAAAAGTCAAGAAATGATAGAAATACTCTGGAATGTCAAGAAATGATAGGAATGTCATAAAAAGTCAAGAAATGACTGGGCTACCGCGGAATGTCAGTAAATGACAAGAATACCCCAAAATGTCAAGAAATGACGAAACTACTCTGTGAAGTAAACAAATGATAGAAATATCCAAGAATAACAAGGAATGACAGAAATGTCCTGGAGAGTCAGAAAATGATGGCACCCCAGACAGTCAAGAAATGACGGTGATGTCCAAGAAATCAAGAAATTACAAATATATCTTGGAAAGTCAAGAAATGACAAATAAGTCCAAGAGAACTAGAAAACTATAGAAATACCCAGAAAGGGTCAAAACTATAAAAACACGCAGAAAGGGTCAGAAATTATAGATTTACCCAAGAATGGTCCGATCATAACAAAACTCAAATTTAACGGCTAGATCTTGACCAGAAGCAAATTCAACGGTCCAATCGTGGCTAAGAGTAAATCTAGCCGTCTAATTGAGGGCAAAAGCAAATTCAATGGTTCGCTGGAGACTAGGAGCAAATTCAACAATTTTATGACAACAGAAGCAAATTCAACAGTTTGATCATCTACGGAAGCAATCCAAAGATCCAAGTGTAAGCAGAAGCCTACTCAGTGATCAAATGGCGATCGGATATAAACCCAAAGACCCGATTATAGAATCGGGACCAAATGTAAAAGCTTCAAAAGACCACGTGTAATCCAAACTCTATGTGTTCAATGAATGAACGTCTTTGAATTTCTTGCAAGAGTATGTGTTCAAGCTGATCCTAATCGTTTGCTTTATCCAGACATCCAGAAAAATAATAATCAAAAAAGAAGGTTACAGAACATTATAACTGTTTGGTAAGATTGCAAACAGAAAGCAAATTACTGGAGAAGGGAAGGAACATGAAGAGTAGAAGACAAGGTCAGATGATCAAATAGGCAAACGGACTCTTTGCCGGCGATAGTGGCACAGAGTAACCTTATCTTGGTCGGAGAGTAAGAAGTAGGAGGTGAAAGAGGTAGATATATCGATCATGTGATCCATGGCATTTGAATTAATGACCAAGGCATGCTATGAAAGCATGGATGGCAGTTTCGGCCGAAACTGAAACGTTTCGACCGAAACATATCGGTTTCGGATCGGAACAATTCGAAACCTACCGGCCGAAACCAGACAAAACCAAAACTCCTTCAGTTGGCAAAAAAAAATCTTTTATTTGGTTTCGGGCCGAAACTGAAATCAAAACGATTTCGATTTCAAACCCAACCGAAACTGACATCGAAACTGAAACTGCCTTCTTTGTCTGAAAGTCTAGTAGATGCACTCAAGGTCGCACCATGTATACCTGAAGGTGAACGAGAGGTAGTGGAAGTCTACAACTGTAAGAGAATCCGCTATAGAGTAGCAACATCAGAAGAGGTAAGTGAAGCAGGACTAGGAATGGTGGGAGTAGATAATCCACCCTTTAGAAATAGAAGAGATGGGGCAACAGCCACATTGCACTTGGCTCGTTTCTCCTTGGTTCTAAACTTCTAGGGCTTCTTATCAGGGAACTTCCAATAGCAATCATAGTCATGATTTGTACGGCCACAGTGCTCACATTTCTTCTCACCCCATGGTTTGACATTTCCCAGCCTAGGCATGTCGACAGTGGCGGAATATTCACCAACATTAGAGGCAAGAAGATGAGATCCTTTGCTGCCTATGACTTGATGGCGTTGTTTAGGACTTTGAAGT
This sequence comes from Amorphophallus konjac, assembly GCA_022559845.1. Lineage (NCBI taxonomy): Eukaryota > Viridiplantae > Streptophyta > Magnoliopsida > Alismatales > Araceae > Amorphophallus > Amorphophallus konjac. The sequence continues at coordinate 84,106,689 of CM040122.1, read as the reverse complement.
AAGTTTCATCAAGAGATGGCGCCGAGTCCCTGTTGAGAATTTGTCCCCTAAGAGCATCATAGTCTGAATTTAACCAGCATAGAAATTTCACAATTCAATCATCTTCCTAGAGCGAAAGAAAGGTTTGTTGATCAGTAAAAGAAGTACACTTTGTTGTACGATAGATATCTAGCTCATTCCAGAGTGTAGTAAGAGCACAAAAATATTGTGTGACGAACAGTGAATCCTGCTTCAACTCCTAGATGTTGTAACTCAACCGATAAAGGTGAACCTTATTCTTCTTGTGACCGTAGAGACCTGCCAAGGTCCGCCACATATCTGCTACAGTCGACTTATGGAGAATGGTGGGTCAGATTGCAGGACTAACAGAGTTGAGTAACTGATGTGGGACGAACCAGGGGGTCTTCTTATCTAAACGTGGGGGCGGTTGCACTGTTTGTCGAAGACCAGACTTCAACTGAGAACGCGGTCAGGATAGAGCCCACGTTAAGAACGCGTCCTCTGGAGAGACCGCGATCTCAATGTGAAGGCGGCCTATCGGGCAACCGCGTTCAGAACGATCCCTGCAAGCTAGACAGGTTATCCCCGAACGGTGCTCTGTTCTGCTCCTTGTCGGTGGCGACCATAGGCGGCTGGCAGAGCTGCGGTTGCTATGAGGAGGAGGAATACGAAGGGGTAGAGGACGGAGAAAGGGGATGGGGCTGGGATTTCTGTTGGTAGGGCAGAAGGGAGAGTAAATCGTGGAGGTTTGGAGAAGGGGGGATGGCGGTATGGGAGATGGAATGGGGGAGGGTGGTTGGAGCTATCTCACCCGTCTCCTTCGCAGAGACGATGCAACCAGTGAGGTGACGGTGGCTCGAGGCGGGCGGTGGCGAGCCGAAGGGCGAGGGAACGGCGGCGATAGTGGTGGATAGGGGAGGTGGATATATAGGAGGTCGGTTGGGGCTTCACATCCCTCACCATCACAGGGACGACGCAACCGAATGGGTTTCTTGCTCCCGGGGCATCACACCCCACCTCCATGGAAGGAGCACTCACAGCTCACCAAAGGGCATCAAACCCACAGAACAAAACACAAAAAGCATAGGCTAATTCATCTTCTTTCTCTTCATTTTCATTGTTCTTTCATGATTGAAAGGGGGTAAATATAGGGGGATAGGGAAAGGTCCCATTGGGCAGCCCAAGGGACGAGATCATTCACGAGGATCCTACATTGATTATTACATAGGAAAACAGCAAAACATTGATGATCTCGAGCTTTGAATGTCGAGATGACTCGCTGCTGCAAGTTTGGAATTGCTCTGAGAACACGGCCTTCACAGTAGCTACGACCAGAGCGTGCACCCTCTAGAGACCGCGTTCATCTGAGAATGCGCCCATGCTGAGGACCGCGTTCAGTCTTTGACAGTGCTACGCCGGAGGAGCCATGGCTTCGATTGTCGTCCCCGTCAAACTCACCCAGTTGGAGTAGATTCATCCTCAAATCTTGAAAGACTAAGACCCCGATTTAATAGAACAAACTGGTTCCCTAATCTCTGATACCACTTTGATGTGACACGACTCCGAATGCAGGGGAGGGGCAGACAGGGGCATGTCCTCGGACATACGCAGCAAGCACACAAGTGGAACGTGTGACCTCGTTTCAGCTAAGGGGCAGTCACTCGCAGCATTACCCTTTCTCAAGGTGACTCAGTGATGGTAGAACGGGACTGGTCCCATGGTTGACCCTTGCTAATCTGGGCGTTAGTGAGGCTTAGGTAACCCAACCCTCGGATTAGGAGGCCCGTGATCAACTCGGGTAAAGCACGTGCCTTCGGGCATGGGGGACTCTCCACTCTCTCGCAGTAACAGCGAAAAATACAAACACTTGAACAAGTAACGAGGAACAAGTGCTCTCTCTCTCTCCCAGCATGAGTTATGGAAAATACTAAGCAAGCAGAATTCAACGAGGAGGGACGAGCAATCAGCTTACCCTGCTGGTCTGAAGAAACCAGCCCTTGGTCGGAGATGATGGCGAGCGGGGAAGTGTGCGGACACGTCACGCACGCTGTGTCGGAGGAGCTTGTGCCAAACCTGATTACAAACCAAACTCCTCACAGAGGAGGGTTGATCTCGGGGAGGGGATTTATCAGATTACAACCAAAGTTTACCACCACACGGCGAGGGGCAATCAGCCGGCCAGGCATAAGCTAATGGGAGGCGGAAGTGCCGAAGCCGACGGGAACGATCCAGTGGTGCTGTCAGGTCATCGGAGCTGGGCATTCTGTCCCTGCGTACAGCAAGTCGGCCGGAGACTTAAGCCAATGATCACACCAAGGCTGCAGCAGTGCGGAATGGACAGCGAGGGGCTCCGTCTGGTTGCTCCAGTGGGCGAGCAGAGTTGCACGTGCAGTTCAGGTACCGTTGTAGTTGAGGGAATGCCATATCTTCCTTTGCAGGTGAACCACAGCCGGCGGGCAAAGTGAGAAGGCGAAGGGGGCGATGAGCGGTGAGACCGACCGAGGGGTGTTGTTGCACTCTGAGTGTCGTGGGAGCTGAAGGAGCGACGTATCCTCCGGCGAACTCCTTTCTTGCAGACGAATCACCGCTGATGGGCAGAGTGATGGGGCGAGGAAGGGCAGACTGTACGACCTGTCGAGGGGTGTTGTTGCAGCTGAGCATCGTGGGAGCTGAAGGGAGCGACGTATCCTCCGGTGAGATCCTTTCCTTGGAGACGAACTGCCAGGACGGGCAGAGGGAGGGAGCGGAGAGGGGCAGGCTGTGCGATCTGCCGAGGTGTAGAGTGGAGAAGTGGGAGGGGGGATGGTGATCGGTGCAGGGAGAGGGAGAGGATGGGGACCTGCTATTGGGGCTGGTGCAGGGCAAAGAGGGGGGGTGATGGAGTCTCGGTTGGGCGAGAATGAGAGGGAGGGTCCTGCTCCTGTGTGGGGAAGAGAGGGGGAGAGTGTGTGGAAGAGCTATGTAGGTGCAGGGTGGTTGAGGAGAAGAGGTGGAACGGGCAGAAGTGAGGGCAGAGGGGCCTTGGGCAGCTAGGATGAGAAGGGTGGAGGGAAGGGGAAGGGAGGTCTGTCTCCTTGGACTCTTGGGAGGTGGATAGGTGCTTTGGGCATAGGGGAACGTGCATGGGAGATTGGGATCGGCCTAGGGACTGGGTGAAGGGATTATGAGGCAGGTGGAGGATGATTGGTGATGGTTGGGAGCTAGAGATAGAGGGGAGGGGTAAGGGTCTAGAGTGGAGGTGCTTGGGGGGTGGAAGATGGCTGTGGGGTGGAGTTATAAGGGTAGTTGAGAGCTGGGGAAAGGGGGCTACAAATTTGAGTGGAAGAGGGAGGGAAATGCAGGTTAGGGAGAGGGTACAGGTTAGAGAGAGAAGGGGGTATGGGTTTCTCACCCTGGACGATTTCTCACCAGACACTTAACTCGAGGTTTACCAATCTGAAAGGAATGTTCTCATTCATTCATTACCCCCATTGAGAACTCTTGGACCCCTACTTATAGGAGCCAAGTTTTTACAGGACTGAAACATCCTTGACAAACCACAAAATGTCTCTTACAGTCCAAGGGAGCAATTAAAGGGTATGATGACTCTAAACTTAGGAAAATGACTTTAATAAAAGGGAAATTACATGGATATGGACTCAAAAAAATCGAAAATGACTTGGCGTGACCTGCTACTCAAGCTCCAAACTGAATCGGCGACGTATCTGATCCCAACAAGAGCGAGGTATGGGCGATGTCCCCATCAATTCCCCAGCGGTGTAAAGAACTCAACTCTGTCGAGTATGGGTCCACCCTGCTATAGTAGTACTCCAGAAGGTCCGGATCAAGCTGTTGTAGGTCCTCTCGACTGACCCATGAATCTTAAGACTGGGGCCGATCCTTCCACCTGACAAGATAACGCAGGTATGCCCTGCTCCTAGTGTTGATAATCTACTTGTCCAGCATTTTCTCGATTTGCTCACGTTAGGCTCTCGTGGAGGTGGGTGGTCTCATAGAAGTAGGCACTGTCTCAAGGGGGGTTGCATTCTCAAATGTATCACTAGGAAAGCTGTTGGGCCCTTGTAGAGCACGAGATCTGCCACGTTGAAGGTGGGAGTAACTCCATAGTCTGAGGGTAGGTCTAGCTAGTAAGCATTGGTGCCTATACGCCTCAAGATTTTAAACAGTCCCGTTCTACGGCTCCTGTTCATGCAATTCTCTTATATGTTGTGCAAAAGACTAGGCCAACTCAGATACTCTAGCATGCAGGGGCAGAGGAATGATATCAGATGGCTTCCTAGGCTTGTACCCGTGCACTACCTCAAACAGACTCATCGCGATGGTCCTATTAACTGAACTATTTTATGCAAAACTCGGCTCGAGGTAAGATTAGGTCCTAGTTTCCAGGATGGTCCCTAACAAGGCACCTTAGCAAATTTCCCAAACTCTTGTTGACTATTGCAGTTTGACCATCGGTCTGGGGATGGTAGGCTGTGGAAAATTTGAGCAATGTGCCCATCAAGTGCCAAAGAGTTTTCCAGAAGTAACTGGTGAATTTGACATCTCTATCTGACACAATGGCCTTGGGTAATCCGCATAGGTAGACTACCTCATCCAAGAAGAGTCGGGCAATCCTAGAGGCGTCTAATGTGTTGGAGCAGCGGATGAATGGACCATCTTGGAAAACCTATCTACCACCACGTAAATGGAGTCATGCTTGTGGATAGTCCTAGGTAGCCCAAGCACAAAATCCATGCTGATGTCCTACCATGGGCGATCAAGGATAGGGAGTGGAGTGTAGAGACCTGTGTTTTGTTTTGTTTGTTTAGCCATGGCACAGGTGCGACACTGGGCAACTATTTTGGCAATATCTCTCTTAAGGTTGGGAAAGTAGAATTGTCCCTCAACGGTTTCAATGTTTTTGTGGCGACCAAAATGTCCTGCTAGACCACCGGCATGTAACTCCAAAATTAAGAAATCTCTGACTAAGGTTCGGAGAATACATAACTTTGACCCCTTAAACAAGTACCGATCTTGTAGCAGATATCCCTTGTGCTCTACAGATGCATGGGAACTTAAGGCGGAATAGATTTTCCCAAAATCAGGGCACCCATGGTATTCATCCTTCAGCCTATCAAATCCTGTGACCTCTACCCTAATAGTTTAGAGTAGTGGCACTCTCTTGCTTAGTGCGTCAACGACGCGATTCTCACTCCATGCCTTGTGTTTTAGGATAAAGGTGTAGGATTGGGTGAACTCTCCGAGCATGTCTAGAACTCAATTTGTGTTGAGAGTTAAAGTATTTTAATGCTTTGTGATCCGAGAATATCACAAACTCTTGGGACAACAGGTAGTGCCTCCAGTGCCTGAGGGATTGAACCACAGCATAAAACTCTTTGTCATAGGCCTAGTATCTCAACCTAGCATCGCTCAATTTTTCACTAAAGTAGATTATTGGGTGTCCTCCTTGGCTGAAATTTCCCCCTATTCCTACCCCGGAGGCATCGCAAGTGACCTCAAAGACTTTAGAGAAGTCAAGAAGGTAAAGGACTGGGGCCTGGGTCATTTTTTCCTTGATTTCCTGGAAGGCCTTGGAAGCAGCTCGAGTCCATTCAAAGGCCCCTTAAGACAATCAGTGATTGGGGCGGTGATGGTGCTAAACCCTATGATGAATCGCCTATAGAATGTGGTTACGCCATGAAAGCTTCGGGTACCATGAAGATTCCTAGGTTCCGGCCATTCTACGATAGTCTGATTTTCTCTGGGTCAGCAGAAACCCCTTGAGTGGACACAACAGAGCCTAGGAAGGTAAGTCTATCGATCATGAAACTACACTTCCCTAGGTTGGCATAGAGGCTCTCCTGCCTAAGGGTGGCGCAAACTTGCCTGAGGTGGTCTAAGTGGACTTCATGAGATCGGCTGTATATGAGAATATCGTCAAAGTAGACAACCAAGAAAACACCTATGAATGGGCAAAGGACCTCAGTCATAAGTCTCATGAAGGTGTTTGGGACATTAGATAGCCCAAAGGGCATAACTAGTCACTCATAGAGATCATCCTTGGTCTTCAAAGTGGCTTTCCATTCATCCTCGAGCCGGATTCGGACTTGAGATAGTTGTTGCACCCGTAATTTTCTCGAAATATTTTGAGAATTTCATTCCCAAAACAACCGACAAAGAAATACGGCGTAGCGCCGATGCCGTCGAACCGCGGAGTACCTCCGTGATTTAGAGTCTATCGACCTGATCATACAATCACAAGCGGCGTCGCAACAAAGAAAATTAGGAGGAAAAACATGTATGCAAACCTGTCAAAGTAGCCGAGCAAGTGTATCACACGACACGGACGGGCGCAGAGATTCCTTTCCAAGCAAGCGACGCACAACCAAACAACAAACAAGACGATCCGCCGCCCCCGCACAAGTCTCCACCAACGTATGGCTGCCACGCGGCAAGGAGTGGATCTCGGGAGCAATAAATGCTACACGGTAACTTCTCCTCAACCCAGGGCGACAAAAATAGGGGAAAAACCCGCGAAGAGGGGCCAAAAGGGGCGCAGTGGGGTCATTTGACCCCGCTAGTCCGCACGAGAGGGTGGCCACCCCCGCGGGGGTCGCGCCCTCAACCGGCCCACGCGGGAGCCGGTTCGCCCAGCTGGGCCACAGCGGGGTCAACCCGACCCCGCGCGAGGTCGGCTGACCCTGCTGGACCCCACGGGGGTCAGTTTGACCCCGCTGGGTCTGCCGGCGGGGTCAATTGACCCCCCCCCCTCGGGCCCGTGCTTCAAAAAAAAAAGAAGAGAGAAAAAGAAAAAGAAAAAGGAGAGGAAAAAAAAGGATTTTTGCCACCTCACCTTGACAAAAAAAAAACGGTTTTTGAACCCCACCTTGTCAGAATTTGGGCAAAACTCCACATTTCTGTCAGAACCGGGGCAATTCCCCACATTTCTGTCAACCTGAGTCCTCCCGCCTTCTATAAATAAACCCCCAAGGGTCCGAACTAAAAAAGAGGAGACAAGGAGAAGCTACGAAGCACCAAGCAACCAGCGCAGGGACTTTGTTTATTTGTCTTGGCCTGTGAGGGGTAAGTCCCCGGGTCTTGTGTATATCCCCCTAAGGGGCATTTTTGTAATTATGCCCCTTAGTGGACTGTGTTTGTAAGTTTCTACGCCCCGGGTGACCGAATTGTGTGGTTCTACCCTTATGACGGGGGAATTACAAAAATGTCCTCCCCGGGATCGCGAGAAACAGAAGTCCTGTCATTTGCAGTTCTACCCTGCAATTTCTTGTAATTGGAGCTACGCCCCTACTTTCCGCGTCAGTGCAGACATCTTTGTAATGTACAGTTGACAACTCGCCGACAACTTTGCACCCACTGGGGCCATAAATATATCGGGTGTATTCCGCAAGTCTTCTTTGTACAAACTGGGGAAAAATTATAAGAAAAACCCCCCAGCTCTTGGGAATTATAGATATACCCCTTCTCTGGTCAAGTTGACATGTGTGAGCCTTCTATGAAGCCCCATGTCACCTTTTCGGTCCGGAGACATTGTTGGCCCCGTCCGACACTTAGGTGCCGCCTCGAACCTAAGTCTATATAGGGCGTGGTAAAATTACTAAAATACCCCTATGACCTAGTTGTGGTCTAGTCGCCCCTAAAACTCTGCACAAATAGTCTTAGCGCCTTGGAAAGTCAATGATCCTATTCTACTGTCATTCCAACCCAAAAATTTTCAGGAATATCCCTGGCCTAGTAAAATTACCAAAATACCCTTTGGAAGGTAAAATTACCGAAATACCCTCGAGGTCCAAGAAACCTCTCGCCACTTAAAAATGCCTATGGCTTTTTGCAAAATTACATTTATGCCCTTAAATCCTAGAGTTTTGCCTAAACTCAAGAGGTCTTTGATGAAACCCTGTCTAGTTAGTGTGTTGGTGGTAAACGAGTGGTCATCGAGCGTCACCCGAGTGAGCCTGCCCTCCACATCCGAACCCATGAGAGAGACTTCGGGATTTCTTTGACAGTCAAACAAAGGTGTTCGGACGTTAGGCCGTTGTAAATCAACATTAACCGCTGTCAGTGGGGAGAGGTCCAGCACCCGAACCCAAATCGTCTGATACAATGCACACCCACGGAATGAACCTCCACATATAGGGGGGGATGCTTCTTTCCAAAAAGAACAAAAACCTATTTTATATTTTCGAATAAAATTCCGTGGCCAACAGTAGTCCACCTACACGGATTACCCAAGACCATTATGTCAGATAGAGATGTAAAATTCACCAGTTACTTCTGGAAAACCCTTTGGCACTTAATGGGCACATTGCTCAATTTTTTCACAGCCTACCATCCCCAGACCAACAGTCAGACTGAAGTAGTCAACAGGAGTTTGGGAAACGTGCTAAGGTGCCTTGTTGGGGACCATCCAAAAAATTGGGACCTAATCTTACCTCCAGCCGAGTTTGCATGCAACAATTCAATTAATAGGACCATCAAGATGACTCCGTTTGAGGTAGTGTATGGGTACAAGCCTAGGAAGCCGTCTGATCTCATTCCTCTTCCCCTGCATGCTAGACTATCCAAGTCGGCCGAGTCCTTTGCACAACATATAAGAGAATTGCATGAACAAATCAGCAAGCACATTAGTAGGAGTCTTGAGACCTCTAAACAATAGGCAGACACTCATAGGCGTCACCAGAAATTCCATGAGGGTGATTCTGTGATGGTGAGAACTGAGAAGCTCTTCCCCGGAGTCTCCTCTAAACTGAGAACCCGTTGAACAGACCCTTTAAAATCTTGAGGCATATAGGCACCAATGCTTATGAGGTAGACCTACCCTCGAACTATGAAATTAGTCCCACCTTCAACGTGGCAGATCTCGTGCTCTACAAGGGCCCAGCAATGATTCTTAGTGAGACATTTAAGACTGCATCCCCCTTGAGAGAGAGCCTACCTTTGTGAGACCACCCACCTCCACAAGAGCCCGGCATGAGAAAATCGAGAAAATACTGGACAAAATCGAGAAAATACTAGACGAGTAGATTATCAACACTAGGAGCAGGGTATACCAGTGTTATCTTGTCAGGTGGAAGGATCGGCCCCAATCTGAGGATTCATGGGTCAACCTTGATCCGGACCTTCTGGAGCGCCACCAGAGCGGGATGGACCCATACTCAACGGGGTCGAGTTCTCTGCATCCTGAGGGAATTGATGGGGACATCGCCTGTACCTCACACTAGCTAGGATTAGATACGACGTCGATTCACTTTGGAGCTTGAGTAGCAAGTCACGCTGAGTCATTTTCCATTTTTTGGAGTCCACATCCATGTAATTTCCCTTTTATTAGAGTCAGTTTCCTAAGTTTAGAGTCATCATACCCTTTAATTGCTCCCTTAGATTGTAAGGGACATTTTGTGGTTTGTCAAGGGTGTTTTAGTCCTATAAAAACTTGGCTCCTATAAATAGGTGTCCAAGAGTTCTCAACGAGGGTAACGAATGAATGAGAAAATCCCTTTTAGATTGCTAAACCTAGAGTTACGTGTGTGGTGAGAAACCATCCCAAGGCTAGACGACATGTTGGCCCCATCCTCTCCCCCTCCCTGCACCGATCGCCATCCCCCCTTCCCACTTCTCCACTCTGCACTTCGGCAGATCGCAAAACCTGCCCCTCTCCGCTCCCTTACTCTGCCCATCGGTGACAGTTCATCTGCAAGGAAAGGATCTCACCGGAGGATACGTCGCTCCCTTCAGCTCCCACGACGCTCAGCTACAATAGCACCCCTCAGCAGGTCGCACAGTCTGCCCCTCCTCGCCCCCTCACTCTGCCCATGGGCGGTGATTCATTTTCATTGCTCTTTTCATGGTTGAAGGGGGGATACATATAGGGGGATGGGGATGGGGAAAGGTCCCATTGGGAAGCCCAAGGGACGAGATCATTCACGAGGAACTCCTACATTGATTATTACATGGGAAAATAGCAAAACATTGATGATCTCGAGCTTTGAACGTCGGGACGACTGGCTACTACAAGTTTGAAAATGCTCTGAGAACGTGGCCTCTACAACAGCCGCGACCATAACGTGTACCCTCTAGAGATCGTGTTCATTTAAGAACGCACCCCTACTAAGGACCGCGTTTAGCCTTTGACAATGTTGCGCCGGTGTTGCACCGGTAATTTTCTCGAAATACTTCGAGAATTTCATTCTGAAACAACCGACGAAAAAAATATGGCGTAGCGCCGATGTCGTCGGACTGTGGAGTACCTCCGTGATTTAAGGTCTATCGACCTGATCATATAATCACAAGTGGCGTCGCAGCAAGGAAAGTCAAGAGGAAGACATGCAAGCACACCTGTCAAAGTAGCTGAACAAGTGTATCACACGGTACGGACGGATGCAAAGATTCCTCTCCACGCTGCAACGCGCAACCAAACAACAAACAGACGATCTTCCGCTCCTGCACGAATCTCCACAGACGTATGGTTGCCACGCGGCGAAGAGTGGACCTTGCGGAGTAATGAATGCGGGACAGCAGCTTCTCTTCAACCCAGGGCAACAAAAAAACCCAAAAAAGGCGCTGAAGGCGGGGGTCAAGCCCACCCCGCTGGCACCCAGCGGGGTCGAACTGACCCCCGCGGGGTCAGTTCACCCCACTGGTAGCCAGAGGGGTCATTTGACCCCCTTGGTAGCCCCCGTGTTACAAAACAAAAAAAAAGAAGAAAAACAAGGAGAGGGGTCAAAAAAGCGTTTTGCTACCCCACCTTGACAGAAAAAGTGGTTTTTGCACCCCACCCTGTCAGAACCGGAGCAATTCTCCACAGTTTTGTCAACCTGGGTCCTCCCGCCTTCTATAAATAGACCCCCAAGGGTCCAGAAGGAGACAACTACACACACGACGGAGATTGACAAGGAGAACATACGCTAGCGCGAGGAGCTTTTTTGTTTGTTTGTTTTGACCCGCGAGGGGTAAGTCCCCGGGTCTTGTATTTATGCCCCTATGGGGTATGTTTGTAATTATGCCCCTCAGGGGGCCATGTTTGCAAGTTTCTACGCCCCGGGGCGGATGAGCTATGTAGTTCTATCTCTATGACGGAGGAATTACGGAAAAGCCCCCCGAGGTCGCTAGAAAGCAAAAAAAGTCATGTTATTTGCAGTTATACCCTGCAACTTTTTGTAATTGGGGCTACGACCCTATTTCTCACGATAGTGTGAATCTTTGTACAGTCGACAACTCGCCGACAACCCTTGTCCCCATTTGGGCTATAAGCGTATCTAGTGTGCTCTACAAATTTCCTCTGTATGCCAATCGGTGAAACTTATAAGAAAACCCCTCCGACTTGTGGAAATTACACACGTACCCCTCTTTTGACAGGATTGACAAATGCGTGCCTTCTATAAAGCCCCTTGTCGTTCCTTCGGTCCGAAAGTGTTGTCAGCTCAGTCCGACACTTGGGTGCCACCTCAAACCTAGGTCTATAAAGGCTGTGGTAAAATTACCGAAATACCCCTGTGACTTAGAAATGGCCTAGTAGTCCCCGAAACCCTCCAGAAACGGCCTCAACGCCTTGGGAAGCCGAGAACCTTATCCTACCTTCTTTTCAATCCTAGAATTTCATAAATACCCTTGGCCTTATAAAATTACCAAAATACCCCTGGAGACGTAAAATTATCAAAATACCCCCAGGGTCCAGGAAACCTCCTGTGACTTCAAATATGCCTATGGCTTACACTAAATCATTTTTCCTACTCCTAAATTCCAGGGTTTTGCCTAAATATAAGGGGCCTCAGTTGAAACCCTAATTCAGTCATTCTGTTGGTCGGTGGCAAGTGAGTGGACACTGTGAGCCCTCCAAATGAGTTTGCCCTCAACATCAGAACCCCCATAGAAGGCTTTGGGATTTCTTTGCCAGTTAAACAAAGGTGTTCGGACGTTAGGCCGATGTAAATCAACACTGACCGCGGTCAGTGGGGAGAGGTCCAGCACCCGAACCCAAATCGTCTGATATTATGCGCACCTACATAATAAACCCTCCACACATAGAGGCAGGGGAATGTTTATTTTCAAAAAGAACATTATTCTATTTTATCTACGATAAAAAAATTCCGTGTTCCACAGACTGGCACGCCCGGTGGGACCTTTCCTGCCTTTCTTCTTTCTGTCAAAGAAAGTCCCCAAACCTTCTCCAAGGTTTGGATTGCCCCTCTTCGTCTTACAGGACGGGAAGAGGAGGGCATACCCTTTTGCTCACTTGAGAGCTCTCTGTGCATTTGCACGCCACTGCATTCGTGCTACGCACCACCACCAACAGCAACAACAGCGATGGCCGCCGTCACCTACGGCCCTCAAGTCGTCGCCAACCATGCCAGGTTCGGATACCTGGCTACCCCCATCGTTTTCGGCGATTTCCCAATAGTCGTCGGCTCACCCTTCTTCTTGGGCGTCGTGCCCGTGGTTGAGGCCAGCTCAGCCACGCCTGCGGCAACAACCACTGAAGGTGTCAGGCCCTCCACTTCAACAACTGGCCAAGTTCGCTCGGCCAACAAGCCCACTGTCGGGGGTGTCAGGCCCTCTACTACATCAATCGGTCGGGTCCGCCCGGTCAAGAAGACAACCGTCGGGGGTGTCAGGCCCTCGGCCCCAACAGCTAGCCGAGTTAGCCCGGTCAACAAGACCACCATTGGCGGTGTCAGGCCCTCAGCTTCAACCATGGGTCGGGTTCGCCCGGCTATCTCTTCGCGGGCCAGGGGTGTCAGGCCCTTTGTCCCAGCAACTGCCCGAGTTCGCTCGGCTGCCATGATGATGGCCGAAAGTGTCAGGCCTTCCGCCCCAGCAAATGACCGAGTCTTCTCGGTCAATCAAGTCACTGCTGGCGTCGCTCCTGCTCAACGAGGGCAGCGCCGTCGCCGCAACGGCGCTAATTCTACTGCGGCAACCCTCAGAGGTACCGATCCTATTCAACAAGGGCAGCGTCGCCGCCACAACGACGGCGCGCCTACGGCAGGCGTCACCAAGGCCACCCCTGCTCAACGGGGGCAACGCCGTAGCCGCCAGAGCACAAAGCCTGCGGCAGCTACATCCCGCTCCGGCAAGACTATAATCGTCGGAGACCTCCGCATTCGGCTCGATGGAGGCGAGCTGATTTTGCCTCGGGATCGACACGTCCCGACCATCTCTACCTCCAACCGCTTCGAGCTCCACCGGCAAGTTCGGGAGGATGGAGCGAAATTGAAGAAGCCCGCCGTACCGGCGGCAAACCAGGGTCCCATACAGCGACCCAAGCCACGAGCTCCCCGGTCAAGGACATGGGGCAATCCAGTTAAGGAGCGCCAGCTCCAACTGAAGAAAATTTGGGTCACCAAGGAGGAGGCCCAAATGATTAAACGGGCAAGGGCAGAAGGGCCCTTCCACATGTCGGATCTGCGACAAATGCGGAGCCCGGCAAGCATTGAAACCTCGGCATCCCCGAGGCCTGTAGCTTAGCCCCCACGTGGGCGGAAGTGCCGAGGAGCCAGCAGGAAAGTGCAGCCGACCTCTCCATGGGCTAGCTCAACGCACACGGACGAGGATTGCTCTACCCAGGCTTCCACGTCTCGGGTATCTATTTTTGACAGAATAGGGATGCCACCCAAGCCGAATAGGCAACCGCCCAGGAAAAAGCGGGTGGTTCAAGTGACCGATGACTCTATCAAGGTGCTCACCTGCTATACCACCTCCGCCGATAAGCAGCCGGAGGACACTTCGGAGGAATTGAACCAGCCTCTTCAATATTTGAGGAGGTCGAGGCCCGTGTCTCGGATCCTGGCGCAGACGCTACAGAGGCTGGTTGTCGGGACATCTCAGCCCGAACCGGCACAACAAGAAGAACACCAGGAGGATGTCCACAGTGTCAACGGGGATAGCAATCCCGCACATGAGGAAGATCCTGGGAAAGAGGCACAGACTCTCACCTTGGAAGAGCTCCGACGAGAAAATCAAGAATTGAAGAGCCTCTTGCAATCGCTTTTGCGCGAAAAGGAGGTTCATGTTCCGCCTCAAGCAGCACCCATTGGGATGGAACAGCAGCCTTCTCCCGTTCCTATCCCGGTCGCGGCCAACGCCTCCGTCACCGCAGCAAAATTACCATTGGCGGTGGAATTTGAAGTTCCGCAGCATGAAGCCAATGCGCGGTCATCTGCCACTCCTGCTACAGAAAGCCTTATGGTGCAAAGGCAGATGATCGAGCGGATCGTGGAGGCGAAGTTTGCTCAGCACGGTGAGGGTGTAGCCACCGTTGATTTGTACAGCGTGCCCTATCCCCTCCACCATCAATTCAAGAAACTTCCACCGGATTGCCCGAAGGCCCCGAAGCTCCAGAAGTTTAACGGACATGGCTCTCCACATGAACACTTGGCCTACTAAATGACGGCCATGGGTGAATTGGCGTTGGAAGAGGCATATTTGCTGCAGTACTTTGCCACGTCTTTGACTGGCACCGCCTTCCAGTGGTACTCCAGGCTAAAGCCCAACTCTGTAGTTGATTGGGCTGACATGCAAAAGAAGTTCGTAGACCGTTTCCAAACGGCCGAACGCAAAGTTTCCCTAGCAGAGCTCTGCGCCCTCAGGCAAAAGAAGGGTGAGACCGCACTGGACTTTATCAAACGATGGAGGGACGTCAGCATGCGTTGCGATAATCCCTCGACGCTTGAAGACGCAATCACCATCTGCCGTAGGTAGACCTATAAACGGTCGGATACGGAGCGGATAGTGTGATATCCGAATTCGTATCCGATTAATAATCGAATTATCCGATTAGTAATCGAATTATCCGTCGGATACTTTATTCGGATAACGATCGGATAAATACGAATTCGAATTCGGTTCGAATTTTAAACGGATAATTGCTAGGCCTACTTAGGGGTGAGTTGTGTTAGTCATGTGAGAGCATCATATATTGTTTTCTCAAAAAAATAAAGAGTAAAAGTTTTTTTTATTTTGAGAGATGTTATCAAAAGATTAGACTTCATCTTAAAAAATAGGAGATAACTTACGAAGTGGGTGTAAGTGAATTTCTTATTTTTAAATTATATTTTGAGACCAAAAGAATAAAAAAGAATAATCAAACAATATATTAAGATTTAAGCTAATTATATATAGAGTATGTATATCATTAGATTTTTATTTAAGGGTTCATATTCGGTCGGATAATATCCGACACGGATATCTCAATATTTGAATTCGTATCCGATTAATAGTCGGATATCCGATATCCGATTAATAATCGGATATCCGATATCCGATTAAATTATCCGTCGGATATTTTATTCGGATAATTATCCGATTAAACGAATACGAATTCGAATTCGGTTCGAATTTTAAACGGATAATTGCCAGGCCTAGCCGTAGGGGTCTCTCGGCGGAAGTCAGTGAAAAGCTTCTGGGCTCAAATATCAGAAGCTTCATCAGCTCAATACAGTGGTGGCGGAAATTGAGATGTTCTTCGCTGATCACCCGACACAAGCCCCCGCCAAGGGTAAATCCTCCAAAGACCGTCTGGCTAGCGGCAAGGAGGTAAATGCTGTGGACTTCTCCCCAACAAATGGAGACAAAGGGGAAGGAAAATCTGAAGGCAACGGCAAAAAACCTGATGCCAAGGCGAGCGTTTCTCGGTTGGCGGAGCACATGAAAACGCCTTACTCCTTCAAGAAGGAGCACACCAAGATCCTCTTTGACCTATGCATGAAAGAGCAGCTCATCACCCTACCGGATCCGCGGAAGCCCTCAGAGGTGGACAAAACAAATGATCCTACCTATTGTGTGTACCACCAAAGGTTGGGTCATACCATCGGGGATTGCTATGTTTTCAAGAACATAGCGGAAGAGCTCATTCAAAAGGGCTTGGTAAATATGCTGGGCCATGCAGTCGACACAGCCTCATGCTTGGAGTCGATCAAATCGGTCGGCTAATGTGGTCTACATGGTGGCGACGGCTTCGAGCTCCAATGCCTCCGAGGCCGGGCCATCAAATCAACAGCCCAACACTGGTCCTAGAGCCTCTCCTCCTTCACTCCCTGAGTGCTTGGCATTGCGAAGGACTATCCGGAAGATCCGATGGGAAATCCGACAATTGCAACGGGAACAGAGGCGTCTGCTGCAGTTCTTGGAGAGCATTGATGAGCAGTTGGCCACTTTCCCCTTCGGCCCATTTGTTAGGGGGTTAGCTCCAGCCCACATACGAGAGGCAGGGACGTCATCTACTGCCCGAGCTCCGCTCAGGGGCTGGCTCTCTGAGGAATCCTCATATTCATCTGAAGGCAAGGAGGACTCATCTGTAGGCGGGGAGGCTTCACCTCAAGGCGAGCAGCCAGAAAAGTTATACTCCTTCCCTCGCGAGAAGACCCTGAATATCTTCTTTGCGTGTCAGCGAACGGGACTGATCAGCCCATCACCCATTGAGCAGGCACCAGGTGCTGCTTTTCATCAGGGCTATTGCCCATATCATGAGGTGATAGGCCACATCATCCACAATTGTCAACCGTTTAAGGACCTCGCTGAGGATTTAATCAGGCGAGGGAAGGTTAATATGGGCGAATTCCTAGTCAATCCACCGCAGCCGCATGTACAAGAGAGCTTTCATTTCTCCATCAACGTCATACATGCTTCAACAGCTTTCCAACTCCCGGAGCCAAAAGAGGAGGGAGTCAGTTCCCAACCACCCAATTCCACACTGTGGTATCCAGTGTGGCGACCCTCTCATCAGTACTCTTTCCCCAAGGAGGACACTGAGAATATTTTTGACAAGCTCCTGGAAGATGGTCGGGTGATGACACATGATCCGCCGTCCTACTACAATGAGACGGCCAAGAGTCACCCCCGCTATTGCAAATATCATGCCAGGGTATCTCATCCCACCCGACAATGCCAGAAGTGCAAGATTGCATTGAAGTCCTTATCCAGAGAGGGGAGATTGATGCGCAGGGGAACTGTATGACGAGGCGGCGTCTTAAAGAGGCTGCTGAGAGGATTCTTCGACAGGCTCAACAAGGGCAGGTCAGGCCACAAGAAGCCAAGCCAACCTCTTAACAAGCCCAACTGGGCAAGTCTATATGCAGCGGCACTCCTCAACCAAACCCCAAAGGCAAGGCTAGGGGTGAGAGGCATAAGGCCCAGAGCCCAAAAAGCCAAGCCGCAGGAGAAGGTTCCAAATCCCTCCCCAGGCCGAGCCAACCCGGCATCGTCATAAGGGGAGACCCTCTGCCAGACGATAAAGGCAAGGCTAAGGTGAGGGAACCAGAAGCAAAGCCTCGTGTCGAGCCAATAAGGTCGTCAGTTGTAGAAAGACCTCAACGGCTCGAACTGACGAAGGCGCCAGTCAAAGCAAAATCGACGGAACTACAAAGCCCCCGAGAGCCCCACTGTGGACTGGCAGAGTTCCAGGAGCTGCCGCCTGAGATAATTGCTCAAGCCATCAGTGCCACCTTCCAGGTGCAACCGGAAGAGGCTGACTGGACAAAGGTTATCCCCAGAAAGAGTCGCGGAACCAAGGCTCCTAAGGAGCCGGCCCGGAGTAAAAAGTAAAATTCTAGGGGCAAACCAGTCCCACCTCCAAAATCAAGCCCGCTTTCTTCTCAAGAGGCGGCACGCCAAAAGAAGCAAGAGAAGAACCACAGGAAGAATTTGAAAAGGAGGTTGAAGAAGCAAGCTGAGCAAGCAGCAACCATGGAGGCCCCTAAGGAGCCAACCCCTCTGCAACGACTACAAAAGCTCATAGATGAGCTAGAGGAGTACACTCCCCTACATCCCACCAGAGTTGTCACTCTAGACAAATACATTTCTGGGGACATGTTTGGGCGTAAAGCTTGGCTTCTTCAATGGCTCCGGGATATGGCTAACTGTCTTAAAGAGGGTGAGGAGTTCCCAATCCCGGAGGAGCTCTCCTTATTCTACAAAGATGAGCTCACTGTGGAGATGCTTGAGGAAATGCTGCAAGAGCTCTCCTGCAACATGGTGGCGATCCCACCGCCCGACAACATAAACTCTCCTGTAGCTGATAGCACTGCAGGCGAAGCTCCTATGGCAACATATCAACGTCGCTCGGCGAGAAATAGCCGAGGTCGTGGCCGAGGACGAGGACATGGGCGTGAAGGTCCCTTAACCCTTGACCGGGTCATAATATTCAGAGGGGAGAAGTCGGGTCCTGTCCCAGAAACCCAAGTTCGGGGAATCCCTTTTATCCTCAGCCCCTCAGAGGGTTTAGGCCCCATCTCAGCGGCTAAAACAGGTGGCATCCCTTTTATAATAGCCTCTTCTGATGAAGAAGAGGAGCCAGCCAAGTCGCCAGTGCGCGAGAAGACGTCGGAGCAGGCTGGCCCCTCCAACAGGGTAGAGCCCGTAAGTCCAGCAGGTCCCCTTCTAATGAAGACCAACATGATGAGCCTTTGCCACCTCCGGAGGAATCCTTGGCACCGCTGTTCCAAGAAAATGCGGAAAGCCAGAATGGGGAGGAGCATCCTTCTAAACGGGAGAAGCCACGCCAGGCACCGAAGACTCTGGCGGAGATCATCCCGCCATTTGACAAGACCCGTGCTCGGGCGGATCGCAAAATTATTCATCATATGAAGCGGTTTCCAACAAATGTCACTATTTGGGAAGCCATCGCTTGGAGCAAAGATCTCAGGTCGGCTCTTGTCAAGATACTTCAAGATCCGGAGGCCTATGAAGACCATGTTGCAGAGTTGCAAGCCCAGACATATGAGGCATTTATAGCCAACATCTCCTTCACGGACAAAGACATGTTGTTGTCCTCTCCGTGCCACAATCGCCCCTTATATATGCGAGGGACGATCAATGGGCATGATGTGAATCGCATTTTGGTCGACGCTGGAGCGGCCATTAACATCATGCCTCTGAAGACTTTTAAGTCTCTATACTTGGCCCCTTACTTGCAAAAGGTGAGCGCAGTCAAAATTTCAGGATTCAACCAGGATTCCAAAGAGGCACTTGGTCGGGTTGAAGTCAAGCTGGCTTTGGGCGATTTTGTCACCCGAGCGACATTCTATATTATCAACGCCGACACATCTTATAAGGTGCTGCTTGGGAGGCCTTGGCTCCACGAGAATTGGGTCGCCCCTTCAACTCTGCACCAATGCATCAAATATGCCAAGGGAGGGGAGCAACATACTGTCTTTGCAGATCAGGCTCCATTCCACCCAAATGAGTGCCACCTGGCCGATGCTTCCCTATATTTTGGGGAGCCCACTCTAGCAATCCCCGAGCCTTTAAAAGACAAAGGGAAGCAAAAAGTGGATGTTGAAGTCGAGGAAGGGCAGTTGTTCACTGTCAACCAAGACATGGTAAAACTACACAGGCTAAGCCTCTAGGCCGCCTCCAAGCCCACTCAGCCGAAGAGGCGAAGTGTTGACTTTGAAGCCAACCTCATCAGCCGGGTCATTGACGGGAGTATCTCCTTACCGCCCAAGTGCCTTCAACTCTCGTCTCAACGGGAAGAGTATGAGGTGGAGTAGTTGAAGACCTTTACAGTCTCCTATCAACGGAGAAGAAGACGTAACAAGGGCAAGGGGGACAAGCCGATCATCTTTTACAAAGGTGACTTAGTCCCACCAGGCCCTCCCGAAAATGATTTCGGCTGGGATACTCCCGCCGATGTGGCGCCAGAGCCAGTCCGAAAGATGGACGATATGCCGAAGCACATTAGGGAAATGTGTAAAAAGCAACACATCCCACAAGCTCAGGACCCTGCACGAGCGACCTATTTCCACCAGCTGTGGAACCCTCCGCAAGTTCGTGGGTAACCTCCCTTCTCCCGCAAAGACACACAGGGGCTCGGCTATGACCAGGAGAGGGACTTCGAGGTCTATTATGCAGTCAATGCCATAGGACTGCTACCTCCTCATAGTGGGCAAGCAGAAGTCGAACCCAAGATTGATGACTCCGTAAGGGAGTCCGGTGAGGTGTCAATGACACCATCACCCTCATCAGAAGTCGACACTGATCACCTCCCTAAAGGAGGGACAGCTCAGCCTGTAAACCATCAGCAAGGCGAAACAAGTCCTTTAATTTCAAGCCAGGAGCAAGAGAGCTTCGAAGAATTTGAAGTCTACGAAGCAAAAACTGATGATGAGGGAGACTTTGTCGACCTCCAACCAGCTCCACCAGAGCTTGAAGATGGTAGCCAAGCAACTGTGGACGAGTTGATCGAGATCAATCTCGGAAGCAAAGAAGATTATCGGCCAACCTTTGTCAGTGCTCTCCTTAGTGAGAAAGAAAGGTAGTTGTATCGACAGCTCCCAGAAGAGTTCAGGGATTGCTTCGCCTGGACTTATAAAGAAATGCCCGGGCTCGACCCTTCTGTGGCTGAACACGAGTTGGCAATACTTCCAACAGTCAAGCCAGTTAAGCAAGCCTAAAGGTGTATGCGCCACGAGCTGGAATTGAAAGTCAATGCTGAGGTTGACAAGATGCTCGACGTGGACTTCATAGAGCCTTGCATGTACCCTATGTGGCTCGCTAATATAGTCCCCGTCAAGAAGAAGAACGGCCAAGTCCGAGTCTGCATCGACTTCAGGGATTTGAACAAGGCATGCTCGAAAGATGACTTCCCTATCCCAATCACTGAGACAATGGTTGATGACCACTGGTCACGAAGCCTTATCCTTCATGGATGGGTCGTCGGGCTATAATCAAATCCGCATGGCCATCAAAGACAAGGACCATACGGCTTTCCGATCTCCTAAGGGGATCTTCAACTATAAGAGGATGTCGTTTGGCCTGAAGAATGCCGGTGCAACCAACCAAAGGGTGATGACTAGGATTTTTGACGAGATGCTACATGACCTTGTTGAATGCTACGTCGATGATCTGGTCGTCAAGACAAAAAGGCGAGAGGATCATCTGGTCGACCTGCGTCGAGTCTTCGAAAGGCTTCGACAGTATCAGCTCAAAATGAATCCCATGAAGTGTGCCTTCGGCGTCTCCAGCGGCAAGTTCCTCGGCTTCATCGTTAGGTACCAAGGCATAGAAATTGATCCTGACAAAATCAAGGCTATAAGAGGACTACCTCCGCCCAGAACTTGACAGAGCTCAGATCTCTGCAAGGAAGACTAGCCTATATTAGGCGTTTCATTTCTAATCTCTCGGGAAGATGCTTACCTTTCGGCAAATTGATGAAGAAAGGGGCACCCTTCATATGGGACGAAGACTGTCAGAAGGCCTTCGAGCAAATAAAAGAATACCTGTTGACTCCCCCAGTCCTAGGGGCACCTGTCAGAGGGAAGCCCCTTATTCTCTATATTGCTGCCATGGATACCTCTTTGGGGGCACTTTTAGCCCAGATCAACGATGAGGGTAAAGAACAGCCACTTTACTACCTCAGCCGAAAGCTGATTGGACCTAAGCACCGGTATGCGCCTATGGAAAAGGTGTGCCTAACTTTGGTATTTGCCGTCAAGAAGCTAAGCCACTACCTTCTAGCTCACAGAGTGGAGCTCATCTCAAAATGTGATCCACTCAAATTTCTGCTCAACCAGCCCGTCCTCTCTGGTAGGCTCGGCAAGTGGGCACTTATCCTCATGGAGTTTGACATCACCTTCGTCCCACGCAAGGCGATCAAAGGACAAGGAATGGCGGAGTTCTTAGCTGCGCACCATGTGCCAGAAGATTCGCCACTCAACTTCGAGTTGCCCGATGAAGAGGTCTTGGTGCCTTCTCAAGAAACCGAGGAGCATTATGAAAAAGTCCCACCACGGATGGAGCTGGGCGTCCTCACTCTTGACCACCCACATTGGGAGTTGTATTTTGATGACGCTTCCTTAACAATCAAGATGGCTGGCGGTCTTACAGACTTTGTCTCGGGCGCGGGGATAGTTTTTGTATCTCCGCAAGGCGGCATCCTCTACAACTCTTGCGCTCTCATGAAGTCACTGACTAATAATGAGGGAGAGTATGAAGCATTGATTATTGGGCTTCAATTGGCACTGGAAATGAACATCAAGTGCATCAAGGTCTACGGGGACTCTCAGCTCGTCATTCGACAGGTGCTGGGCATCTCTGATGTTCGGAAGAGGGAGCTCATCCCCTACCATGCAGCCGTCATGAGGCTGAAAAAAAATTTCTACCTCTTTGAAATAGGCCATGTCCCAAGAGGCAATAACTCCCAAGCGGACGCTTTGGCAAAGTTGGCAGCAGCCTTAAAACTCCCACCTGAGGGAGAGTTGAATATCACTGTCAGACATCGAAGGCTCATGTCAAGCGTGCTCGATGAAGAGTCCGGCCTCACTGTCTACGAGGTCGACAACATTCAAGAGGAGAATGCTCTAGAAGAAGAAGATTGGCGTGAGCCAATTATAAAGATAAAGAACGGCTGGCTTCCTCCTGATCAGGCTCAGAGGGTGCAACTGCTACGCAGGGCGACATCCTACCAGCTGATTGACGGCCTGCTCTTCAGGCTCGTCAATGAGAAAGACCGATCGATCCTCCTACGGTGCCTTTCACCCAAGGAAGCAAAGACCGTGATGCATGAGGTCCACTCCGAGCTGTGCGGGGCCCACCAAGCAGGAGCCAAGATGAAGAATTGCATCAAGCTCAAGGGGTTCTATTGGCCCACCATGTACGAAGATTGCAACCAATATGCTCGTATGTGTCACCAATGTCAAGCATTCGGGTCAGTCTCTCAGAGGCCGCCTAATCCGCTCCATCCAACTGCACCTACTTGGCCGTTCGCGGAGTGGGGCATGGATATTGTGGGACCATTCCCACCATCATCTCAAGGCCATAAGTTCGTACTGGCCGCCACTGATTACTTCTCCAGATGGGCAGAAGCCGTCCCGCTACGAGAAGTTACATGGGAGATAGTTGCCCGGTTTGTAAGGCACTACATATACAGGTTCGGCACCCCCAGCCGGATTATATCTGATAATGGCACGCCGTTCAGGAACAAGACTGTTTATGCTTTGGCGTCTAAGTTTTACATTGACTGGAGGACATCGTCTGTCTACAACCCCCAAGCTAACGGGTTGGCCAAGACATTCAACAAAACCCTTTGCAAACTGCTGTCCAAGATAGTGGGTGGCCGCAAACGAGACTGGGGCGAGAAGGTCCACGAAGCTCTATGGGCATATCGGACTATCTACAAAACCCCTACGGGTTGTTCCCCGTTCTCCTTGGTCTACGGAGCCGAGGCGGTGGTCCCTGTGGAGATCGAGCTGGCATCTTACCGCGTTGCTCTGCACGCCGGATTGCCAGGCCAAGACCAGTTCGAGATAGAAAGAAGGCTTGAGGAACTGTCTAACCTTGAAGGTGAAAGACTCAAAGCCTACAAACACTTACAAGTGTATCAAGCCCGAAAAACACGTGCCTACGATAAGCTGGTCAAGCAAAGGGCATTCAAGAAAGGCGACCTCGTCATGGTCAAAGAAAAGGAGGTCCTAGCGGGAAGATCCAACGGCAAACTCCAGCCTAATTGGCGTGGGCCTTATGTCATCCAGAAGGTCTATGAAGGAGGGGCCTATACGGTCCTCGACCACAAAGGAGACAATCCCTTCCCTCCTCTCAATGGCAAGCACATGGAACTCTACCATGCGCCACCGCAAGAGTTTCGGCAACAGTCCTCACAGGACGTACCTCTCCCCAGTGAAGGTTCAAGCTTTTTTTAAAAAAAGGTTAAAAATATTGATACCCCGGCGGACTCAGTCGACCTGCAAGGGTTGGCTGAGGGCAAAAAGGTCATAGACCTAGCTGAGGTGAAAACCCGAAAGGGCACCTCAGGCAAAAATAGGCAACCCCTCGGTGTGAAAACCCGCAAGGGCGCATCTGAAAAGGCTAAAGAGGGTCAGCCTCGACGAAAACCCGAAAGGGCGGTGAGGTTGGTAATGTGGAAAAAAAAAACAATCCTCTTTCACCATGCTTTACGGGTGGTTCTAAGTCAACGACTTCACCCTATAATGGCAAGAGCATTATACTAATGCCTCAGCTACATCTCCTATGTCGTCCTGCGACACCTAATCCCACCAGGGCGTCCCGGCATTCTCATACTCCATCCCATCGAGATTATCCATGCTTTGGACTTCCCGGGCTCAGACCCCGTGTCTCTCCGGGCTATCCAATCTGTCCTTCTAGTCCCATTGGGCTCGGCCTGTGCATGCCCCTTTCAGGTTGCGACCCATTTAGCCTATCGGCTTCCGGGTTTAGCTCGCATGTCCCTTTCAGGCATTTAAACCCATTTACCCTTTTGTCCCATAGGGATTGGCCTTAATATGCCCTCTCGAGCTGTCAACCCATCATGCCTTTCGGCACATTTTACCTTCTAGGGATTGGCCTCAGCATGCCCTCTCGGCAGCCCATCATGTCCTCAGCATGCCCTCTCAGGCTGCCAACCCATCATGCCTTTCGGCACATTTTACCTTCTAAGGATTGGCCTCAGCATGCCCTCTCGGGCTGCCAACCCATCATGCCCTTCGACTCATTTTACCTTCTAGGGATTGGCCTCAGTATGCCCTCTCGGGCTGCCAACCCATCTCGCCTATCGGCTTTCGGGTTTGACTCTCACGTCCCACTAGGGCTGTCAAATCCATCATCTCCTTCTTCTAGGTCTGGCCTATGCATGCCCCTTTCGGGCTGTCAACCCATCTCGCCTCTTGGCTTCAGACTTGACTCAACTATCACATCGGGATTGTCAAGTTCATTCTTTTGTCCCCACAGGCTTGGCCTATGCATGCCTCTTCAGGCAGCCAACCCTATTTGCCTATCGGCTTACGGATTTGATTCATATGTCCCACCTGGGCTGTCAAATCCTTTCTTTCATCCTACCGGGCTTGGCCTACGCATGTCCCTTTCGGGCTGCCAACCCATCTCGTCTATCAGCTTCCAGGTTTGACCCGCATGTCCCTTTCGGACTGTTAAACCTACTTATTTGCTGTCCCAACCGGGCTTGGCCTATGCACGCCCTCCTCGGGTTGCCAGCCCATTCGACCTATCGATTTTTTGGATTTGACCAAGCGCGTCCCACTAGGGCTGTCAAGTCCACCCACTTGTCCCACCGGTGCGGCACACATGTCCCTCTGGGAATGCCACACCCTCTCCGCCATTTTGGCATTATTGGCATTCAAAAAAAAATCGGGGCTAAAAATATTGATGCCCTAGCAGACTTGGTTGTTTCTGTTAGAGGAGCAATCAAAGGCAAAAAGGCTTTAACCCGGCTAAGGTGAAAACCCGAAAGGGCACCTTAGGCAAAAATGGATACCCCTCAGTGTGAAAACCTGCAAGGGCGCACTGGAAAAAACTAAAGGGGGCCAGTCCTGGCGAAAACCCGAAAGGGCGGTAGGGCTTGTAAAGTGACAAAAAAAACAAAAAAAAGAAACATACATGCAAGATGATAGAGGCAAAAGCTACTAAGCTCTGTCCTTTATTCATCAATGTCATCAAAAGAAGGAGCCCGAGACAAGCTCTCGGGATAACTGAGACAAGAATGGGCAAAATACAAAAGCCCTGTGTACAAGAATATACCAAAGCCCGTCAAGCGCCAGACTCGCTCCTCCTCAGGTCAGCAAGGCGAGTCTCACTCTGAAGAGCTTCCTCCTGGAGCCCCTCAAGCCTACGGCGAAGAGTCTACATCGGCACGTACAAGACTGCGCTCCTCCTCGGTCTCCTGGACCTCTTGCAAAATTCCTCCACTCTTCGGGAGGCCATCTGCTCGTGCTCCTGAGCGTACTTGACCTGGGCACCCACCTCAGCCTGGGCCGCCCAAAGTCTGCAAAGCTGCTCTTCCTCCTGCTGAATCATCAGCTAAGTCCTCCGCCTCTGCTCCTGAATAACGTGAAGGCGGGCGAACAACTCCCATAAAGACGCAAGCTCAGCCATCCAGGCGTCCCGAGGGAGACCAAATGCATGCATCTGGCAATGCTACACCAAGTTGAGGACCATTCGGCCACTCCATCCCAAGAGCCAGAAAACTTCGAGGCAGCTATGAAACCTCACCAGCTGAAGCTAAAACAAAGAAAGGAGGCAGAATCCAATGGGTGCCCTTTCCAAGCAAAATGAAATGTACAGAATTCTGATGTACAAGCTACGACGCCCTTACCTAAGGTGGCATTGTGCTCAAGTCTACGCTGGATGGTATTTACCTCAGCCCGTGTACGACCAACATCAACCCAGACCAACACGCCCTAAGGGCTAGTCTACGTCAACTCTGGCTATCACAAGTCAACGTATAGCCAGTTTTAGCCTTCGGCTACACACCTCAACTGTTAGCCGGCGTATCTTCGGCGACATCCCAATGGTCAACGAACACATCAATATGTTCGGCTACACACCTCAGTGGTCAGCCGACACATCTTCAGTGATACCTCAGTGATCAGCCGACAACGATTTTTGGCCAACACACCCCCAAGGGTCAGCCAATGTCAGTCTCCGGCTATCACAACTTAACAGTCAATCAACGACGACTCAGATGGATGTGTCTCTCCGAGACAGGCCTACATCAACTCCGGGCCAACAAGCCTCGTCGACGCAGGTCCGCATCAACTCTAGGCCGACAAGCCTCGTCGAGGCAGGTCCGCATCAACTCCAGGCCAATAAGCCTCGCCGAGGCAGGCCCACAGCAACACTAGACCAACAAGCCTCGCCGAGACAGGTCTACAACAATTTCGAGCCAACAAGTCTCACTGAGGCAGGTCTACATCAAGTACAGGCCAGCAAGCCTCTCCAAGACAAGTCTACATCAACATTGGGCCAAATGCCCTAAGGGCCGGTCCGCAACAATTTTGGCTAATGCACCCCCAAAGATTGGCCAGCATCCAACTTCAGGCCAATATCCCAAGGGACAGTGTACATTAGCTTTGGCCAGTATACCCTAAGGGTTGGTCGACATCAACTTCAGGTCAAAGTGTCTCGCCGAGGTAGACTTACGTCACTTCTAGACTGGTGGGTCTCACTGAGATAGGCCTGCATCAACTCTCAGCATAGTTGTCAAGGCGACAAGGCGACCCAAGGCGTTCACAGGGTCCCTAAGCGCTTAGGCGACAAGGCGTCCGCTTAGGCGTCGCCTAGGCAACACTTTGGCCACTAATTAAAAAATCAAAAATATATAACCACCAATATATAAATCAAGAATAAAAAATATGAAAAATATAAAAAATATAAATTACATGAAGAAATTATTGTAATTAAATTATGTGGCAATTATAGAAAACTAAGTTGTATAAAAAAATTACAAAAAATGCAAAAGATTAAAAATTAAATGTAAAAAGTTCAGAAAAATTACAAAAGAATATAATAACATCAAGAAAATTATAAAAAAGAAAGAGTTAAATGTACATAACCAGGTCAGATTCAGTTCGGACAGGTCAAGGTTGGCCCCGCCTTGGCGCCTAGGCGCCCGCCTAGGCGACCGCCTAGGTCGCCTTTTCCAGTGTGAATAAGGCGCTGCAGCGCCTTGCCCTTTCAAGAGCGCCTTGGCGCCTAGGCGGCGCCTAGGCGACGCCTAAGCACCCGCCTTGACAACTATGACTCTCAGCTTTCTGGAAAGCAACGAAGCAGTGAGGTACAGTCCTACAACAATCTCCCCATGTCATGAAGACTCAGGAGATATCAAAAATAATACGAAGGGCACGGACCGTCCGCCTCTACCTCTGGCCTCGACGAGCATTCTGTGGGGGGCATTTGTTGCACCCGTAATTTTCTCGAAATACTTCGAGAATTTCATTCCGAAACAACCGACGAAAAAGATATGGCCTAGAGACGATGTCGTCGGACTACGGAGTTCCTCCGTGATTTAAGGTCTATCGACCCGATCATATAATCACAAGTGGCGTCGCAGCAAGGAAAGTCAAGAGGAAGACATGCATGGACACCTGTCAAAGTAGCCGAGCAAGTGTATCATACGGCACGGACGGATGCAAAGATTCCTCTCCACACGGCGACGCGCAACCAAACAACAAACAGACGATCCTACGCTCCTGCACGAATCTCCACCGACGTATGGTTGCCACGCGGCGAAGAGTGGACCTTGCGGAGTAATGAATGCGGGACAACAGCTTCTCTTCAACCCAGGGCAACAAAAAAACCCAAAAAAGGCGCGGAGAGGGGCCAAAAGGGGCGGGTCATTTGACCCCGCTGAAGGCGGCAGACCCGGGGGGTGTCAAGCCCACCCCGCTGGCACCCAGCGGGGTCGAACTGACCCCCGCGGGGTCAATTCACCCCGTTGGTAGCCAGAGGGGTCATTTGACACCCCTGGTAGCCCCCGTGTTCCAAAACAAAAAAAAGAAGAAAAACAAAGAGGGGTTAAAAAAGCGTTTTGCCACCCCACCTTGACAGAAAAGGTGATTTTTGCACCCCACCCTGTCAGAACCGGAGCAATTCTCCACAGTTTTGTCAACCTGGGTCCTCCCGCCTTCTATAAATAGACCCCCAAGGGTCCAGAAGGAGACATCTACACCCACGACGGAGATTGACAAGGAGAACATACGCCAGCGCGAGGAGCTTGTTTGTTTGTTTTGACCCGCGAGGGGTAAGTCCACGAGTCTTGTATTTATGCCCCTACGGGGTATGTTTGTAATTATGCCCCTCAGGGGGCCATGTTTGCAAGTTTCTACGCCCTGGGGCGGCTGAGCTATGTAGTTCTATCCCTATGACGGAGGAATTACGGAAAAGCCCCCTCGAGGTAGCGAGAAATAAAAAAAAAGTCATGGTATTTGCAGTTATACCCTGCAACTTTTTGTAATTGGGGCTACGCCCCTACTTCCCGCGGTAGTGCGGATCTTTGTACAGTCGACAACTCGCCGACAACCCTTGTCCCCATTTGGGCTATAAGCGTATCCAGTGTGCTCTACAAATTTCCTATGTATGCCAATCGGTGAAAATTATAAGAAAACCCCTCCGACTGGTGGAAATTACACACATACCCCTCTTTTGACAGGATTGACAAATGCGTGCCTTCTATAAAGCCCCTTGTCGTTCCTTCGGTCCGAAAGTGTTGTCAGCTCAGTCCGACACTTGGGTGCCACCTCAAACCTAAGTCTATAAACGCTGTGGTAAAATTACCGAAATACCCCTGTGACTTAAAAATGGCCTAGTAGTCCCCGAAACCCTCCAGAAACGGCCTCAATGCCTTGGGAAGCCGGGAACCTTATCCTACCTTCTTTTCAATCCTAGAATTTCAGAAATACCCCTGGCCTTGTAAAATTACGAAAATACCCCTGGAGACGTAAAATTATCAAAATACCCCCAGGGTCCAAGAAACCTCCCGTGACTTCAAATATGCCTACGGCTTACACTAAATCATTTTTCCTACTCCTAAATTCCAGAGTTTTGCCTAAATATAAGGGGCCTCAGTTGAAACCCTAATTCAGTCATTCTGTTGGTCGGTGGCAAGTGAGTGGACACTGTGAGCCCTCCAAATGAGTTTGCCCTCAACATCAGAACCCCCATAGAAGGCTTTGGGATTTCTTTGCCAGTTAAACAAAGATGCTTGGACGTTAGGCCGATGTAAATCAACACTGACCGCGGTCAGTGGGGAGAGGTCCAACACCCGAACCCAAATCGTCTGATATTATGCACACCCACGGAATAAACCCTCCACACATAGAGGCAGGGGAATATTTCTTTTCAAAAAGAACATTATTCTATTTTATCTACGATAAAAAATTCCATGTTCCACAGTCGGAGGAGCCATGGCTTCAACTATCGTCCCCGTCAAACTCCCCCAGTTGGAGAAGATTCGTCCTTGAATCTTGAAAGACTAGGACTTCGATTTGATAGAACAAACCGGTTTCATAATCTTTGATACTAATGGTGGGACGAACCAGGGGGTCGTCTTATCATAATGTGGGGATCGCACTATTTGTCGAAGACCAACTTCAACTGAGAACGTGGTCAGGACAGAGCCCACGTTAAGAACGCGTCCTTTGGAGAGACCGCGATCTCAGTGTGAAGGTGTCCTATCGAGCAAACCGTGTTTAGAACGATCCCTGCAAGCTGGACAAGGGCTACCCAAATGGTGCTTTGTTCTGCTCCTTGCCGATGGCGACCATGGGCAGCTAGCAGAGCTGCAATTGCTACGAGGAGGAGGAAGACAAAGGGGTGGAGGAGGGAGAAAGGGGATGGGGCTGGGGCTGGAATTTCGGTTGGTAGGGTAGAAGGGAGAGTAAATCGTAGAGGGTTGGAGAAGGGGGGGTGGCGATATGGGAGATGGAATGGGGGGGTTGGTTGGGGCTATCTCACTCGTCTCGTTCACAGAGACGATGCAACCAGTGGGGTGATGGCGGCTCGGGGCAAGGAAGACAGTACCGGTTTCGGTACCGGTTTCGGCCGGGTCCGAAACCGAAACCGGTTTCGGTTTCGGTTTCGGTTTCGGCCGAAACTAATTAAATAATATTTTTTTATACAAGGGTATATTTGGTTTCGGCCGAAACTGGGCTTTCGGTACCGTTTCGTTCCGGTCCGAAATCGAAACATTTCGGCCGAAACATTTCGATTTCGGCCGAAACTGCCTTCCATGGCTCGGGGTGGGCGGTGGCGAGCCGAAGGGCGAGGGAACGGCGGTGGTGGATAGGGGCGGTGGATAGATAGGAGGTCGGTTGGGACTTCACACTCGTCACCATCGCAAGGACGACACAACCAAAGGGGCTTCTCACTCCTAGGGCATCACACCCCGCCTCCATGGAAGGAGGAGCTCTCATAGCTCGCCGAAGGGCATCACACCGACGGGACAAAACACAAAAAGCATAGGCTAATTCATCTTCTTTCTCTTCATTTTCATTGTTCTTTTCATGGTTGAAGGGGGGATGCATATAGGGGGATGGGGAAGGGGAAAGGTCCCATTGGGAAGCCCAACGGACAAGATCATTTACAAGGAAATCCTACATTGATTATTACATGGGAAAACAGCAAAACATTGATGATCTCGAGTTTTGAATGTCAGGACGACTAGCCGCCGCGAGTTTGAAGTTGCTCTGAGAACGCGGCCACAGTAGCCGCGACCAGAACGCGCACCCTCCAGAGACCGCATTCATCTGAGAACGTGCCCCTGTTGAGGACTGCGTTTAGCCTTTGACAGTGCTACGTCGGAGGAGTCGTGACTTCAACTGTCGTCCCCGTCAATAACCCTGATATGATCATACTGTTATCGCACCTCCAAGCTAGAAAAAGTGGGTCTAGAAGACCTGGCAGCTTCCAATCACTAGTCAAGAATCCTAACTAGTCACATCCAACAATATAGAACTCCACTGCAATTGCCCAAGATGGATGGTTATTTTTTGTCAATTTTTCTAAAGTGATTTGCTCGCAAAGTGATTTGACCCATGGCGGTTGGAGACATCAGTTGCACTTGAGGAAAAAAAGTCTCCGACGCTGTTGAATGATTATCTGTCATGTTAAATACCAAATGACGTTTAACCAGGAGGTGTATAACTACTGGTAACCGCCGATGGAGTTCTGGCGGAGGCTATGGGTGCAGATTTCTTGCCTCTTGCAATCCACAAGTAAGAAACCAAGTGTTACCAATGTGTGTTGGGAATAGAGAGATTTCAGGGAAGCAGCAGCCTGAAGCAAGCCTATGTCTGGCTATTCCAGATGCACCTGGATAGAAGGACGACCATAGCACTGTTCAGATCTGCTTGCAACCAAGAAGATCACCCTGCCCGGAGAAAGAAAGCAGCCAAACTGCTTCAACTAGAAGGCCACAACAGTCTAGGGTAGAACGTGAGATCATTCAGCCCTCTGAAAGGGACAGACAAGCCCTTATCTCCAGCAGGACCCAGCGGCCAGACCAGTAGGTCGCACAATCAGAAACCCTAGAACCTGTTGCGGAGGAGACGGTAAACAGAGAAAAGATGGTCGGCTGACTCAAGAAGGTCCTCCTGATGTGTGCAATCCAAAGAGTGAAGGCTTCCAGAGATCATGCACTGCTCTGATACCATGTGTGTGTGTGTGTGAGAGAGAGAGAGGCCAAGAAAAAGAGAGGATGAGTTTGGCCTTGTCCAACAATATGCCAATCTATCTCACCTATTTATATATTACTTCAACAATTACACAAGTACAAAAATATCCCTCACAAGGAAGGTGCATTAAGAAAGGGAAAATTGTAGAATAAACGACAGACTAATGGAAATATACCCAAATTACCCCTAACTGTTTACTTTTCTACATTAAGCATCGAAGGGTTTCCCGCAGTTCAAGTCCTCAGCCTAACCCACTGCTTTCCTCCTTGCAAATCCAAATCGTCAGCTTGGGCGACAGACTGGGTCACCCCAATTCAGGCCATTGAACAATGTCTTCATTCTTCCTCATTCAATGTTCCCCTTTCTTGATAGCTCGGTTCCCCCTATCTCATTCTTTATGCCGTCCAGTCCGACTTCTCAACTCAATCTGACCGGATGGACACAACAAAGGGGATGCAGAAAAAACACACACCATAAAGACAAAACATATTTATTGCAGTTTGGCCTCCCCTACTGCTTATGTCCATTCCCCAACCTCATTGGAAATTGTTGCTTATATAATCCAAATTTGTAATTATAACAGCTAGTTGTTCATGATACTAACACACTAGATACAATGGCTTTACTAGCAACACAAACTCAAAATTATAGCTCTAGCTAACCACACCCGATTGAACAGATAGGCGGCATCTTGCCTTTACCTCTAGCATGGAATTCTGAATCAGATTGCGCGTATGGATTGGCTATGCCCAATCCGACTGGATTGGCCGATCCAATGGAAGTGGGCAAACATCATTTAAAAAATAAAATATGTATTTTCATGAATAAAAAGTATTTACACAAATAAATAAAAAGTATATATAAGAAAGTATGCTTTTATTTTGAAAGTGGGTAGTAACACCAAGATATATAGATAAAGGGGAACGAAGGAATGTACATGTATAGGTGGGCCAAAGCCCCAACAAAACACCCCCCAAAAACCTATGCAGCAAAACACACACCAAGAAGGTGTGGTAGACCTAGCCCCCAAAGCACCCAAGAAGAGAGGATCCACCGAAATTGATAAGCCTTTATGAGCAGGATCATATTTGATCTAGCCGATACAGGTCAAGCTGCTTTGGCCTGGCTAAGATTATTTTTTAATTTTGTATTCTTATTAAATTCTTTTGAATGGGATCAGTCTTAAGGGGCTGAAATCAGATCAGCCACTGCTAATCCCGGGTCAAATTTGGCCGATTCTGATCAGGATTGGCCAATTGTGCATTACATGATGTCCAGTCACCCTAAACAAACCCTCTTCCAACTGGAAGGAATACAAATGAAATAACATGAATGGTCACAATGTAAATATAGCAACAAATCACATGTCACAGTCTTAAAAGAAGAACCAAATAAGAAATGCCATGTTTTGCAGACAGCTTGGCCTTGGCATGAGAAGGGGAAGGAAGAAGGAACATCAGTTCTCTAAAGTTTCTCTTCTAAGGAGCTGTAGTGAGTCGTTGTTGTAGAAACCAAAGCTCTTCAATAAAAGGAGGGCTATACAAACACCCAGCAAATATTTCCCTATCATAGCTTTGACCTTTTCTTTTGGAAGGTGAATGATAGCCTTGAACTTGAAGAGCTAGAGGAAGAAAAATTAGCATCGGTAAGTCACGTGAGTGTAATTCATGTCTTAGGTTTGAGGAGTATGAATGATTTGCCCAAAAAACTTAAAACTCCCAAAGGCTCTTTTTATAAGCCTTCAGCCCCCACTAGCTGTCCATGGTAGGTGGGAACGGATAGGGTGGTAGAGACTCTCACGAACAGCTAGTTCCCTGTTCACATGTATTCTGCTTGCAATCTGCCATTGTTTGGTCAACCAATCAGGGACATAGGTCAACTAATGATGCCACATAGGCTACTATACAGATCTGCCATTGGATCTTCTGACAGATACTACTTTTCCCTTGTTATGTACATTTTGAACATTCTTTCTGTTTCCATTTAATTGAATATGATCCTTTTGCTGCAGCGATTTCCTGTAGCAAATACATCAAAGATTAGTTACTTACAACGAACACACGAAGGTCAGCATGGATAGTGTTGATATTGTTGACATTATGCAACTTAGCTGTCTCCTCGAGTACTCTTAGTCGGCCTTTATTTATGTCAATTGCATAAACCATACCTGCAACATCATGCAAAAACAGAAACACACTATGCTAACTACATTAAGAAGAATCCTTTTTCAATCATAAATCATGACAGGTTTTGTACTACAAACAATAAGATACTGTGTTTAAAGATGATAGGACATTAATGAATTAACTTCTGCAATGTGTCCAAAGAGAACTCTAGTTATTTGCACTTTAGGAGCTTGATGGCTGAGATAACTGTTGTCAAACTCCAAACTAACCTCAAGACAGAAAAGGTGAAAAAGGAATAAACAGTTTCGTGTCCAGTGTAAGATTCACATGTTTGCAACTTGGGAACCTATCATAAGCAGAAAAATCATCAATTTACATTTCTGGCGCATTCTTTCCACTCACATTCTAAAAAATACAAAGCTTTGGATTATTTAGTTTTTTTGAATTAGGGATTTTCTAAAGCAATCATTAAAGCCATTTTCTATCAAATATGCATAAAGCTAAAGATAACAATTGGGAAAATGTCTGACCAATTACAAGTGAAAACTCCAGGCTGCAAGAGAAGGAAGAAGAAGAAGAGACGAGGTGGGAGAACCACAAGAGAAGGCTGCAGCCTTGAGAAACTCTCATGTTCTCAGCTGCTGGCCTCTTTCCTTCTTATATTATGCAATAGGGCAACCGCCCAAGTAACTACACAACAGAAATACCCCTTGTGAAATAACTAACCAGGGTGTACAGTCAAAGACAAATAAAATTGAAATAAGAATAGGAAAAGACCTAACTACGTCTGGCCTTACCTAGACTCCACCTCAAGCTGAGCATAGATATCTTCCATGCCCAAAGTTCACTTTGAAATCTTCTCTGGACACGCCTTTAGTCAACACATCAGCAACCTGATCCATAGACTGAACATAGGGCAGGCACAAATCTCCTGAATCCAATTTCTTTCGGATGAAGTGCCTATCAATCTCTATGTGTTTAGTACGATCATGTAGTGACCAGGAATTTAAATAATTATAAATTGAAAAAAATATAAAATTTTCTTGAATAAAATAAGAACAAATTCCATATAATCATAATGAGCTACATATA
Source organism: Amorphophallus konjac (assembly GCA_022559845.1). Taxonomy (NCBI): domain Eukaryota; kingdom Viridiplantae; phylum Streptophyta; class Magnoliopsida; order Alismatales; family Araceae; genus Amorphophallus; species Amorphophallus konjac. Next base: position 84,071,567 of record CM040122.1, on the reverse strand, counting down.
TATATATATATATATTGGGAAATTTTGTAATTTGGTAATGGGCCAACTAAAATACTTGTGCAATAATGGAATGGGATAATTAAAATCTCAATGGGCCTAAAGGTGTGGAATAATCTCTAAGATTCGAGTTCTTAAAAAGCCCAAATTCTAAGTGAATTAAGCAAACTAAAACACAATCAAATGGGCTTTAAATCGTAACTAAATCGGACCCAATAGGGGTTAGGTCGTTCCCTATAGAAACCCTAGCTCAATTAGAGTTTAGGTTGAGGTTGGCGGCGCCAATTTTGACTAGGGTTCGTGGTTTTCGGAGGAGGTTTTATCTCTTCATTTTTAGGGAGTTTTATGACTCTTAGGTGGCTTAATCTTATAAATAGGATCCTATACCCCTCTAGCAAACCCTAGTTTGTGCGTGGGGTTTGGAGGCATGGAATGCATTCTCGCGAGATCTAGCTGAGATCTCGGTCTCGCCGCGTCCACGAGATGCGAAGCCATGCGAGGTCGGCGTGTCTCGGCGAGACCATGCACGGGCGGGAAGCGGGTTTCATTCTGGCGCGAAAGGGTGAACCGGCCGGTCCGGACGCGATACGGTCGACGCGAGGGTCAGTCGACCCTAAAGGCTTAAAGCCTTAAACCCTCCCCCATCCCGTCGAGCCCTCACGCCTCACCCCGACACTCTTGCACACACTCTCGCACAGTCACATGAGGTCGCCGGAGCTTCCCTAGGCGGCTCTCCCTGCCCGCCGATTGCGTCGATCACCGGCGATAGCTGTACGACAGACTTCGCCGGCATCGGATCTCCAAGCGGACGGGCGATCGGCATCGGCTGTCTCCCCCTCTCTCTGATATGCCTTTCCTTCTTCTCCTCCCCCCCCCCCCCCCGCCCCAGTCTTCCTCCTACCCCATCCGTCTCCCCCCATCTCTTCGCAGGTGCGAGTGTGTGTGTGTGTGAGAGACAGAGAGGAAGGAAGAGAGATCCCATCCCCTCTCATCTCTAATGACTTATTATTGGAAATCTTTGGAAAAGTTTTAATTCCAACTCTTGAGTTTCCTTGATTACATGAGCATATTGCTGGAATTCTTGGCCATTATTTTAATTTGTCTAGAAAATATTATTATTGGGACTTTGAGTTCAACATGACACTCAATGCTAGGCAATATTTATAAGGATCTGGATCTGGTCCTAGGGGCGAGGCAAAGCCCAAAAATATACCGGTATTATGAATGATCAAGTGTGGCATTATACCAACTATACGCAAGATTGGTTCTAAAAAAATTTACGTACTTGGCATGATTCGTGTATGTTATTGACATGTTCTTGATATTGAGGCCCAGAATAGGTAATTGTTAATATTGAAATTCTTCTATTAGTGATCTCTTGTACATGTTATTGACTCGTCATTCCTTATCTTGCACTTGTAAATCACTTTTTGTCTACCTTGGATATTCATTTGATCTTGCCACTCTCTCGATTGTATTGAGTTTTCCGTAATGCATCATAAAGCATTTTTCATATATAGATTAAACTGTTAATCACTTATATTTTCCCTGATGATAGAGATGTAATTCTTACTGAGCGTTTCTGCTCACTCAATTTCTCTTAATATTTTTCAGGTAATAATGAAGATATTCCATCAGATGGGGAAGGGCAAGAGTGAAAAGTGATCTAGAGTTTTGAAGACCGTGTCTTTTTATTTTCTTGAGTCTAATCCTGTAATTTTTGAGTCTTTTCTATTTTCTTCTCTTGTAATAGTTATAAAGTGAGTCAATAAAGTTGTAATAATGACTGAATATCAATAAAAGTATATTTTTGTCTATTCTTGGCCTCTTTGTGTTCTTGTGGTTTGCTCTGTTTGTCATGACTGTCTCGCTGTCACGTTCTGAGCAAGTTTCCGCTGCTATCAGTTCGGGACGTGGCATAAGTGGTATCACAGCCTAGGTTTTCTAAATCCCTAGGTCTTTGAGTCCAGGTTTATATGTTAAGTATCTCTTGTCAGTTATCGTATAGGTACCCGCTAAGATTAGGTAGAGCCATGGGACTAAGTGCTAAAATGTGTTTAATTCCAATGAGCTAAGAGATTGCAAGTTATTAATCCTTACAAATTTGTTTTATAGGTTGAGATGGTTGTCGAGCGTGCTCAATGAAGGGAGATGCAGAGAACTGTCCAAGGTTTAACTCAAGCTTTACAGCATGTTGCTCAAGGTGGAGTTCGTCAGGGTGCGGGAGATTTGCATCAGAGTTTCCAAGGAATGAAACCCCCTAGATTTAGTAGGTCTACTAACCCGGATGAAGTTGAGAACTGGGTTAGAGAGATGGAAAGGACCTTTAGGGTCATGCAATGCACGGATCAAGAGAAGGTCTTATTGGGTACTTACCAATTAGAAAGAGATGTGCGGGCTTGGTGGGAGTCTAAGGAAGCAACGTTGCCCAATGAGCAAGTAACATGGAATGAGTTTCTAGAGCTTTTCAATGAGACGTATTTTTCGGAGAGAGTTTGAGAAAGGAAAGCTGCCGAGTTTGCATCTTTAAAGCAAAGGAGTCTGTCAGTGGCGGATTATGAGGCGGCGTTTTCTAGGTTGGCTCATTATGCACCTCACCTAGCTTATACGGAGAAGATGAAAGCTACGAGATTTTTGAATGGTTTAAGGGTCAAGTTTATTTCTCAATTAGCACCATTAGAAATTCAAGTTTATGCCGAGATGGTTAAGAAGGAGCAATTCTTAGAGGACACTATGGATATGACGGAGCGCATCACGAGAAGGCTTGCTAAGAAGGGAGCGGCTAATGGTTTCAAGGATAATGTGCCTACAAATGGAAAGAAGAGACCGAATGAAGACAATGGTTCTTATAAGGATAAGAAGCTTAAGAAGGGAGACCAGCAGATTGTCCCTGTTAAAGAAAAGTGTGAGCATTGTGATAGAGGTGGGCATCGATCGGAGGAATGTTGGAGGAAGTTGGGGAAGTGCATTCGTTGTGGGAGCAGAGATCATCGTATTGCTCGTTGCCCTCTCATGAAGAAAAAAGCGTCGCAAGATAAGCAACAAGGTGAACTGAGGCTGCAAGGCAGGCGGCAAGCGTTAAGGGATGGTGAAGCGTTGAAAGGTACCTCTAAACCTGCCTTATTCTATATTTTCATGCTTGGACATGATGATTATTGTGTATTGGCATGAATAAGAGTTTGATCTGATTGAGTATGCAATATGCGAAGGTGTATGTTTTAGGATTGGTGATCTGGTACCTCACTATATTTAGAAAGAAATCATGTGAATTTGGAGGACCAAATTCTTTTAAATGGAGGAGAGTGTAACAACCCGATTTCTTATAAGGGTTAATTTAATTTTTTGTAAAAGATAACTAAATTGGTTAGAATGGAAATCAAAGAAATTATAATAAGCTTTAATTTTTAATGGGCCAATAATTGAGGCTTAATAGGCTAAAAGGCTTAATAAATCCCTAAATTCGAAATTTCTAAAATCCTATCTCTAATTGAGCTAATTTGGTTTAAAACTAACCCTAATGGGCTAACAACCCCAACCAAACCCTAATCCACTAAGGGGGGGTCGAATCTAACCTAAACCCTAGCCCTAATTCGAGCTAGATAAGGTGGGGGCGGCCCTAGATATAGATAGAAATCGACATTTTCGGAGTTCTTCCCTATCTAGGCTTCCTTGACCTAATTAGGACTCTTAGATGCATGAAATCCTATAAATAAGAACCCATAACCTCCCTAGTCGACCCTAGTTCGTGGGAGAAGACTTCTAAGCGTGGGAGGATCGATCTAAGAGGAGGAATCGAGGGTTTTCTTCGGGGCGTTCGAGGGTTCTTCGTCCTTCATCCTCTTCTTCCTCTAATCAATTCAAGGTAGCTGATCTCTCGGGCTAAACTTCAAATTAATGGTTTAAACATGTGCATCTGCATGTCCCCTCTCTTCCTGCATCGTTTCCCCCAATTTTTAGGGACTATATTGCATGTATTTCATGGATCTAGAACCGGATATCGCCGTTTTTAGGGTTTTCTCGCTGGAACTGCCCTCTGTTCGTAGTCGCGGCCCTAACAGACACCGCATTCTGAACGTGGCCCTACGATAGACCGCTACCTTAAACTTTTATTTTTAAACATGATTTTCTGTTATAGCATTTTTAATGTAAAAATTATCTATTTTTCATGAATGTGGTTCCCTCCTAGACCGCGAACTTGAATGCTATTTTATTTAAATGTGGTTTTCTCTCTCTGTAAGATTTTCATTAAATAGTTATTTTATCTGAATACGGCCTTCTTATTGATCACGTTCTAATCGTGGTCCCTCTGATGACCGCGTTCTGGCACAGGTTTCCATAAACCCTAGAGCCCTTCCAGCATGTTATGTTAATGGATTTGAATATAGATGCATGCTTTCAATGTCTGTAAGTCATCCGAACCAACTTAAGTAACTAGGAATCATGTAAAAACCGTAATTCCTTAAGCTATGATTCTTGTTCATCCTTTCCTTTGATTCCATATCTCATCCTAACTCTATTGTTCTAAAGCATGTTAAAAGAGTAGATGTCTTCCTGATAACCTGAATTTGACTAAGCATAGTATGTTTTAACTTTATTGCATGATAATTGTATCTATTAAGGTTCATGATTTTATCATGCGATGTATCATGGATTTCTTGTTTGAAGGTCATGTCACCCCGGTGATATTAACCTACTGCGTGCTTATTGGTTTCTAGTAGTGACAGGAACATAATTCTTGGTGAAGTTAGGACCCTCCGCCGGATATTCCTTCCATCGGACTGGAACTTTCTTCATCGAGGCCTCCGTAAGTCTCCGCAAGCCTTAGATTCCCATAAGGACACGGAGCAGGTTGTACACTAAAAATCCTAAAAACCTCTGGAATCCTCGTCAAACTGTGAAGGACAGGGTTCAACCGGCCTTTTGGATGATAGAACAGCGTTCTATCTGCGATCTATTGAGTCTATCTTGAACGCGGCTTGTCTTCAAACCACGTTCGAGCTCTGTTTGAGAACGCATCTAATCAGACACCGCGTTCTCACCAACCCCTGTTTGATCGCGATCCTCAGGCCGACCGTGTTTATCTCTGAAGGTGATGTTCACCCAGACCGCGTTCTGGTTTGACCCATCCCGTTGACCTTGATCGCGGTGGCCTCTGTGGACGCGTTCAGGTCGCGATGGTTGGTCTGACCGCGTTCAATCCAAGTGTTCCGAATGTTTCCGTTCCGTGATTGTGATGTGTATAAACCGATTCTAGCCTCTCATGGCTAGTGTTTCTTGACATCTTCGACCCTTCTACAAGGGATTATGATCTTCACTGACATGACTATCTAGTTTGACTTCATTTCTAATATTCATCTCTAATGACTTATTATTGAAAATCTTTGGAAAAGTCTTAATTCCAACTTGAGCTTCCTTGATTACATGAGCATATTATTGGAATTCTTGGCCATTATTTTAATTTGACTGAAAAATATTATTATTGGGACTTTGGGTTCAACATGACACTCAATGCTAGGCAATATTTATAAGGGCCCGGATATGATCCTAGGGGAGAGACAAAGCCCAAAAATATACCGATATTATGAATGATCAAGTGTGGCATTGCACCAACTATACACAAGAATGGTTCTAGACAAATTTACATACTTGGCATGATTCGTATATGTTATTGACATGTTCTTGATATTGAGACCCGGAATGGGTAATTATTATTATTGAAATTCTTCTATTAGTGATCTCTTGTACATGTTATTGACTTGTCATTCCCTATCTTGCACTTGTAAATGTCTTCTTGTCCACCTTGGATATTCATTTGATCTTGCCACTCTCTCGATTGTATTGAGTTTTCCGTCATACATCATAAAGCATTTTCTATATATGGATTAAACCGTTAATCACTTATATTTTGTCTAATGATAGAGATGTAATTCCTACTGAGCGTTTTTGCTCACTCAGTTTCTCTTAATATTTTTCAGGTAATAATGAAGATATTCCATCAGATAGGGAAGGACAAGGGTGAAAAGTGATCCTAGAGCTTTGAAGACTGTGTCTTTTTATTTTCTTGAGTCTAGTCCTGTAATTTTTTAGTCTTTTCTATTTTCTTCTCTTGTAATAGTTATAAAGTGAGTCAATAAAGTTGTAATAATGACATTTGAATATCAACAAAAGTATATTTTTGTCTATTCTTGGTCTCTCTGTGTTCTTGTGGTTTGCTCTGTTTGTCATGACTGTCTCGCTGTCACGTTCCAAGCAAGTTTCTGCTGCTATCGGTTCGGGGGGTGACAGTTCTCCATTCTCCATGGTCTACGGAGCTGAAGCAGTGATCCCGATAGAAATTGAACTGGCATCCTATAGCGTTGCTGGCCACGCTGGACTGCCAGGCCAAGATCAATCGGAGATGAAAAGAAGGCTCGAGGAATTGTCGAATATAGAGGGTGAAAGACTTTGAGCTTATAAGTACTTGCAAGTGTATTAGGCCCGCATGACATGTGCTTATGATAAGCCGGTCAAGCAAAGGGCATTTAAAAAGGGCGATCTTGGCATGATCAAAAAAAGGAGGTCTTGGTGGGAAGATCCAGTGACAAACTCCAGCCCAACTGGCATGGACCCTACGTCATTCAAAAGGTCTATGAAGGAGACGCCTACACGGTCATCGACCATAAGGGAAACAGTCCCTTCCCTCCTCTTAATAGCAAACACATGAAGCTTTATTATGTGCCATAGCATAAGTTTGCACAACAACAACCCTCAGAAGATACCCATCTTCCCAGAAGAGAGTCGAATTGAGTTCGTAAAAAAAAATGGGGTTAAAAATATTGATGCCTCAGCAGACTTAGACACCTTTCGTCCAAGGGTCGACTAAGGGCAAAAAGGCCATAAACCCGGCTGAGATGAAAACTCGCAAGAGCACCTCAGGCAAAAATGGGTAACCTCTCAGTGTGAAAAACCGCAATGACGTACCGGAAAAGGCTAAAGAGGGCCAGTCTCGGCGTAAACCCGAAAGGGCGGTGAGGTTGATAATGTGAAAAAAAAGCCTTTCTGCAACATATTCCCATGGGTGGTTCCAAGTCAGCGACTTCACCCTGTGATGGCAAGCGCATTATAATGATGCCATGGCTATAGTTCCAATGTCGCCATGCAACATCCAGTCCCATCGGGACGCCATGACTATAATCCCGATGTTGTCATGCAAGACTTTGTCCCACCAGGATCGTCAGCATTTTGAACCTTCGGATTTGATTCATATGTCCCTCCCGGGCTGTCAAATCCCTCTCTCTTTCTTGTAGGGTCGATTCATGTCTTTCCGCTCATCAACCCTACTTACATTTTCAATTCCAGACTTGACCCTATGCCCATGCGGACTGTCAAATCCATCCATTCCTTTTCTAGAGTTGACTCATACGTCCCCTGGCATGTCAACTCCACCCATATTTTGGACTTACCGGGTTTGGCTCGTGTGTCCCTCCAGGCTATCAAATCCGCCCTTTCAGTCCCATCAGGCTTGGCCTATACATGCTCCTTTCGGGCTGCCGACCCATCTCGCCTATCGGCTTCCGGATTTAACTCATATGTCCCTTTCAGACTGTTAAATCCACTTACTTGATGTTGCAACTGTTGTGCCCCTTAGGCACAAGCATGTGCTATGTTGATTTGATAATAGCAATGCTATTTTGTTTTGATGATAGCAACAAAGTGAGTGCATTTCTGTGCATCCTTTATCCTTGAAATCCTTGAGCATTCTGCATATGATAGCAACATGAATGATGATGAAATGATGTTTTGAATGCATTATTCTGTTTGAATAGATTGCATTAATATGTTCCAGCATACATTGCATTTCCCCAGTTTTGCATGTCTGTACATTGCATTTGCTCATGCCTTAGAGTCTGTACATTCATGTGCACAGTTCATGCTACCAAGTCTATACATTGCTGGTGCGAGCAGTTAAGTCCATACATGGCTAAGTATGTACATTGGATGTGTCACAGACAAAGTCTGTACAGTGAGCGTCTCATTGGTGAAGTCTGTACACTCACCAGTTGAACTTCAAAGTCCATACATTGGACTGTAGCTTGCACGAAGCTAAGCCCATACATCGCTCAAGTCTGTACAGAGTCCAGCGTCTTAATTTGCGTCTCATGCATCGTCTCTCAAGCATTCAAAGTCTATGCATTGAAGTCGAAGTCTGTACAGCCATGCGTCTCAAGTTGCGTCTCAATGCACCGTCTCTCAAAGTCTGTACAGACTTAGTCTTGATCGTCTTGTGCATGCATTACATAAAGTCTGAACATTGGTCAAGTCCACACATTGTGCATTCTGACTTGAAGTCTATACAACGCTGCATTGGCCAAGTCTATACACTGCATTGTTGATTGTTGGCAAAGTCTGCACATTCTGTAGTTCAACGTCTGCATGCATGAAGTCTGTACACTGCATTGTCTCAACTTGCGTCTCACGCATCTAAAGTCTGTACAGCCTATTGTTTCAGCCAACGTCTCATTCAGTGTTAAAGTCTATACAGACTTCAGCGTCTCGTTCATGAAGTCTATACATCGGACTGTTCATGCCTTCATCGTGAAGTCTGTACATTGCATGCCTTCCACCAAGTCTATACATTGGTCGGTGGCAAGTCTGTACATTGGCTTCTCATTTGCTTCCAAGTCTATACATCACTGTAGCTTTCACGAGACGAAGTCTGTACATTGGACTATTGGGTAAAGTCTATACATCCTCTAGCTGGAACTGTGCAAGTCTGTACATCGCTGCTTTGCCAAAGTCTGTACATTGGCATCTGTTCCTACGTTGCAATTCCAAGTCCGCACATTGGGTTCTTTACCTACGTTCCATGCTTTAAGTCTATACATTGGCTCGTTCACATTTTCAAGTCTGTACAATGGACTGTGCGTCGCAAAGTCTGTACACTGAACTGTGCTAGCAAAGTCTGTACATCCGTTCTCTTGCCAAAGTCCATACATTCTGCACCTTCAAGTCTATACAGACGTTGCATCGATCAAGTCTGTACAGAGCTTCTTTTGGCAAGTCCATACATTGAATGTCTATACATTCGTTTACCTTGCATCATTCATTAAGTCTGTACAGCCCCTTCGCTTGGCAAGTTTGTACATTGTGGATGTCTATACACTCGATTGTCTTGCCTTGGTCAAGCCTGTACAGAGTTTCTTCAGCTAAGTATATACATTGCTTCACGACGTGAAGTCTATACATGCCTTGTTCAAGTCTTCACATGATGAAGTCTATACACTCAACTCCTTCACACTTCAGGAAGTCTGTACATCCTTCAATGCATTGCTTGCATCGTTCGTGAAGTCTGTACATTGCATTTGCATTCACAACGTCTTCACACTTGAAGTCCATATATCGTCAGTTGTCTGTCAAGTCTTCATATTGCTTAAGTCTGTACAGCAGCTGCTTCACATATGAAGTCTGTACATTGTGTAGCTTCATGTATGAAGTCTATACATTGTCCAGTGCATTGCATACATCATTTCATGAAGTCTGTACATTGTGCATCACTTGAATTCATTCGTGAAGATTGAACATTGAGCAAGTGTATACATTGGACGAGTCTGCATCGTGCCTCAATCATGAAGTCTATACATCGTTTGTCTTCATTAAAGTCCCACGAAGTCTGTACATCGTGGCTTCTGTGCTCCAAGTCTATACATCATGGCAAGTCCGAAGTCTACACATTGGAAGTATATTTCATTCATGCATCAATGGGTCGACCCCCTGATTAGATGAGTCGACGCCCCTTTAGACTTCTAAGTCTATACACTGTGTTCATGCATTGTTCTCATCCAAGTCTACACATTGATGTTCTTCACAGCAAGTTTATACACTGCTCCCTCATATAGGAAGTATGTACATCGCATAGCTTCACATATATGAAGTCTATACTTTGGGTAGAGTCTGTACATTGCATTGGCTTTGAGCTGATGGGTCGACCCCCTTCCAGATGGGTCGACCCCCCGATCAGCAAGTATGTACAGAGCTCTGCCTTGTTCAGCATCATAAAGTCTATACAATGCATTGTTTCCTTAAAATCTGTACAGGGTTTATACTTAATCTGATAAGTGTTCTTGTTTGTCTGACAGGTGCTCTACTGGTGAAGCTTAATGAAGGGCACATGATCCGAGGCTGGAAGGGCTGACAGGAAGACGACACGTGGCCAAAAGTCTTGGGCGGGAAATGTGGAGAACATACGCCCTAGCTGCTGCTGCTGCTATATATACAAGTCTTCTTCATCAAGAGAAGGTGGATTGAAGCCTGTGAGTTGAACTAGAAGAGCAGAAGCAGAGAGCCCTTCGATCCAGCAAAAGAGAAGAAAAGGAAAAAGAAAGAGGAAGAGAAGAGAAAGAGAAGAAGAGCAGAAGATAAAGAAGAGAAAGAGAGAGATAGAGAGCTCGAGCTGAGAAAGAGAGAGAGATAGTCTTTGTCTGGCTTTTGGATCAAATCCAAGCCAGATCTGCTCCTTCGAGAGCTACAGTATTTGTGCTTCATTGTTTCAGTTTTTCGTTGCTGCATCATTTTCTGTTTTCATTTTATACTTTCTTCAAGTTGTTAGCCAGCGACTGCAGAGGTGGACTCCTCTGGACGGGTAAGCTGTAATCCCCAGCGGTTTGCAGAGGTGCATCCTCTGGACAGCAAGCTGTGAGGCTCAGCGGGCGAGGAGGATTCCTCGGACGGCAAGCTGTGTTGCCCAGCGGATTGTAGGCAAGCTGTGATGCCCAGCGGTTCAAGCTGTGAGTCAGCAGTAAGCCACACTCGGGTTGAGTGTGGGGTGGATGTAGGTCTGCTGGACCGAACCACCTAAAAACTCCTATTGCATTGTGGTTTATTTTGTACAATTGTGCTTCCGCTAGATGAATGCATAGGGGCGCTCCAACTGTTTGCTTATAGGTTCAGTAGATGAATTGTTAAGTTTTTATTGTGAGTGTTTTAATCTGTCAAGAGAGCGAAATCTTATTTTGGGCGAAAGTTTTATAAAGGCTATATTCATTCACCCCCCCCCTCTGAATACTGCACCGAACCCAACACTTGGTATCAGAGCGGGTTGCTGTGCATAGGATCTAACAATCCGCAGCAGATCCTGCATTGTTTTGGTGCATTTCAAAGTGGGTCTCTTGAAATTGTGTTTTGCTTCATTGACTTGTGCTTTATTTTGATCATCTGGTTTTAGTGCATTTCGTGTCATTTGTTTTACTGCGCTGAATCTGTTTGCCATCTGTTCTAATGGCTCGACCTCCGGTTTATGATGGTTCTAACCTCGATAGCTGGCTAGGAGGCCTAAGTGTGTACATAGACTCCATTGGTCCAAATTTGTGGAGTCTTATATCTAAAGGCCCACACCGATTACCTCATGATGAGACCAAATGGTCTAAAGAGGACAGAGTGAAGGACCGTGAAAATACCATGATTCTTAATATCCTGAGAGCTGCTGTCAATACTGATATATATACTTTTGTTTCCAGGTGCACATCTGGAAAGGAGATTTATGACAGAATCACTTCTGCTCATAACGATCATCAGGACAGCTGCTTAATGGCCAACCGGGATAATGAAGATTCATCATCTCAGGTAAGCTCTGAATCTGAAGAACTTTCAATTGATGATCTATGGAATATAAATGAAGAGCTTACTGAAAGATGTGAAAAATTGAAATCTGAAAACAAAAAGTTGAAAAAGAAATGTGATAAAGCAAATTTGAAAGCTTCATGTGAAAACTGTCCAAATTTGAAACAATCTTATGATGCATGTATGCTAGATGTTCAGAACCTTAAGAAACAAAATGATTTTCTAAAAATTGAAAAACAAACATGCTTGGACAAAATGTCAGAAATTGAGAATCAACTGAATGATCAGAAAAATGAGCATTTAAAAGACATGCAAGAGTTGACTGAAATAAATTCTGTAATAGACAAACTAAGGCTTGAAAACGTTAAGAGTCAAAAGGAAATTGAAGATCTCAAGGCTAGAATAAATGAAATCAATGGGGAGGTTTCACATTCTTCTTCTGCTGAATTAAACTGTGATATGTGCTCATCTCTAAGGGAACGAAATGAAGATCTTTATAATGAAAATGAATGGATGAAGAAACAAATCATCTTGTTTAAAGAAGATCACAGAAATTTGTTTGCTGAGAAAATCAAAGTGGAGGAAAGAGAAGATGATTTGATTGAAAAATTGGAGCAAATGTCTAGAAGAGAAAGATGTGCTGGTAATGAAATTCATGCAAAAATTTTTGAGGAAGAAAACAATGAACTGAAGGATGAAGTTGAAAAACTAAAGCTATTAAACACTGGTTTGTCTAAAAGACTTCTCACAATAGAAAAAGGAAAAGCTGTCCATGATGAAGAATCACAAATTTTGAACAATTTGGAACAAGAAGTTGAGAAGTATAAAACTGCAAATAAAGTCTTAAGTGAATGTGTCAATTGCAGTGAACAGGAGATAGCCAGTTATGAGCTTCATATAACATCTTTGGAAAATAAGATTCAGGAACTAGAAAAATCAGCATCCAATTCTACCAAGAATGAAAGAAAAGTAAAAACTGTTGTGAAAAGGAAGGATGACAATTCAAGAAAGGGGACAAGCTGTAGTCCTGATGTTAAGGAAACTACCAGCAACCAGCTATATACTACCTTTGTGCATAGTTCTGATGTAGCTGGTACCTCAAGGCAATCCCCAAAACAAAATGAAAATCAGAAGTCACCTTCAAAATCTGTCTTTCAGTTCAAAGCCCAGAAAATTGAAAAGCAAACAAAACCTGTTGAGAATAATCAGAAATTGAAAAGAAAGAGTCAAACAAAGAAGGCAAAGAATAATTCTGGTTATACTCTGAAATTTGTTAGCTCTGCTGAATCTGATGGGTCAATGCAAAATGCTCATGCTTCTTGTACTCATTCACATGCATCTGTGAATTCATCTGATAGAAACCATGCCCCTAGGAAATCTGATGCTTCTTGCTACTACTGTGGTAGGCATGGTCATTATATGGATGACTGCAGTGTGATGAAAAGTGATGATATGATGCATGATAAATCTTTTTCAAATACTCATCACCACCCCAAAAGAAACATGTCTGCTTCAAACCAACACATCATTTGTTATAATTGTAACAAACGTGGTCATAAAGCTGTTGAGTGTTGGTTTAGGCCTTCATGGGGATATAATGGCTCAAGAGGTAAGCACCCAAGGTGCTTCGAATGTGGAAGGCATGGCCACACAGTCAAAGACTGCTGGCATGCTCAGGGAAGTAGATTCAATTCTAAATCTGTAAAATTTCCTGCTCCCAATGCTGTTGATAAGAAGAAAATTGAATTCATGAAAAAGATTTGTTACTGCTTTAATTGTGGAAAACCTGGCCACAAAGCTTCTGACTGCTGGATGGCAGGTTATGGAAAACAATATGTTCATGCCAACAATAGAAAATTTCATGTTAATGCACAAAGACTTCATGCTAATAACTGTGTGCATAACAAGAAATCAAAGCATGTTGCTTCCTGTTATTATTGTGGGCTATTTGGACATTCTATGGTTGATTGTTTTCTGATGGAATATGATGATAATTCTGCTAAGAAACTGTTCAGAACACCTGTCAGGGTAAATGCAGGACCCAAAGCTGCTTGGGTCCCTGCAGGATCAAAATGATCATAATGTTGCAGGTGTGCCTTGGGTCAAAGAATAAACAGGGGTTAACAAACCAAGGCACTCAAATGGAAACCCCATGATTCAACTCTTCAGGTTAGTTCTGAACTTTGTTTTAAATTCATCATCTGAAATTGTTGTTTTGCTTGGTTGATTTTTGATGCTCTCTTCTTGTCTAGCTGATCAGTCTGCATTCCAGACTCAGCTATTGAATTCATTTCTGCATATATCTGATGCTCTTCTCTTGCCATATGTTGAACTGAGTTTGAATGATTCTTTAGTGTAGACAGTTGATGCATTATATAGACTTTGTGTCAATGCAATTGTATGATTGTTGTTAAATGCATAACTTGCACTGAGTTTGAATGGGTCATTTAGTGCTACAGTCAATGCATGTGTCCAATGTCTGCATACATAAATTGCATGACTGTCAAGAAATTTGTTCAATGCATATAGGACAGCTTTGCACTGCATCTCTTTGCATAACCCTGGTATATCAAATGGTAAGTTACTAAAAGGCAGGAAATCTGCCCGGAGGTTCTTACTATGTGTGAGATGGTCCTTGAGACCAGGTACTCCGCCAAGTACCAAGGGTCTAGTTTTCATATAGAGCAGTGTATTGCATAGCATTAAATTTGAAAAATCTGAAAAAGGATAAAAATGCTCATGACTTGGATGCATAAACTTGAATTGATTGCTTACTTGCCTCATGTATCATTGGTGCATAATCTGCATGTAGAACAGTCCATTGCATAGCATACTGTTGCATCTTGTTGTCAGGGGGAGCTGAGAGTTCTGTTAAATTCATTGAATCCTTGCTACTTCTCACTGTCCCCATTTAATTCATTCATATTCTTTGACATCAGTTGCTTTTGGACCATAATGCCTATTGTTATCATTTCCCTAACCTTCACTGAACAACAGTATTGCCTCTGGTTTAGTGAATTGAGTTATGGTTATTACAATTGTTCATTTATAAGAATCACTCTTACAAATTGAAAGGAACTAAAGGTTTAACCTTTATAAATTGAAGAGTTAAGTGTCTGCCTTCAGAATTTGAGATAAAAGAAAACTTTTATAGCTCTTAATCTTTGTCTCATGATTAAAATAGAAAAAGTATTTTTAATACCTGAAAATGGTAAACTGGAAATGTCTAGAACAGGTGAATAAGAGTATGTAATGTTTTTTAAACAATCACTCTAAAAGAAATAAGGGCAGCAGTAAATAAGAACATTAATGTAAAGAACTGAACATTGTGACAGAGCAATGGCAGATTGCGCTGAGAAACTGTGATCTCTTCCAAAGAAGCAGGAGAACTCACATGTCATGAAGTGCTTCAAGCTAACTCTGTTCATAGGGTCAAATCTATAGGGGGAGTCCTCACCAAGTAACTGGGGGCACTGGCCTCTGATCAAGGTGTGCCCTTAATGTCAAAGGTGAAGATAGTCCCTTGTAGGTTTTGATCTGAAATAGATCTAGTAGTTTATGCCTAGTAACTGGGGGTACCTGCCTCTGATCAAGGTGTACACCTAATGTCAACAGCATAAATGCCACTGGTCTATTCACTTAGCTCAGTTTCTGAAAAATTAAAAAGTGAAAAATTAATCTGCTGTAACCCTTCGAAAATCAAAAGTCATTGAGTGAAAACTATTTTTCTCAATACATATTCAAGTTGCCTTTCTTGATCTTCCATGTTTAATCACAAAAGGGTATTATTTCTGACTTCTCTATTAAAACCATGTGCCTCAGATTCATTGCTATAAATGGAATCTAAAACTCTTTTTCAGGAGTCAGCTGTTTTACTCTAGATTTATCACTGTTAAACCTGAATTTTTGTCAAAATTGTATATTGCTGATTCTTATACTTTAACAGTTGTTTATAATCATGCTCCCTTTCTGAACCAATGCTTATGCTGTTGTCAAGTGACCCTCCTACCTTCTCTACCTTTGTATATCTGTCCATATTCCTTCTCAAAGGGGGAGCAATTATTTAGGGGGAGAACTAGTTCAGGGGGAGTCATACATTCAGGGGGAGAATGAGGTGCTCTAAGGGAATTTGCATGCATACTGCCATGTTGCACTCATGTTTATACTATTTTTCTCTTTTTGATTATGTCAAAGGGGAGAAAATCTTGGTGACTTACTGTCACTTTGTTGCCATCATCAAAAAGGGGGAGAATGTTGTGCCCCTTAGGCACAAGCATGTGCTATGTTGATTTGATGATAGCAATGCTATTTTGTTTTGATGATAGCAACAAAGTGAGTGCATTTCTGTGCATCCTTTATCCTTGAGATCCTTGAGCATTCTGCATATGATAGCAACATGAATGATGATGAAATGATGTTTTGAATGCATTATTCTGTTTGAATAGATTGCATTAATGTGTTCCAGCATACATTGCATTTCCCCAGTTTTGCATGTCTGTACATTGCATTTGCTCATGCCTTAGAGTCTGTACATTCATGTGCACAGTTCATGCTACCAAGTCTATACATTGCTGGTGCGAGCAGTTAAGTCCATACATGGCTAAGTCTGTACATTGGATGTGTCACAGACAAAGTCTGTACAGTGAGCGTCTCATTGGTGAAGTTTGTACACTCACCAGTTGAACTTCAAAGTCCATACATTGGACTGTAGCTTGC
Organism: Amorphophallus konjac; assembly: GCA_022559845.1. Taxonomy (NCBI): domain Eukaryota; kingdom Viridiplantae; phylum Streptophyta; class Magnoliopsida; order Alismatales; family Araceae; genus Amorphophallus; species Amorphophallus konjac. Next base: position 84,055,259 of record CM040122.1, on the reverse strand, counting down.
ACGAAGCTAAGCCCATACATCGCTCAAGTCTGTACAGAGTCCAGCGTCTTAATTTGCGTCTCATGCATCGTCTCTCAAGCATTCAAAGTCTATGCACTGAAGTCGAAGTCTGTACAGCCATGCGTCTCAAGTTGCGTCTCAATGCACCGTCTCTCAAAGTCTGTACAGACTTAGTCTTGAGCGTCTTGTGCATGCATTACATAAAGTCTGAACATTGGTCAAGTCCACACATTGTGCATTCTGACTTGAAGTCTATACAACGCTGCATTGGCCAAGTCTATACAATGCATTGTTGATTGTTGGCAAAGTCTGCACATTCTGTAGTTCAACGTCTGCATGCATGAAGTCTGTACACTGCATTGTCTCAACTTGCGTCTCACGCATCTAAAGTCTGTACAGCCTATTGTTTCAGCCAACGTCTCATTCAGTGTTAAAGTCTATACAGACTTCAGCGTCTCGTTCATGAAGTCTATACATCGGACTGTTCATGCCTTCATCGTGAAGTCTGTACATTGCATGCCTTCCACCAAGTCTATACATTAGTCGGTGGCAAGTCTGTACATTGGCTTCTCATTTGCTTCCAAGTCTATACATCACTGTAGCTTTCACGAGACGAAGTCTGTACATTGGACTATTGGGTAAAGTCTATACATCCTCTAGCTGGAACTGTGCAAGTCTGTACATCGCTGCTTTGCCAAAGTCTGTACATTGGCATCTGTTCCTACGTTGCAATTCCAAGTCCGCACATTGGGTTCTTTACCTACGTTCCATGCTTTAAGTCTATACATTGGCTCGTTCACATTTTCAAGTCTGTACAATGGACTGTGCGTCGCAAAGTCTGTACACTGAACTGTGCTAGCAAAGTCTGTACATCCGTTCTCTTGCCAAAGTCCATACATTCTGCACCTTCAAGTCTGTACAGACGTTGCATCGATCAAAGTCTGTACATCGTCAAGTCTACACATTGGAAGTCCATACATTCAGTTGTCTTGATCTGATCAAGTCTGTACAGAGTTTCTTTTGGCAAGTCCATACATTGAATGTCTATACATTCGTTTGCCTTGCATCATTCATTAAGTCTGTACAGCCCCTTCGCTTGGCAAGTCTGTACATTGTGGATGTCTATACACTCGATTGCCTTGCCTTGGTCAAGCCTGTACAGAGTTTCTTCAGCTAAGTATATACATTGCTTCACGACGTGAAGTCTATACATGCCTTGTTCAAGTCTTCACATGATGAAGTCTATACACTCAACTCCTTCACACTTCAGGAAGTTTGTACATCCTTCAATGCATTGCATGCATCGTTCGTGAAGTCTGTACATCGAGTGAAGTCTGGTGAAGTCTATATAGCGCCCATTTCTCTTAGAGTCTCATGCATATGTGAAGTCTGTACATTGTCTTCACACTTGAAGTCCATACATCGTCAGTTGTCTGTCAAGTCTTCATATTGCTTAAGTCTGTACAACGGCTGCTTCACATATGAAGTCTGTACATCGTGTAGCTTCATGCATGAAGTCTATACATCGTCTGTCTTCATTAAAGTCTCACGAAGTCTGTACATCGTGGCTTCTGTGCTCCAAGTCTATACATCATGGCAAGTCCGAAGTCTACACATTGGAAGTATATTTCATTCATGCATCAATGGGTCGACCCCCTGATTAGATGAGTCGACGCCCCTTTAGACTTCTAAGTCTATACACTGTGTTCATGCATTGTTCTCATCCAAGTCTACACATTGTTGTTCTTCACAGCAAGTTTATACACTGCTCCCTCATATAGGAAGTATGTACATCGCATAGCTTCACATATATGAAGTCTATACTTTGGGAAGAGTCTGTACATTGCATTGGCTTTGAGCTGATGGGTCGACCCCCTTCCAGATGGGTCGACCCCCCGATCAGCAAGTATGTACAGAGCTCTGCCTTGTTCAGCATCATAAAGTCTATACAATACATTGCTTCCTTAAAATCTGTACAGGGTTTATACTTAACCTGATAAGTGTTCTCGTTTGTCTGACAGGTGCTCTGCTCGTGAAGCTTAATGAAGGGCACGTGATCCGAGGCTGGAAGGGCTGACAGGAAGACGACACGTGGCCAAAAGTCCTGGGCGGGAAATGTGGAGAACACACGCCCTGGCTGCTGGTGCTGCTGCTGCTGCTATATATACGAGTCTTCTTCATCAAGAGAAGGGGAGATCGAAGCCTGTGAGTTGAACTAGAAGAGCAGAAGCAGAGAGCCCTTCGATCCAGCAAAAGAGAAGAAAAGGAAAAAGAAAGAGAAAGAGAAGAAGAGCAGAAGATAAAGAAGAGAAAGAGAGAGATAGAGAGCTCGAGCTGAGAAAGAGAGAGAGATAGTCTTTGTCTGGCTTTTGGATCAAATCCAAGCCAGATCTGCTCCTTCGAGAGCTACAGTATTTGTGCTTCATTGTTTCAGCTTTTCATTGCTGCATCATTTTCTGTTTTCATTTTATACTTTCTTCAAGCTGTTAGCCAGCGACTGCAGAGGTGGACTCCTCTGGACGGGTAAGCTGTAATCCCCAGCGGTTTGCAGAGGTGCATCCTCTGGACAGCAAGCTGTGAGGCTCAGCGGGCGAGGAGGATTCCTCGGACGGCAAGCTGTGTTGCCCAGCGGATTGTAGGCAAGTTGTGATGCCCAGCGGTTCAAGCTGTGAGTCAGCAGTAAGCCACACTCGGGTTGAGTGTGGGGTGGATGTAGGTCTGCTAGACCGAACCACCTAAAAACTCCTATTGCATTGTGGTTTTTTTTGTACAATTGTGCTTCCGCTAGATGAATGCATAAGGGCGCTCCAACTGTTTGCTTATAGGTTCAGTAGATGAATTGTTAAGTTTTTATTGTGAGTGTTTTAATCTGTCAAGAGAGCGAAATCTTATTTTGGGCGAAAGTTTTATAAGGGCTATATTCATTCACCCCCCCCTCTGAATACTGCACCGAACCCAACAGCAACCGGGTCTGGCCCATGCATGTCCCTTTCGGGCTACCAACCCATCTTGTCTATCGGCTTTCGAGTTTGACTCTCACGTCTCACTAGGGCTGTCAAATCCACCTTTTCATCTTTCAGGTCTGGCCTATGCATGCCCCTTTCGGGCTATCAACACATCTTACCTATCGACTTTCGAGTTTGACTCTCACGTTCCACTAGGGCTATCAAATCCATCATTTCCTTCTTTCGAGTCTGGCCCATGCATGCCCCTTTCGGGCTGCCAACCCATCCCGCCTATTGGCTTTCGGGTTTGACTCACATGTCCCATTGGGGCTATCAGACCCATTCTTTTATCTTACCGGGCTTGGCCTACGTGTCCCCTTCCAGGCTGCCAACCCATTCCGCCTATTAGGTTTCGAGTTTGACTCGCACGTCCCACTAGGGCTGTCAAATCCACCCTTTCATCTTTCGGGTTCGGCCTATGCACGAAGACTGCCAACCCTATCTGCTTATCGACCCTCGGATTTGATCCATATGTCCCACCCGGGCTGTCAAATCTATTCTTTCATCCTACCAAGCTTGGCATGTGCATGCTCCTTTTGGGCTGCCAACCCATCTCACCTATCGGCTTCTGAGTTTAACTCACATGTCCCTTTCGAACTGTTAAATCCTTATTTGTTGTCCCAACCGGGCTCGGCCTATGTATGCCCTTCTCGGACTGCCAACCCATTCGGCCTATCAGCTTTCGAATTTGACTAACCATGTCCCACTAGGACTATCAAATCCACCCGTTTGTCCCACCAGGTGCGGCGCACATGTCCCTCTCGGGATGCCAAACCCCTTTTGCCTTTTGGCACTGTTGGAATTTGGGCGGACAATAGTCCCGTATTGGTTATTTGAGTTGTGGTTCATGTGCTTATGACCCTGGGCCTTTGTATCTCAACACCGCGATTTTGTGGATTCAATATGGTATCAGAGCATGGTCTTGGCCCAACTATATATATTTCTTATCTTGTTACTCCACCCAATTATTGTCCACAGCCCATCTTGGCCGTGAGGGAGAGTGTTGGAATTTGGGCGGGCAATAGTCCCGTATTGGTTATTTGAGTTGTGGTTCATGTGCTTATGACCCTGGGCCTTTGTATCTCAACACCGCGATTTTGTGGATTCAATAGGCACCATAGGTACTTAAAAAAAGAGAGAGAGAGAGAAGAAAGGAGCTAAAAATATTGATGCCCCAGTGGACTTGGTTGTTCTCATTAGGAGAGCAATCAAGGACAAAAAGACTTTTAACCCAACTGAGGTGAAAACCCGCGAAGACACCTCAGGCAAAAATGGGTATCTCTCAGTATGAAAACTCGCAAGGGCGCACTGGAAAAAGCTAAAGGGGGCTAGTCTTGGCCAAAACCCAAAAGGGCGGTAGGACTGGTAAAGTTAAAAAAAAAACATACATGCAAAGAGGATGGAAGCAAAAGTTGTTGAGTTCTGTCCTTTATTCATCAATCTCATCAAAGAAGGAGCCTGAGACAAGCCCTCGGGGTAACCAAGACAAAAATGGGCAAAATACAAAAGCCCTATGTACAAAAAGGCAGCAAGGCCTATCAAGATCCGGACTCGCTCCTCCTCAGCTCAGCAAGGCAAGTCTCGCTCTGAAGAACCTCCTCCTGGAGCCCCTCAAGTCTACAGTAGAGAGTCTCTACCTCGACCTGTGCACTGTTGCACTCCCCCTCAACCTCTTGTAGCTCCCTCTACAGCTCCTCTACTCGGAGGGAGGCTCTTTGGCTACACTCTTGGGCAGCCTCCGCCTGGACGCATACCTCTACATGGGTCACTCGCAGTCTACAAAGCTGCTGCTCCTGTTAGATCATCATCTAGGTCCTCTATCTCTGCTCCTGAACGAGTGCGTGAAGACAGGCGAACTCATCCCATAGAGCCGTGTGCTCCGCCATCTAGGTGTCCCTGGGAAGGCCAAACGCGTAGTAACCTCTGGTGCAGCACTCCAAGTGGCCCCTCATGGCCTCAACGATCGGGAGGGGATCAATCTGTAGCAGCAATCGGAGATTCTGAATAAGCCGAGCGCCTATATCGGCATCCGCCAATGCTACACCAAATTGAGGACCGTCAGGCCACTCTATCCCAAGAGCGGGAAAGCACTGGAGCATCTCTAGAGCCACATCTGTCGAGCCTGAAATCAAAAAAGGGAAAGGCAGGAGATAATGAGTGCTCTGTCACAACAAAATCAGCATGTGCGAAACTCCAAAGTACGGGTCATAGTGGCCTTACTGGAGACAACCCTGCACGTGGGATCGCTATGGAAGGAGGCTCTTCCTCCGAAATTGGAGGAGAAGTATCAACAGGGGCTGACTCCGACCTTGCAGGCGATACAACTGCAACCGAGCTCTCTGCAAGTGAAATGGGACATGAAGATCCTGATATTTCATTTGCACCAATAACAGGGATGAGGGCTTCTGAGTGATAAATGCATATCGATCTCTACAATGGCATTCTCCGCAACCACGGCGACGTCGGCCTCTATCGCTGGCTCCATAGGAGGGAGGATGACTAAAAAATCAATGTGTAGAGTGATGGTTAATGTCATAAGAAAGGAAGACTCATCCAACAAATCATATGGGATTTTGTTAAAAGAATACCTAGAGCTGAAGGCTCAGTAGAGGCACCCACATGGCCAGCATTGTCCTACTCCTCTAAAGGTGCCCGAGGTGACCCCTCTACCATGTCAATCTCCCTAGGTTGAGAGAGAGGCCTTGCCTCCATTTGATCAGCAGCTGTCCAAATCAAAGGGATAGTAAAACATCAAAATTTTCTTAATATGATGAGCATGCACAAGCGAAAATATGTGAATATATGGCGCATACCCGAAGTATGTACCCTGCTGGGCTCAATAAAGCTGGCAGTACCTGTCAATAACCCTAGGGCCAAAGGTAGTGTTGCTCTGTCAAGCGTCCCCGGTTCCGGGTGATTTTTATCAGCTATCGTCCCAGGCTCCAGGGCTCTAAGATCTCCAAGTGGCCCGGATTCAATGAGTCTTGAGAGCTTGTCCAGGGGGGAGGCCGATTTGGCAACTGTATAATGAGTGACAAGACAAATAAAGGAGTCACAAACAAAATATGAAGATAATAGACTCCTAAAATCACCTGGGGTCATCCTTATCTCCCCGTCCTCAGAAGAGCTCAATGAGGAGGAGGAGGATTCCTCGTCCGAGGAAGAGCTAGAAGGCCCTGTACTCGACGAAGCGTTGGAGCTTCCCCCGCTTGAAGACCCAGAGGATGAAGAGCCCTCCTTGCTAGAAGAGGACTCACCCCGTTTTTCGATAGCAGGGAGAGTGGGCTGTTCACCGGGATCCCCTACAACAGGTAGTATCATGTTAATTAGCATATGCACCATCTCCCAGACACTAAAGAAGAAGAAAAGGGGGGGATAAGAAACTCTTACCTAAAACCTGGGCAGCAGGGGTCCCCTCTATATCAGGCACAGGAGAGGCGGCAGTCACCAGTGTATAATCATCAGCGGAAGGATCCAAGCCCTCTATGTCTAGGCTGACATCAGGGATGGACTCATCAAAATCCAATCCCGCCTCTGCAAAGGCATTCCCCGGACAGGGGGAGAAACTCATTGCAGCTCGAACTTCAGGCGGAGCTACATCAAAAAAAAAGGGTCATGTTTATAACATTGTGTAAACATGGCAAAATTGTGATTTGAAATGGAGTTTTCTTTCACTCACTAGAGACATCCGCTCAAGCGGAAGATTCTTCCCCAGAACGAGGACGAGAAGAAGACCGAGTGTTATCCTGTTGGCCTTCAGTTCGGGGCCTTTTCTCAGGAACATTGACTCCAGTAGGGGCCGCATCTAGAGAGGTCTCTCACGGGAAAACTCCGTCCTCTTGGCCACTGGCTTGATCTGCAAACAATAAAGGGTCTCAAGTGATGAGTATCTCAAAATGCAGAACAGGGAAATAAATAACAGAAGCAAGGTGAAGATAGGCGGTCAAGCAAATACCTGGCGCGCCTATGGGTCTCTCATGTCTCAAGATGATCTGCTCAGGCTTCAATCGGAGAGCGCGGGCCACCTTGTTCGCAATGTCCAAGATGGCATTAGGAGTGGCAGCCACCTCCAAGTCGAAAATGTACTCTACTGGACCAACGTAGCCCACTGCATTAATCACATGGGGTCTCCACTCTGCAAAACCACAGCCAACAAACGCCCCCTCAGGGACCGACTGTGATAACTGGGACTTACTCTTCAGACCACAGGAAGCCCTCAAATCCTCCCACCAGCAGTAAGTCGTCGAAGACCCAGGGGCTGCCCCCGAGCGAGAGGACCTAGAAGTCGGGGCTGCTGCTAGCATGCCTCTCAAGGGCTTCAGAGCCCCAGCATACTGACTCCTGTCAATGGGAATAGGGAGTCCCTCCTCCCTCCAACGGATCTCAATCTCCCTGATGGCTCAAGCGGCTCCGGAGAAATGAGACTTGATGAAGCATGAGTCGAGGAACAAGGGGGGTAGGTCCTCCCTCCTCAGGCGTCTCTCCTCCACAGCCCGGATGGTATCGCCGCGCTATCTAAATATATTACTGACTTTGAACCACCAGCGCACATAATGTATGTCAAAATGACCCTTGCGCGTTTGTGCTGGAATTGAGTAATCTTCCTTCACGTCACGGTAAAGGAAGGACTGCCAAGCTACTGCAACTAGATGCACATCCCTCTGTCTGTACTGTCGAAGAGCCAGAGGGAAATCTACATTCGGAGGGATGGCCTGGTCATACCCGAAGTTTCAGACAAATCGATGTGGATAGTATGGATCAAGGACTGTTGTGCTAGAGCAGCAGTAAAGTAGAACACTGGGCCGTATGCAAACGACCCACTCAGCTAGTGCGTGGGAGGAAGGCAGAGCCTACGAAGACAGTATGTAGGCAACTGAATCCCCCTGCTGCTCCAAATAGGGGCGATAAAGATGGGAGCTGTGGTCGAAATCCAAACTCTTGTCCCTCTCAATGTGTTGGAGGAAAGGCAAAGCAGGGCGGGCACTGGCCAATTGCAAGATGGCATCCTGATCCGGGTGACCATCAAAAGCAAAGATATGTGGAGTTGCTGCATTGTCGATCGGCGTCCTCTGGGAGAGCTCTGGCAAAAGCAAACTAACCCACGCACTCAAGTAATGGGTGGGCATCAAAATTCTTCAAGTGAAAAATGTGAAGTCAAGGCCCCAAAAGAATGATAGATATTCGCCAATGCAGCTAGAGCAATAGCAACTTTGCGCCCGCAGGCCATCAGACAAGCGGGGTAAATCACCTCCGTCCGAAGAACTCTCTCCTCTCCATGAGGGATCACAAAACTGGCCAACCAGTAGGCCAAATAAGCTGCCAAGTATGTCAGCGGCGGTAGCCCCCTCGAATTCCACCCCTGCGCCTGAGTAAGCAAGTGGCGCGGGTGTGAAGTAAATTTCAATGTGACTTCCCAACACTGCCCCCAAGTCATGCCAGAGGAAGTGAACTCATAGAAACAATATGGGCCACTGTAAAAATGCATCACCCAGGCATTCAATGTCATTCTAGGCGTACGTGCAGCCTTCTCCTTACCCACTAGGGCTAAATCCGTCTGTCTTCATCAAATATCTAAAGCAATAGGGAAAAAGATATCGGTTGCCCCATCTAAAGCACTAAGATGTAGATCATCTAAGAATAGTTCCTCATAAGGCTGTCCACAAACTGACAGGCCAGAGATCCTGTGAAAAGTCCACAGGTCTAGTGAAGTCTCCCCCTCTGCAGTGACAAATGTGTTCCAGCGGCGGTTGAACCTCTCGGCTAATGCCTGAAGCAATCCTGTGGGGCAAGGATAGGAATATAATGTTGTTGTCACTACATGGCGGATCCCAGCCCTATCAAGTACTGCCCTGTACACAGTCAAGATGCCCCATAGCCATTCCGTCGCATCCCGAAGGTAACAATGAGAGAGAATGACAGCCAACTTCCCATACCAATTGGGAGTCTTCTGTGCTAATACCCTCTCCAACAAGCAGTCATGGTCATAATCATCATGCCCAAAGGCAGCCACAGAAGGAGTCAAAAACATCCCGTCCACTGTGACATCTGCGGCCTTGGTGCCCTGATAAATATCAGATTGTTGGTAACGACGGCCCCACTCGGACTGTAAAGTTGTCAAACTATTTGAAGAAGTCCAAACTCTTCTGATCAGGGAATTATCTCTGCCGAATAAAACCCTCTGAGAAGCTCGGATAAGAGAATGTGCAAGTGCCCTGCATGTTGTCCCTCCTGAGCAATATGGCTCGCTCGAGACGACGCCTCTCCCCTGACAAAAGAGGGTCATCACCTTCCATACTTGGAGGCACAAAGCTCTGGATGAAAGACAAAAGATGTCGGTCCAGCGGATAGTGAGATGGATATCCCCCAGATCGGTCATACACATACATTCCCTGTCTCCTCGTGATACGAGATATGTCCATTGTGCCTTCGTTTGCACTAGCATTCTCAGTTGGGCCTTTAGCAACCCAAGAAAGACCGTGGTCCACAGTGTCAAAACTGTCAGAGGTGATGCTGCGCAGAGGAAAAGGCGGCATGGGCCTATCTGTCCTCTGCACATAGTGATCATCAGAGCTCCCAACTCTCGGCCTCCGAGAATGATCTCTACCTCTGCTTTGGCGAGCCATGTTGCAGGAGCTGCAAAGCAAACAAAGACATGAATCAAAAGGCGAAGTAGGCATAAGGACAGCAACAAAACATTAAGACGCCGTCTTACAAGGTCCCATCATGTCAATGGACCAGGGACAAGTAAATAGCTACAAAAGGCATGGGCCATCTGCCCTCGCCTCTGGCATTAACGGATGTCCCGTGGGGGGCATTTGTTGCACCCACTATTTTTCTCGAATAAATTTAGACACTTCCCTCGAGTTGGTCAAGGTTCAACAATCGACGTACCATCGCTCCGTGGAATATTTTCAAACGACGGGACTCTGTGGCCCGTGTCTTATTTTAAGCAGCAAACGAGGTGGTTGAGAACCGGACTAAATCCACAACGATTGTCAGAGTCATGTGGTTCCGGGCAAGCTCCGAGAGGCGAGAATTTTCTCCCTTAGATGTTTAGGGTGAATGAAGAAAACCCTTGCAACAAAGAAAGAGGGCACAAGAGAGGGTATACACACCTCCGAAGAAGTCCAATACACGTGTATCACGTAGCTCGGACAAGCGCAAAGCCTCTTTTTCCCACCGACAACACAAGGAAGACGACAACGAACAAGAGGCACGTCTCCTCCTTTCTCCACGTGGTGTGCTGTGAACAAGACTGCTGAAAAAAGGCCCAAAAGGTGGGGTTTATGCAAGGAAGAAGATGGGGGGACCCGTTCGGGGTCGAACAGACCTGCCCGCGAGCGGCCAGGGCAGACCCTTCCAGGGTCGCGCAACCGCAGGCGGGACCCGCCCGGGGTCAAGCAACCTTGGTAGAGCCGCCTGGGCTCAAATGACCCCGGGGGACTTGCCCGGGGTCAAATGACCCCGAGGGACCGACCCAGGGTCCGTCGGGGTCAAACGACCCCGGGTGGGGTCCCCGGGGTCATGTCACCCCGCCGCCTCTTTTCTCTCTCGCTGAAAAAAAGGGAGAAAAATGACCCTCCCGGGGTCATTTTCATCCCATCCACCACGTACGGGTTAAATCAACTCCGGTGGCCCTCCAACTTCTATACAGAGACCCTCGGGGGTCTAGTAGGAGATCTACACAGACGGAAAGACACACAAGGAGAAGAAAAATCAAGAGATCGAGACATTCTAAGGAGCGTTGTTCGTCGTTTGGCCCACTAAGGATATGTTGTACCCGGGGTCTTGTATTTATGCCCCTGGACAGACCTTGTATTTATGCCCCTGGAGGCTATGTCTGTAATTTGCTACGCATTCTAGCAGGGGACCAATTATGTAATATCTCTAGATGACTGAGAATTACAAAAACACCCTCCTTGAAATTGCAAAGAGATTTAAAGTCCTGATATTTGCAGTTTTACCCTGCAACCTCTATGTAATTGAGGCTATGCCCCTGTGTCCCGCGTCAGTGCAGATACCTCATATGTACAGTCGACAACTCGCCGACAACCCTTGTACTCATATTAATCATAAATGCACTCAGCTGCTCCTTTACGTGCCGGTCAAGAAAAATTATAAGAGAATCTCGACTTTTTTGAAATTGTGTACATGTCCCTCTCTTTGCGAATCAACGCACGTGCGTCTTTTATAAAGTCCATTGTTACTCCTTTCACTTAGGGACCTTGCTAGCTCCATCTTGCACCCAAGTGTCATCTCAGACCTAGGTCCACTTGGGGTCTGATAAAATTACCAAAGTACCCATGTGACCTAGAAATGGCCTAGGAGTCTTCAAAACCCGTCGGAAACTGCCTCAGTGCCCTCGAAAGGCGGAGATTTCCATACTCTCCCTCCAACCAAGAAATTTCAAAAATGCCCCTGGCCTGGTAGAATTACCAAAATACCCCTAAGAACCCAGAATTATCAAAATACCCTTGGAGTCCAGAAAATCTCTCGACACTTCAAAAATGCCTATGGCTTCTACAAAATTGCATTCATGCTCCCAAATCATAGGGTTTTTAGCCTAAACTTAATGAGGCCTTTGATAAAGCCCCAGTTCTATCAATCTTCCGGTGGTGAATGAGAGGTAACTGTGAGCCGTGCAAGTGAGCATGCCCTCAGCATCAAAACCTATGTAGGGGACCTTAAGATTTCTTTGACAGTTACACAAAGGTGTTTGGACGTTAGGCCGATGTAAATCAACATTGATTGCGGTCAGTGGGGAAAGGTCCAGCACTCAAACCCAAATAGTCTGATACGATGCGCACCCACGGAATAAACCCTGCACAGGCTATTTATGCAGCCCCTCTATGTGCAATCCCTATAGTGTTCTTTTCAAAAAACCACCATATATATATATATATATAGAGAGAGAGAGAGAGACTTATTCCGTAATGCCAACAGATGTCGATGAAATTCAAATCCAATGATCAGATCTTCACCAGAAGTCAATTCGATCATTTGATCATCGACAGAAGCAAATATACAGATCCAAGTGTAAGCAGAAGCTCATCCAACGATCAGAATGTGACCAGATGTAAACGCAAAGACCCGATTACATAATCAGCATCAAATGTAAAGGTCTCAAAAGACATTGTAATCCAAATTACATATATTCAAAAAAATGAAAGTCTTCCCGTTTCTTGCAATAGTATATATCTCTAGTGGGAGATCATCAAGATCATATCCATTAAGCAAAACCCAAAATATCACAACAGATATTGTAGATACTAAAAAGGTATCTTTCACAATTAATCAAGGGTATTCGAACTTTATGTTGATATAATTAAACAATGACTACAGTCAGTAGGGAAATGTCTCGTACCCGAACCCTCAATCGTCTGATAAATCAAATTCACAGAATTAAAAATGTGCATGTTATTTAAATAGCTAATAAATGTGCCTTTATGTTCCACAAATGAACAATTTCTTTAAAATCTTTTCCGTGTTAAATAGTCTCGAAGTAAAAGTGCATAGGATTGAAGAGCAAATGTGTTCCCCGACACAAAGAAGTAAAGTCAATCCACTTCACGGCCAATCCTAATCGTTTGCGTGCTTTTTAGATCCTGAAAGACAGTGAGTTGAAAAAATGTCACAGAACAGTTTAACTGTTTAGTAAGACTACTCACTGAAAGTAAATTAATGGGAAGAGATGGCACATGAAGCGTGGAGAAAAGGGTCAAGTGATATGAGAATCTAATGGAATCTTTGCCAACAATAGCAACACGAGTACCATGCGCGATAGTGACTTTATCTTGACTTGAAGATAAAGAATAAGAATGAAAGGAAGTAGACATACCCGTCATGTGGTCAGTAGCACCAAAGTCGATCACCCAAGGATGTCCAGGGGATCAAGCAGTGGCGGTCAAAGCAGCACCATATATACCTGACAATAATGAAGAGGAAGGTGATGAAGAGGTGCTCTGAAGCTGTGCAAGAAGACGCTGAAGTGTGACAATGTCTGAAGAGGAGAGAGTTGGTGTCGCTATAGTAGAGGTCCCACCAAAAACAGAGGCACCAAGAGCAATAGAAAAGTGAGACAACAACATTGTTTCGCGGCTTCTGTCCCCTCTTATTTGTTTTGAACTTTGCAAGCATCTTGTCAGGATATTTCTCCCAGCAACAATTTGAGTCATAGTCTGTGCAGCCACAATGTATAGATTTCTTGTCACTTCGCTTCTTATCGCCAGTGGGAGAAGGCCTACTAGTAACATTAGCCAGTGCAGAGTATTCTCCAACATCAGAGCGTGCAGGAGTGACAAGTTTGTTACTCATGACTTGTCGTCGTTGTTCTTCACTGTAGAAGGGATTTCTGCCTGTTGCACCCGTAATTTATCATGCTAAATTTTCGGGATTTTGATCTCGCATGTGACAAGGTTTCGGTACGGTGTATCACCATCCGATAGGATATTCCTACACGGGATCCTCTATTCGACGTATCGCCGTCCCGTCGGATATTCCTAAGTTTAAGGCTTTAAAGCCCACATGTGGTGACAATATAAACCCCTCGGGAGATGGCCACAAGCCAAGCATAAGCCACAATGATTGTCAGAATCGTGTGGTTGTATTAAAATCCCTACGGGATTAAGTCTCCGTCCTCTGAACGTGTAACCACGAGCAAGGAACACTTCTACAACAACGAAGGAGATGCTGGAAAAGGTCTACATACCAAGCACAACGTCCCTCGCACGTGTATCACGAAGCACGGACAACAACTTGTCCTCCCGCAGTGGCCTACGGCACAAGGAAGACGACAAACGAACAAGAAGGCGCTCCCTCTCGCTATTCTCCACGAGGCACGACGAGAACTCGAAGCTTCAAAGCCCCGGAGACCTCCTTTTATTGAACCCACGCGAGGAATAGACCCGTCCGGGACCGAAGGGACCCGTCCGGGGTCACCCTTACTCGGGCGGGTCCGCCCGGAGGAGGAAGAGTCCCGCGCGGGACTCTCCCTGGGCGGGCGGACCCGCCCGGGGTCGTCCGGACCCGGGTGGAACCCACCCGGGGTCCGCGACCCCGGGGAGCCCCCCTCGGGGTGCGTGCGGCCCGGGTGGGGACCACCCGGGGCACGCGACCCCAGGCGGGACCCACCCGGGGTCCGCGACCCCGGGTAGGTTCCCCCCCGGGGGGTCGCGACCCCGGGCAGGCCCCCCCGGGGTCCGCGACCCCGGGCAGGTCCCCCCGGGGTCCGCGACCCCGGGCAGGCCCTGCCCGGGGGGGTGCGACCCCGGGGAGGTCCCCCCCGGAGGGCTGCGACCCCGGGCAGGTCCCCCCCCCCCGGGGGTTCGCGACCCCGGGGAGGTCCCGAACCGTCCCGGGGACCTCCCACCGCAGGGAGGTCCCATTCCCGCGCACGGACTAAAAAAATTTGAAAATGTGACCTCCCCGGGGTCATTTTCATCCCGTTGGACCCGTACGGGGTCGAACACTCCCGGGGAGGTTCCCCACTTCTATAAATAGACCCCCGGAGGTCTAAAAGAAGGAGAAGAGAGGAGATCTACGATCTACTACACTCAACCTACGGAAGACACTTGGAGCGTTTTGTTCGTTTGTTTTGGCCCGCGAGGGGTAAGTCACCGGGTCTTGTGTATGTGCCCCTATGAGGGTATATTTGTAATTTTGCCTCTCAGTGGGCCGTGTTGTTGTTTCTAAGTCCTGGGACGACTATGTCATATGCTTCTGCCTTAATAATGGGAGAAGTGCATAAATGTCCTCCCCGGGGTCCAAGAAACATAAAAGTCCAGTTGTTTGCAGTTTTACCCTGCAACTTTTTGTAATTGGGGCTACGTCCCTACTTTCCGCGTTAGTGCGGACTTTTGTACAGTCGACAACTCGCCGACAACCCTTGTACTCATTTGAACTATAGAAGCACTCAGCATGTTTTATGTGTATCCTCGGGTGGGAAAATTATAAGAAAACCTCCGACTTCGAAAAATTACATATATACCCCTCCTTCGATCAAATTGACAGATGTGTGCCTTCCATGAAGTCCCTTGTCACTACTTCGGTCTGGGAGTTTTGTCAGCTCAGTTCGACACTCGAGTATCATTCTAAACCTAGGTCTAGGGTACGGTAAAATTACCAAAATACCCCTACAACCTAAAAATGGCCCAGCAGCCTCCTAAAACCCTCTAAAAAGAGCCTCAGCGCCTTGGGGAGTCAGGGACCCGATCCTACTTCATTCCAGCCCAGAAATTTCAGAAATACCCCTGGCCTGGGAATATTACCAAAATACCCCTGGGGTGATAAAATTACCAAAATATCTCCGGGGTCCAGAAAACTTCTCTCTGTTTTAAAAATGCCTATGGCTTCCGCATTTTTGCGCTTCCATTCCTAAATCTTAGGGTTTTGCTCAGACCTACCCCTGATTCAGTCGTCTCTGTTGGTCGGTGGTAAATGACTGATCATGGAGAGTTTCTCGAGTGAGCCTGCCCTCCGCATCAGAACCTCTATAGAAGACTTTGGGATTTCTTTGACAGTCAAACAAAGGTGTTCGGACGTTAGGCCAATGTAAATCAACACTGACTACGGTCAGTGGGGAGAGGTCCAGCACTCGAACCCAAATCGTCTGATACTATGCGCACACACGGAATCACCCTCTATACTTAAAGGGGGATGTCTCTTTTCAAAAAGAACAAAATCTATATCTTTATCAACGATAAAAAAAAACCGATTAAATTTTTTCCGTGTCTCACAGACTGGCACGCCCGGTGGGACTTTTCCCGCATTTCTTCTTTCTGTCAAAGAAAGTCATCTAAACCTTCTTCAAGGTTCTAATTGCCCCTCTTCCTCTTACAGGACGGGAAGAGGAGGGCACATCTCTTGGTTCATTTGAGAGTTCTTTGTGCATTCGCACACCACTCCTTTTGTGCTACGCACCACTACCAACACCAGCAGCAGCGATGGCAGCTGTCACCTACGGCCCCCAACTCGTTGCCGACCATGCCAGGTTCGGATACCTGGCAACTCCGATCGTCTTCGGCGACTTCCCAGCGGTCGTCGGTTCGCCCTTCTTTCTGGGCGTGGTTCAGGTGGTTGAAGCCAGTTCAGCCACCCCTGTAGCAGCCGCCGTCGAGGGCGTCAGGCCCTCGGCCCCAGTAGCTAGCCGAGTTCCCTCGGCTAAGAAGACGACCACTGAGGGTGTCAGACCCTCGACTTTATCAACTAACCGGGTTCGCCCGATCAACAAGCCAACAGTCGGGGGTGTCAGACCCTCGGCTCCATCAACTGGCCAGGTACATTCGGTCAAGAAGACTACTGAAGGCGTCAAGCCTTCCGCTTCAACTGATCGGTGTTAGTGTTGGTGTGCTACAGGCCAATTTCAAGTCGGGTAGGCCCAATAGTTGTACGATCTTGTTCATTATTAATAAAGTGGTGTTTGAGCGTACATATGCGATTGTGTTACTTTACGTTGTCCCTAGGATATGTGGTTATAAAGTCAACTCGAGATGGGATCTCGATTATGAGACTGACTTTACATGAACACATACCTTAAACTGTTCCTGGTTGGAGGGTAATCACTCGGGGACTTTGATTACCTATTAAACCAGTACACATGATGTGTTAGTGATCAGTCTCATGGTCAATGGTGCAGGGCACCAACACATATGTGTAGGTGTATATCCTTGGAGGATGTACACTGAACTGATCCGCTATTGGATCTTCAGATGGTTGATTATACCTAATGTCAACTGAAGATCCAACAGTCTCAGTAGCATCGTTGGTCCTTTGACCTGAGATATTGATCGGATCTTACACGAGGACTGGAATTGTTTAATTACTTGGCTAAGTGACTTTAACCATAAGTCATGAGTTGCCGAGTCGTTAACCACTCCAGGATACGTGTGAAGATCGTCAATGGTCAAGAAGGGATCGCTCACTGTCGGGTATATATCAGACAGTTAATGGGTCATGATACTGACGCTCCGTTAAATCCCTGGCTAGGGTCGTATGAGTTCGTTTAGAACGGACGTCATACACTTTAAGGAGGTCATAGTCAAATGGCACGATCATGGGGTTTGACAGAAACCGTACCCTCGATCGTACCAGACTCATAGAAGGAGCGAGGGATTATATCGATGCGGTAACTGTGGACTTGCAGGTACCAGACAGGCTAGTTTAAATCCGGGGTCCTCTAGGATCACGCGGATTTGCTTGACCCAACGTGATCAAATGTTCGGAATAAATTAAACTATTGTTCGGCTCTAGTAGAAGCGAAGATTACGTTTAATTTACTTTTAATTGGGAATTAGAAGTTAATGGACCTTAAACTAGAGTCACCGTGGGCCTAGAGGATCACACACAATGGATTCTTGGGTGACGGATTATTATTATACAAGTGTATGTATTAATTCCTTTTAATTCCTTTTGGAAAGGAGTGTAAATGGAGCTTAATACATATGTATAATAGTGGACAGGACATATATACAGTTTCGGTCTTTTAGAACCCTTTTCTAATAAACCTAAACTCTATATATAGCCACTTACGTGATGCTCATTCGAGCCTTCACTTCTTCCAACCTCTTAAGCTTAAGCAAGCACATAAGCTTAAGAGGAGGATTAGCCTCCCCCATTTCTCCCCTTTGTTCTCTCTCTCTCTCCAGAAGGTGATAGAGTCGGGGAAAGTTGCGCCGGGGAGGTACCGTCGCTGCGCAAGGGTCCGTGTGAATCTGCTCTAGAGGCCGTACAGCTGTGCGGCTCGGTTTCTCTGCATCGGGTTTAGCGGACAGCGTCGTTCCGCGCAAGGTGAAACACGCAACCCGTAATTAGGGTCTTAGAAACACCGATTAGAGCACAGATTAAACTTTCCATAACACCGGGATCGGGCAAATGAAATTTTTGTTATCCGCTGCGTCGCCCGTAGGTGCTGTGCGAAACCTTACAATCGGGTCCGCCCGGTCGCAAAGACAACCGTCGGGGGTGTTAGGCCCTCGACCCCAGCAGCTGACCGGGTCAGTCCGGTCCACAAGCCGACTATAGAGGGCGTCAAGCTCTCCGCTTCAACTGGCCAGGTCCGCCCGGTGAACAAGCCAGCCGTCGGGGGTGTCAGGCCCTCGGCTTCAACAATTGGTCGAGTCTGCTCAGCCAACAAGCAAGCTTCTGAGGGTGCCAAACCCTCTATTGCAATAGCCGGCCGGCTTCGTCCGAATAACTTTTCACACACAAAGGGTGTCAGGCCCTCTGTCTCCACAAGTGACCAAGTTTTCTCGGTCAACCAAATTACTGTCGGTGTTGCTCCTGCTCAACGGCGGCAACGCCGTCGCCGTAACGGCCCCAACTCCAATGCGGCCACCCTCAGAGGTGCTGCCTCAGCTCAACGGGGGCAACGCCGCCACCCTCAGGGTGACGCCATGCCTATGGCAGGCGCCACCACCGCCGCCCCTGCTCAACGGGGGCAACGCCGTAACCGTAAGGGTGCAATGCTCGAAGCGGGTGTCTCTCGCTCCGGCAAGACTGTAATCGTCGGAGATATTCGCATCCGGCTCGATAGAGGCGAGCCGATCATACCACAAGATCGTCATGTCCCGACTATCTCTACCTCCAACCGCTTCGAGCCCCTCCGACAAGTCCAGGGGGACGGAGCGAAGAAGAAGAAGTCTGCCGTACCGGCGGCAACCCAGGGCCCTCTGCAACGGCCCAAGCTACGAGCTCCCCGTCCAAGGACAAGGGGCAACCAAGTGGAGGAGCGCCAGCTCCATCTAAAGAAGATCTGGATCACCAAGGAGGAGGCCCGAATTATAAGGCGCGCGAGGGTGGAGGAGCCTTTCCGCATGTCAATCTGCGATGAATGCGGAGTCCGACAAGCACCGAGGCCTCAGTCTCTCCGAGATCTACAAATCAGCCCCTACGAGGGCAGAAGCGCCGTGGAGCTGGCAAGAAGGTGCGGCCGACTTCCCCGTGGGCCAATTCCACGCACACGGAAGAGGATCGCTCCCCTCAAGCATCCACATCCCGAGTGTCCGTCTTTGACAGACTTGGGAGGCCGCCCAAGCCGGAGCGACAACCGCCCAAGAAAAAGCGGGTGGTCCAGGTGACCGATGACACTGTCAAAGTGTTCACCTGTTACGCCACCTCTGGCGACAAACAACCCGAGAACACCTCGGGAGAGCTTGACCAACCCATCCAATATTTAAGAAGGTCAAGGCCGGTCTCCCGGATTCTGGCACAAACGCAGCAGGCGCCGGCCGCCGGTACATCTCAGCCTGAGCTGGTACGGCAAGAAGAGCGCCAAGAAGATGTCCACAGTGTTGATGGGGACAGTCACTCCCGGCACGAAGAAGAGCTGGGGGAAGAGCCACGGGCCCCCACATTGGACGAGCTTCGATGGGAAAACCAAGAGCTCAAGAACCTGCTACAGTCGCTTTTGCGCGAAAAGGAGGTTCCTTCCCCGTCTCAGGCGGCACCGGCTGGAGCGGATCAGCAGCCTTCTCCCATTCCAGCAGCAGCCAACGCTTCCGCCACTGCTGCAAGACTCCCACTGGCGGTGGACTTCGAAGTCCCGCCGCATGAAGCCAATGCGCGGTCATCTGCTGCTCTTGTCGCAAAAAGCCTCATGGCGCAGAAGCAGATGATCGAGCACATCGTGGAAGCGAAGTTCGCTCAACATGGCGAGGGTGTGGCTACCGTTGATTTGTACAGCGTGCCATATCCCCTCCATCATCAATTCAAAAAGCTTCCGCCTGATTGTCCGAAAGTCCCAAAACTCCAGAAGTTCAACGGGCAGGGTTCTCCACAGGAACACCTGGCCTATTACATGACGGCCATGGGTGAATTAGCCCTGGAAGAGGCATATTTGCTGCGGTATTTCGCCACGTCCTTGACTGGCACCGCTTTCCAGTGGTATTCAAGGTTAAAGCCCAACTCAGTATCTGATTGGGCTGATATGCAGAAGAAGTTTGTCGACCGCTTCCAAATGGTCGAATGCAAAGTCTCCCTAGCAGAGCTTTGTTCCCTTCGACAGAAGAAGGGTGAAACAGCATTGGACTTCATCAAGCGATGGAGGGACGTCAGCATGCGTTGCGATAACCCTCCGACGCCTGAAGATGCAATCACCATCTGCCGCAGGGGTCTCTCAGCAGAAGTAAGTGAAAAGCTTCTGGGCTCCAACATCAGAAGCTTTGACCAGTTGAATACGGTGGTGGCGGAGATTGAGATGTTCTTTGCCGACCACCCTACACAAGCTTCTGCCAAGGGCAAATCCTCCAAAGACCGTCTGGCTAGCGGCAAGGAGGTAAATGCCGTTGACTTCTCCCCGACGAATGGAGATAAAGGGGAAGGAAAGTCTAAAGGCAATGGCAAGAAGCCTGATGCCAAAGCAAGCGCGTCTCGGTTGGCGGAGAACATGAAGACGCTGTATTCCTTCAGGAAAGAGCATACTAAAATGCGCTTTGATCTATGCATGAAAGAGCAGCTCATCACCCTGCTAGATCCGCGGAAGCCCTCAGAGGTGGACAAGACAGAGGATCCTACCTATTGTGTGTATCACCGAAGGTTGGGTCACACCATCGGCGACTGCTATATTTTCAAGAACATAGCGGAAGAGCTCACTCAAAAGGGCTTGGTAAATATGTTGGGCCACGCAGTCGACCCACCTCAACCTCATGCCTGGAGCCGATCGAACCGGTCGGCTAATGTGGTTCATATGGTGGCGATGGTCTCGAGCTCTAACGCCTCAGAGGCCGGGCCTTCAAATCAACAGTCCCACACTGGCCCGGGGACAGCTCCTTCCTCATTCCCTGAATGTTTAGCGCTGCGGAGGACCATCCGGAAGATCCGAGGGGAAGTCCGGCAGCTGCGACGAGAACAAAGGCGCCTGCTGCAGTTCCTGGAAAGCATTGATCAGCAGTTGTCCACTTTCCCTTTTGGCCCATTTGCTAAGGGGTTAGCTCCAGCCCACATACGGGAGGCGGGTGTATCACCCACGGGTCGGGCCCCGCTCAGGGGTTGGCTCTCTGAAGAGTCCTCGGATTCATCTGAAGACGAGGAGGACTCACCGGAAGACGTGGAGGCTCCACTTCAAGTCGAGCTTCCAGAGAAGTTATACTCCTTCCCTTTGGGGAAAACTCCCAATATCTTCTTCGCATGTCAACGGGCGGGGTTGATTAGCCCGTCACCCGTGGAGCAGACGCCAGGTGCTGCTTTTCATCAGGGCTATTGCCCATATCATGAAGTTGTTGGCCATATTATCCACAACTGTGAGCCGTTCAAGGACCTCGCCGAGGACCTAATCAGGCGAGGGAAGGTCAACATGGGTGAATTCCTAGTCGATCCACCGCAGCCGCACGCACGGGAGAGCCTTCACTTCTCCGTCAACGTCATACATGCCTCGGTAGCCTTCTAGTTCCCCGAGCCGCAGGAGGAGGGAGTCAGTTCCCAATCGCCCAAGTCCACACTATGGTATCCAGGGTGGCGACCATCTCATCATTGTTCTTTTCCTAAGGAAGACACTGAGAAGATTTTTGACAAACTTCTGGAGGATGCCTGGGTGCTGACACATGACCCGCCGTCTTATTACAATGAGACGGCCAAGAGGCACCCCCGCTGTTGCAAGTATCATGCAAGGGTGTCTCACTCCACTCGGCAATGCCCAGAGGTTCACGACCTTATTGAAGCCCTCATCCAGAGACGGGTTGTCGATACTCAGGGGAACTCCATGACGAGGTTGCGTCTTGCAGAGGCCGCAAGGGAAACTCTTCAGCAGGTTCTGCGAGAAGCTGAGGCTTTCTCCCGGTTAACCCGACCAAGTAAGCCTGCGGAAAATGATGAATTCCCATTACTCATTAAAGACAAGGCCACCTATAAAGGGGCTAAGGTCCAGAACCCAGGAAGTCAAGCCGTGGGAGAGAGTTCCAAGGCCCGTCCCAGGTCGAGTCAACCTGGCATCGTCATAAGAGAGAACTCTCGGCCAGATAACAAAGGCAAAGCCAAGGCGTCATAACTTTCAGCCAAAGCTCCTGCCCAGTCAGCAAGGCCGTTAGTCGTGGAGAGGACTCGACTTCTTGAGCCCGCAAAGACCCCAATTAAGGCCTCTGTCAGCCCAGCGAGGCCGCCAATTGTAGAAAGGCCTCAGCAGCTCAAGCAGGCCAACCCACCAGCCCAAGCAAAGTCGGTGGAACTACAAAGCTCCCAAAGACCCCACTGTGGACTGGCAGAGTTCCAAGAGTTGCCTCCTGAAATAATTGCTCAGGCAATCAATGCCACCTTCCAGGTTCAACCCGAGGAAGCCAATTGGACCAAGGTCACCTCCAGAAAGAGCCGTGGCGCTAAAACTCCTAAGGAGTCAGCCCGGAACAATAAGCAAAGTTCTGGGGGCAAGCGAGTCCCACTTCCGAAGCAAGCCTCTCTCTCTTCTCAAGAGGCGGCACGCCAAAAGAAACAAGAGAAGAATTGCAGGAAAAATTTGAAGAGGAGATTGAAGAGGCAAGCCGAGCAAGTCGCTGCTATGGAGGCTCCTAAGGAGCCAACTCCTCTACAAAGACTTCAAAAGCTCATAGATGAGCTGGAGGAGTACACTCCCCCTCGCCCCACCAGGGTCGTCACTCTAGACGAATATATTCCCTGGGACAAGCTTGGGCGCAAAGCCCGTCTTCTGCAATGGCTCCGGGAAATGGCCCACCGCCTTGAAGAGGGTGAAGACTTCCCAATCCCAGAGGAGATCTCATTATTCTACAAAGATGAGGAGCTCACTGTGGAAATGCTCGAGGAAATGCTGCAAGAGCTCTCCTGCAACATGATGGCGATCCCGCCGCCCGACAATATTTACTGTCCCACAGCTGATAGCACTGGAGGCCAGGCTCCTATGGCGACATATCAGCGTCGCTCGGCAAGAAATGGCCGGGGACGTGGCCGAGGTCGTAGCCGAAGACGTGGACGTGAAGGTCCCCTGGCTCTTGACCGGGTCATACTGTTTAGAGGGGAAAAGCCGAGTCCTGTCCCAGAAACTCAAGTTCGGGGAATCCCTTTCATCCTCAGCCCCTCAGAGGGTTCAGGCCCCACCTCAACGGCTAAGCCGGGTGGCGTCCCTTTCACAATCACATCCTCCGATGAAGAAGAGGAGCCAGCCAAATCGCCAAAATGCAAGAAGGCGTCAGAGCAAGCCGACCCCTCCAACGGGGGCGAGCCCGCAAGCCCAGCAGATCCTTCTAATGAAGACCAGCCTGAGGAACCTTTGCCACCTCCAGAGGAATCTTTGGCTCCGCTGTTCCAAGAAGATGCGGAAGGCCAGAATACGGAGGAGCGCCCTTTTAAGCGAGAGAAGCCTTGCCAGGTGCCGAAGACTCTGGCAGAGATCATCCCGCCATTTAATAAGACCCGTGCTCGGGCAGACCGCAAAATCATTCATCATATGAAGCGATTCCCAACAAATGTCACTATTTGGGAAGCCATTGCCTGGAGTAAAGACCTCAGAGAGGCACTTGTCAAGATACTTCAAGATCCAGAGGCATATGAAGCCCATGTTGCAGAGTTGCAAATCTAGGCATATGAAGCACTCACAACCAACATCTCCTTCACGGACAAAGACATGTTGCTGTCCTCTCCGTGTCATAATCGCCCCTTATATATGAAGGGGACGATTAATGGGCATGACGTGAATCGCATTTTGGTTGACGCCGGAGCAGCCGTCAACATCATGCCTTTGAAGACTTTCAAGTCTCTATACTTGGCACCTTATTTGCAAAAAGTGACCGATGTCAAGATCTCGGGATTCAATCAGGGTTCCGAGGAAGCGCTTGGTCGGGTTGTAGTCAAGCTTGCCTTGGGCGATTTTATCACCCAAGCGACATTTTATATCATCAACTCTGACACATCTTACAAGATGCTGCTTGGAAGACCTTGGCTTCATGAGAATTGGGTCGTTCCTTCAACTTTGCATCAGTGCATTAAATATGCCAAGGAAGGGGAGCAACATACGGTCTTCGCAGACCAGGCTCCGTTCCACCCCAATGAGTGCCATCTGGCCGATGCTTCACTATATTTTGGGAAGCCCACTTTAACAATACCCGAGCCTTTAAAAGATAAGGGGAAACAAAAGGTGAACCATGAAGTCGAAGAAGGGCAGCTCTTCACTATCAACCAAGACATGGTAAAGCTGCATAGGCTGAGCCTCAGTGCCGCCTCTAAGCCGACTCAACCAGAAAGGCGGAGTGTTGACTTTGAAGCCAACCTCATCAGCCGGGTCATTGACGGGAGTATCTCCTTACCGCCAAAGTGCCTCCAGCTCTCGTCCCAACGGGAAGAGTATGAGGTGGAGCAGTTGAAGACCTTCACAGTCTCCTATCAACGAAAAAGGAGACGCAACAAGAGCAAGGGAGACAAGCCGATCATCTTTTATAAAGGTGATTTAGTCCCGCCGTGCCCCCCTGAAGATGACTTCGGCCGGGATACGCCCACCAATGTGGCGCCAGAGTCAGTTCAGGAGATGGATGATATGCCCAACTACATCAAGGAAATGTGTAAAAAGCAGCACATCCCGCAAACTCTGGACCCCGCGCGAGCGGCGTACTTCCATCAGTTGTGGAATCCTCCGCAAGTCTGTGGGTAACCTCCCTTCTCCCGCAAAGATACAAGGGGCCTTGGCTATGACCAGGAGACGGACTTCGAGGTCCACTTTGCAGTCAACACCATAGAACTGCTACCTCTCCATCACGGGCAAATAGAAGCTGAGCCCAAGGTTGATGACTCTATAAGGGAGTTCGGTGATGTGTCCTTGATACCCTCACCTTCATCGGGAGCTGACAATGGTCACCCTTCAGAGGAAAGAGCGGCCCAGCCTGCTAACCATCCGCAAAACAAAGCAAGCTCTTCGGCTTCAAGCCACGAACAAGAGTGCTTCGAAGAATTTGATGTCTATGAAGCCAACACTGATGATGAGGGAGACTTCGTCGACCTCCAACCAGCTCCACCGGAGCTTGAAGACGGTGGTCAAGCAACTGTGGACGAATTGATTGAAATCAATCTCGGAAGCAAAAGTGACTATCGTCCCACCTTCATAAGTGCCCTCCTCAGCGAGGAAGAAAGGCAGTCGTATCGACAGCTTTTAGAAGAGTTCAGGGATTGTTTCGCCTGGACTTATAAAGAAATGCCCGGGCTCGACCCTTCTGTGGCTGAACATGAGCTGGCAATACTTTCAACAGTCAAGCCAGTCAAGCAAGCTCAAAGGCGTATGCGCCACGAGCTGGAACTGAAGGTCAACGCTGAGGTTGACAAAATGCTCAACGTGGACTTTATAGAGCCTTGCATGTATCCTGTGTGGCTCGCCAATATCGTCCCCGTCAAGAAGAAGAATGGCCAAGTCCGAGTCTGCATCGACTTCAGGGATTTGAATAAGGCATGCCCAAAGGACGACTTTCCTGTCCCGATCACCGAGACAATGGTTGATATGACCACCGGTCATGAAGCCTTGTCTTTTATGGACGGATCGTCGGGCTATAATCAAATCCGCATGGCCGTCAAAGACAAAGACCATACGGCTTTCCGATCTCCTAAGGGGATCTTCAACTACAAAAGGATGCCGTTTGGCCTGAAGAATGCCGGCGCAACTTATCAAAGGGCAATGACCAAGATCTTTGACGAGATGCTACATGACCTTGTCGAATGCTATGTCGATGATCTGGTCGTCAAGACAAAGAAGCGGGAGGACCACTTAGCTGACCTGCGTCGAGTCTTTGAAAGGCTTCGACAATTTCAACTCAAGATGAACCCGATGAAGTGCGCCTTTGGCGTCTCCAGCGGCAAGTTCCTCGGCTTCATTGTCAGGTACCGGGGCATAGAAATCGACCCTGACAAAATAAAAGCTATAAGAGGACTACCTCCGCCCAAGAACTTGACAGAGCTCAGATCTCTTCAGGGGAGACTCGCCTATATTAGGCGGTTTATTTCTAACCTCTCAGGAAGATGCCTACCTTTCGACAGACTGATGAAGAAAGGGGCACCCTTCATATGGGACGAAAACTGTCAGAAGGCCTTCGAGCAAATCAAGGAGTATTTGCTGACTCCTCCTGTCTTAGGAGCACCTGTCAGAGGGAAGCCCCTTATCTTATATATTGCTGCCATGGATGCCTCTTTGGGGGCTCTCCTAGCCCAGATTAATGAAGAGGGCAAGGAGCAGCTGTTGTACTACCTCAGCCGAAAACTGATCGGGCCTGAGCATCGGTACGCTCCCATAGAAAAGACCTAGCTCTGGTGTTTGCTGTCAAGAAGCTAAGGCACTATCTCCTAGCCCATCGGGTGGAGCTCATCTCAAAATGTGACCCACTCAAGTTTCTGCTCAGCCAGCCTGTCCTCTCTGGTAAGCTTGGTAAATGGGCACTTATCCTCATGGAGTTCGACATCACCTTCGTCCCACGCAAGGCGATCAAAAGACAAGGAATGGCGGAGTTCTTAGCAGCGCACCCTGTGCCGGAAGATTCGCCACTCAACTTCGAGCTCCCCGATGAAGAGGTGCTGGTACCTTCTCCAGAAACTGGAGAGCATTCTGAAAAAGTCCCACCACAGATGGAGCCGGGTGTCCTCACCCTTGACCTCCCATTCTGGGAGTTATATTTTGATGGTGCCTCTCGGACAATCAAAAGGGACGGCGGCCTCACAGACTATGTCTCAGGAGCGGGGGTAGTCTTTGTGTCTCCACAAGGTGGCATCCTCCATAATTCTTGCGCTCTCATGAAGTCCCTGACTAATAATGGGGCGAAATATGAAGCGCTAATCATTGGGCTTCAATTAGCACTGGAGATGGACATCAAGTGCATCAAAGTGTATGGGGATTCTCAGCTCGTCATTCGACAAGTACTGGGCGTCTACGACGTCCGTAAAAAGGAGCTCGTCCCCTATCATGCAGCCGTCATGAGGCTCAAGGAAAAATTCTACCTATTTGAAATAGGCCATGTCCCTAGAGGCAGCAACTCCCAGGCTGATGCTCTTGCAAAATTGGCAGCAGCCCTAAAACTCCCGCCTGAGGGAGAATGAAATATTACTGTCAGACATCGAAGGCTCATGCCAAGTGTGCTCAACGAAGAATCCGGCCTCACTATTTATGAGGTCGCCAACATTCAAGAGGAGAATGCTCCCGAAGAAGAGGATTGGCGTGAGCCGATCATAAAGATAAAGAACGGCTGGCTCCCTCTTGATCGGGCTCAGAGGGTGCAACTGCTACGCAGGGCGACATCCTACCAGCTGATCGACGATCTACTCTTTAGGCTTGTCCATGAAAAAGACCGATCGGTCCTCCTGCGGTGCCTTTCGCCCAAGGAAGCGAAGACCGTCATGCACGAGGTCCACTCCGGATTGTGTGGAGCTCACCAGACAGGAGTTAAGATGAAGAATAGCATCATGCTTAAAGGGTTCTACTGGCCCACCATGTACGAAGATTGCAATCAATATGCTCGTACATGTCATCAATGCCAAGCATTCGGCCCAGTCCCTCAGCGGCCACCTAACCCGCTCTATCCAACAGCGCCTACTTGGCCATTTGCCAAGTGGGGTATGGATATTGTGGGACCATTCCCACCATCGTCCCAAGGCCACAAGTTCATACTTGCCGTCACTGATTACTTCTCCAGATGGGCGGAAGCCGTTCCACTACGGGAAGTTACAGGGGAGATAGTTGCTCGTTTTGTGCGGCACTATATCATATACAGATTCGGCATCCCCAGTCGGATTATATCCGATAATGGCACGCCGTTCAAGAACAAGACTGTTTATGCTTTGGCGGCCAAGTTCCATATCGATTGGAGGACATCATCAATCTATAATCCACAAGCCAACGGATTGGCCGAAGCTTTCAATAAAACCCTCTGCAAGCTGCTGTCCAAGATAGTAGGTGGCCGCAAACGGAATTGGGGCGAGAAGGTCCACGAAGCCCTATGGGCCTATCGGACTATTTACAAAACCCCCACGGGTTGCTCCCCATTCTCTTTGGTCTATGGAGCTGAAGCAGTGATCCCTGTGGAGATCGAGCTGGCATCATACCGTGTTGCTATGCACGCTGGATTGCCAGGCCAAGACCAGTCCGAGATAGAAATGAGGCTTGAAGAGTTGTCCAGCCTTGAAGGTCGAAGACTCAAAGCCTACAAGCACTTACAAGTGTATCAAGCCCGCATAACACGTGCCTATGATAAGCTGGTCAAGCAAAGGGCGTTCAAGAAAGGCGACCTCGTCATGGTCAAAGAAAAGGAGGTTCTCGCGGGAAGATCCAACGGCAAACTCCAACCTAATTGACGTGGGCCTTACGTCATCCAGAAGGTCTACGAAGGAGGGGCCTATACGGTCCTTGACCACAAGGGGGACAATCCCTTCCCTCCTTTTAACGGCAAGCATATGAAGCTCTACCATGCGCCACCGCAAGAGTTTCCACAGCAGTCCTCACAGGACAGTACCTCTCCTCAGTGAAGGTTGAAAAAAAAAGGCGGGGTTAAAAATACTGATACCCCGGCGGACTCAGTCAGCCTTCAACGGTTGGCTGAGGGTAAAAAGGCCATAGACCCGGTCGAGGTGAAAACCCGAAAGGGCGTCTCGGGCAAAAATGGGCAACCCCTCGGTGTGAAAACCCGAAAGGGCGGTGAGGTTGGTAATGTGAAAAAAAAAAATCCTCTCTGCTTATTCTATGGGTGGCTCTAAGTCAATGACTCCACCCCATCTCGCCAAAACATCATATTGATGCTATATGCCTTACATGTCATCCTATGACACCTAGTCCCACCGACATTCTGAGGTTGTCATACTCTGTCCCATCGGGTTCGGTCTATGTATGCCCCTTTCGGGATACCGACCCATTTTCGCCTATCGGCTTCCGGGTTTAGCTCATGTGTCTCTTCCGAGCAGTTAAACCCACTTACTCTTTTGTCTCACTGGGTTTGGCCTCAGTATGCTCTCTCGGGCTGCCAGCTCATCATGCCCTTCGGCTCATTTTACTTTCTAGGGTTCTGGCCTCAGTACGCCCTCTCGGGCTGCCAACCCATTATGCCTTTCGACTCATCTTATCTTCTTGGGATTGGTCTCAGTATGCCTTCTCAGGCTGCCAACTCATCATGCCTTTCGGCTCATCTTACTTTTTTGGGATCTGGTCTCAGTATGCTCTCTCGAGCTACCAATCCATCGTGTCTTCTGACACGTCCTACCGGGTCTGGCCTCAGCATGTCCTCTCGGGCTGCCAACCCACCTACTCGCCTATCGACTTTCGGGTTTGACTTTCACATCCCACTAGGGTGGTCAAACCCATCTTTGTCCCATCGGGAATGACCTCAGTATGCTCTCTCGGGCTGCCAACCTATCTCGCCTATCGGCTCTCGGATTTGACTCTCACGTCCCACTAGGGCTGTCAAATCCACCCTTTTCCTTCTCCTGGGCCTGGCCTTTGCATGCCCCTTTCGGGCTGTCAACCCATCTCGCCTCTTGGCTTTAGACTTGACTCCTATATCCCACCGGGATCGTCAAGTTTACTCCTTTGTCCCCACGGGTCTGGCCTCAGCATGCCCTCTCAAGCTACAAACCATATTTGCCTATCGGCTCACGGATTGGACTCGTACGTCTCACCCGGGGTGTTAAATCCCCTCCTTTCATCGCTTCGGGTCTGGCCTATGTATACTCTCTCGGGCTACCAACCTATCCCGCCTATCGGCCTCCAGGTTTAACCCTCATGTCCCTTTCGGACTATTAAACCAACTCCTTTGTTGTTCCAACCGGGCTTGGCATATGCACACCCTTTTCGGGTTGCTAACTCGGTCAACCTTCGGTTTTGGATTTGACTAATTGCGTCCCACTAGGACAGTCGAATCCACCCATCTTGTCACACCGGGTTCGGCCTCAGTATGCTCTCTCGGGCTGCCATCCCACTATGCCTTTCGGCTCATTTCTATCCCACCAGGTTCGGTCTCAGTATGCTCTCTCGGACTGCCAACCCGTTACGCCTTTCGGTTCGTTTCTATCCTCTTGGGTTCGGTCTCAGTATGCTCTCTCGGGCTGCCAACCCGTTTCGCCTTTCGGCTCACAGATTTGATTCATTCGTCCCACCTGGACAATCAAATCTACCCATTTGTCCCACCTCTGTGGCACACGTCCCTACGGGAATGCCACCTTTTCCTTGCCTTTTGACAGTATAAGGAAAAAAAACGGGGTTAAAAAATATTGAGACCCCAGCAGACTTGGTTGTTTCTATTAGAAGAGCAATCAAGTGTAAAAAGGCTTTAACCCGACTAAGGTGAAAACCCGAAAGGGCGCCTTAGGCAAAAATGGGTACCCCTCAGTGTGAAAACCCGAAAGGGCGCACTGGAAAAAGCTAAAGGGGGCCAGTCCTGGCGAAAACCCGAAAGGGCGGTAGGACTGGTAAAGTGATATATAAAAAAAAGAGAGACATACATGCAAGAGGATGGAAGCAGAAACAGCTATGCTAAGCTCTATCATTTATTCACTAATGTCATCAAGGGAGCCCGAGACAAGCCCTCGGGGGTAACTCAAACAAAAATGGGGCGTAAGAGCCCTATGTACAAGTGAGTGCCAGAGTTCGTCAACCACGGTGCACGTCCCTCTGCAACTCCGCAAGGCGAGTCTCCCTCTGGAAGATCTCCTCCCGAAGCTCATCAGATCGGCGACGGCAGGTCTCCACCTTTCCCTGGACAACACGAAGCTCCTCGGTAGCCTCCTGGAGCTCTCTCTGTAGCTCCTCCACTCGGAGAGAGATCCTCCGGCTATCCCCCTTGAAGCTCGCAAGGTGGAGGTCGGTCTCAGCCCGGGCCGCTCGAAGCTCACGTAGCTGCTCCTCCTGCTCCTGGACCTGTAGCTGGGCTCTCCGTCTCTGCTCCTGTGCAAGATGGAGGCGAGCAAACTCGCTCCATAAGCCCTCCAGTTTCACGGCCCATGCATCCCGGGGAAGACTCAGTCCGTGGTAGCTCCTGGTGAACACCTCCAGATCGGCTCTCAAAGTCTCCACGGAGGGCAGTGGGTCAGCCCGGATCAACTGATCAAGACCCTGCAGGAGCTGGTCAACGATGGCAACATGTAACGCCGCCCCGAGTGTAGGAGCGTCGGGCCACTCAACTCCAAGGGCAGGGAAATCCATGGGTGCCACGCCTGCCCCTTCTACGGACCCTGTTTTAAAAAAATGGGGGGAATTGTGAGTGTATCACCACAATAATATCACCAGGGTAAGACTCCAAGAGTGCAAACTTCAAGGACTCTTACCTAACGCAGTCTCACTCGCCGGGTTGGGCCCACGAGGAGATCCCTCCCTAGGGACTGGGGGGCAACCATCAACAAGTGTTGGTCCGTGCTCTGTGGATGGTATAAGCGTCGCCGACCTCTCTGCAAAGAAGGCAAGGAACGGAAAGTCTTAGTACTCCGGCCATACCAAAAACCAGAATGAGCACTTCATATTTAATGAAGACATACCAGCCTGCATAGGTACCTCCTCCTCAATTACAGCGGGGTCAACCTCTGTCGTTGGCTCCATGGAAGGAGAGAGAGCTGAAAGAAGGCATCCACATGTCAAATGATGATCAATATCATAAATGAAAGGAGTCTTGTTGGATGAATGACAAAATTCCTTAATTTGACAACAATATACCTTTCGCTGCCGAATCAGTGAAGGCCGCGGCCTCGTCGGCAGTGCCTTGCTCTTCAGATGGCATATGAAATGAGCCTGGTGTATGGTCTATCTCTGTGGACTGAGGGAGGCTGCCCTCCTCTTGATGATCGCCAGATGTTTCAAAACAGAAGCATCTCAGGATGTCAATGTGCAGCAGTATGTGTGGCTGGAATGATGTACAGAGTATCTTTGTGCATACCTAAAGTCTGCACCCGGCTAGACTCTGCAACGTCGGTAGTACCTGCCGATGGTCCCATGCCTAGGGACGATGCCTCCTTGCCAGGGATTGCAACCTCTGTAGTTGGAATCCCAACCCTTTCATCAAAAGCTGGCAAGTCAACAGAAGAGCCGACCTCTATGAGTTTGGAAAGCTCGTCCAAACAGGAGGTTGTCTGAGCAGCTGTATGACAATGAGCAAGACAAGTTAGATAAGCTCATTACTTCGTGCACAGAAAGGAAAAGGGAACCTTAAGTCACCCTCGGCGTCCGTGCAGCTTTCTCTTTGCCCACGAGGGCCAAGTCCCTCCAAGTCTTCATCAAGTACCTGAAGCAATATGGCATGAAGTACCGGCCTGCTCTATCAGAAGCACTCAGATGCAGATCATCCAGGCATATCTCTTCATATGGCTGTCCGCAAACTGGGAGGCCAGAAATCCTGTGGAAAGCCCACAGGTCTAGTGAAGTCTCCCCCTCACCAGTCATGAAAGTGTTCCAGCGCCTGTTAAATCTCTCAGTTAGAGTCTGGACCATTCCGGTGTGGCAGGGATAAGAATACAAAGTTGTTGTCACTGCATGACGTATGCCTGCCCTATCAAGTGCAGTCATGTAAACTAGCAGCACACCCCACAGCCACTCTGTGGCGCCGCGACGATAACAATGGGAAGAAACAACGGCCCATTTCCCGTACCAACTCGGGGTCCTCTGTGCCAAGATCCTCTCTAGCATGCAATCAGCATCATAATCATCATGCGCACAGGCTGCGTCGGAGGGAGTCAGAAACATCCCATCAAGAACAACATCCGCAGCCCTGTGGTGCCTGGCCAGATGCCAAGTGGCTGGTGAAGATGGTGCCGCTCTCACAGTAAAACTGTCGAACTCCCTGTAGGAGCCAAGACTCCTCTGGTCAGGGTATTGTCGCTAACGCGCAAAACCCTCTGGGAAGCTCGGATAAGAGAAACTGCAGGTGCCATGCATACTATCCCGTCCGAGCAATATGGCCCGCTCCAGGTGGCGCCTCTCCTCTGGAAGCCGGGGATCGTCAGTCTCTGCCCCAGGTGGTATGAAACTCTGGATGAAAGGGAAAAGGTGACGGTCCAGTGGAAAGTGAGGCGGGTAGCCGCCCGACCGGTCATAAGTGTAGCATCCCAGCCTCCGCGTGATCCTGGAGACGTCAACAACGCCCTCAGTGGTAGCAGTCTCTCCAATTGGGCCCTCAGCAACCCAAGTGAATCCGCGGTCCACCGCGTCAAAGTCCTCGGGAGTGATGCTGCGAGGAGGGAATGGTGGCATAGGCCTGTCCATCCTCCGTACATAATGATCATCACCACTGCTGGTCCTGGACCTCTAGGAAGTCCCTCCGCTCCGTCTGGAACGAGCCATGTCTGCAAGAGCTGCAAAGCCAAGAGCAGAGAAAGCGTTGTCAGTTAAACCAGCATATGGGCAACAACAAGACTACGGAAAGTCACACAAAACTCCGGCATGCCTAAGAGCCTGGAGAATGACAAAAAAAAAAGGGGCCATGGAACGCACGGGCCGTCCGCCCCCGCCTTTGGCTTGGACGTATGTCCCGTGGGGGGCATTTGTTGCAGCCGTAATTTATCATGCTAAATTTTCGGGATTTTGATCTCGCATGTGACAAGGTTTCGGTACGATATATCACCATCCGATAGGATATTCCTACACGGGATCCTCTATTCGGCGTATCGCCGTCCCGTCGGATTATCCTAAGTTTAAGGCTTTATAGCCCACATGTGGTGGCAATATAAACCCCTCGGGGGATGGCCACAAGCCAAGCATAAGCCACAATGATTGTCAGAATCGTGTGGTTGTATTAAAATCCCTACGGGATTAAGTCTCCGTCCTTTGAACGTGTAACCATGAGCAAAGAACACTTCTACAACAACGAAGGAGATGCTGGAAAAGGTCTACATACCAAGCACAACGTCCCTCGCACGTGTATCACGAAGCACGGACAACAACTTGTCCTCCCGCAGTGGCCTACGGCACAAGGAAGACGATAAACGAACAAGGAGGCGCTCCCTCTCGCTATTCTCCACGAGGCACGGCGAGAACTCGAAGCTTCAAAGCCCCGGAGACCTCCTTTTATTGAACCCACGCGAGGAATAGACCCGTCCGGGACCGAAGGGACCCGTCCGGGGTCACCCTTACCCGGACGGGTCCGCCCGGAGGAGGAAGAGTCCCACGCGGGACTCTCCCTGGGCGGGCGGACCCGCCAGGGGTCGTCGGGACCCGGGTGGAACCCACCCGGGGTCTGGACCCCGGGGAGCCCCCCTCGGGGTGCGTGCGGCCGGGGTGGGGACCACCCGGGGGTCCGGGACCCCAGGGAGGTCCTCCCCAGGGCACGCGACCCAGGGCGGGACCCACCCGGGGTCCGTGACCCCGGGCAGGCCCTGCCCGGGGGGCCGCGACCCCGGGGAGGTTCCCCCCGGGGGGCTGCGACCCCGGGGAGGTTCCCCCCCGGGGGTCGCGACCCCGGGCAGGTCCCCCCCCCCCCGGGGGTTCGCGACCCCGGGGAGGTCCCGAACCGTCCCGGAGACCTCCCACCGCAGGGAGGTCCCATTCCCGCGCACGGACTAAAAAAATTTGAAAATGTGACCTCCCCGGGGTCATTTTCATCCCGTTGGACCCGTACGGGGTCGAACACTCCCGGGGAGGTTCCCCACTTCTATAAATAGACCCCCGGAGGTCTAAAAAAAGGAGAAGAGAGGAGATCTACGATCTACTACACTCAACAACCTACGGAAGACACTTAGAGCGTTGTGTTCGTTTGTTTTGTCCTGCGAGGGGTAAGTCCCGGGTCTTGTGTATGTGCCCCTGTGAGGGTATATTTGTAATTTTGCCCCTCAGTGGGCCGTGTTGTTGTTTCTAAGTCCTGAGACGACTATGTCATATGCTTCTGCCTTAATAATGGGAGAATTGCATAAATGTCCTCCCCGGGGTCCAAGAAACATAAAAGTCCTGTTGTTTGCAGTTTTACCCTGCAACTTTTTGTAATTGGGGCTACGTCCCTACTTCCCGCGTTAGTGCGGACTTTTGTACAGTCGACAACTCGCCGACAACCCTTGTACTCATTTGAACTATAGAAGCACTCAGCATGTTTTATGTGTATCCTCGGGTGGGAAAATTATAAGAAAACCTCCGACTTCGAAAAATTACATATATACCCCTCCTTCGATCAAATTGACAGATGTGTGCCTTCCATGAAGTCCCTTGTCACTACTTCGGTCTGGGAGTTTTGTCAGCTCAGTTCGACACTCGAGTATCATTCTAAACCTAGGTCTAGGGTACGGTAAAATTACCAAAATACCCCTACAACCTAAAAATGGCCCAGCAGCCTCCTAAAACCCTCTAAAAAGAGCCTCAGCGCCTTGGGGAGTCAGGGACCCGATCCTACTTCATTCCAGCCCAGAAATTTCAGAAATACCCCTGACCTGGGAATATTACCAAAATACCCCTGGGGTGGTAAAATTATCGAAATATCCCCGGGGTCCAGAAAACTTCTCTCTGTTTCAAAAATGCCTATGGCTTCCGCATATTTGCGCTTCCATTCCTAAATCTTAGGGTTTTGCTCAGACCTAGCCCTGATTCAGTCGTCTCTGTTGGTCGGTGGTAAATGAGTGGTCATGGAGAGTTTCTCGAGTGAGCCTGCCCTCCGCATCAGAACCTCTATAGAAGACTTTGGGATTTCTTTGACAGTCAAACAAAGGTGTTCGGACGTTAGGCCAATGTAAATCAACACTGACTACGGTCAGTGGAGAGAGGTCCAGCACTCGAACCCAAATCGTCTGATACTATGCGCACACACGGAATCACCCTCTATACTTAGAGGGGGATGTCTCTTTTCAAAAAGAACAAAATCTATATCTTTATCTACGATAAAAAAAAAAACGATTAGATTTTTTCCGTGTCTCACACTGCCATATCGGAGCACAGAAGAGAGCTTCCACCCTGATTAACCTAAACCAAAGCTTGAACTAGAGCAGCAGAGGGAGAGGATCAGGCCCTCACCCTGAACAAAGGTAGTAAAGGCAATAGCAGGGTCTACTGAAGCCGCCG
The DNA here is from genome assembly GCA_022559845.1 of Amorphophallus konjac. NCBI lineage: Eukaryota > Viridiplantae > Streptophyta > Magnoliopsida > Alismatales > Araceae > Amorphophallus > Amorphophallus konjac. The sequence goes on along the minus strand of CM040122.1, from coordinate 84,019,346 downwards.
GCGAGTAGGTCAGGCTCTCAGCCTAAACAAGAGCAGCGGAGAGAGAGCAAGCCAGACTCTCAGCGTGACCAAGTGTAGCAGAATCAGCAGCGGAGCCTGCTGATGATGTCAGCTGGTGTTCCTCTCGGCCTGAAACAGGGCCACAGAGAGAGCAGGGTGCCTGCTAGAGGGGCCGGCCAGCGTAGGGGGGTTGGTTGAGTCTTCGGCTGGGGTAGAAGACTTCGGTCTGGATAGGACTGCTTCGTGGAGGGTTCAGGGAGGTGTCCACGACCTGCTGGAGATGTTGGAGACAAATCCACAAACCAAGGAGGGTCGCGATCAGATCCCTTCACTAGCCGCCCTGCCCAGGGTTTTGGCTGTTTGCAGGGTTGAGAGAGAGGAAAAAGAGAGGGAGCATCCTTGCACTAGCAAGAAAAATCCCCTAAGAGATGTGTGCCCAGGAAGAGTGGGTTTACGAGGAGGTCCCATGGCATGTTAGGTTAGAGACAAAAGGCCGATGGAGGGACAAGAGGCCGAACAACCTCCTCCTTGGGCAGTTCGCCCTTTTTATACATAAAAGGAATCTTGTGTATGATTACAATTCTGCCCCTCTACATGAGGGCAACCCGAACCAAAAGGAAATTTATAAGAAAACCCGAAAACTAGCAATATTACAAATGTATCCCTATAAAAAATACCCCTGTTCTTCCTACAATAGCATGTCCACCAGCTGCCCGGACATCAACAGGCATCGCCTCCCCCTACTTTCTTCAACCAGCACCTTTTGATACACTTCATTTAGCGATGGAACATTCATTTCATTGAGAAACTGTCCTCTTAGAGGTTCCCACTCTGAGTTCAAGCCTCCAAGAAATTTCAGAACTCATCCCTTTTACATGAACATCAAATGTCGTTTGTGATCTAATGGAGTATCCCAGTAATCTGCATCAAAATAACCCAGTTCATCCCATAGAGTTTGTAAACTGGTGAAGTAGTCTGTGACAGACAGTGTACCCTGCTTCGCTCCATAAGTAGAGTTACTCTAACTGATAGACATGAACAGCATTCTCTTCTCTCCATACATCTTTTCCAAGAAGACCACGTCTCTCGCTGTTTCCACATGATCAGTTTTCTTTGAGCATCTTTTTGAGAGTTGACTAACCAAGTTATCACAATATTGTTCTCTTCAACCCAGTCCTCGAATTTTTCACTCTCCTCTTCTGGCTTTTCAATTTTTCCATTGATATAACCAGACTTTCGCTTCCATTTGATGTACATCTTGGCAGACGCTAACCACTCAACATAGTTGTTCTTGTTCAGGTTTACCAGAGTAATCTGAAGAGCATCATGTTCGTGACTGGACACCAATGTACTCTTTAACTCCAGAAACTCATCCACCGCCTTTGGATGTAGCATCAGATGTGGAAGAAGATGTGTGGTCGGCCATGAGATTGTCCCCCTTCCTCTGAATGCTCCGATGCATGGCAACAAAATGCTAACTGCTCCAAATCACAGGACAAATAATAACTGCCCCAAGGAAGAAGGAGAAGAAGGGCAGTGCGGCCTTTGCAGAAGCACAAGTGGCGCGGTCTCTTCAAGACCACCAGAAAACAACTCCAGTGGCAGCCGCAGCACTTGCCTGGATCGAGGAGAAGAGCAGCAAGGCCAGCCAGTGAAAAACAAGTGAAAAAACCCAGGCACTCAGTGTTTCTTGGAAGAACCCTAAGGTTCAGGATAGAACTGTGCCTGCTGTGGCCAGAAAAGTCCCCGCCTTGTAGCAACCTTCTTAGACACCACTGGTTCTGATACAATGAAAACTCCAAGCCACAAGAGAAGGAGGAGGAAGAAGAAGAAGAGACAAGGTGGGAGAACCACAAGAGAAGGCTGCGGTCTTGAGAAACTCTCCTGTTCTCAACCGCTGGCCTCTTTCCTTGTTATATTGAACAATAGGGCATCCGCCCAAGTAACTACATGATAGAAATAGCCCTGGTGGAATAACTAACCAGGGTGCACAGTCAAGGACATAAATAAAATTGAAATAGAATAGGAAAAGACCTAACTACTCCTGGCCTTTCTACAACAACAACTAAATATCAAACATCACATACGCAACAAGCTGATGTCAAACTCTGCCCGGAGGCAATTTTTGACATAGGCACCTTTCCTAAGTCAAACTATTCATGGGTCACAGAATTTTAACCACATGAAACCAGGGGGCAACTCCTAAATTGTCCTGGGCCCAGAAGACAAAATGGCAAGTTTGATTTCAGGAATAGTACACAAATCCAGGACTGTAACCAGGTCTTAGCATGGTTGGCAGTAAGTATTACAAAGTGGATGCTATTTTGATGCCATGAAACCCAAATTTAATATACAAACAGCGATGCAACTGATCAACTAACTGATAAGTGTCAATGAAACTGAAATACCAAATTTTCAGAGAAAAAAATATATGTTGACACATGACATCAATGTTGAGAAAAGAGAGCAGCAACCACTATAAGAAAAAGAAGCTAGCAATTAGGGGAACTGACTCATAAAAACAAAACAGATGAATGCATAGTTACATGTTTATCATACAAATATAAAGTAACTTATGCAAACAAATGCAATATCTTCAACTATAGTTCACCTTGTCCTTTCAACAGTGATGCCATGTAAAGAGTTTTTCCACCAGGTGCAGCACAACAATCCACTATACTTTCTCCTGGTTGTGGATCCAGAAGACGAACCACCATACCTGCAGAAAAGAATTACTCGACAAAGAATGGGCAATGTTACTCAACACCTATCATTTAATGAAATCAAATTCATGGAACTATTTGAAAGAGACGAGGATGTTCACACAACTCATCAGCACTACATCTAAGAACCCATAGATTTCCCTCACACTGCAATGACATTGCCTTGTTACCCTGTTATTATCGGAGTTGAACATCTGTTCAGCAAAGAATGGTCAGACCATTTAGGCAGAAGCAAGGTTGGCAAAATCGGAACTGGTTCTGGAACTGGTGGCCTGGTGGGTACCAGTTCCGGTTCAAACCGGGAACCAGCCAGTTCACATGTTCAGGAGCAGGTTCCTTCAAATACTTTTATATTAAATAAAAAAAGAATACATGGTTTAAACCCTGTTCTCACCCAAACAAGTGAGAATTAAACAATAATCTCACTTAAACCCTGCTGTTAAAGCAAATTAAACCCTAATCTCAAGAAGACTTAGGGCACTTTGAAAACAGGTGAGAAGTCCTTCTAAAACACTTCCCCTTCCGAAAAATGTCACTTCTCCAAAATTAATGTGTTTAGGAACTTTCCGCTTTTAATTTTTGCTCCTTGCTGGAGGAGACAAACCACTCTAGGAGGAAGGAGAAATTTTCTCCTTCCAGTTGAACTGAGTTTTCCCCTTCCCGCAGGAGGAGAAAATATTTAGAAAGGTATTGATTGCCCCTTCTCTTCCTTCCCTTTTTTCTGCATACAGCCATGTCACAGAGATTTCATGTTTCTTCCATAAACTAGAAGATAAACACATTTTGATATTCATTTGGGGAGAACCGTGCATTTCCAATTGGGGGGTTGTACTTTGCCTTAGATTCTATATTTATATATCTAACTTATATAATACAATGATAATATATTACATTAAACCTTTTATCTTTATTTGTTATTTATATATAATATGTTTAATTTGATAAATTATGTTTACATCATCATCATCATCATCATCAGAGCCTTATCCCATTATTTGAGGTTAGCTACATAAATCTTGTTCCGCCAAAGACTTCTATCAAGTGCTAAATTTGTATTTAAACCCAACAAACCAATGTCCCTTCTAATAACATCGCATCATCTCATTTTAGGCCTTCCACGAGCTCTTTTACTAACATCCATGAAGATTTGTTCACATCTTTTAATTAGCACTGAGTTAGGGCGACAATGTATATGTCCAAACCATCTGAGCCTATTTTTCTTCACTTTACCATTAGTTGGAGCTACAACCAAATCCTCATGTGTTCACTTATAATTTTATCTTTCTTAGTTTTATCACACATCTATCTCAGCATCCTCATCTCAGCCACACACATTTTGTGAATGTGTTCCTTTTTTACTGTCCAACACTAGAGACCATATAACAAAGCAAGTCTCAGCCATTTTATAAAACTTCAATTTAAGTTTGATAAATTATGTCTATATATTATGTTCATTTAATTTATATAAAAATAATATGTCATTACATTTATTTGATATATATCTTATGTTTATCATAAGATATAAGTTTTTGGTGAATCAGATTCTACAATAACTACAATAAGGGTATTTTGGATAAAAATTGTCAAAAAGTGCTTCTGATGGTTGCGCCTAGTTTGTGCTACCAAACTCCTTTTACTTTTAAGAGAAGTACTTCTATATGAATGCACTTACACTTGGAGGTACTTCCATCAAAAGTTCACATGAAGTTCCCAAACGAGGCCTTAAACCCTTAACAGAAGATTTAAACCCTTAACAGAAGATTTAAACCCTGATCTCACATAAATTGATTTATCTTTATAAAGTTCTCATTTTTCTTAAAGAAAAATCACATTTTCATTTTCTTAAAGGACCAGCCAGTCCGGCCTGAAACTGCCTGAACCAGATCGGGGACATCCGATCCCGATCCGGAGCGGACGGTTCTGCAAGCTATGGGCAGAAGAAATTAAAGTGCCTTATGAAAAAGTTTTATATAGTTTCGGCAAGAATAACCTTTTATCTACCAAGAATAGAAAGTTATATAACCAAAATTCAGCTCTTCATGATGGAAGCAAAAAAAACCACTAACCTGCACTCTCATCTTGAACTGAACATATGCCTTCTTTTAGTAAGCCAGCTTGTATGACAGTCTGAACAAGAGAGAAGATAAAAAAAAATGAAGCCCGTAAATACCTCGGAAACATTCTAAACTCAACAGCAAATCGACCAGTTTTGTCTTTCTTCACCTGTTGATTATTCCAAATAATATGTAATATAATGCAAATGCCTAAAAAGTAATGATGTCATTTCCCTTTTTTCCTTTTTCTTTTTGAATCATCAGCACTCACAGAAAAGCCAAACTGAAAATTGAAAGTAAACTGTCCTTCAGAAGCAACAGCAATAAAAATATTAATGTAGGGCCTTGTACAATTGTCTGATATGTATGGCTAAAATGTTACAAGCACCAACAAACGTACATCAGGCATAAAACAATCAAGATAAAGAACATGAAAGTTGAGAATATGGTGGTCAAATGGCTTAGAGATATGTATACTTTTATGAATGTGCTTGCTGAAGCAAAACAAACTAAAGGTAGACAAACATAGAAAGAAGTGGAGTATCACAAGAATAATTAAAGTCACTCGTTCCACCCAGCAAAGTTAGTCTTCTTTCCCCTTTTATCCCTCAATTGTTTGCACCTTTCTGAATTTAATGAGACTTCACATGTCACCCTTTAAATGGAAGGTTCTACTTCTACCATTAGCAGGAAAAGTGAAGTGACATTATGAGTGGCGAGGTTTACCATATCAAATCTCAGATTTGCCATAGGCAGTCATGGAGAAGGATCTCAGAGCAATCAGGAAAGTCAGCTAATGATTATTAACCAAGACTTTCTTAATATTCTTACATATTAACAGTATTTGTTAAGTACCTTTCATAAAGTAAAATAGATTATGATATAAAGATTTGCCTTTTACATAATTATTTATTCTACTAAGGACCCCTACACAATTATTTATTTTATTTATTATTTCATTAACTTGTATTAAATTATTAAAAATACTTTCAGAAAAAACTCCTCTCTCTAGACTTTCTAGAGAGAGGAGCTCTGGGTGCCTTCGTGAGAGTGTGGGTCAAGTGCGAGAGATGTGGTGGGGGGCGACCTTGGCCGGGGTTGCCGAAACTCGCCGCTTCTGGCCAAACCTTTCCCAATCGAGAGGGGGAGATGTTGCTCGGCCATCTTTTGTTGGCCAGGGAGACGAGAGGAGGTGGCTTGGCCATACTCCGATCTACTTTCGTTGTCGGCAGCCTGGGGACTTGCAGCGCCTATTAGTTGCAGGCATCTCATGGGAGGCAGGGCACCGGTGGTGGTGAACTTGGAGGCCATCGGAGGTCCTTTGTGGAGGTGGTCACGGGCCGACATCCGGTGACAAGGAGAGGGAGGATCTGCTTGGACCTTGGGGCGATCCCACCGGACCTGCTCGTCGGTCGCCTGGAATTGCTTAGGAGGTGCATGTTCCTCTCTCCGCTTGAGGGGGTCGTGGAGCCGGAAGCGCTGAGTGCTATCTTGAACTCCCGGTGGGGGGTGCGGGGGACCTGGGACATCTATCAAACTCTTGTCACGGGTATGCATGCAATAGGGCCAATTGAGAAGGTGGCGGCAGAGGTGGTAGAGCTGGGTGTTTTGATGGTCAAGGGGGTCGTAGTTCTTGTCCTACCTTAGTCCCTCTAGAGGGGCACGTATCCTCACCCCTAGGAGTTTGGCGTCCGTGTGAAGCTCATCGGCCTCCCCATTGTGCTCTGTCACGAGCAGGGGATCGCCTTCATCCTGCGTCGTCTGAGGGAGGTGGAGCCAGATAACTGCTCCTTTGTGCGGACAGGTTGCATGTCAGCGGTGGAGGCTACAGTGTGGCCGTCGGTGAAGGTCCCGCCGATGATCACCCTCCCATTTGGAGGGGTCAACTTCATTAGGGTGGCTAGCTGGCCAGTGGATTGTGGGCAACGCAGGCATTCTCTAAGGCAGTCAGGGTAACCCACCTCTGAGAGGGAGGTTAAAGATGAGGGGGGGCCGTGGGCCCCACTCGATTCAATTTTCAAGTATCCCGCCTGCGGATCTTGGTCGGGTCGGTGCGGTGACTGGTCGAGCTCAGCACCCCATTAACCCGAATCTGGCTAGGTCCAACTTACCCAGCAGATCTAGAATAACGGCGCGTGTCAGGTCTTCTAATACCAATAGGCCTCTTCTCCCCAACCCGGCTGCAGAGGCTGGCCTACCTCCGCTCTCCGCGGTTGTGGCGAGCCATTGCATCATTGAGCAGTGTCCGATGAAGGGCAAGGCACCGGTGGTCGACGGCGTCACCCCCAGACGCTTGAAGGTGGTGGTCCCCCCTTCGCAAGGTTGTTGCGAGGGCCGGGATGGGTGTCTGAAGCTGCTCGCGAGCTCATCGGCATCTACAGGCGACATAGGTGCCTCATCCTACTAGTGGAAGGGCCAAGTTCTCCCGCCCTTGTCTTCCCCTTCCCAGGGTGTTGCTGCTAAAAAATTTTGGTCTGCTCGATCGGGCTCCGAGGAGCAAGTCCCAGACGATTGCGCTATGGCCGACAATGGCGGAGGTTAGCGACAGTGCCGGCAGGGCGCTGGCGATGCCTGGGCGGGCCTTGCATCGGCCGGTGTCATGCCCCGAGATTTATGCAGCGGAAACAATCGGGAACGTGAACAGCCGGCATGGTAAACCTCAAGCAAGCAATATAATCAAAGCGCAAGACAATCACATAAGAGTAATTGCATAATATAATTCACTAAAATCCTTTAATTTATTCCTTCATAAAATAATCCCAAATTACATAAGAACCTTGATTCTCATTTCTAGACTCAAGAAAATTAAAATTACATCATGACTCGACTAGACATTGATAACTAAAGCTTCTCTCAAGTCTTTATCCTTCAATCGCTCTCGGATCATTCACTTGAGTAATCCGAATCCGACCCACTGGAATTCCCTGAAAAAGATTGGAAAGTAGGGTAATGAGCACATTTGCCCAGTAGGTATCTTCGTATCAACATGTAGGCAATGTTAAAGTAATTAATATTTTAGCTCTAAAGAAATAAGATAAATGTGAGACACGGAAAAAATCTAAAGGTCGACTTTTATCGTAGATAAAAGGTAGATTTTCGTTCTTTTTGAAAAGAAACATCCCCCCCCATCTGAGTAGAGGGTGATTCCGTGTGTGCGCGTCATATCAGACGATTTGGGTTCGAGTGCTGGACCTTTCCCCACTGACCGGAGTCAGTGTTGATTTACATCGGCCTAACGTCCGAACACCTTTGTTTGACTGTCAAAGAAGTTCCAAAGTCTTCTATAGAGGTTCTGATGTGGAGGGCATACTCACTCGAGAAACTCTCCATGACCACTCATTTACCACCAACATGTTAACAGAGTTAGGGCTAAAGTCTGAACAAAACCCTAAGATTTAGGAATAAAGACACAAATATGCGGAAGCCGTAGGCGTTTTTGAAGTGGAGAGGAGTTTTCTGGACCCCGAGGGAATTTTGGTAATTTTACCACCCCAGAGGCATTGTGATAATTTTCCCAGGCCAGGGGTATTTATGAAATTTCTGGACTGGAACGGAAGTAGGATCGGGTTCCTGACTCCCCAAGGCATGGAAGCCGTTTCTAGAAGATTTTAAAGACTCTGAGGTCATTTTTAGGTCACAGGGGTATTTTGATAATTTTACCAGACCCTAGACATAGGTTTGAGATGATATCCGAGCGCTGGACTGAGCTGACAACATTTCCGGACCGAAGGAATGACAAGGGGGTTCATAGAAGGAACACATCCGTCAATTTGGCAGAAGGAGCGGTAAATTTGCAATTTTGACAAGTCGGGGGTTTTCTTGTAATTTCCCCAGTCAATGCATAAAGAAGACATATGAAGTCATAGATTGCATTTATGGCCCAAATGGGTACAAGGATTGTCGGCGAATTGTCGACTGTACAAAGATCCGCACCCACGCGGGAAGTAGGGGCGTAGCCCGAATTACAAAAGATTGCAGGGTATAACTGCAAATTACAGGACTTTGGTCTCTTACGGTCCCGGGGAGGACATTTTTGTAATTCCGTCATTATAGGGACAGAACCACATAACTTAGTCGTCCCGGGACGTAAAGACTTACAAAACACGGTCCGCAGAGGGGCATAATTGCCAACATGGCCCACTGAGGGGCGTAATTACAAAAATACCCCGTAGGGGCATAAGTACAAGGCCCGGGGACTTACCCCTCACAGGCCGAAACAAACAAAACAATTCCTTGCGCGGTGCTCTTCTCGTAGAGGTTCCGTCCTCCTTTCCACTTGGACCCTTAGGGTCTATTTATAGAAGGCGGGAGGGCCCAGAGGGATCAAATGAACGAATTTGTCCCGATTCTGTCAAGGTGGGGTGGCAAAAAATCATTTTGACCCCTCTGGATGTCAAAAAGGGCTGAATGACCCCTCTGGATGCCAAAAAGGGATGAATGACCCCTCTGGATGTCAAAAAGGGCTGAATGACCCCTCTGGATGCCAAAAAAGGATGAATGACCCCTCTGGATGTCAAAAAGGGCTGAATGACCCCTCTGGCTGCCAAAAAGGGATGAATGACCCCTCTGGATGCCAAAAAAGGATGAATGACCCCTCTGAGGGGGTTAAAAATCCTCCCTTCTTTTTTTTTTTTTTTTGGAACACCGGAGAGAAAGGGGGGGATCGCGCGACCCCGGTGGGATGCCAGAGGGGTCGCGCGACCCCGCTGGGATGCCAGAGGGGTCGCGCGACCCCGCCAGTCCACAGTGGGGTTGCGCGCGCGACCCCGCTAGGTGGCTGGCGGGGTCGTGCGACCACCGCCGACCCCGGCGGGGTGGCCGCGGCCCCCTCTCGCGTCCGGGAGGGGTCGTTTGACCCTCGGGCATGCGTTTTGGCCCCTCTTCGCGCCGTTTTGCTCCGTTTCTGTCAATCTGAGTTGAGAAGAAGCCGTGGTGACGCTGCGTGGGGAAGAATCTTCGCGCCCGTCCGTGCCGTGTGATACACTTGCTCGGCCGCTTTGACAGGCATGCATGCATATCTTCCTCTTAACTTCCATTGTCGCGATGCCACTTGTAATAATATGATCGGGCCGATAGACCCTAAATCGCGGAGGTACTCCGCAGCCCGACGACATCGGCGCTACACCGTATCTTTTTCGTCGGTTGTTTCGGAATGAAATTCTCGAAATATTTTGAGAAAATTACGGGTGCAACAAATGCCCCCCACGGAACGTTCGTCGAGGCCGGAGGTAGAGGCGGACGGTACGTGCCCTTTGTAGTATTTGTGGGTATCTCCTGAGTCTTCATGACATGGGAAGATTGTTGAAGGACTGCACCTCACTGCTTCATTGCTTTGCAGAAAGCTGAGAGTTGATGCAGACTTGCCTCGGAGAGGCTTATTGTCTCGGAGTTGACGTAGGCCTGCTTCTGAGAGACTTGTTGGCCTAGAGTTGATGGGGGCTTACTTCTGAGAGACTTATTAGCCCGAAGTTGATGGGGGCCTGCTTCTGAGAGACTTGTTGGCCCGAGTGGATGTAGGCCTGCTTCTGAGAGACTTGTTGGCCTAGAGTTGATGGAGGCTTGCTTCTGAGAGACTTATTAGCCCGAAGTTGATGGGGGCCTACTTCTGAGAGATTTGTTAGCCCGAATTTGATGTAGGCCTGTCTCGAAGATGCGCATCCATCTGAGTCGTCGTTGATTGACTGTTGAGCTGTGATAAGAGACTGACACTGGCCGACCCTTGGGGGTGCGTTTGGCCAGAAGTCATTGTGCCGGCTGACCGCTGAGGTATGTCGCCGAAGATGTGTGGGCTAACATCTGAGGTGTAGCCGAACATGTTGATGTGTTGGCTGACCGCTGAGGTATGTCGCCGAATGTTGAAGGTGGCTAACTGTTGACTTGTGATAGCCAAGGTTGATGTAGACCAGCCCTTAGGGCACGTTGGTCTGAGTAGATGTCAGCCGTACCCGGGTTGAGGCAACTCCTTTCTTTGTTTTAGCTTCAGCTAATGAAGCTTCAAAGCTGAAGCAGAGTTTCCTGACCCTTAGGATGGAGTGGCCGAACGGTCCTCAAATTGGTGTAGCATTGCCAGATGCATGCATTTGGTCTCCCTCAGGACGCCTGGATGACTGAGCTTGCATCTTTATGGGAGGAGTTCGCCCGCTTTCGCGCCATTTAGGAGAGGAGGCGGGGGACTCAGCTGATCATTCAGCAGGAGGAGCAACTTTGCAGACTTCAGAGAGCCCAGGCTGAGGTGGGCGCCTAAGTCAAGGCCACTTATGAGCGCGAGCAGATGGCCTCCCACAGAGTGGAGGGGCTTTTGTGAGAGGTCCGGGGGACCGAGAAGGAGTGCAGTCTTGCGCGTGCCGATGTAGATTCTGCCATAGGCTTGAGGGGGCTCCAGGAACTTTTGCGAGAGGTCCAAGAAACCGAGGAGGAGCGCAGTCTTGCGCGTGCCGATGTCGACTCTCCGCTGTAGGCTTGAGAGGCTCCAGGAGGAAGCTCTTCAGAGTGAGACTCGCCTTGCTGAGCTGAGGAAGAGCGAGTCTGAGACTTGATAAGCCTTTTCTTTTTTTTCTTTTTTTTTTTCACTTTACCAGCCCTACCGCCCTTTCGGGTTTTCGCCAGGACTGGCCCCCTTTAGCTTTTTCCAGTGCGCCCTTGCGGGTTTTCACACTGAGGGGTATCCATTTTTGCCTAAGGCGCCCTTTCGGGTTTTCACCTTAGCCGGGTTAAAGCCTTTTTGCCCTTGATTGCTCCCCTAACAGAAACAACCAAGTCCGCTGGGGCATCAATATTTTTAACCCCATTTTTTTTGTGAACCTATAATGCCAAAAGGCGAGGAGAAGGTGGCACTCCCGTAGGGACGTGTGTGCCACAGAGGTGGGACAAATGGGTAGATTTGATTGTCAAGGTGGGACGAATGAATCAAATCTGTGAGCCGAAAGGCGAAACGGGTCGGTACCCTGAGAGGGCGTACTGAGACCGAACCCAAGAGGGACAGAAACGAGCCGAAAGGCGTAATGGGTTAGCAGCCCGAGAGAGCATACTGAGACCGAACCCGGTGAGACTAAAAGGTGTAGTGGGTTGGCAGCCCGAGAGAGCATACTGAGACCGAACCCGGTGAGACTAAAAGGTGTAGTGGGTTGGCAGCCCGAGAGAGCATACTGAGGCCAAGCCCGGTGAGACCAAAAGGTGTAGTGGGTTGGCAGCCCGAGAGAGCATACTGAGGCCAAGCCCGGTGAGACATGTGCCAGAAGGCACGATGGATTGGCAGCCCGAGAGAGCATACTGAGGCCAGATCCCTAGAATGAAAGAGGTGAGCCGAAAGGCATGATGGGTTGGCAGCCCGAGAGGGCGTACTGAGACCAATCCCAAAGAGGTTAGATAAGCCGAAAGGCATGAAGGGTTGGCAGCCCGAGAGAGCATACTGAGGCCATTCCCTAGGATGAAAAAGGAGCCGAAAGGCATGATGGGTTGGCAGCCCGAGAGGGCGTACTAAGACCAATCCCAAAGAGGTTAGATGAGCCGAAAGGCAGGAAGGGTTGGCAGCCCGAGAGAGCATACTGAGGCCATCCCCTAGAATGAAAAAGGAGCCGAAAGGCATGAAAAGTTGGCAGCCCGAGAGAGCATACTAAGGCCAGTCCCAGTGGGACAAGTGAGTAAGCGGGTTTAACTGCTCAGAAGAGACACGTGAGCTGAACCCGGAAGCCGATAGGCGGAATGGGCTGGCAGCCCGGAAGAGGTATGCATAGGCCGAGCCCGATGGGACAAAGTATGACACCGTCAGAATGCCAGTGGGACTAGGTGTCATAGGATGACATGTAAGGTGTAGCCCTGACATCAATATGATGTTTTGGTCGAGATGGGGTGGAGTCATTTACTTAGAGCCACCCTTAAAATAGACAGGGAGAGGATTTTTTTTTTCACATTACCAACCTCACCGCCCTTTCGGGTTTTCGCCGAGGCTGGCCCCCTTTAGCTTTTTCCGGTGCGCCATTTCGGGTTTTCACACCGAGGGGTTGCCCATTTTTGCCCGAGACGCCCTTTCGGGTTTTCACCTCGACCGGGTCTGTGGCCTTTTTACCCTCAGCCAACCGTTGAAGGCTGACTGAGTCCGCCGGGGTATCAGTATTTTTTTACCCCCTTTTTTTTTTTTTTGAACCTTCACTGAGGAGAGGTACTGTCCTGTAAGGACTGCTGCAGAAACTCTTGCGGTGGCGCATGGTAGAGCTTCATATGTTTGCCGTTGAGAGGAGGGAAGGGATTATCTCCCTTGTGGTCAATGACCGTATAGGCCCCTCCTTCATAGACTTTCTGGATGACGTAAGGCCCCCGCCAATTAGGCTGGAGTTTGCCGCTGGACCTTCCCGCGAGAACCTCCTTTTCTTTGACCATGACGAGGTCGCCTTTCTTGAATGCATATTGCTTGACCAGCTTATCATAGGCACGTGTCATGCGGGCTTGATACACTTGTAAGTGTTTGTAGGCTTTGAGTCTTTGACCTTCAAGGTTGGACAATTCCTCGAGCCTTCTTTCAATTTCAGATTGGTCTTGGCCTGGCAATCCGGCGTGCACAGCAACGCGGTAAGATGCTAGCTCGATCTCCACAGGGACCACCGCTTCAGCTCCAAAGACCAGGGAGAATGGGGAGCAACCTGTGGGGGTTTTGTAGATGGTACGATAGGCCCATAGGGCTTCGTGGACCTTCTCACCCCAATCTCGCTTACGGCCACCTACTATCTTGGACAGCAGCTTGCAGAGGGTTTTGTTGAAAGCTTCGGCCAATCCGTTGGCTTGGGGATTGTATATTGATGACGTCCTCCAGTCAATATGGAATTTGGCCGCCAAAGCGTAAATAGTTCTGTTCTTGAACGGGGTGCCGTTATCGGATATAATCCGACTGGGGGTGCCGAATCTGTATATAATGTAGTGTCGCACAAAACGAGCAACTACCTCCCCTGTAATTTCCCGTAGCGGAATGGCTTCCGCCCACCTGGAGAAGTAATCAGTGGCAGCAAGTATGAACTTGTGCCCCTGGGACGATAGTGGGAATGGTCCCACAATATCCATACCCCACTCTGCAAATGGCCAAGTAGACGCTGTTGGATGGAGCGGGTTAGGTGGCCGTCGAGGGACCGGGCCAAATGCTTGGCATTGATGGCATGTACGAGCGTATTGATTGCAATCTTCGTACATGGTGGGCCAGTAGAACCCTTTGAACTTGATGCTATTCTTCATCTTAGCTCCTGCTTGGTGAGCTCCAGACAATCCGGAGTGAACCTCATGCATGACCGTCTTGGCCTCCTTGGATGAAAGACAACGGAGGAGAACCGATCGGTCCTTTTCATGGACGAGCCTGAAGAGCATGCCGTCAATCAGCTGGTAGGATGTCGCCCTGCGTAGCAGTTGCACCCTCTGAGCCCGCTCAGGAGGGAGCCAGCCGTTCTTTATCTTTATAATTGGCTCGCGCCAATCTTCTTCTTCGGGAGCATTGTCCTCTTGAATGTTGTCGACCTCATAGACAGTGAGACCGGATTCTTCGTCGAGCACACTTGGCATGAGCCTTCGATGTCTGACAATAATATTTAATTCTCCCTCAGGCGGGAGTTTTAGGGCTGCTGCCAATTTTGCAAGAGCATCAGCCTGGGAGTTGCTGCCTCTAGGGACATGGCCTATTTCAAATAGGTAGAATTTTTCCTTGAGCCTCATGACGGCTGCATGATAGGGGACGAGCTCCTTTTTACGGACGTCGTAGACGCCCAGTACTTGTCGAATGACGAGCTGAGAATCCCCGTACACTTTGATGCACTTGATGTCCATCTCCAGTGCTAATTGAAGCCCAATGATTAGCGCTTCATATTTCGCCCCATTATTAGTCAGGGACTTCATGAGAGCGCAAGAATTATGGAGGATGCCACCTTGTGGAGACACAAAGACTACCCCCGCTCCTGAGACATAGTCTGTGAGGCCGCCGGCCCTTTTGATTGTCCGAGAGGCACCATCAAAATATAACTCCCAATGTGGGAGATCAAGGGTGAGGACACCCGGCTCCATCTGTGGTGGGACTTTTTCAGAATGCTCCCCAGTGCTTGAGAAGGCACTAACACCTCTTCGTCGGGCAGCTCGAAGTTGAGTGGCGAATCTTCTGGCACAGGGTGCGCTGCTAAGAACTCCGCCATTCCTTGTCCCTTGATCGCTTTGCGTGGGACGAAGGTGATATCAAACTCCATGAGGATAAGCGCCCATTTACCGAGTCTACCAGAGAGGACAGGCTGGCTGAGCAGAAACTTGAGCAGGTCACATTTTGAGATGAGCTCCACCCGATGGGCTAGGAGATAGTGCCTTAGCTTCTTGACAGCAAACACCGGAGCTAGGCACATCTTTTCCATGGGAGCGTACCGATGCTCAGGCCCGATCAGTTTTCGGCTGAGGTAGTACAGTGGCTGCTCCTTGCCCTCTTCATTGATCTGGGCTAGGAGAGCTCCCAAAGAGGCATCCATGACAGCAATATATAAGATAAGGGGTTTCCCTCTGACAGGTGCCCCTAAGACTGGAGGAGCCAGCAGATACTCCTTGATTTGCTCGAAGGCCTTCTGACAGTCTTCGTCCCATATGAAGGGTGCTCCTTTCTTCATCAATTTGCCGAAAGGTAGGCATCTCCCAGAGAGATTGGAAATGAACCGCCTAATATAGGCGAGTCTTCCTTGAAGAGATCTAAGCTCCGTCAAGTTCTTGGGCGGAGGCAGTCTCCTTATGGCTTTCATTTTATCAGGATCGATTTCTATACCTCGATACCTGACGATGAAACCCAGGAACTTGCCACTGGAGACGCCGAAGGCACACTTCATCGGGTTCATCTTGAGTTGAAATTGTCGAAGCCTTTCAAAGACTCGACGCATGTCAGCTAAGTGGTCCTCCCGCTTCTTTGTCTTGACGACCAGATCATCGACATAGCATTCGACAAGGTCATGTAGCATCTCGTCAAAGATCTTGGTCATTGCCCTTTGGTAGGTTGCGCCGGCATTCTTGAGACCAAATGGCATCCTTTTATAGTTAAAGATCCCCTTAAGAGACCGAAAAGCCGTATGGTCTTTGTCTTTGACGGCCATGCGGATTTGATTATAGCCCGACGATCGGTCCATAAAAGACAAGGCTTCATGACCAGTGGTCATATCAACCATTGTCTCAGTGATTGGGACAGGGAAATCGTCCTTTGGGCATGCTTTATTCAAATCCCTGAAGTCAATGCAGACTCGGACTTGGCCGTTCTTCTTCTTGACAGGGACGATGTTGGCGAGCCATACAGGGTACATGCAAGGCTCTATGAAGTCCACGTTGAGCATTTTGTCAACCTCAGCGTTGACCTTCAACTCCAGCTCGTGGCACATACGCCTCTGAGCTTGCTTGACTGGCTTGACTGTTGAAAGTATTGCTAGCTCGTGTTCAGCCACGGAAGGGTCGAGTCCGGACATTTCTTTGTAAGTCCAGGCGAAACAATCCCTGAACTCTTCTAAAAGCTGTCGATACGACTGCCTTTCTTCCTCACTGAGGAGGGCACTTATGAAGGTGGGACGATAGTCACTTTTGCTTCCGAGATTGATTTCAATCAATTCGTCCACAGTTGCTTGACCACCGTCTTCAAGCTCCGGTGGAGCTGGTTGGAGGTCGACGAAGTCTCCCTCATCATCAGTGTTGGCTTCATAGACATCAAATTCTTCGAAGCACTCTTGCTCGTGGCTTGAAGCCGAAGGGCTTGCTTCATCTTGCTGATGGTTAGCAGGCTGAGCTGCTCCTTCCTCTGAGGGGTGGTCATTGTCGACTCCTGATGAAGGTGATGGTGTCGTAGACACATCAGCGGACTTGTCATCAATGTTGGGCTCAACTTCTGCTTGCCTGTGATGGAGAGGTAGCAGTCCTATGGTATTGACTGCAAAGTGGACCTCAAAGTCCGTCTCCTGGACATAGCTAAGGCCCCTTGTATCTTTGCGGGAGAAGGGAGGTTGCCCACGAACCTGCGGAGGGTTCCACAATTGATGGAAATACGCCGCTCGTGCAGGGTCCAGAGTTTGCGGGATGTGCTGCTTTTTGCACATTTCCCTGATGTATTTCGGCATATCGTCCATCTCCTGGACTGGCTCTGGCACCACATCAGCGGGAGTATCCCAGCCGAAATTGTCTTCAGGAGGGTACGGTGGGACTAAATCACCTTTGTAAAAGATGATCGGCTTGCCCCTCTTGCCTTTGTTGCGTCTCCTTCTCCGTTGGTAGGAGACTGTAAAGGTCTTCAACTGCTCCACCTCATACTCTTCCCGTTGGGACGAGAGCTGGAGGCACTTGGGTGGCAAGGAGATGCTTCGGTCAATGACCTGGCTGATGAGGTTAGCTTCAAAATCAACATCCCTCCTTTCTGGTTGAGTCGGCTTGGAGGCAGCACTGAGGCTCAGCCTATGCAGCTTTACCATATCTTGATTGACAGTGAAGAGCTGCCCTTCCTCGACTTCAAGGTCCACTTTTTGCTTCCCCTTGTTCTTTATAGGCTCAGGGATTGCTAGAGTTGGCTTCCCGAAATACAGAGAAGCATAGGCCAGATGGCACTCATTGGGGTGGAACGGGGCTTGATCTGCAAAGACCGTATGTTGCTCCCCTTCCTTAGCATATTTAATGCACTGATGCAAAGTTGAAGGAACGACCCAATTGTCATGAAGCCAAGGTCTTCCACGCAGCATCTTGTAAGATGTGTCGGAGTTGATGATATAAAATGTCGCTTGGGTGATAAAATCGCCCAAGGCAAGCTTGACCATAACCCGACCAAGTGCTTCCTCGGAACCCTGATTGAATCCCGAGATCTTGACATCGGTCACCTTTTGCAAATAAGGTGCCAGGTATAGAGACTTGAAAGTCTTCAGAGGCATGATGTTGACGGCTGCTCCAGCGTCAACCAGGATACGATTCACGTCATGCCCATTAATCGTCCCCTTCATATATAAGGGGCGATTATGACACGGAGAGGACAGCAACATGTCTTTGTCCGTGAAGGAAATGTTGGCTGTGAGTGCTTCATATGCCTGGGCTTGCAACTCTGCAACATGGGCTTCATATGCCTCTGGGTCTTGGAGTATCTTGACCAGAGCCTCCCGAAGAATCCTTGCTCCAGGCGATGGCCTCCCAGATGGTGACATTTGTTGGGAACCGCTTCATATGATGAATGATTTTGCGGTCCGCCCGAGCACGGGTCTTGTCAAATGGCGGGATGATCTCTGCCAGGGTCTTCGGCGCCTGGCGAGGCTTCTCCCGCTTAGAAGGGCGCTCCTCCGTGTTCAGTCCTTCCACATCTTCTTGGAATAGAGGAGCCAAAGACTCCTCCGGAGGTGGCAAGGGTTCCTCAGGCTGGTCTTCATTAGAAGGACCTACTGGGCTTGTAGTCTCGACCCTGTTGGAGGGGCCGGCTTGCTCTGACGCCTCCTCGCGCACTGGCGACTTGGCTGGCTCCTCTTCTTCATCGGAGGAGGCGATTGTAAAAGGGACGCCACCCGGCTTAGCCGTTGAGATGGGGTCTGAACCCTCTGAGGGGCTGAGGATGAAAGGGATTCCCCGAACTTGAGTTTCTGGGATAGGACCCGGCTTTTCCCCTCTGAACAGTATGACCCGATCAAGAGTCGGGGGACCTTCACGTCCACGCCCTCGGTTACGACCTCGGCCACGTCCCCGGCCATTTCTTGCCGAGCGGCGCTGATATGTCGCCATAGGAGCCTGGCCTCCAGTGCTATCAGCCGTGGGACAGTAAATATTGTCGGGCGGCGGGATCGCCACCATGTTGCAGGAGAGCTCTTGCAGCATTTCCTCGAGCATTTCGACAGTGAGCTCCTCATCTTTATAGAATAAGGAGAGCTCCTCCGGGATTGGGAAGTCTTCACCTTCTTCAAGACGGTGAACCATTTCTCGGAGCCATTGCAGAAGACGGGCTTTGCGCCCAAGTTTGTCCCAGGGGATATATTCGTCTAAAGTGACGACCCTGGTGGGGCGAGGGGGAGTGTACTCCTCCAGCTCATCTATGAGCTTTTGAAGTCTTTGTAGAGGAGTTGGCTCCTTAGGAGCCTCCATAGCAGCGGCTAGCTTGGCTTGCTTCTTCAACCTCCTCTTCAAATTCTACCTGCGATTCTTCTCCTGCTTCTTTTGACGTGCTGCCTCTTGAGAAGAGAGAGGAGTTTGCTTCGGCAGTGGGACTCGCTTGCCCCCAGAATTTTACTTCTTGCTCTAGGCTGGCTCCTTAGGAACCTTAGTGCCACGGCTTTTTCTGGGGGCAATCTTGGTCCAATTGGCCTCCTCCGGCTGAGCTTGGAAGGTGGCATTGATTGCCTGAGCAATTATTTCAGGAGGCAACTCCTGGAACTCTGCCAGTCCGCAGTGGGGCCTCCGGGAGCTTTGTAGTTCCACCGACTTTGCTTGGACCGGTGGGTTGGCTTGCTTGAGCTGCTGAGGCCTTTCCACAATTGGCGGCTGCGCCAGCTTGACAGAAGCTTTCACTGGGGCCTTCGCGGGCTCAAGAGGTTGAGTTCTTTCCATGACTAACGGCCTTGCTGACTGGGCAGGAGCTTTGGCTGAAGGTTCTGACACCTTGGCTTTGCCTTTATTGTCTGGCCGAGAGTTCTCTCTTAGGACGATGCCAGGCTGACTGGACCTGGGACGGACCTTGGAACTCTCGCCCGCGGCTTGGCTTCCTGGGTTCGGGACCTTAGGCCCTTTATAGGTGGCCTTGCCTTTAGTGAGTAATGGGAATTCATCATTTTCCGCGGGCTCAAGAGGCCGGGCTAGTCGGGAAAAAGCTTCGGTTTCTCGCCGGGCCTGCTGGAGAGTCTCCCTAGCGGCCTCTGCAAGGCGTAACCTTGTCATGGAATTCCCCTGAGTATCGACAACCCCTCTCTGGATGAGGGCTTCAATGAAGTCTTGAACCTCTGAGCATTGCCGAGTGGGGTGAGACACCCTTGCATGATACTTGCAATAGCGGGGGTGTCTCTTGGCCGTCTCATTGTAATAAGACGGTGGGTCATGTGTCAGAACCCAGCCATCCTCCAGAAGCTTGTCAAAAATCTTCTCAGTGTTCTCCTTGGGGAAAGAACACTGGTGAGAGGGTCGCCACCCTGGATACCAGAGTGTGGACTTGGGCGATTGGGAACTGGCTCCCTGAGAACTAACTCCCTCCTCCTGCGGCTCGGGAAACTCGAAAGCTGCCGAGGCATGTATGACGTTGACGGAGAAGTGAAGGCTCTCTCGTGCATGCGGCTGCGGTGGCTCGACCAGGAACTCACCCATGTTGACCTTCCCCCGCCTGATTAGGTCCTCGGCGAGGTCCTTGAACGGCTCACAGTTGTGGATAATATGGCCAACAACTTCATGATATGGGCAATAGCCCTGATGAAAAGCAGCACCTGGCGTCTGCTCCACGGGTGACGGGGTAATCAGTAACGCCCGTTGGCATGCGAAGAAGATATTGGGAATTTTCTCCCAAGGGAAGGAGTATAACTTCTCTGGGAGCTCGACTTGAAGTGGAGCCTCCACGTCTTCCGACGAGTCCTCCTCGTCCTCAGATGAATCCGAGGACTCTTCAGAAAGCCAACCCCTGAGCGGGGCCTGACCCGTGGGTGATACACCCGCCTCCCGTATATGGGCTGGAGCTAACCCCCTGGCAAATGGGCCAAAAGGAAAAGTGGATAACTGCTGATCAATGCTCTCTAAGAACTACAGCAAGCGCCTTTGTTCCAGCTGCAATTGCCGGATTTCCCCTCGGATTTTCCGAATGGTCCTCCGCAGCGCTGAACATTCTGGGAATGGAGGAGGAGTGGTTCTGGGACCACCATTGGGCTGTCGACTTGAGGGCCCGGCTTCGGAGGCATTGGAGCTTGAAGCCATCGCCACCAAATGGACCACGTTAGCTGACCGGTTCGATCGGCTCCAAGGATGAGGCTGGGGTGGATCGACTGCATGGCCTAGCATATTTACCAGGTCCTTTTGAATGAGCTCCTCTGCTATATTCTTGAAAACATAGCAATCCCCGACGGTGTGACCCAACCTTCGGTGATACACACAATAGGTTGGATCATCTGTCTTATCCACCTCCGCGGGCTTCCGCGGGTCCGGCAGAGTGACGAGCTGCTCCTTCATACATAGATCAAAGAGCATCTTAGTATGCTCCTTTCTGAAGGAATAAGGCGTCTTCATGTTCTCCGCTAAGAAAGACGCATTTGTCTTATCACCAGACTTCTTGCCTTTCCCTTTGGACTTTCCTTCCCCTTTATCTCCATTCGTCGGGGAGAAGTCCACGGCATTCACCTCCTTACCGCTAGCCAGACGGTCTTTGGAAGGTTTGCCTTTTGTAGAGGCTTGTGCAGGGTGATCAGCGAAGAACATCTCAATCTCCGCCACGACCGTGTTGAGCTGGTCGAAGCTCCTGATATTGGAGCCCAGAAGCTTTTCGCTGACTTCTGCCGAGAGACCCCTACGGCAGATGGTGATCGCATCTTCAGGCGTCGGAGGATTATCGCAGCGCATGCTGACGTCCCTCCATCGCTTGATGAAGTCCAATGCTGTTTCACCCTTCTTCTGTCGAAGGGAACAAAGCTCTGCTAAGGAGACTTTGCGCTCGACCATTTGGAAGCGGTCGACAAACTTCTTTTGCATATCAGCCCAATCAGATACTGAGTTGGGCTTTAGCCTTGAATACCATTGGAAGGCGGTGCCAGTCAAGGACGTGGCAAAATACCGCAGCAAGTATGCCTCTTCCAAGGCTAATTCACCCATGGCCGTCATGTAATAGGCCAGGTGTTCATGCGGAGAGCCCTGCCCGTTGAACTTCTGGAGTTTCGGGGCCTTCGGGCAATCTGGTGGAAGCTTCTTGAATTGATGATGGAGGGGATATGGCACGCTGTACAAATCAACGGTAGCCACACCCTCGCCATGTTGAGCGAACTTCGCTTCCACGATGCGCTCAATCATCTGCTTCTGCGCCATAAGACTTTCTGCGGCAGGAGTAGCAGATGACCGCGCATTGGCTTCATGCGGCGGGACTTCGAAGTCCACCGCCAGCGGGAGTCTTGCAGCAGTGGCGGAAGCGTTGGCTGCTGCTGGAACGAGAGAAGGCTGTTGATCCGCTCCAGCCGGTGCGGCCTGAGGCGGGGAAGGAACCCCCTTTTCGCCCAAAAGCGACTGTAGCAGGTTCTTGAGCTCTTGGTTTTCCCGTCGAAGCTCGTCCAATGTGGGGGCCCGTGGCTCTTCCCCCAGCTCTTCTTCGTGCCGGGAGCGACTGTCCCCATCAACACTGTGGACGTCTTCTTGGCGCTCTTCTTGTCGTGCCGGCTCAGGCTGAGATGTACCGGCGGTCGGCGCCTGCTGCGTCTGCGCTAGAATCCGGGAGACCGGCCTTGACCTCCTCAAATATTGGATGGGTTGGTCAAGCTCTCCCGAGGTGTTCTCAGGCTGTTTGTCGCCGGAGGTGGCATAACAGGTGAACACTTTGACAGTGTCATCGGTCACCTGGACCACCCGCTTTTTCTTGGGCGGTTGTCGCTCCGGCTTGGGCGGCCTCCCAAGTCTGTCGAAGACAGACACTCGGGATGTGGCTGCTTGAGGTGAGCGATCCTCCTCCGTGTGTGTAGAACTAGCCCACGGGGAGGTCGGTCGCACTTTCTTGCCGGCTCCTCGGCGCTTTTGTCCCCGTAGGGGTTGAGATGTAAATCTCGCAGACGTCGAGGCCTCAGTGCTTGGCGGACTCCGCATCCGCTGAAGCTCTGACATGCGGAAGGGCTCCTCCGCCCTCGCGCGCCTTATGATTCGGGCCTCCTCCTTGGTGACCCAGATCTTCTTCCAATGGAGCTGGTGCTCCTCAATTGGGTTGCCCCCTGTCCTTGGACGGGGAGCTCGTGGCTTGGGCCGTTGCAGAGGGCCCTGGATTGCTGCCGATACGGCAGACTTCTTCTTCTTCGCTCCGTCCTCCCGGACTTGCCGGAGGGGCTCGAAACGGTTGGAGGTAGGAACAGTCGGGACATGACGACCCCGGGGCAGGATCGGCTCACCTCCATCAAGCCGGATGCGGATGTCTCCGACAATTAGAGTCTTGCCGGAGCGAGAGACAGCCGCTTCAGGCTTTGCACCCTTGCGGCTACGGCGTTGCCCCCGTTGAGCAGGGGCGGCAGTGGTGGCGCCCGCCATAGGCATGGCGTCACCCTGACGACGGCGGCGTTGCCCCCGTTGAGCAAGGGCAGCACCTCTGAGGGTGGCCGCATTGGAGTTGGCGCCGTTGCGGCGGCGGCGTTGCCCACGTTGAGTATGAGCGACGCCAGCAGTGATTTGATTGACCGAGAAGACTAGACCAACAGTTGGGGCAGAAGGCCCAACACCTCCGGCCGTTGACGGAGCAGCCAATGGAGCTCGACTGGTTGTTGGGATGAAGGGCTTGACACCCTTAACAGTTGGGGAGTTGACTGGCTGGACCCGGCCAGATGCCGCAGCAGAGGGTCTGACACCCTTGAGGATGGTCCCCTTTATCGGGCGAGCCCGGCCGGTTGATGCAGTAGAGGGTCTGACACCCTCAGTGATTGATTCCTTGGCCGGGCGAACCCGACCAATCGACGAAGCCGAAGGCCTGACGCCCTCAGACACGACCTTGTCGACCGGACTAACCCGGCCAGTGGCTGGGGCCGAAGGCCTGACGCCTCCGACAGTTGTCTTCTTAGTCGAGCGGACTCGACCAGCAATTGAGGTTGAGGGCCTGACACCCCCAGTGATGGTCTTGTTGACCGGACTGACCCGGCCAGTTGCTGGAGCCGAAGGCTTGACGCCCCCGACAGTTGTTGCAGGCATGGCTGAACTGGCTTCAGCCACCGGAATCACGCCCAAGAAGAAGGGCGAGCCGACGACCGCTGGGAAGTCGCCGAAAACAAGTGGTGTTGCCAGGTAGCCGATCCTGGCATGGTTGGCAACGATCTCGGGGCCGTAGGTAACGGCGGCCATCGCTGCTGTCGTTGTTGGTGGTGGTGCGTAGCACGAATGGAGAAGGGCGCAGAAGCGCGAGTAGCTCTCAGATGAGTAGAGAGACGTATACCCTCCTCTTCCCGTCCTGTAAGAGGAAGAGGGGCGACCAGGACCTTGAAGAAGGTTTGGAGACTTTCTTTGACAGAAAGAAGAAAGGCGGGAAAGGTCCCACCGGGCGTGCCAGTATGTGAGACACGGAAAAAATCTAAAGGTCGACTTTTATAGTAGATAAAAGGTAGATTTTCGTTCTTTTTGAAAAGAAACATCCCCCCCCATCTGAGTAGAGGGTGATTCCGTGTGTGCGCGTCATATCAGACGATTTGGGTTCGAGTGCTGGACCTTTCCCCACTGACCGGAGTCAGTGTTGATTTACATCGGCCTAACGTCCGAACACCTTTGTTTAATTGTCAAAGAAGTTCCAAAGTCTTCTATAGAGGTTCTGATGTGGAGGGCAGGCTCACTCGAGAAACTCTCCATGACCACTCATTTACCACCAACATGTTAACAGAGTTAGGGCTAAAGTCTGAACAAAACCCTAAGATTTAGGAATAAAGACACAAATATGCGGAAGCCGTAGGCGTTTTTGAAGTGGAGAGGAGTTTTCTGGACCCCGAGGGTATTTTGGTAATTTTACAACCCCAGGGGCATTGTGGTAATTTTCCCAGGCCAGGGGTATTTATGAAATTTCTGGACTGAAACGGAAGTAGGATCGGGTTCCTGACTCCCCAAGGCATGGAAGCCGTTTCTAGAAGATTTTAAAGACTCTGAGGTCATTTTTAGGTCACAGGGGTATTTTGGTAATTTTACCAGACCCTAGACATAGGTTTGAGATGATACCCGAGCGCTGGACTGAGCTGACAACACTTCCGGACCGAAGGAATGACAAGGGGCTTCATAGAAGGCACACATCCGTCAATTTGGCCGAAGGAGGGGTATATTTGCAATTTTGACAAGTCGGGGGTTTTCTTGTAATTTCCCCAGTCAATGCATAAAGAAGACATGAAGTCATAGATTGCATTTATGGCCCAAATGGGTACAAGGATTGTCGGCGAATTGTCGACTGTACAAAGATCCGCACCCACGCGGGAAGTAGGGGCGTAGCCCGAATTACAAAAGATTGCAGGGTATAACTGCAAATTACAGGACTTTAGTCTCTTACAGTCCCGGGGAGGACATTTTTGTAATTCCGTCATTATAGGGACAGAACCACATAACTTAGTCGTCCCGGGACGTAAAGACTTACAAAACACGGCCCGCTGAGGGGCATAATTGCCAACATGGCCCACTGAGGGGCGTAATTACAAAAATACCCCGTAGGGGCATAAGTACAAGGCCCGGGGACTTACCCCTCACAGGCCGAAACAAACAAAACAATTCCTTGCGCGGTGCTCTTCTCGTAGAGGTTCCGTCCTCCTTTCCACTTGGACCCTTAGGGTCTATTTATAGAAGGCGGGAGGGCCCAGAGGGGTCAAATGAACGAATTTGTCCCGATTCTGTCAAGGTGGGGTGGCAAAAAATCATTTTGACCCCTCTGGATGTCAAAAAGGGCTGAATGACCCCTCTGGATGCCAAAAAGGGATGAATGACCCCTCTGGATGTCAAAAAGGGCTGAATGACCCCTCTGGATGCCAAAAAAGGATGAATGACCCCTCTAGATGTCAAAAAGGGCTGAATGACCCCTCTGGATGTCAAAAAGGGATGAATGACCCCTCTGGATGTCAAAAAAGGATGAATGACCCCTCTGAGGGGGTTAAAAATCCGCCCTTCTTTTTTTTTTTTTTTGGAACACCGGAGAGAAAGGGGGGGATCGCGCGACCCCGGTGGGATGCCAGAGGGGTCGCGCGACCCCGCTGGGATGCCAGAGGGGTCGCGCGACCCCGCCAGTCCACAGTGGGGTTGCGCGCGCGACCCCGCCAGGTGGCTGGCGGGGTCGTGCGACCACCGCCGACCCCGGCGGGGTGGCCGCGGCCCCCTCTCGCGTCCGGGAGGGGTCGTTTGACCCTCGGGCATGCGTTTTGGCCCCTCTTCGCGCCGTTTTGCTCCGTTTCTGTCAATCTGAGTTGAGAAGAAGCCGTGGTGACGCTGCGTGGGGAAGAATCTTCGCGCCCGTCCGTGCCGTGTGATACACTTGCTCGGCCGCTTTGACAGGCATGCATGCATATCTTCCTCTTAACTTCCATTGTCGCGATGCCACTTGTAATAATATGATCGGGCCGATAGACCCTAAATCGCGGAGGTACTCCGCAGCCCGACGACATCGGCGCTACACCGTATCTTTTTCGTCGGTTGTTTCGGAATGAAATTCTCGAAATATTTTGAGAAAATTACGGGTGCAACAAATGCCCCCCACGGAACGTTCGTCGAGGCCGGAGGTAGAGGCGGACGGTACGTGCCCTTTGTAGTATTTGTGGGTATCTCCTGAGTCTTCATGACATGGGAAGATTGTTGAAGGACTGCACCTCACTGCTTCATTGCTTTGCAGAAAGCTGAGAGTTGATGCAGACTTGCCTCGGAGAGGCTTATTGTCTCGGAGTTGACGTAGGCCTGCTTCTGAGAGACTTGTTGGCCTAGAGTTGATGGGGGCTTACTTCTGAGAGACTTATTAGCCCGAAGTTGATGGGGGCCTGCTTCTGAGAGACTTGTTGGCCCGAGTGGATGTAGGCCTGCTTCTGAGAGACTTGTTGGCCTAGAGTTGATGGAGGCTTGCTTCTGAGAGACTTATTAGCCCGAAGTTGATGGGGGCCTACTTCTGAGAGATTTGTTAGCCCGAATTTGATGTAGGCCTGTCTCGAAGATGCGCATCCATCTGAGTCGTCGTTGATTGACTGTTGAGCTGTGATAAGAGACTGACACTGGCCGACCCTTGGGGGTGCGTTTGGCCAGAAGTCATTGTGCCGGCTGACCGCTGAGGTATGTCGCCGAAGATGTGTGGGCTAACATCTGAGGTGTAGCCGAACATGTTGATGTGTTGGCTGACCGCTGAGGTATGTCGCCGAATGTTGAAGGTGGCTAACTGCTGACTTGTGATAGCCAAGGTTGATGTAGACCAGCCCTTAGGGCACGTTGGTCTGAGTAGATGTCAGCCGTACCCGGGTTGAGGCAACTCCTTTCTTTGTTTTAGCTTCAGCTAATGAAGCTTCAAAGCTGAAGCAGAGTTTCCTGACCCTTAGGATGGAGTGGCCGAACGGTCCTCAAATTGGTGTAGCATTGCCAGATGCATGCATTTGGTCTCCCTCAGGACGCCTGGATGACTGAGCTTGCATCTTTATGGGAGGAGTTCGCCCGCTTTCGCGCCATTTAGGAGAGGAGGCGGGGGACTCAGCTGATCATTCAGCAGGAGGAGCAACTTTGCAGACTTCAGAGAGCCCAGGCTGAGGTGGGCGCCTAAGTCAAGGCCACTTATGAGCGCGAGCAGATGGCCTCCCACAGAGTGGAGGGGCTTTTGTGAGAGGTCCGGGGGACCGAGAAGGAGTGCAGTCTTGCGCGTGCCGATGTAGATTCTGCCATAGGCTTGAGGGGGCTCCAGGAACTTTTGCGAGAGGTCCAAGAAACCGAGGAGGAGCGCAGTCTTGCGCGTGCCGATGTCGACTCTCCGCTGTAGGCTTGAGAGGCTCCAGGAGGAAGCTCTTCAGAGTGAGACTCGCCTTGCTGAGCTGAGGAAGAGCAAGTCTGAGACTTGATAAGCCTTTTCTTTTTTTTCTTTTTTTTTTTCACTTTACCAGCCCTACCGCCCTTTCGGGTTTTCGCCAGGACTGGCCCCCTTTAGCTTTTTCCAGTGCGCCCTTGCGGGTTTTCACACTGAGGGGTATCCATTTTTGCCTAAGGCGCCCTTTCGGGTTTTCACCTTAGCCGGGTTAAAGCCTTTTTGCCCTTGATTGCTCCCCTAACAGAAACAACCAAGTCCGCTGGGGCATCAATATTTTTAACCCCATTTTTTTTGTGAACCTATAATGCCAAAAGGCGAGGAGAAGGTGGCACTCCCGTAGGGACGTGTGTGCCACAGAGGTGGGACAAATGGGTAGATTTGATTGTCAAGGTGGGACGAATGAATCAAATCTGTGAGCCGAAAGGCGAAACGGGTCGGTACCCTGAGAGGGCGTACTGAGACCGAACCCAAGAGGGACAGAAACGAGCCGAAAGGCGTAATGGGTTAGCAGCCCGAGAGAGCATACTGAGACCGAACCCGGTGAGACTAAAAGGTGTAGTGGGTTGGCAGCCCGAGAGAGCATACTGAGACCGAACCCGGTGAGACTAAAAGGTGTAGTGGGTTGGCAGCCCGAGAGAGCATACTGAGGCCAAGCCCGGTGAGACCAAAAGGTGTAGTGGGTTGGCAGCCCGAGAGAGCATCCTGAGGCCAAGCCCGGTGAGACATGTGCCAGAAGGCACGATGGATTGGCAGCCCGAGAGAGCATACTGAGGCCAGATCCCTAAAATGAAAGAGGTGAGCCGAAAGGCATGATGGGTTGGCAGCCCGAGAGGGCGTACTGAGACCAATCCCAAAGAGGTTAGATAAGCCGAAAGGCATGAAGGGTTGGCAGCCCGAGAGAGCATACTGAGGCCATTCCCTAGGATGAAAAAGGAGCCGAAAGGCATGATGGGTTGGCAGCCCGAGAGGGCGTACTAAGACCAATCCCAAAGAGGTTAGATGAGCCGAAAGGCAGGAAGGGTTGGCAGCCCGAGAGAGCATACTGAGGCCATCCCCTAGAATGAAAAAGGAGCCGAAAGGCATGAAAAGTTGGCAGCCCGAGAGAGCATACTAAGGCCAGTCCCAGTGGGACAAGTGAGTAAGCGGGTTTAACTGCTCAGAAGAGACACGTGAGCTGAACCCGGAAGCCGATAGGCGGAATGGGCTGGCAGCCCGGAAGAGGTATGCATAGGCCGAGCCCGATGGGACAAAGTATGACACCGTCAGAATGCCAGTGGGACTAGGTGTCATAGGATGACATGTAAGGTGTAGCCCTGACATCAATATGATGTTTTGGTCGAGATGGGGTGGAGTCATTTACTTAGAGCCACCCTTAAAATAGACAGGGAGAGGATTTTTTTTTTCACATTACCAACCTCACCGCCCTTTCGGGTTTTCGCCGAGGCTGGCCCCCTTTAGCTTTTTCCGGTGCGCCATTTCGGGTTTTCACACCGAGGGGTTGCCCATTTTTGCCCGAGGCGCCCTTTCGGGTTTTCACCTCGACCGGGTCTGTGGCCTTTTTACCCTCAGCCAACCGTTGAAGGCTGACTGAGTCCGCCGGGGTATCAGTATTTTTTTACCCCCTTTTTTTTTTTTTTTGAACCTTCACTGAGGAGAGGTACTGTCCTGTAAGGACTGCTGCAGAAACTCTTACGGTGGCGCATGGTAGAGCTTCATATGTTTGCCGTTGAGAGGAGGGAAGGGATTATCTCCCTTGTGGTCAATGACCGTATAGGCCCCTCCTTCATAGACTTTCTGGATGACGTAAGGCCCCCGCCAATTAGGCTGGAGTTTGCCGCTGGACCTTCCCGCGAGAACCTCCTTTTCTTTGACCATGACGAGGTCGCCTTTCTTGAATGCATATTGCTTGACCAGCTTATCATAGGCACGTGTCATGCGGGCTTGATACACTTGTAAGTGTTTGTAGGCTTTGAGTCTTTGACCTTCAAGGTTGGACAATTCCTCGAGCCTTCTTTCAATTTCAGATTGGTCTTGGCCTGGCAATCCGGCGTGCACAGCAACGCGGTAAGATGCTAGCTCGATCTCCACAGGGACCACCGCTTCAGCTCCAAAGACCAGGGAGAATGGGGAGCAACCTGTGGGGGTTTTGTAGATGGTACGATAGGCCCATAGGGCTTCGTGGACCTTCTCACCCCAATCTCGCTTACGGCCACCTACTATCTTGGACAGCAGCTTGCAGAGGGTTTTGTTGAAAGCTTCGGCCAATCCGTTGGCTTGGGGATTGTATATTGATGACGTCCTCCAGTCAATATGGAATTTGGCCGCCAAAGCGTAAATAGTTCTGTTCTTGAACGGGGTGCCGTTATCGGATATAATCCGACTGGGGGTGCCGAATCTGTATATAATGTAGTGTCGCACAAAACGAGCAACTACCTCCCCTGTAATTTCCCGTAGCGGAATGGCTTCCGCCCACCTGGAGAAGTAATCAGTGGCAGCAAGTATGAACTTGTGCCCCTGGGACGATGGTGGGAATGGTCCCACAATATCCATACCCCACTCTGCAAATGGCCAAGTAGACGCTGTTGGATGGAGCGGGTTAGGTGGCCGTCGAGGGACCGGGCCAAATGCTTGGCATTGATGGCATGTACGAGCGTATTGATTGCAATCTTCGTACATGGTGGGCCAGTAGAACCCTTTGAACTTGATGCTATTCTTCATCTTAGCTCCTGCTTGGTGAGCTCCAGACAATCCGGAGTGAACCTCATGCATGACCGTCTTGGCCTCCTTGGATGAAAGACAACGGAGGAGAACCGATCGGTCCTTTTCATGGACGAGCCTGAAGAGCATGCCGTCAATCAGCTGGTAGGATGTCGCCCTGCGTAGCAGTTGCACCCTCTGAGCCCGCTCAGGAGGGAGCCAGCCGTTCTTTATCTTTATAATTGGCTCGCGCCAATCTTCTTCTTCGGGAGCATTGTCCTCTTGAATGTTGTCGACCTCATAGACAGTGAGACCGGATTCTTCGTCGAGCACACTTGGCATGAGCCTTCGATGTCTGACAATAATATTTAATTCTCCCTCAGGCGGGAGTTTTAGGGCTGCTGCCAACTTTGCAAGAGCGTCAGCCTGAGAGTTGCTGCCTCTGGGGACATGGCCTATTTCAAATAGGTAAAATTTTTCTTTGAGCCTCATGACGGCTGCATGATAGGGGACGAGCTCCTTCTTCCGGACATCATAGACGCCCAGTACTTGTCGGATGACGAGTTGAGAGTCCCCGTACACTTTGATGCACTTGATGTCCATCTCCAGTGCCAGTTGAAGCCCAATAATAAGCGCTTCATACTCTGCCTCATTATTAGTCAAGGACTTCATGAGAGCGCAAGAGTTATGGAGGATGCCGCCTTGTGGGGACACAAAGACTACCCCCGCACTTGAGACATAGTCTGTAAGGCCACCGGCCCTTTTGATTGTCCGAGAGGCACCATCAAAATATAACTCCCAATGTGGGAGATCAAGGGTGAGGACACCCGGCTCCATCTGTGGTGGGACTTTTTCAGAATGCTCCCCAGTGCTTGAGAAGGCACTAACACCTCTTCGTCGGGCAGCTCGAAGTTGAGTGGCGAATCTTCTAGCACAGGGTGCGCTGCTAAGAACTCCGCCATTCCTTGTCCCTTGATCGCTTTGCGTGGGACGAAGGTGATATCAAACTCCATGAGGATAAGCGCCCATTTACCGAGTCTACCAGAGAGGACAGGCTGGCTGAGCAGAAACTTGAGCAGGTCACATTTTGAGATGAGCTCCACCCGATGGGCTAGGAGATAGTGCCTTAGCTTCTTGACAGCAAACACCGGAGCTAGGCACATCTTTTCCATGGGAGCGTACCGATGCTCAGGCCCGATCAGTTTTCGGCTGAGGTAGTACAGTGGCTGCTCCTTGCCCTCTTCATTGATCTGGGCTAGGAGAGCTCCCAAAGAGGCATCCATGGCAGCAATATATAAGATAAGGGGTTTCCCTCTGACAAGTGCCCCTAAGACTGGAGGAGCCAGCAGATACTCCTTGATTTGCTCGAAGGCCTTCTGACAGTCTTCGTCCCATATGAAGGGTGCTCCTTTCTTCATCAATTTGCCGAAAGGTAGGCATCTCCCAGAGAGATTGGAAATGAACCGCCTAATATAGGCGAGTCTTCCTTGAAGAGATCTAAGCTCCGTCAAGTTCTTGGGCGGAGGCAGTCTCCTTATGGCTTTCATTTTATCCGGATCGATTTCTATACCTCGATACCTGACGATGAAACCCAGGAACTTGCCACTGGAGACGCCGAAGGCACACTTCATCGGGTTCATCTTGAGTTGAAATTGTCGAAGCCTTTCAAAGACTCGACGCATGTCAGCTAAGTGGTCCTCCCGCTTCTTTGTCTTGACGACCAGATCATCGACATAGCATTCGACAAGGTCATGTAGCATCTCGTCAAAGATCTTGGTCATTGCCCTTTGGTAGGTTGCGCCGGCATTCTTGAGACCAAATGGCATCCTTTTATAGTTAAAGATCCCCTTAAGAGACCGAAAAGCCGTATGGTCTTTGTCTTTGACGGCCATGCGGATTTGATTATAGCCCGACGATCGGTCCATAAAAGACAAGGCTTCATGACCAGTGGTCATATCAACCATTGTCTCAGTGATTGGGACAGGGAAATCGTCCTTTGGGCATGCTTTATTCAAATCCCTGAAGTCAATGCAGACTCGGACTTGGCCGTTCTTCTTCTTGACAGGGACGATGTTGGCGAGCCATACAGGGTACATGCAAGGCTCTATGAAGTCCACGTTGAGCATTTTGTCAACCTCAGCGTTGACCTTCAACTCCAGCTCGTGGCACATACGCCTCTGAGCTTGCTTGACTGGCTTGACTGTTGAAAGTATTGCTAGCTCGTGTTCAGCCACGGAAGGGTCGAGCCCGGACATTTCTTTGTAAGTCCAGGCGAAACAATCCCTGAACTCTTCTAAAAGCTGTCGATACGACTGCCTTTCTTCCTCACTGAGGAGGGCACTTATGAAGGTGGGACGATAGTCACTTTTGCTTCCGAGATTGATTTCAATCAATTCGTCCACAGTTGCTTGACCACCGTCTTCAAGCTCCGGTGGAGCTGGTTGGAGGTCGACGAAGTCTCCCTCATCATCAGTGTTGGCTTCATAGACATCAAATTCTTCGAAGCACTCTTGCTCGTGGCTTGAAGCCGAAGGACTTGCTTCATCTTGCTGATGGTTAGCAGGCTGAGCTGCTCCTTCCTCTGAGGGGTGGTCATTGTCGACTCCTGATGAAGGTGATGGTGTCGTAGACACATCAGCGGACTCCCTTACAGAGTCATCAATGTTGGGCTCAACTTCTGCTTGCCTGTGATGGAGAGGTAGCAGTCCTATGATATTGACTGCAAAGTGGACCTCAAAGTCCGTCTCCTGGACATAGCTAAGGCCCCTTGTATCTTTGCGGGAGAAGGGAGGTTGCCCACGAACCTGCGGAGGGTTCCACAATTGATGGAAATACGCCGCTCGTGCAGGGTCCAGAGTTTGCGGGATGTGCTGCTTTTTGCACATTTCCCTGATGTATTTCGGCATATCGTCCATCTCCTGGACTGGCTCTGGCACCACATCAGCGGGAGTATCCCAGCCGAAATTGTCTTCAGGAGGGTACGGTGGGACTAAATCACCTTTGTAAAAGATGATCGGCTTGCCCCTCTTGCCTTTGTTGCGTCTCCTTCTCCGTTGGTAGGAGACTGTAAAGGTCTTCAACTGCTCCACCTCATACTCTTCCCGTTGGGACGAGAGCTGGAGGCACTTGGGTGGCAAGGAGATGCTTCGGTCAATGACCTGGCTGATGAGGTTAGCTTCAAAATCAACATCCCTCCTTTCTGGTTGAGTCGGCTTGGAGGCAGCACTGAGGCTCAGCCTATGCAGCTTTACCATATCTTGATTGACAGTGAAGAGCTGCCCTTCCTCGACTTCAAGGTCCACTTTTTGCTTCCCCTTGTTCTTTATAGGCTCAGGGATTGCTAGAGTTGGCTTCCCGAAATACAGAGAAGCATAGGCCAGATGGCACTCATTGGGGTGGAACGGGGCTTGATCTGCAAAGACCGTATGTTGCTCCCCTTCCTTAGCATATTTAATGCACTGATGCAAAGTTGAAGGAACGACCCAATTGTCATGAAGCCAAGGTCTTCCACGCAGCATCTTGTAAGATGTGTCGGAGTTGATGATATAAAATGTCGCTTGGGTGATAAAATCGCCCAAGGCAAGCTTGACCATAACCCGACCAAGTGCTTCCTCGGAACCCTGATTGAATCCCGAGATCTTGACATCGGTCACCTTTTGCAAATAAGGTGCCAGGTATAGAGACTTGAAAGTCTTCAGAGGCATGATGTTGACGGCTGCTCCAGCGTCAACCAGGATACGATTCACGTCATGCCCATTAATCGTCCCCTTCATATATAAGGGGCGATTATGACACGGAGAGGACAGCAACATGTCTTTGTCCGTGAAGGAAATGTTGGCTGTGAGTGCTTCATATGCCTGGGCTTGCAACTCTGCAACATGGGCTTCATATGCCTCTGGGTCTTGGAGTATCTTGACCAGAGCCTCCCGAAGATCCTTGCTCCAGGCGATGGCCTCCCAGATGGTGACATTTGTTGGGAACCGCTTCATATGATGAATGATTTTGCGGTCCGCCCGAGCACGGGTCTTGTCAAATGGCGGGATGATCTCTGCCAGGGTCTTCGGCGCCTGGCGAGGCTTCTCCCGCTTAGAAGGGCGCTCCTCCGTGTTCAGTCCTTCCACATCTTCTTGGAATAGAGGAGCCAAAGACTCCTCCGGAGGTGGCAAGGGTTCCTCAGGCTGGTCTTCATTAGAAGGACCTACTGGGCTTGTAGTCTCGACCCTGTTGGAGGGGCCGGCTTGCTCTGACGCCTCCTCGCGCACTGGCGACTTGGCTGGCTCCTCTTCTTCATCGGAGGAGGCGATTGTAAAAGGGACGCCACCCGGCTTAGCCGTTGAGATGGGGTCTGAACCCTCTGAGGGGCTGAGGATGAAAGGGATTCCCCGAACTTGAGTTTCTGGGATAGGACCCGGCTTTTCCCCTCTGAACAGTATGACCCGATCAAGAGTCGGGGGACCTTCACGTCCACGCCCTCGGTTACGACCTCGGCCACGTCCCCGGCCATTTCTTGCCGAGCGGCGCTGATATGTCGCCATAGGAGCCTGGCCTCCAGTGCTATCAGCCGTGGGACAGTAAATATTGTCGGGCGGCGGGATCGCCACCATGTTGCAGGAGAGCTCTTGCAGCATTTCCTCGAGCATTTCGACAGTGAGCTCCTCATCTTTATAGAATAAGGAGAGCTCCTCCGGGATTGGGAAGTCTTCACCTTCTTCAAGACGGTGAACCATTTCTCGGAGCCATTGCAGAAGACGGGCTTTGCGCCCAAGTTTGTCCCAGGGGATATATTCGTCTAAAGTGACGACCCTGGTGGGGCGAGGGGGAGTGTACTCCTCCAGCTCATCTATGAGCTTTTGAAGTCTTTGTAGAGGAGTTGGCTCCTTAGGAGCCTCCATAGCAGCGGCTAGCTTGGCTTGCTTCTTCAACCTCCTCTTCAAATTCTACCTGCGATTCTTCTCCTGCTTCTTTTGACGTGCTGCCTCTTGAGAAGAAAGAGGAGTTTGCTTCGGCAGTGGGACTCGCTTGCCCCCAGAATTTTACTTCTTGCTCTAGGCTGGCTCCTTAGGAACCTTAGTGCCACGGCTTTTTCTGGGGGCAATCTTGGTCCAATTGGCCTCCTCCGGCTGAGCTTGGAAGGTGGCATTGATTGCCTGAGCAATTATTTCAGGAGGCAACTCCTGGAACTCTGCCAGTCCGCAGTGGGGCCTCCGGGAGCTTTGTAGTTCCACCGACTTTGCTTGGACCGGTGGGTTGGCTTGCTTGAGCTGCTGAGGCCTTTCCACAATTGGCGGCTGCGCCAGCTTGACAGAAGCTTTCACTGGGGCCTTCGCGGGCTCAAGAGGTTGAGTTCTTTCCATGACTAACGGCCTTGCTGACTGGGCAGGAGCTTTGGCTGAAGGTTCTGACACCTTGGCTTTGCCTTTATTGTCTGGCCGAGAGTTCTCTCTTAGGACGATGCCAGGCTGACTGGACCTGGGACGGACCTTGGAACTCTCGCCCGCGGCTTGGCTTCCTGGGTTCGGGACCTTAGGCCCTTTATAGGTGGCCTTGCCTTTAGTGAGTAATGGGAATTCATCATTTTCCGCGGGCTCAAGAGGCCGGGCTAGTCGGGAAAAAGCTTCGGTTTCTCGCCGAGCCTGCTGGAGAGTCTCCCTAGCGGCCTCTGCAAGGCGTAACCTTGTCATGGAATTCCCCTGAGTATCGACAACCCCTCTCTGGATGAGGGCTTCAATGAAGTCTTGAACCTCTGAGCATTGCCGAGTGGGGTGAGACACCCTTGCATGATACTTGCAATAGCGGGGGTGTCTCTTGGCCGTCTCATTGTAATAAGACGGTGGGTCATGTGTCAGAACCCAGCCATCCTCCAGAAGCTTGTCAAAAATCTTCTCAGTGTTCTCCTTGGGGAAAGAACACTGGTGAGAGGGTCGCCACCCTGGATACCAGAGTGTGGACTTGGGCGATTGGGAACTGGCTCCCTGAGAACTAACTCCCTCCTCCTGCGGCTCGGGAACTCGAAAGCTGCCGAGGCATGTATGACGTTGACGGAGAAGTGAAGGCTCTCTCGTGCATGCGGCTGCGGTGGCTCGACCAGGAACTCACCCATGTTGACCTTCCCCCGCCTGATTAGGTCCTCGGCGAGGTCCTTGAACGGCTCACAGTTGTGGATAATATGGCCAACAACTTCATGATATGGGCAATAGCCCTGATGAAAAGCAGCACCTGGCGTCTGCTCCACGGGTGACGGGGTAATCAGTAACGCCCGTTGGCATGCGAAGAAGATATTGGGAATTTTCTCCCAAGGGAAGGAGTATAACTTCTCTGGGAGCTCGACTTGAAGTGGAGCCTCCACGTCTTCCGACGAGTCCTCCTCGTCCTCAGATGAATCCGAGGACTCTTCAGAAAGCCAACCCCTGAGCGGGGCCTGACCCGTGGGTGATACACCCGCCTCCCGTATATGGGCTGGAGCTAACCCCCTGGCAAATGGGCCAAAAGGAAAAGTGGATAACTGCTGATCAATGCTCTCTAAGAACTACAGCAAGCGCCTTTGTTCCAGCTGCAATTGCCGGATTTCCCCTCGGATTTTCCGAATGGTCCTCCGCAGCGCTGAACATTCTGGGAATGGAGGAGGAGTGGTTCTGGGACCACCATTGGGCTGTCGACTTGAGGGCCCGGCTTCGGAGGCATTGGAGCTTGAAGCCATCGCCACCAAATGGACCACGTTAGCTGACCGGTTCGATCGGCTCCAAGGATGAGGCTGGGGTGGATCGACTGCATGGCCTAGCATATTTACCAGGTCCTTTTGAATGAGCTCCTCTGCTATATTCTTGAAAACATAGCAATCCCCGACGGTGTGACCCAACCTTCGGTGATACACACAATAGGTTGGATCATCTGTCTTATCCACCTCCGCGGGCTTCCGCGGGTCCGGCAGAGTGACGAGCTGCTCCTTCATACATAGATCAAAGAGCATCTTAGTATGCTCCTTTCTGAAGGAATAAGGCGTCTTCATGTTCTCCGCTAAGAAAGACGCATTTGTCTTATCACCAGACTTCTTGCCTTTCCCTTTGGACTTTCCTTCCCCTTTATCTCCATTCGTCGGGGAGAAGTCCACGGCATTCACCTCCTTACCGCTAGCCAGACGGTCTTTGGAAGGTTTGCCTTTTGTAGAGGCTTGTGCAGGGTGATCAGCGAAGAACATCTCAATCTCCGCCACGACCGTGTTGAGCTGGTCGAAGCTCCTGATATTGGAGCCCAGAAGCTTTTCGCTGACTTCTGCCGAGAGACCCCTACGGCAGATGGTGATCGCATCTTCAGGCGTCGGAGGATTATCGCAGCGCATGCTGACGTCCCTCCATCGCTTGATGAAGTCCAATGCTGTTTCACCCTTCTTCTGTCGAAGGGAACAAAGCTCTGCTAAGGAGACTTTGCGCTCGACCATTTGGAAGCGGTCGACAAACTTCTTTTGCATATCAGCCCAATCAGATACTGAGTTGGGCTTTAGCCTTGAATACCATTGGAAGGCGGTGCCAGTCAAGGACGTGGCAAAATACCGCAGCAAGTATGCCTCTTCCAAGGCTAATTCACCCATGGCCGTCATGTAATAGGCCAGGTGTTCATGCGGAGAGCCCTGCCCGTTGAACTTCTGGAGTTTCGGGGCCTTCGGGCAATCTGGTGGAAGCTTCTTGAATTGATGATGGAGGGGATATGGCACGCTGTACAAATCAACGGTAGCCACACCCTCGCCATGTTGAGCGAACTTCGCTTCCACGATGCGCTCAATCATCTGCTTCTGCGCCATAAGACTTTCTGCGGCAGGAGTAGCAGATGACCGCGCATTGGCTTCATGCGGCGGGACTTCGAAGTCCACCGCCAGCGGGAGTCTTGCAGCAGTGGCGGAAGCGTTGGCTGCTGCTGGAACGAGAGAAGGCTGTTGATCCGCTCCAGCCGGTGCGGCCTGAGGCGGGGAAGAAACCCCCTTTTCGCCCAAAAGCGACTGTAGCAGGTTCTTGAGCTCTTGGTTTTCCCGTCGAAGCTCGTCCAATGTGGGGGCCCGTGGCTCTTCCCCCAGCTCTTCTTCGTGCCGGGAGCGACTGTCCCCATCAACACTGTGGACGTCTTCTTGGCGCTCTTCTTGTCGTGCCGGCTCAGGCTGAGATGTACCGGCGGTCGGCGCCTGCTGCGTCTGCGCTAGAATCCGGGAGACCGGCCTTGACCTCCTCAAATATTGGATGGGTTGGTCAAGCTCTCCCGAGGTGTTCTCAGGCTGTTTGTCGCCGGAGGTGGCATAACAGGTGAACACTTTGACAGTGTCATCGGTCACCTGGACCACCCGCTTTTTCTTGGGCGGTTGTCGCTCCGGCTTGGGCGGCCTCCCAAGTCTGTCGAAGACAGACACTCGGGATGTGGCTGCTTGAGGTGAGCGATCCTCCTCCGTGTGTGTAGAACTAGCCCACGGGGAGGTCGGTCGCACTTTCTTGCCGGCTCCTCGGCGCTTTTGTCCCCGTAGGGGTTGAGATGTAAATCTCGCAGACGTCGAGGCCTCAGTGCTTGGCGGACTCCGCATCCGCTGAAGCTCTGACATGCGGAAGGGCTCCTCCGCCCTCGCGCGCCTTATGATTCGGGCCTCCTCCTTGGTGACCCAGATCTTCTTCCAATGGAGCTGGTGCTCCTCAATTGGGTTGCCCCCTGTCCTTGGACGGGGAGCTCGTGGCTTGGGCCGTTGCAGAGGGCCCTGGATTGCTGCCGATACGGCAGACTTCTTCTTCTTCGCTCCGTCCTCCCGGACTTGCCGGAGGGGCTCGAAACGGTTGGAGGTAGGAACAGTCGGGACATGACGACCCCGGGGCAGGATCGGCTCACCTCCATCAAGCCGGATGCGGATGTCTCCGACAATTAGAGTCTTGCCGGAGCGAGAGACAGCCGCTTCAGGCTTTGCACCCTTGCGGCTACGGCGTTGCCCCCGTTGAGCAGGGGCGGCAGTGGTGGCGCCCGCCATAGGCATGGCGTCACCCTGACGACGGCGGCGTTGCCCCCGTTGAGCAAGGGCAGCACCTCTGAGGGTGGCCGCATTGGAGTTGGCGCCGTTGCGGCGGCGGCGTTGCCCACGTTGAGTATGAGCGACGCCAGCAGTGATTTGATTGACCGAGAAGACTAGACCAACAGTTGGGGCAGAAGGCCCAACACCTCCGGCCGTTGACGGAGCAGCCAATGGAGCTCGACTGGTTGTTGGGATGAAGGGCTTGACACCCTTAACAGTTGGGGAGTTGACTGGCTGGACCCGGCCAGATGCCGCAGCAGAGGGTCTGACACCCTTGAGGATGGTCCCCTTTATCGGGCGAGCCCGGCCGGTTGATGCAGTAGAGGGTCTGACACCCTCAGTGATTGATTCCTTGGCCGGGCGAACCCGACCAATCGACGAAGCCGAAGGCCTGACGCCCTCAGACACGACCTTGTCGACCGGACTAACCCGGCCAGTGGCTGGGGCCGAAGGCCTGACGCCTCCGACAGTTGTCTTCTTAGTCGAGCGGACTCGACCAGCAATTGAGGTTGAGGGCCTGACACCCCCAGTGATGGTCTTGTTGACCGGACTGACCCGGCCAGTTGCTGGAGCCGAAGACTTGACGCCCCCGACAGTTGTTGCAGGCATGGCTGAACTGGCTTCAGCCACCGGAACCACGCCCAAGAAGAAGGGCGAGCCGACGACCGCTGGGAAGTCGCCGAAAACAAGTGGTGTTGCCAGGTAGCCGATCCTGGCATGGTTGGCAACGATCTCGGGGCCGTAGGTAACGGCGGCCATCGCTGCTGTCGTTGTTGGTGGTGGTGCGTAGCACGAATGGAGAAGGGCGCAGAAGCGCGAGTAGCTCTCAGATGAGTAGAGAGACGTATACCCTCCTCTTCCCGTCCTGTAAGAGGAAGAGGGGCGACCAGGACCTTGAAGAAGGTTTGGAGACTTTCTTTGACAGAAAGAAGAAAGGCGGGAAAGGTCCCACCGGGCGTGCCAGTATGTGAGACACGGAAAAAATCTAAAGGTCGACTTTTATAGTAGATAAAAGGTAGATTTTCGTTCTTTTTGAAAAGAAACATCCCCCCCCATCTGAGTAGAGGGTGATTCCGTGTGTGCGCGTCATATCAGACGATTTGGGTTCGAGTGCTGGACCTTTCCCCACTGACCGGAGTCAGTGTTGATTTACATCGGCCTAACGTCCGAACACCTTTGTTTAATTGTCAAAGAAGTTCCAAAGTCTTCTATAGAGGTTCTGATGTGGAGGGCAGGCTCACTCGAGAAACTCTCCATGACCACTCATTTACCACCAACATGTTAACAGAGTTAGGGCTAAAGTCTGAACAAAACCCTAAGATTTAGGAATAAAGACACAAATATGCGGAAGCCGTAGGCGTTTTTGAAGTGGAGAGGAGTTTTCTGGACCCCGAGGGTATTTTGGTAATTTTACAACCCCAGGGGCATTGTGGTAATTTTCCCAGGCCAGGGGTATTTATGAAATTTCTGGACTGAAACGGAAGTAGGATCGGGTTCCTGACTCCCCAAGGCATGGAAGCCGTTTCTAGAAGATTTTAAAGACTCTGAGGTCATTTTTAGGTCACAGGGGTATTTTGGTAATTTTACCAGACCCTAGACATAGGTTTGAGATGATACCCGAGCGCTGGACTGAGCTGACAACACTTCCGGACCGAAGGAATGACAAGGGGCTTCATAGAAGGCACACATCCGTCAATTTGGCCGAAGGAGGGGTATATTTGCAATTTTGACAAGTCGGGGGTTTTCTTGTAATTTCCCCAGTCAATGCATAAAGAAGACATGAAGTCATAGATTGCATTTATGGCCCAAATGGGTACAAGGATTGTCGGCGAATTGTCGACTGTACAAAGATCCGCACCCACGCGGGAAGTAGGGGCGTAGCCCGAATTACAAAAGATTGCAGGGTATAACTGCAAATTACAGGACTTTAGTCTCTTACAGTCCCGGGGAGGACATTTTTGTAATTCCGTCATTATAGGGACAGAACCACATAACTTAGTCGTCCCGGGACGTAAAGACTTACAAAACACGGCCCGCTGAGGGGCATAATTGCCAACATGGCCCACTGAGGGGCGTAATTACAAAAATACCCCGTAGGGGCATAAGTACAAGGCCCGGGGACTTACCCCTCACAGGCCGAAACAAACAAAACAATTCCTTGCGCGGTGCTCTTCTCGTAGAGGTTCCGTCCTCCTTTCCACTTGGACCCTTAGGGTCTATTTATAGAAGGCGGGAGGGCCCAGAGGGGTCAAATGAACGAATTTGTCCCGATTCTGTCAAGGTGGGGTGGCAAAAAATCATTTTGACCCCTCTGGATGTCAAAAAGGGCTGAATGACCCCTCTGGATGCCAAAAAGGGATGAATGACCCCTCTGGATGTCAAAAAGGGCTGAATGACCCCTCTGGATGCCAAAAAAGGATGAATGACCCCTCTGGATGTCAAAAAGGGCTGAATGACCCCTCTGGATGCCAAAAAGGGATGAATGACCCCTCTGGATGTCAAAAAAGGATGAATGACCTCTCTGAGGGGGTTAAAAATCCTCCCTTCTTTTTTTTTTTTTGAACACCGGAGAGAAAGGGGGGGATCGCGCGACCCCGGTGGGATGCTAGAGGGGTCGCGCCACCCCGCTGGGATGCCAGAGGGGTCGCGCCACCCCGGAGGGATGCCAGCGGGGTCGCGCGACCCCGCTGGGATGCCAGAGGGGTTGCGCGACCCCGCTGGGGTGCCAGCGGGGTCGCGCGACCCCGCCAGGTGGCTGGCGGGGTCGTGCGACCACCGCCGACCCCGGCGGGGTGGCCGCGGCCCCCTCTCGCATCCGGGAGGGGTCGTTTGACCCTCGGGCATGCGTTTTGGCCCCTCTTCGCGCCGTTTTGCTCCGTTTCTGTCAATCTGAGTTGAGAAGAAGCTGTGGTGACGCTGCGTGGGGAAGAATCTTCGCGCCCGTCCGTGCCGTGTGATACACTTGCTCGGCCGCTTTGACAGGCATGCATGCATATCTTCCTCTTAACTTCCATTGTCGCGATGCCACTTGTAATAATATGATCGGGCCGATAGACCCTAAATCGCGGAGGTACTCCGCAGCCCGACGACATCGGCGCTACACCGTATCTTTTTCGTCGGTTGTTTCGGAATGAAATTCTCGAAGTATTTTGAGAAAATTACGGGTGCAACATTAAACCATGTAGATACGATGAAACAATGCGAATAAAGTCAAAATAACAAGATACAATCAAACTTGAAATATAAGAATATGATTTGATCAAGTATATAACAAGAATGAAATTTTGGCCTTTTCA
Source organism: Amorphophallus konjac (assembly GCA_022559845.1). Classification (NCBI taxonomy): domain Eukaryota; kingdom Viridiplantae; phylum Streptophyta; class Magnoliopsida; order Alismatales; family Araceae; genus Amorphophallus; species Amorphophallus konjac. The sequence continues at coordinate 83,976,891 of CM040122.1, read as the reverse complement.
AGAATGTAACAAGAATGTACTTTTCATAACCATGAAGGCTATGCACTAAAATGTCATGTAACAAGCAAGAATGTACTCTTCACTTAGAAACAAGTACTTCGTGAATTTATGTGGATCACCGTGGATATTTTACTTATTTATAGAGAAAGTACTCCCAGCGGAATGCGACGCCAGTAGCATCATACCCCATGGTTTACAGTATGTTTCCGACAATCAGTCGAGAGGACTAGCATAGAGCCCTTGAACACAATCAGTGCTCGAACTGCATCTTCAAGTATAAATCAAGCTACTTCCACGTTTATAACAATAATATGGCCAAGAATGTACAATTTCAACTATAGTTCCATGATAAGATAACAAAAAATAAGAATGCTTCTAATGAGAATAAGAGATTTCAATAAATGCATTTAATAGCTAGGTTATGCCATGAAAATAAATCGACAACATAACGGTACATTCCTTTTACTCTCAAAATTACTTAGGTATCTTTGGAATAATGTGACAGGTTCTAGATAATCCATTGGACCATCTAGGAACATAGGAAAATCAACCCTTGAGTCAAACCCCGGGTTAATCAAACTCGGGATGCTAGCGGTCGTTTACCGGACCGTTTCTTGATCCTGGCGATCTAGTACAAGACCGTTAAATAAGACAGTTCAATATTTTGAAAACAGAACATCTGGAGTCTTAGCGGTCTAATGCATGGCCGTTAAGGATCCATTAGCGGTCACGTGAAGAACCGCTAGCAGAGTCAGACGGTCAACCCAATGGCCACTAAGGTCCAGAATATAAAACCATCGGTATAAGTGCCTTCTAGACAATTGGGTTTTAATGGTACAACCAGCTCGGCGTCCTAGTGGGAATCCCAGGTTCGCGGAGTCTTATGGAGGCCTTGAAACAAGATTTCCTAGTCCGTTGGAAGGAATATCCAAAGGAGAGGTTATCATGTCCAAGATTGTGTTCCTAATGTGCAAAAGTGTAACTAATGACAACATATCGGGATATGTGGCATGTACTTAAGAAAATGACTCTTAGAAGAGAGAGAGAATCGTGATAAAATAATGATCAAGTTAAATCATGAATCCTCTATTTAAAACATGTATTTAATTACAAGAGTATATTGTTTTGGTCATAAATTAACATAAGTTAAAATAATACCAATGTGCATAAAAACATGAAATCTATTATGATGAACCAAAAATTTAACTAAGTATGGGAAACCAGTACTTAAAACAGGAATAAAACTTAGTTAACTAGGCTTATTATATCATAACTATGGTTAATTCTGCAATATGATTCGGATTAACAATATTACAGAATCAGAAATAGAAAACGGTCTAATACAGGACCGTTTAACTTTGACTAGCGGTCTATCGTACGACCGCAAGATGTCCCTGGCGGTCGATAGGAAGACCGTTTCTTCCTGTGTAAATCCGAGTTCAAAAGATAATAAGACTAGATACTAAACTAATGCATATCATGTATGGAAATCAACATATATAAACTACCATAACCATGATAGAACAATTATAGGCCAACAATATGCATAGGTTCATGTGGTTAACAAGAAAAATTCCTTTTTACTTCATTAGGGCTAGTTCATGCATGAGGAATATACTAGATGCATAGTCCTAAGTAAAACATGAAATTCTCAAAGTACAACGCATGAAAATGAATGAAACTAAAGGGCTTTTACTCCTGACATAAAGTTTGAGCCATTCATGAGATAACCTACCTCAATTAATCCTTCTAGATAGTCAATTTCGGACTGGAAGTCAGCCCTAATTCTGCCCGTTCTTGTACTAGATCAGCAACTTCACGTCCCTCTATCTCCTGATTCCCTTGACCTATGGACGTGAAATTTTGAGGGTAAGAAGAGGGTACTAATAGGAACAAATTGATCTAAAGAACCTCTATCTAATTACCTCTTTTAGAGCTCCGAATTCCTTGATCAATCAGGGTCGGACGCACTAATTCCTGAGTTTTTGTTGTAGAATCAGCACCTTTGGAAGACTCTAACTCCTTGCAGACTTGATCTCCTAGAACGAAATTTGGAGGGTAGTTAGTTCTAACTATAATGAACAAATTTTTAGAAGAAACTTACCTCTAATTCTGCCTCCTTACCTGAGTTCCACGCGAGCCAAAGTAGGGGTCGCGCATGTCAAATCTGGAATCTTATTTATAGGGTTTAAGTAGGGTTTTGAGGATTAGAACGATTCTAGAGTCCCAATTAGACTTTAGATCGATCCCTGAGAGTCTTAAGCATCCTTACAAGTCCTCATTCGTTGGTCTCTAGAGTTTTAATTGCCAAAAATCTAATCTTTTTACACTTTCTTTCACTCACGGAATCTGCAGTGGGTAGCGGTCATTGGGACGACTGTTTTATGCCCCTTAGTGGTCTCGCGATAGACCGTTTTCAACCTTAGGCGTCGAATTTGAAATAATTCAAACTCTTTTGATATTATCCCCATTATTATCCATTTACCTATCGACCTAAAGAGTCATTATCCCTTAATTCCGTGATTTCACCCATTCCTAGCTTCTAGAACATGGGCTAATAGTCCAAAACAATCTCTTGGGCCTATTGGGTTTATTATATGGGCCTAATCCTCTTGGATCAAATGTAGGGCTTAAATAATTAAATCTAATTCATTATAATTCAATTAATAGTCCATTAAATGCTTTAATAATTGATATAATTATATTTTAAATCTAAAAAATTCTTAGAAAATCCTCAGGCATTACAGCCGGTGACCTGTTTGCAGGAGGACTTCCTTCTGGCGGAGTCCGTAGGGCAGGCTGATGAGGCTATGGAGGACCGGCGTGGGTCCTTGATGCTAGTGCTAGTGTTGGGGTCTTCAGCAAAACTCGACCCTTCACAGGGGGGCGATCTGGGCCTCCCGAAGTTACGGGGCGACGTGAAGACTGCCAGTGAGCAAGAGCTTTAGGCAGTGGGGCTGCCGATACAGAGCCTACCTCCACGAGTGGAAGACCCGACACCAGCAGTCTATCCCAAGGACCTGGTAGTGGTTGTAGAGGTAGACTTGGCCTAGAATGTTATCCTTGATGGTCTACAACAGTTGTTGGAGTATGAAGATGGCAGTGGAGGAGGAGACTTACCAAAGGAGGGGGAGCCTATACGAGGGAGAAGCAGACTAGGGTTAGAGGAGGTCAGGGAGATGCTCAGGGAAGTTGAAAGGTTTCCATGGAGCATGCTAGGGGTGGCTGATCAGGTGGGGATCTCCTTGGCCGTTGCAGAGAAGGATCTGGGGGGGGGGGGGGGTATTTTCTAAAATCAACAAGCAATGGAGTGCGAGCATACGGGGTGGGGAGCGGTCACGGTCGAGGGTGGGTAGGGGTGGTGAGAAGGAGGGAGAAGGGGAGAGGGTCACCTCAAGTCATTAATGAGGATTGTCTCTTGGAATGTGAGGGGGTTGGGCGGAGTAGAGAAAAGGAGGGCAGTGCGGGAGTTGGTTACAAGGTGCAAGATTGATATTCTTTATATTCAGGAGACGAAGTGTGAGGAGGATGGTGCTGCCCTCTTAAGGGAGATCAGAAGGCCCTGCCGTTCCAAGGGGGTTGGAGAGGTCTGGGGACATTATCCTCTGGAATCCGTATGAGGTTGAAAAGGTGACGCATGACAGGGAGGTCAACAGATGAGCCATTTCCTTACACTTCAAGAGCATCAAGGATGGCTTCACTTGGGACTTCAATGGAATGTATGGCCCCCAGCCCAGGGAGGAGAAGCAGTTGCTATGGGATGCCTTGATTCGTCACCACCGTTCTTCCGGACGGCCTTGGTGTGTTGAAAGTGACTTCAATGCAGTGGCAGCCCCCTGGGAGAGGACAGGAGATGTTGTTTATGATGGAGACATGAAAGACTTCTCTGATTTCATCTAGGAGACAGTATTAGTGGATATTGACATGGCCCAGGGTTGCTTCACTTGGTCCAACTTGAGAGCAGATGCTTCTTGCTCTAGACCGGATAGGTTTCTTGTTTTCTTGACTAGGACTACTTCCCTCATGTGCAAGTGATTGGGTGGCGAGATCTATTTCTGACCACAAGCTCATCCATTTGAAGACCAGCCAGATATGTGACAGGAGCTTCAGGTTCAGATTTGAGCAGGTGTGATTTAGAGAGACTGATTTTATGAAGACCGTCATAGGCGCTTGGAATGCTCAAACTGCGGGCCCTTTTGCTATGGGCACTTTGGTGAGAAGATTGAGACATACTGCGTAGGTTCTACAGGCTTGGGGAACTCACAAAACTCTGCCAGGGAGGGAAGCGAAGGATAGCATTCTTCAACACCCTGAGGGTCTCAATTGTTTAGAAGAGGCAGACCTTATAAATGAAGAGGACAGGGCACTCAGGGATACCTTGAGGAAGCAATTTGATGATATACTTACTAGAGAAGAGATCTACTGGAGACAGAGATCGAAGGATAGATAGATTAAAGAGGGAGACAAGAACACTGCTTACTTTTAGCGTATTGCTTATGGGAGGAAGAGGGTCAACTCCGTCTCTTGCATCAAGGAGGGGGGGGACCTCTCCTTCTCCTCACATGAGGAGATTAGAAACCAGGCGAGACACTTCTACTCAACACTGTTTGCAGAAAATGTGTTCTATAGGCTGAGGGTGGCAACTGATCTTCTCCCATGCCTTTCCCCTGAGGAGAGGAATACTATCTCTCGGCCCTTTTCATAGGACGAGGTCTACCGGGCAGTATTTTCTCTTGCAGGTGATAGAGCCCCAAACCCAGATAGCTTCCCGTTGGCTTTCCTTCGGAAGTGTTGGGGGTTATCAAAGATAATCTATTGGCAGCATTGAGAAAGTTTCAGGAGGGGAGGGCACATTTTGGGGGTATTAAATAGACCCTCGTGGTGCTCATCCTTAAGAGGGCAAGTGCTCTAGAATTTCGGGATTTTAGACCCATCAATTTGCTGAATGGTACTTACAAACTCATCACCAAGGTGCTTGCAAGGAGGTTGGTCATTGTTATGGACCGATTGGTCACTCATTTCCAAGGAGCCTTTATTAGGGGAGAGACATATTCTGGATAACTTGTGTCGCATGAGCGTATCTTTTCTATGAAGAACCGGAGAAGGAAATGAGTGGTCCTAAAGTTGGATTTTGAGAAGGCCTATGACATGGTGAATTGGCAGGGTCTCTTTGATGTTATGAACAGAATGGGTTTTGGGGACAGATTGATCAACCGGGTTAGGGCATGTATGTCTTCAGCTACCTTTCGATCCTGGTAAATGAGAAGTTATCCTCTTGGTTCCACTGTGGTCAGGGACTCCGTCATGGAAACCCTGTCTCCTTTTCTTTTTGTACTCGTGACTAGTGTTTTGAGCAAGGTGTGGCAGAGAGCTAAGACTGTTGGGCTAATCAGAGGTTTTCAAATGGTTTCCGATGGTCCTACTCTTACTCACTTGGAGTATGCAGACGATACCATCTTGTTCCTTGTTGAGGGTGAGTAGCACCCTCTCATGGCTACACTCTTGTTGGAAGTTAGAACTATTAGAGAAGGTCATTGGCCTAAAAGTAAACTTCAACAAGAGTCTTCTTGTAGGGGTGAACCTGGAGGATAGGCCTCTTATGAGGGCGGCTCACTTGTTTGATTGTAAGATTGGGGAATTCCCATTCTCTTACTTAGGCCTCCCCCTTACACCGAGTTCTCTTACGTGTGTAGATTGGCTTCCCATCATTTAGAGATATGAGTCCAGGATGACTGGGTAGAAGGCTAGAGTTCTATCTTATGGTGGCAGATTGGTATTGTGCATATCTGTGTTGGACAGTCTCCCTACTTACTTTATGCCTATCTTCCGGATTCCGAAAACGGTGGCCAAAAAGCTTGATTCAATTCAATGTAGGTTCTGTTGGCATGGCAGTGGAGAGATACAAAGGATGGCATGATATAACTTGGGAAACACTGGTCATTAGCAAGGTACAATGAGGTTTAGGGATCAAGCATGTAAGGGATTTCAATTTGGCACTCTTGTGTAAGTGGCCGTAGAGGTTGGGGTGTGGAGAGGATGGGTTATGGGCTCAGTTGATCAAGCAGTAGTACTTCCAGAGGAGGAGAGTCTGGGACTTGGTTCCTTCTCTCCTCTACAGGGCTTCTCCTCTTTGGCAAGTTATCATCTCTTGCAGGGATGTTCTTCCCTCAGATGTCCAGGTCCGACTGACAAATGACCTCAAAAGTCTTTTCTGGAAGGACAGATGGTGTGGGGACTTTCCCTTGGAAGCTTTGTTACCTAGCCTCTTTGTGGTGGCTTCGGACCCCATGGGTGTAGTCTCTCATGCCTTTGACCACCTCCTCCCAGGTGGTACTTGGGCACCAACTTTTAGACGGGACCTCAGACAAAAGGAGTTGGAGCAGCTTCAGCGTCTTCTCTCTTTCCTCCTTACCTATTGTCCTCGGGACAATGAGGATGTGTGGGTTTGGAGGTGAGAGGAGGGAGGAGGGAGGCTCCTTCACAGTCAAATCGACATATGCTATAATCTCATATGGAGGTGTTCTCCACAACTTTCACGATCAGGTGTGAAGACCGAAGAGCCCCTTGAAGATAAAGATTCTAGCATGGAGAGTCTCTCATGGGAGGTTACCAACCCAAGAGAAGGCTGACCCGATTCTTTCCGGACATTTTGCCAACCTGTTGTCTGTGTGGTGAGGACGATGAGTCCCTTGACCATTTGTTTGTAGGCTACTCCTACTCACTGGGGTTGTGGAGGGAGATTTCCAGAAAGACAAGATGCATCTTCACCCAGCATTGTGATGTTCAACACCTGCTTATGCATTGGGATAGGCCTTGGCCCCTCCGAACTGACAGGATGATGCGATGGGTTGTCCTTCACACCACACAATGGACGTTGTGGGGGGAGCGGAACAATCGGATATTCAAGAGGGAGTCTTGGGATGAGGACATTGTTGCTTCTTTTGTTTGTGCGAAAGTAAGGGAATGGGTTGTCACTCTATGTAATGTGAACTCCCTTCTCTTTTTGGTTGTTTGGGGGGTTAGCTTGATCCACACAGTCTTTGTGTGGAACTCTATTGTATAGGTTTTTGCGGTTGCCGTTTTTGGGTGGAGACACCCTATACTTGTACATTCTTCTTTCTTTTATACATTAGTGGTACTATCCACTTTCAAAAAAAACTTGTATTAAATTATTAATGTGTGATTTTTAACATGACAGTTGCGAAATTTCTCCTTTTAGAACCATGACAGTGGTAGGTTAGGCCTAGTGCTCCTTCAACCATCACCCTCACATGTCGATACTTGATAGTGCTATCATCATTGCCAATTGTTGTACTGTTGCTGTCATGCTGCACACCACCTCTTGTCTCTTCTCTCATTTCTTCCTCTTCTTCCCCATATGGTGCCCAATCTTCCTGAGATCCTCAGTCATTTTTCGTTCTTTATTTATCTTCTTCCCTTTGTATCAAGTCCTCCTCTTCCTCCTCCCTCTCACACTCGGTCCTGACTCCCAACAAGCAGCAATTTTCTATGTCTATGGAGAGCAAATTGGAGGAGACAAGAAACAGGTTGCATGTGATATACCTAAGCTCTCACAATGGCACTATACTCCAGTCGTGAGCTTCCTGCCTTTTTCAAGCATCAATATCGACATGCTCATCTCAGACTCTCCTGTCCTGTCCTGTTACTCTAATTTCTTCCCTCCCAGCATATTCCCATGAAGACATCACAAGGGGTATTCATACATTTCTTATAAGGTTGTGATCAGCTAGAAGAATGAAGCAAACCAAAGTGAAGTACACAAACTTCATATTTCTCTTATCTCAAGTTAGTATGTTCTGTATATGACACTCCTATTGTAAACTTACATGAGTCCCTATGCTCTAATATGTGCGACTTTGCCATGTACTTCATATCAAAGATACCATACCCTATGGTGCATTTCTTCATAAAAATATAATTATATTTTGCTACATAACCTGGAATAACTGAAAAGGCTAGAATTTAAGAGTAATGTTCATTCTAACAGTCCTGCAGAGACACCATCATCAAAGAGAATCAATTGTACATGGAAACACATTTTAGGCACGCAATCCATTATGTATATCAAATCTGATGCAAGAATGACCTTAAAACAAAAAAATGTATTTCTTCGTCCTTGAGCATTTGACCAATGGCTGTTAGAAGTTCATTTGAATCTATTTTCATACAGCTAATATAAAGTCATAAAGCATGTGCTGAAACACTAACCTGCATACCAGTTTTCACACGAACAAAATCATCCATGTGCAATGATGGCTCAAAAGGAACCTGGTTTATGAAAGGCATTAATCATGAACAGAAGTTTATTAACTATGAAGAAAAAAGCCTTTTTCATCTGCACAAAATAACAGTTTGAACCATAAATTTGATATAAAGGAAGTACATATAGAATCCATCCAGTAGACAGTGTATTAGCTTTAAATGCTAGGTTCACACTTGCCACCATGAACAAGAAATAAGCTCAATAAGTAATATTGGTTTCTTTCACAATTCTTTAAACAAATTCATATGTTCTGAACGGATTCTTTATTGACATTAGGATTCATTTTTTGATAAATTATAGCTTCTTTCAGCATAAACAACTGGTAATTGTTGAACAAACTCTGAGAGCAGCAAAAGTATTTCCTTGGAAGAGTTAATGGCAGTACATGAGATGTGTAATTGAATTCACCCCTATGAACCATGTTTCAACTTGTGAAAGAGTTTTACTGGATCTTCAATTGGAATTGAGACTCACAAAATAGCAAGTTAGACTCTTGGGTTTTCTCGGAGCATTGAAGTCGGAGGTTACGCTGAGCAAGAATTGATTGGCATTTCTCGGGTGCTTCGTCATGGAGACTTAACATCTCCAACATTGCTTCAGTAGAGTTGGAGAGAGAGAGAGAAATAGAAAAGAAAAGATAGATGAAGAGTGAGAAAGAGAGATGGAGGATCAAAGGAGATGCAGAGTGAAAGAAAGGAACCAAGCACGCACACACATAGAGGAAGGGACGGTGGAAATTGAATTCCCGGCCATCGAGGGCAAGAATTTTAATTCCCTAGTTTTTGTGCTTTAATTAGATAAGTGAGAATCTTATATCTACCAATGAATAATATTCCTATTAATTGGTTCAATAACCTCGGAATTCAATTCTCACCCCCTTGGGAATTAAATTCTGCACATCACTAATCCCTCATAAAGATATGAATTACTTAAAATGCATCTCTTAGATAAACAGTTTTGTATTTTCATACCAAGATGTACATCCAAATGAATGAATCATCACAAATTCATCATCTTTACAACCATGAATCCTGAAGAATGCTAACCAGTAAGATAACTGTTTAAAGTCCTCTCTTACAAAGTCACAATCTCTTATCTGATTAAGAAAAGAAAGCAATATTCTACAGTAAAAAGAACTGTGATAATTATGAAAATAAACAATTCATCACCAATCCTAGATGCTGAAAAGCCCCCCGGGGGGGGGGGGGTGCTTACCCGGCTCACATTTAATCCTCGAGGGATGTGAGCCCGGGGTTTTATGGCGGTGGTACAAAAAAAGGGGTGGCAAGATGTGTAGGGTAAGACTCGAACTCGGGTGGCCCAGTAATCGCTCAGCTCTCCGTACCACTCTGTTAGATTCCCCGTTATCAAAAAAAAAATTCCTAGATGCTGAAAAGTCAGCTTTATCATGACTGATTCCATTGAACCATGTTAGACAAGGACGTGTCTTCAGGCAAGTAACAAATACAAGTATTGAAAACGTGACACATGCACCTATGGGGTGCCCACTATAAAGAGGTCATTTATTATCTAATCAAGTAATCATAAATTAAATGGCTCCAAAGCTGGCCGGCTAGATTGGAATCCATTGTCCAAATTAAGTTCCCAGGCCCTGGCAGAACTCTTCCGATATATATGCCTTCTGAACAAAATGTTCTTGCCATGATTTCTTAATATAATCCAATGAAGGATTGAAGTTGAGTTTACTGTTTTAGATTCTAAACCAGTTAGCATATGCTAAACAATAAAAGATGTTCTGTCATCTTATGAGCTTCTATTATGTGCATATATATGATTAAACTAGAAAAATCACAAAAATCAAATAATGAAGGCTATACTGCAGTGTATGCAATGATCTATCACCCCTTTCCACTGGTCAACTAACAGACATTTGTGGCCTCAAGCAACAGGGTTGGCAGTATCAGTTTCGGCCGTAACCGACACGAAAACGGACCTGCTCACTGTAGCAGGTCCGAAACTTAAAAAAAAATGGTTTGGGCGAAACCGGTATCGGTTTCGCCCGAAACTTACCGGTTTCGCCCGAAACTTACATGTTTCGGTCCGAAACCGTCCGGTTTCGGCCGAAACCCACGTGCTCCCTCAGATCTGAGGGAGAAGGGTCTGCTGCTGCGTGCTGGTGCCGCCCTGCTGCTGGTGCCCTGCTGCTGCTGTGCTGCTGGTTATGGGTATCAACATCAAGGCCCAGACGATAAGGGAGAAGGTCCTTCTAGTTATTATCCATATTAGTGCATCATCATTTAGGTAAGGATCACGTTTATTGTACTGCTTGAACCTATTTCATGTTTAATAATATTAGTTAAACATGTTCAATGCTTACTTCATCACGTTTATTGTACTGCTTTCACCTATTAGTCTTCATGTTTATTGCACTTAATCCAATATCTTTATAGTCAAATGCATGCCTAATGAATTTTCTGATTTTTATGTGATTATTTATACTTTTTCGATTTTTTCTGTTTTTTTACATTTATTTTGATCTTTTTTTATCCTTTTCACTGGGTTTTGGCCAGTTTCGGCCGAAACCGAAAACGAAACCAACTGGTTTCGGTTTCGGACTCGGCCGAAACCGAAAACGAAACCAAAACTGACAACCTTGTCAAGCAAGGCACAAGAGATGGAGGGCCACAGAATGCAGATTCGACTGATCCAGATCCATATCAGCCAATTCACCTTGGAAGCAGAACCTGCAGAGACAGAATCAGCAGGTGAAATCTGATCCAGTGAAGAAAAAGAAAAAGAGCCTGTCCATGGCAAGTCAGTGTGAGCTTGTCAGCCAGTCTGACAGTTGGACAGCTACCAACATTTAAATCTAATTGAAAAGAAGAAAAAGAAGAAGTGAACCAGGCCTGCATTGGTTAGCCTACGTTGCCCTGTTGGATGGTTCGCCGCTGCTGGTGGCAGGGGAGCCTGGGGAGGAACTAAAGAAAAAATGTGTTTTATTCTTTTTTTAACCAGAAATAGAGAATCCTAGATCAGCTATTGTTCCTCCTGAAGTTGACCTACCTGCACTAGGGCCAATTGACATGGTTGATCTAACTAAGCCTTCCATGTCAAAGCTGATAGGAGACAGTGCAGTGAAGTCAGGAGTGATGCCAGAAGGGGCAACTTTGCCCATGACGCTGTAAGAGAGTCGGGAAGCTGAGATTACGTGACTGGAGGAGAGTGGTACACATAGGTTTGGCATGCATCAAATGTTTACATGGAGCTCCTTGTCATGGTTGGGTGAGGTTCCTTGTAATTAGGAAAGAAAAGAAACAATGTTCTTCCCTCCAACAAAACTGGCCAGTAACATTTTATGGCAGCAATAGTGGAATGCCATCTCCCAAGGTTTTTGCAAGAATCTTGGTCTTGGTGTGATGCTGAGATCTGAGTTCACCAGATTATTTAAAAGATACCAACCTGGTGTGACAGGGCCAGCTCAGTAGGGGTTTAGGTTTTAGGGCCCCAACGAGCCCCTTTCTCTCTCAGTTGAGTATGTTGATTTTCTTTGTTACATGTTTCTGGAAAAGGGAATGCAGCAGAGAAAGAAGAGAAGAAGAGAAGTAAGAAGATGGCGATGAAGGAGTGGCAGCTGCTCCCAGGCTGCGCCCTCCCTTCTCATCGCTATTATAAGGTAAATCTAATCTAGACAATGACTAAAAAGCCCCTGTTACAACAACCAAAACAAGGGATATTTCTGGAACCATTTACTCAAGATTTAAGTTAACCAAGTCCACCTTAGTGGGTCTAATAATGAACCTGTGACCCACATGCCTAAAATAGACTGGGTTCAGGCCACTCTGGGCCTGAACCCAGTCTATGTTGTACACTCCCCCTCATGCTAAGCATAGATATCTTTCATGCACAGCTTGCGAGGATAGACTGGAGTGCGTCCCGTGTGACTCCTTTGGTAAACACATCAGCAAGTTGATCTCCAAGTCAAAGTTAGGGCAAACAAAGCACTGCATATACACTAAACAAGAAAAACAACTAACAAGTGCAATATTATAACAAAACAAAAATAGTTAAACAACCAAATAAGTTAATTACATAATCCCATAACACCAAGGTCTGTGTGAGAGAGAGAGCAGGAGACAGAGAGTGAGAGAACAGAGAGGGCGGGAGACAGAGTTGAGAGAGAGAACAGAGAGAGTGGGCGGGAGACATGGAGTTGCGAGAGAGAACAGAGAGAGTGGGCGGGAGACAGGGAGTTGAGAGAACAGAGAGAGTGAGCGGGAGACAAAGAGTGAGAGAATGAAGAGAGTGATAGAGTGAAGGCGAGGGAGCGACCGAGAGAGAGAGTAAGAGAGTGGAGAGAGCGCGAGACAGAGAGTGAGTGAACAGAGAGAGATAGAGTGAAGACGAGAGTGGCAGGGGGAGAGAGAGTGACTGGGTGGGAGTCGGACTGTGGGAGAGGGGCAAGAGGGGCTCGGCCCCTCCCTCTCACTGTGAGGGAGATAGAGAGGGGAGAGAGGGAGAGTGGCAGAGGGAGAGAGAGTGAGCGGGTGGACTGTGGGAGAGGGGTTGAGCCCCCCTCCGTGTGTGCCTGCGTGAGAGAGAAAGAGGGAGTGGAGTGGAAGAGAGAGAGAGAGGGAGATGGAGACGGCAAGAGGGAGTTACCGGATGCTCGCCGCTCGTCGGACGCCGCTCGCCGCTCACCGGACGCCGCTCAGCTGCTGCCGCTCGCCGCTCAACTGCTCGCGTCATTGGAGGGGGAAACGATAGGTTGGAGACGGGATGCGAGCAAAACTCTCGCGAGTTAAAAGGATCTGGTTCTTTGTAGCTAACGGATATTCTGACCCGATACGCGGATCCGAGCGGGCGGGCAGGCGAGGCGCGCGAGGCGCGGGCGAAGCGTTCGCCTCCGCGACCGCGACGGTGCGAAGCGGCCTGCCATCGCCTCGCCCCGCCTCACCGCCTAGGCGAGCGCCTAGGCGCGCTTTAGACTACACAGGTAACCAGTCGTGCTTTATATCGATCAATTAACCCATCTGGCTTGCACTTGATGGTGAACACCCACTTGGAGCCGACCAACTTCTTTCCCTTTGGAGGATCCATAAGTTCTCAGGTTTTATTTATTTTTTTGGTAATGCTTTCATCTCCTCATCCATTGCACACAGCCATTGAGGATCCCTTCCAACTTCTGTAAAGGACTTGGGAACAAAGACAGAAGATAATAAAGTGACAAAAGCATGATAGAAAGGAAACAATTTTGAGTTAGTGACAAACTTTGAAATATGATGTTTTGTACACTCTACAGTACCTTTCCGAAGAGCAATGAGTAAATCAAGGGCAAGAGGCTCAACAAATCTTGGACCTACAGATTCGGCAAGATCAAAAAAAGGACATTCCACAGGCTGGTCTGCCACTCCTTTCGGCCGTCTAGAGTAGGTGATCAACTCTCGGGGTGGCTCACTAGTACCAGGATGATCCCTAGATTTAAGTGATGATTCTCCTATGGCACCAGTTTGAGAAGACAACTCCTGACACAATAAAAGAGGAGTCGTCTGAAAATGCAACTCAGAAGTGTGAGAAATGGGATAACGCTCCCCCTAAGAGGGAGCCTGGGGAATGAAGTAAGACTCTCACTAAAGGTGACATCCTAAGAGGGAGCCCGGGGAGTGAGGTAAGACTCACTAAAGGTGACATCCTTGATGACATACTTCTGGTTAATCTTAGGGTCAAAACATCTTTACCCCTTTTGAGTTGGAGAATAGCCCAGAAACACACCTTTTATAGCACGAGGGTCAAGTTTGGTAGATCCTAGTCAAAGACAATGAATGAAACACAAGCAACCAAAGACTTTAGAAGGTAGAGAAAACAAAGATCGACCAGGGTATAGAAGTGAAATGGGATCCCCAAGTCCAATCACTCTGGATGGCATTCGATTGATGACATAGGCAGCAGTAAAGACTACCTCACCCCAAAGCCTTTTGGGAAGATTGTGTTGAAAAAGAAGAGCCCTCGCCGTCTCTAGTAAGTGTCTATTTTTTTCTTTTACCACCCCATTCTGTTGACGAGTGTCTCCAATAAGTGTCTACTTTTTTCTTTTAGCCACCCCATTCTATTGACTGGTGTAGGCACAAGAAGATTCATGAAGAATTCTTTCTATTCAAAGAAAAATTCAATATTTCTTGCAAGAAACTCTTTCACATTATCAGATCGAAACACTTTTATCCTTTTTTAAAACTCATTTTCTATCATTTTACAAAAGACTTCTATCACCCTTGGGAGTTCTTCTCTTGATTTCAGCAAGTAAATCTGAGTGCAATAAGTATAGTCATCAAAGAAGCTCACGAAAGAGCAAAAATCATCCAGAGAAGGAACGGCAGGGGGTCCCCAAACATCAAAGTAAACAAGCTCAAAGAAACTGAACTTTTATTCATTGAAGTTGGAAATTGGGTACAACATTATTTTGAAGATTGACAAACATGACAACTAAGTGACTCTAAAAGTCACTTGATCAAACAATGTACGAAACATGACTCTCAAGGACCTAAAAGAAAGATGACCAAGATGGGAGTGCCACAGTTGAATCTCCTTTATTTGATAGTCCACATCTCTACCAGCATTGGAGCTAAGAGTTGCACCCTTTCCTGGTTCAAAGTAGTAGAGACCTCTTACTTCACGTCCAGTCCCAATGTTTGGCCTTGTGTTCAGGTCCTAGAAGACACAACAGTCAGGGCAAAAGGTCACCGAACAGTTCAAGCATTTGGTGATGCTGGTTGCAGATAAAAGATTCATAGACAGTGTGGGAACATGGAAGACAAAGGACAAGATAAGATGACTATCCAGTTTAACATTGCCACGGCCTACGACAGTGGCTTTTGAACCATCTGCAACAATCACTTTATCTTCGCCAAATGCAAGAGAGTAAGAATAAAACTGAAAAACCGGTGATCTGTTGCGCATGAATCTATAAACCAAGGAGAATGAACCTGAGGAGCAGAAGTTGTGCTCAGTGTGATACCAGCAATACCTGACATTGGACAAGTGGATGAGGGTATGGAAAGACTAGTTCTGAGCTGTGACAAGAGCTTCTGGGGTTGAGCAATGTCCTGTGAGGACATCCCCAAAAAAGTCGAACATGAGGAACTCACTGATCCATGATCATGGGAAGGAGCTAATTGACCCCTTACAAGGTGAGATGCAATTGCACTGCCCTTTGGCTGCTGCCCCTTCACATTCCTAAACTTCATAGTTTTTTTCTCAAGGTGCACGTCCTAACAATCATTAACAGAGTGATTCTCACGACCATAGTGACTGTAAACCCTACCTGTCTTTGTTTTGTCCTTATACTAAATTGGCATTCCTCTTCCACCTTTCTGTCCAGCACCTACTCGGGTTGAGAACTCTCCAACACTTGGTCCATTTGATGGTCTGGCAAAGTCATTCATTGCTCTTCTGCGGCTATCTTCATTCAACACTATGAAGTACACCGATTCCAATGAGGGACATGGGTCCATGCTCAAAATCTGTCCCCTTAAGAGTTTCAAATTCTGGGTTAAAACCAGCCAAGAATTTGAACACTCGTTGAACATACTTCAAATGCTTCTTCTGGTCTTCTACACAAGACCAGTCATCAATAGCATAGCAGTCTAGTTCTTACCATTTGCTTCTGAGAGTGTCAAAGTAAGCAGTGATGATAGGCTTCCCTGTTTCAGATCATGTACTTCATTTGTCAATTGATACACCTGGACAATATCTTGTTTCTGGACGAGCATTTGTGCTAGAAGTGTCCACATCTCTCTTGTAGTCTTATGTGGAAGAATGATTGGCTGAATTTCAAGACCCACTGAATTCAAGATCTAGGACATAACTATGCTATTTTCCAAGTGCTATTTGTCGTATTCTGGATCTTCTAGAGTCAACTTCTTTATTTTTCCACTGATGTACCCACTCTTGCTATGGCCAGCAATGTAGATTTCTGCAGCCACTGACCATCCCATCTAATTCTTTTCATTTAACTTCATAGGTGTAATCTGAAGAGAAATGTTCTCGCTGGCCATAGGAACAATAGAGGTATCTTCACCTCTAGAGAACTTAGAGCTGGCTTCAGACTGTGTAAGTCTGACATTGATGCCCAACCTCAGTGAATACACAGGTACCGATGCAGAACGGAGTGTCCCTCCCCACTTTGCCGATTTTTTTGTTTGTTTTCTCACACTCCAAGAAGAACAGCAAACTTCAGCTTGGTACAGCAAAAAGAGGTGTACACAGTGGCCCCTTTTTTTTCGTTTACACCCACATTGTGCAACAGTACTCTGCTATACCTTGCAGCCGCACTGGCCAACAATACCCCACTATACCCTGTGGGCTCCGTTTGATTAGACACCCACTGGATAGCAAAACCCTACGGCCTGTTGCATCAAAGAAAGGGAGACTCCCCTTTGCACTTGCCTTAAAAAAGGAAGAACAGCGTGCTGCATTCTGTTACAGCAGAGAACAAGGTTGACCGCTGTTGAAACAAAAATTGGGGGGGGGGGGGGGGAGAACCTACCCAGGCTCACCCCCCCTCTCTCAATTCACCCATTGGGCCGCCCAGATAGGTGCCCCTTGGAGCCGGGGAACCTATCCGGACCGAATAGGTCTCTTTGGGACCTATCTGGTCCCATTTATATCCCCCACTTGTTATTTTTTTTATAAAAAAAAGAAGGGGGGAGGCCTATCTGGCCCAAATAGGTCCCCCTTCGTCCGGATAGGTCCCCCAAAAAACATATCCGGTCCCATTCCTCTCCCTCTCTTTTAATTTAAAAAAAAAAGGTGGGGGGTCGGAACCTATCCAGACCGGATAGGTCCCTCAAGAGACCTACCCGGTCCCATTCACCCTCTCACTCTCCCGTCTTTTTCTCTCCCTCTATTTAAAAAAAAATAGGGGGGAAGACCTACCCGGACCGGATAGGCTCCCCAAGCAACCTATCGGGCAAGATAGGTCTGCCCAATGACCTATCCGGTCCAGATAAGTCCACCATAAGGTGTAACTTCTCCCTAAGCCAATAAATAAGCCCCATGGGCCCCATTACAACATGGGACTGAACACATGGAGAACAGGGAGGAAATCTCTGGAGCGCGGATTTGCGTCTTGTGCTTTGTGTGCCTCTGTCAAGGAGGGTGGGCTTTGTGCCTTGTGTGCCTCCACCAAGGGGAGATTTGTGCCTTCACCCTTGTGTTATTTTTGAAGCCCAACAAGGGCATGTTGCATACAGGGTTTACCAAACCGAGACGGGACGGGCCGAACCGCCCGTCCCGTCCCGTCCCAGCCACAGACGGGACGGGACGTTTTATATATTATTTTAATTTTTTATAATAAATTTATTTTGTAAGTCAGTTGGTTAAGAGTATGACCGTTTATTGTGAGGCCTTGGGTTCGAAACTCGGCTGTCACGCGTGTTTTTGGTTTGATTTTTTTGAAAAGTTAAAAAAAACGTTTAAAACACACTGCTGAAGCTGGGATTCGAACTCAGACACACCGGTTTACATCGCACACAACTAACCAACTGAGCTAAAATTTTATTCGAGTTATATTATTCCATTACATATATATATATTATAGTTTGCCATCTCGGTACGCACCGGTACAAACCTGTACCGTCCCATCTCAGGCCGTGACCGGGACGGACGGGACGACAAACCCTGGTTGCATATATGCCTGTGTTTGCATAAATACCCCTGTTCAAACTGGACATTACCAAAATGCCTTTGGCCTGTCCAAAATTACACAAATGTCTTTGTTCAGTCTAGATATTATGAAAATATCCCTGATTTGTCTAAAATTATAGAAAAAAACCTATTAAGTCCAAAAATTACAAAAATGTCTTGGTATGTCAAGAAATTTAAAAAATCACTATATTGTCTAAAAATTACACAGATACCCTTGTGTTATTCAAAAATTATCAAAATATCCATGAACCTTCCAAAAATTATTAAAATGCCCCTGAAGTTCAAAAATTATCAAAATACCCCCAGTGTTCAGAAATTATCAAAATACCCCCAGAGTTCAGAAAATATCAAAATACCCTTGAACTTCCCAGAAATTGCAAACAAATGCTGGCCCATCCAGAAATTGCATAAAAACTCTGAACATTGCAGAAATTGCACAAAGTTGTTTTACCCCGAAGATCCCAAACTACCCTTGTCCAAAGTCACGCCTCCTGCACGACTTAGTGGAGCGGGACCATGCCACTTCTCTGAAGCGATGTGCGCTCTCTTGAACATTGCTTTAGGCTGACCAGGAACTGTCAAACTCAAGAATCCTGATGCTCAGGAAAATTACGGGAATACTCTTGTTGGCATTAAATTGCAAATAAACTCTAGAAAGTCAAGAAATGGCAGATAAGCTTAGGGAAATCTCGAAACTGCAAATAAATCCTGAAAAATCAAGAAATGGCAGATAAACCCAGAGAAATCCCAAAATTGCAATTAAGCCCTGGACAGTCAAGAAATGATAGGAATGTCCAGAAAATCTAGAAAAATTGCAAATATACTATAGGAAGTCAACAAATGACATAAATGCCCAGAAATGTCAAGAAATGACATAAATGTCCCAGAAAATCAACAAATGACAAAAAGATCCAGGGAAATCAAAAAATTACAGAAATACCCTAAGAAGTTAAGAAATAACAGAGAAGTTCAGGAAAATCGAGAAACTGCAACTATGTCCTGAAAAGTCAAGAAATGACAAAAATGCTCTAGAATGTCAAGAAATGACATGAATGCCTTAGAAAGTCAAAAAATGACAGGACTATCCTGAAAAGTCAATAAATGACAGAAAATACCCCAGAATATCAAGAAATAACGAAAATACCCCAAAATGTCAATAAATGACGGAATATCTCAGAATGTCAAAAAATGACAGAAATGTCCTAGAGGGTCAGAAAATGACAGAAGCATCCCGGATAGTCAAGAAAAGACAGTGATGTCCAAGAAATCAAGAAGTTGTAAATATATCCTAGAAAGTCAAGAAATGACAGATAAGTGCAGGAGAACCAAAAAACTACATAAATACCCAGAAAGGGTCAAAACTGCAGAAATACCAAGAAAATGTCTTGCAAAAATACCTAGGAAGGGTTAAAAATTGCAAAAAATACCCAGGAAGAGTCAAAAACTACAGAAACACTCAGAAAGGGTCAGAATTACAGATTACCCAAGGGTCTGATCACGATGAAACTCAATTCAACGGCCAGATCTTGACCAGAAGCAAATTCAACGGTCCGATCATAACCGAGAGTAAATCTAGCCATCCAATTGAGGACAAAAGCAAATTCAATGGTCCGCTAGAGGCCAGGAGCAAATCCAATAGTCTGATGGTGACCAAAAGCAAATTCGGCAATCTAACCATCAACCGAAACAATCCAAAGATCCATGTGTAAATAAAGGCCTACTAAATGATCAAATGGCGACTAGATGTAAACCCGAAGACCCGATTACATAATTAGGGCCAAATGTAAAGATCTCAAGAGACCAATTGTAATCAAAATTCCATATATTGAAGGAATGAAAGTCTTTCGAGTTTCCTGCAAGAGTATGTTTCTAATGAATGATCATCAAATATCATATCCATCAAACAAAACCCATAATATCACAATGGATATTATAGAAGCTAAACGTGTTCTTTGACAGTTAATCAAGGATATTCGAACTTTATGTCGATATAAATAAACAATGACTGCGGTCGGTGGAGAAATGTTCAGTACCTGAACCCTAAATCATTTGATAAACCAAATCCACGAAATTAAAAATGTGCATGCTATTTAAAAAGCTAACAAATGTGCATTTATGTTCAACAAATGAACAATCTTATATTTTTATGTGTTAAATAAACTAGCACGCCCAGTGGGATATTTCCTACCCCTCATCTCTCTGTCAAAGAAAATCATTTCCTCTATTAAGGTTGTGATAACTCCTGCATACTCTTGCAAACAAAACTCAAAAAAAAATGGTGACAAGGACTGTTGTTACCTAGGGGCTTCTTGTTGTCGCAAACCACGCCACATGTGGCTACTAGGCTTCTTCGGCAAACTACCTGCAGTCGTCGAGTCATACTTCCTTTTTAGGGTAGACCTTGCTACTAAAGCTTCCCTGGCCGTTCTTGTTGCCACCGGGGGCATCAAAATGAAGGCTTCCATCCGAAGCCTAAATGCCAAAACAAAATATGTCCAAAGTAGTTCCTACTAGAAGGGAGGGCAACACTGCTACTGCTATGGCAATAAACCTACTATGGCCATGACTGTTGAAACTGCACCGACCATAGCTACTTGTCACAGCCGGCATGTCCAGCGACGTCCGCATCACCCCGACACGTGACCCTGTCTTTCTTCTTTATGTAATTACTGTAGTATATGAGGTTTTAGGCTTTTTGGCCCTCTCCAGGGTATGTTTTATGTTCTGGGGTGGCTGAGGTCTAGATCTTCTTAAAGTACATTAAGGGTAGAAGAACTTGGGCTCGATCAAGTGGGGTCACAACCAGCCAGCTGTCCGTTGCTGTCCATTTTCACCCAAGCCTATTCCCCTGAGTCGTCCACCTTCCTGTACATCCTTTCAAAGTAATACAAATCATCCTTAGCCGTTGGCTAACTCTTGTGTCTCTTCGTAAGGGTTGCTTGCCTTGTATCGCATTGTGCAGGTTGGGCACCGCTGTGCATCAATTGACTAGCCCGTGTGCGAGGCTTGTGTAGGTGCCACACGGCCCAACAAGTTGGTGCCGTGACAAGTGGTATCAGAGCGAGACAACGAGGCAAAGAAGAGTGCGGCAAGGATGGTTGTAACCCGATCTGGTGGGCACACAGAATCCGCCGAGAGAGCGCTATGGGTGATTCCACCGTTCCCACAACGGCGGATTTGTCCCACCCCGCTCGCGAGGAATGACACAGCGGGGAGTTTGCTGGTGATGATGGCAAGGTGGCTCAACAACTTGAAGAACCCTCCACGCACGTGGACTCCCTAGAGCGGTCCAAGGTTATGGTAGCAGAAGCGATGGAGTCGCAGGAAGACCAAATAAAGGAGGTGGTCGAAAACACCTCCGGATTTGTGGAGAAGATCCGCAGCGCCATGAAGATCTTGCAGGCACGACTTTAAAAAATAGCCTCGCAGGTCTCAGTGCTCACTAAGGCCATTGCCTCGAGCACCAACAACCATCATGAAGGCTTTGGGCGGGTTCGTGTTCCTGAACCGCAAAGCTATGAGGGTGTGTGGGATGCAAAAGAGCTCCAAAACTTCTTGTTTGACATGGAGCAATACTTCCGTGCCGTACGACCCAACTCAGAGGAAAAGAAAATCTCAATCGCTACCATGCATCTGAAGGGCGATGCCAAGCTATGGTGGCGTATGAAGTTTGAAGACATCTTGGCCGAGACTTGTTCTGTGGATAGCTAGGGCGAATTGAAATAAGAGTTGAAGGCTCAATTCCTCCCAGAGAATGTGGAGTTCATGGTTAGGAGGAACCTTCGAAACTCCGCCACACCAACTTTGTCCAGGAGTATGTTAAGTGATTTGCTGCCCTCATGCTGGACATTCGAGACACATCTGAAAAAGACAAGTTGATCGACTTTGTTGAAGGCTTACAACCTTGGGCCTGAGATGAGTTACTTCACAGGGAGGTGAAGGATGTGGCTGCAACGCAGGCCATTGTCAAGCGCCTAGATCAATACTCCCGATCAGGGGAGCCCCAGCCACTAAAGAAACCCTTCTCCCGTGAAAGCAGCGAGCTGCGAGCTTGCTCCCTCTAGCAGCTACTGAAAGGGCAGCAATGCCGGCCAACCACTTTCACAGGCAGAAGCGGCAGTAACCTATCATTTAACAAGTGGAAGTCTGGATCTAATAGCAAGAATTGGATGCCATCCAGCAAATTTTCGCGGGAGGAGTCTCAAGACACTCATCATTGTATCCTTTGTGGGGGGGCCCATAGGGCTAGAAGCTGCCCGGAACGGAGCCTCGATGCTATGCAAGCGGCTCCCATGAGGCACGATGCTTTGGAGGAGACTGTCAGTTACGAAAAACCCCCAAGGGACGAGCAAGAGGCGCCCAGAGTCGGCGCGTTGCAACTCTTACATGCCATCAAGGCTCAAGTGGGGGAGAAGGCCAAGAAGGACCCTCACACCAACAACCTCATGTACATGGACGTCCACCTCAACAGACGGCCTGCGCATGCCATGGTGGGCACAGGAGTCACTCACAACTTCATTTCTGATCGAGAAGCAGGCTACTTTGGCCTCACCTTGGTGAAGGACTCGAGCCACATGAAGGCAGTGAACTCCGAGGCCTGTCCAACCTCAGGTGTTGCCAAAGGGGTCCGATTACAAATTGGCTCATGGTCCCCAACTAGTGACTTTCTTGCGGTGCCCATGGACGATTTCCAGTTGATCTTGGGCATGAAGTTCCTGCAAGGGGCCCGTGCAATGCCCATGTCATTTCTTAACTCGTTGTGCATGATGGGCAATGAGTCACCCTATATGCTACCGATGTCTAGAAAGGCCGGCCACGGGGTTGGTCTCCTCTCCGCTATCCAGGTGAATCGTGGCTTGCAGAAGGGCAAACCTACATTCTTGGTGGCACTCAAAGCTTCAGAGTTGTCGGTAATTGAGTGCCCCATACCACAGCTCATAGCTGGAGTACTAAAGGAGTTTGAGGAGGTAATGCTGCCCGAGCTGCCAAAGTCCTTGCCACCTCGACGCGCCATCGACCACAAGATTGAGTTAGTACCAGGGGCTCAACCACCAGCCCGCTCACCATACCGCATGTCTCCTGCGGAATTGGCTGAATTAAGAAAGCAGCTAAATGAGATGCTGGGAATCGGCTTCATGCGCCGTACCAATAGCCCCTTTGGAGTGTCGGTCCTCTTTCAGAAGAAGCATGACGAGAGCCTGGAGATGTGCATGGATTATCGTGTCTTGAACAAGCTCACCGTCAAGAACAGGCATCATCTTCCCCTCATTGTTGACTTGTTCGATCAACTAGGGAGTGTCAAATATTTCACTAAGCTAGATCTGTGATCTGACTATTACCAAGTCCATATTGCTGAAGGTGATGAGCACAAGACTGCATGTGTAACCCGCTACGGGGCCTTTGAATTTCTGGTGATGTCATTTGGCTTAACTAATGCCCTGGCGACCTTTTGCAACCTAATGAATGACTTGTTCCACAATTTTCTCGACAAGTTTGTGGTCGTCTATCTTGACGACATCGTGGTCTATAGTCAGACACTAGAGGAACATACTGCCCATATTCGAGCGGTCTTCCAAGTGCTTCACGACAATCACCTCTTTGTGAAGAAGGAGAAATCATTTGCCCCAATTCGCATCAAATTTTTCAGGCATGTTATCGGGGGTGGTAGCATTCAAATGGACCAAGATAAGGTCCGAGCCATCCATCAATGGAAGGCCCCAACGAATATAAGTGAGCTTTGCTCAATTTTAGGCCTTGTGAACTATTACCATCGTTTCCTTGTAGAATACTCTCAGAGGGCGGCTCAAGGAAATTACACATACCAGATATTACAAAAATATCCCTGGTATGTCTAAAATTACACAAAAACCCTTGCTCAATTCTAATATTACAAAATATCCCTGATCTATGCAAAATTATGCAAATACCTCTAGACTTCTCCATAAATTGCAAGCAAATCCCTACTCACGAAAAAATTACAAATAAACTCAGAAAGGGTCCAAAATTACAAATAAATCAAGAAAGGGTCCAAAATTATGGAAATACCCTAGAGGGGTCAAAAACTACAAAAAATACCCAAGATGGGTCCAAAATTGCATAAATACCCAAGATGGGTCCAAAACTACAAAAATACCCTGGAAGGCTCAAAAACTACAAAAATACCTAGGATGAGTCCAAAACTACAAAAATATCCTGCAAGGGTCAGAAACTGCAAAATACCCATAAGGGGTCCAAAACTGTAGAAATATCCTAGATCAGAAACTACATAAATACTCTGGAAGGGTCAGAAACTGTAGAAATACTCTGGAAGAGTCAAAACTGCAAAAATACCCAAGATGAGTCCAAAATTGCAAAAATACCTAGAATGCTTAAAAATTACATAAATACTTTGGAAGGGTCAAAAATTGCAAAAATATCCAGAAAGGGGGTTAAAATTTGCAGAAATACCCAAGAAGGATCAACATTGTAGAAATACTCAAGAAAAATCAAAATTATATAAATACCCAGAAAGGGTCAAAACTGTAAAAATATCCAAAAATGGTCAAAAAAATCACAGACGTGCCCAAGAAGGGTTCAATCATGATGAAACTCAAATTCAACGGCCAGATCTTGACCAAAAGCAAAGTCAACAGCCCGATCGTGGTCGGGAGTAAATCCAGTCGTCCTATTGAGGACAAAAGCAAATTCAACGGTACACTAGAGGTTAGGAGCAAATCCGATAGTCTGATGGCGGCCAAAAGCTAATTTAAAAATTTGATCGTCTACGGAAGTAATCCAAAGATCCAAGTGTAAGCAGAAGCCTACTCAATGATCAGATGGCGATCGGATGTAAACCCGAAGACCCGATTATATAAGCGGGACTCAATGTAAATGTCTCAAAAGACCAATTGTAACCCAAACTCTATGTTCAATGAATGAACGTCGTTGAGTTTCTCGCAAAAGTATGTATTGGACGATCGTCAGGATCATATTCATTAGACAAAACCCACAATATCACAACGGATATTGTAGAGGCTAAAGGTGTTCTTTGATAGTTAATCAAGGGTATTCAGATTTTATGCCGACGTAAATAAACATTGACTGCGGTCGATGGTGAAATGTCCCATACCCGAACCCTAAATCGTCTGATAAACTAAATTCACAGAATAAAAAATACGCATGTTATTTAAATAGCTAACAAATGTACATTTAATGTTCAACAAATGAACTTATCTTTCTTTTTTAAATAGTTATGTGTTAAACAACGGACAAATGCGAGGCAGCCTTTCAAGAGTTAAAAGGGCCATCATGAAGGAACCTGTGCTACGCTTGCCAGACTATGGCAAGCCCTTTAAGGTGCACACTGATGCATCTGACTTTGCCATTGTTGAATCCACAAAACCGCGGTGTTGAGATACACAGGCCCAGGGTCATAAACACATGAACCACAACCCATTTAACCGATATGGGACTATTGCCCAGGGACTATGCCCAAATTCCAACACTCCCCCTCACGGCCAAGATGGGCCGTGGAGATTAATTGGATGGAGGTGGCAAGATAAGAAATATATGGGATTGGGCCAAGACCATGCTCTGATACCATGTTGAATCCACAAAATCGCAGTGTTGAGATACGCAGGCCTAGGGTCATAAGCACATGAACCACAACTCATTTAACCAATATAGGACTATTGCCCAGGGACTATGCCCAAATTCCAACAGCCATCAACAGGGTCCTTGTGCAAGAAGGACACCCGGTGGCGTATGAGAGCCGGAAGCTTAGCGACACTGAAAGGCGTTATCCGGACACAAGAAGAAGATGGCAGCCATAGTTCATTGCCTTCGAACTTGGAGACATTATCTTCTGGGGATCAAGTTCGTGGTTAAGACGAACAATGTAGCTCTTTGCTACTTCCTAACTCAGAATAAGGTTTCCCCAAAATAGGCTCGTTGGTTGGACTTGTGGAATTGGATTTGATGTATCAACCTGGAAGGCAGAACCATGTGGCTGATACACTTAGCCAAAAGGTTGAGTTGTCAGCCTTGCAGGGACAGAGGCAACAAACAGCAAGCCTAACACAACCAAGCCTCTGGAACCGGATTCGGGAGGCGATGGATGAAGACCCCTTTGCCTGCAACTAGGTGGGCATGGCAAAGAATGGCAAGACGCGCTTTTGGCACCGTGACAGGATACTTTTCACAACATGTGGCCGCATTTTTATGCCCCAAGCTGAGGACCTGAGAAGAGACCTTATCAAGGAGTGTCATGACACTCTCTAGGTGGGTCATCCAGGTATGAGGCGCACCTTCGCCCTGCTACAACGCCATTACTATTGGCCCAAGATGTGGGACGATGTTGAGCAGAACGCCCTCACCTGTCTCATCTGCCAACAAGACAAGGTAGAGTGCTCCAAGCCAACGGGGTTGCTCGAACCCCTGCCTATACCACGGCGACCTTGGGAAAGCATTCAATGGACTATATCCTCGTAGTGGTGGATCGCTTCTCCAAATATGCCACTTTCATTCCGGCCCCACTGCACTGCACAACTGAAGATGCTACTCTTAAGGTATGTTGTGAAGTATTGGAGAATACCGCAGAACATAGTGAGTGACCGGGACCCGTGCTCCTTGGGCCAGTTTTGGACGAAGCTATTTCGTCTGCTCGAATTAAAGCTTTACTTCTCCTCCAACTTTCACCCCCAGTCAGATGGCCAGACATAGAGGACAAATGCCCTATTGGAGGAATACTTGCGGCATTTCATCAATGCAAATCAGAAGGATTGGGTTGAGTTGTTAGATGTCGCCCAATTCTCCTTCAACCTCTAGAAAAGTTTTGTTACAGCGAGCCCCTTCGAGCTCGTAATAGGATAACAACCGAAGACCCCCGATGCTACTGTTATTCAATGAATCAATATGCAGGTTCAAGCCCAGCAGCATTCAAAATGATTGAAGACTAGCACCAACAAAGAGACTTGGCACGCACTTGCTTGGAGAGCGCCGCACGAAAAATGAAGAAGTGGGCAAATGAAGACAAAAGGCTAGTGGAGTACCAAGTGGGTGACCGTGTGATAGTGAAGTTGATCCCTGCACAACACAAGTTCACTCGCAAGGTGCACAAGGGTCTTGTTCGAAGGCCTGTTCCTCATTATCGAACGGGTGGGCAAGGTGTCGTACAAGGTGGAGCTGCCACCTTGGCTCTATATCCATCCAGTGTTCCATGCTAGCTATCTCAAGCCCTTCCATGCCGACTGTCATGACCTATCGCGCGGTTTGTCGACACCATCCTTGCGGAGCAGAAACGACCCCTCTCAAATGGCATGGGGCAAATGGAATACCTCATCCTATGGAAAGGGTTGTCAGATTCTAAAGCCAACTGGGAACCTAAAGCTACATTGCAAGAAGATGAAGACATAGTTTGAGCATTCAAGCAACAGTCAACGAGGGTGTCAACATCTTCAAGTGGGGAGCCTGTCATAGCCGACATGTCCAGCGATATCCGCATGGCCCCGACACGTGACCCTTTCCATTTTCTTTATGTAATTACTATAGCATCTGAGGTTGGATGTTTTATGTCCGAGGGTGGCTGAGGCCTAGATCTTCCTAAAGTATAGTAAGGGTAGAAGAACTTGGGTTCGATCAAGTAGGGCCATAGCCAGCCGGCTATGCATTACTGTCCATTTTCACCCAAGCCTATTCCCCTGAGACGTCCACCTTCATGTACATCCTTTCAAAGCAAAACAAATCATCCTTAGCCGTTGGCCAACTCTTATGTCTCTTCGTCTGAGTTGCATGCCTTGTGTCGCATTGTGCAGGTTGGGCGCCGTTGAGCGTCGATTGGCTAGCCCGTGTGCGAGACTTGCGCAGGTGCCGCACGGCCCAACAAGTTGGTGTTGTGACATAATGCTGCCAGGGGCATCGAAGCTAAGGTTTCCATCTGAAGCCCAAGCGCCAACACAACATTTATGCAAGCTGCCTCTATCAACTGGGGGCAATGTAGCAGCCACCATGGCAGAAAACCTATCGCAGCCATATCAAACTCCAGTAAGACTGTTCTTGTCAAGAATCTCAACATCTGGCTCGATGGAGGTGGGCCGATCTTGCTATGGGACTGCCATGTTCCAATTACGTCCACCTCCAACCACTTCGTCATATACATCAAGTTAAGGCGGAGGTGAAAGAAGCCGGCACCTAAGCCTCGAATCAGAAGTGTGCGCACCGGCGGGAAGCCAAAGCCCCTAAGCCTGAGCGAAGGGGCAATCCTATTGCCGCATACATCAAGTGAAGGCAGAAATGAAAGAAGCTAGCACTCAAGTCTCATGATAAGAAGCAAGCATGCCGGCAGAAAGCCAAAATCCTCTAGCCCAAGGGAGGGGGCAATTCTAGTGGAGCGTTGACAACTCCATATCAAGTAAATACGAGTCATCAAGAAGGGGGCCCGTGCAATTAAAAGGACGAGGGTAGGTCAACCACCCAACCGTTAGACCAGCACCAAGCTAACTCCTCGACCACTCTTGCTGTTGTCGGGGGCATCGAGCCCAAGGTTTTCTCTCGAAACTCTGATGTCAACACCATCCATGTTCAAGTTGTTTCTATCAACTGAGGGCAGCGCCGTAGCTGCAATGGTAGAAACCTACAACGGCCATCTCAAATTCTGACAAGACAATTCTTGTCAACAACATCCTCAATCGGCTCGACGAGGGCGAGTCAATCATGCCACGGAATCGCCATGTCCCTTCCATACCCACCACCAACTGATTCAAGTGGAATTTAAGAGGCCCGGCGCCCAAGCCTCAGCTCAAAGGCACGTGCACCGACGGGAGTTGGCCTATAAAGTCTCTTGTTGTCTCTGGTAGGGGGGCAGCTTAGAGTGGCTAGGTGGTTGCTTTTCTCTTTGTTTGCTCCTGGGGCAGAGAGTGGTTTGCCAGCTTTTGTATTTGGGAGTTGGCGGGAGCACTCCCCTCATACTTCTACATTCTCATTTTCTATTTTAGATAAACAGTGGTACTATCCACTTTCAAAAAACAAAAGATGGTGTGCTCATACTTTGAGAAAATTCTTGCTTCATAATTCTATACTCTGACAAAATAATAAACCTGGCTTCACAATTCTATTCCCCGACAAAATAATAAATCTGGCTTCATAATTCTATTCTCTGACATAATTAGAAGTACTAATTTAATACTTATGTCTTGTGTTTGGTTATTTCCTACTTAAGATAGAGACTGCAGGAGTAATCAATCATTTGTGAATTACTAGATCTGACTCTGAAATACAATTGTCAAAGTGAATTCTAGAATTCTCAAATTTGTCATAACATTAGCTGGCAAATTGTATTAATATCCCAACAAGTTTATCCACATGATATGTGAAAATATCATATATCTGCAAGTTATTACCATTTTCAGACAAAAATGTTATATGTATAGCATCATATTTGAAGGCAGGAACTTCCATTAGCCACAACAAAGATAGGGAGTTTGCTGCGGACACTACATGGACTGACAGTGGGTGCAGCCGGTTAAGCACTTCCTCTTCAAAGGATCTCATGGCCAAGCCAACTAAAGAAGCTTTATCTATCTAGTTTTTCAACCACACAAATATTCATGTGATATAGCAGAACGTTCCTGGGGATGTGTGTGGCATGACAACAAACTGACCCAGAACAGGACAAATCACGTTAAGTGCACCTTGATCCCCTGTTTATACACACAGTGGCCACTTCCCTGCATACTGCACAAGAGGCGGAGACAATCCTATGGTCTTGGGCTATCAGAGAGTCAGAGGTCTCAAATGAAGCCATCCATATTGGACAGTCTTGTAACCGCCACCATTCAGAATACAACTATATATGAGACTTGTCCCCCCGCCAGTGGCGGGGTGGACACCCCCCCTCCCCCCTCCTGCGCAGGTGGCAGGAGGGCGCGGGATCGAGCCGGGCCTCCCACCGGGGGGCTCGGCCCCCGCTTTCCCCTCCCCTATAAAAAAAAAAAAAAAAAAAAACTATATATGAGACTATATGGATGGTTTTTCCAAACTCGATTGAAATGAGTTTTTCCTGGGAAGGTGTTGAAATGAGCTAATTTACGGTAACTAATCCATCCAATGAGCATTCACAATCCTTTTGAATCTTGGAATTATATATAGAGTTCTTCACACTAAATTTAATAGCATAATAAGCAGTTTCACAAGTGAGATTACATACTTAAGGCTTACAACTAAGACGACCACACACTCTGAATGCAGTTTAACAAGAAAAAGAAAGTTCAGAAGCAATAATTAATTCCATTATATATAAGAGAATCTGAAAATTAGGATTCCTTCCAACAGTGAATGACAAAAGATTTCCAGAACATCTGTGAGATTATAAAAATGCTTCTTTGACAATTATGTAATATTGTAAACAAATCTTTAATGAACTATGCTAATAATATAGAAATGGAATCAGAACTACTAACCTTCAATGATTTCAGCCGCATAACAAGATCATGTCTTGTAAGGCCATTTGCAGAGTTCACCCTGCAATTGCAAAAGGGCAGGAGAATCAGCAAAGTTATTTCATAACCAAGTAATATCCTTTAATTAAAAGAGTCAGGATATTCTTCTTAGACCTTAGGCTATATCTGGGTTCACTATTGTTCCAATTCATAAGTTTCACTGTTTCTTCTTGCCCAAGATACTTTCGCCACCTCCTCACCATCCACTAGATAGAGGATAAATGTTATCAGAAGATGGGCTCCCAAGAGAGACAGCAGGAAAGGAAGAGCAATGTGGAAAACCATGAAGACACAAACTTACAACTGGATGCGAATAAATAATGGCAAGAGCACGAGCTTGTGCTCGATCATCACCCTCTACTTTAGGTACAGGAAGTGTTTCTGTTTCCTGGATCAGAAGGTGAAAGAAAGAGGAATCCAATAAAATAACCTGCTCTTGATGAACTGTAATCAAGCATAAAATATGCTAGTGTAAGCTACAAAGTACAAACCATGTTTAGAATTAGCCTCCTCAGCAGTCCGTTCACCAGATTGCCTGCACCAGGCCTAAGAGCAATTTTTGCTAGCCTAACATTCTTTAAATTTATAAATAACAATGTATTAGAAACATTCATTATGATTTCTAACATACCAAGAGTCCAAGGCAGCATGATAAATTGATGATAACCAACAACAAGAACAAGTAAGCAAAGGCCCTAAAAGAATTGTGAATATGAAACCAGCACAAAACCAGCCATAAGCAACAGGAACACATCATAAAATGCCTATCAAGGATTATGCTGATGAAGCATGTCATTCTTTTGCAAGGTGACAAAGACTAAAGTACCGAATAACTTTGTGCTAACACTTGAGTCCAGTAAGAAAGAAAGATCATCAGAACATTATTATCAATGTAACTAAACCTTTGACACAATGAGCATGTCATAAGGGCCATGGCCATAACAGAAGAACTCAAATAGAGATTATATTTGATTTACTTGAATAAATGAAACTATGGAGCACGTAAATTAGCCTTGTCTATGTCTCCCAGAACTACATGTATGCTTATATGCATATTTCAGAATTGCACCAAGCCTTCAATAACCAAGTAACCAAATGTACATGCAAAAAGTAATTATCAAAAGAAAACATACTTACCGCAAAAAGAAATTTTCTTTAAATTTTCAATGGATATCTTTTGAGGACTTCATATAGTAATATGCAAAAGATGAAAAGAAGTTGATACTCATACTAGGGTACACCATATACTAAGTTGTCATCCACAACTTTAAACCACACTGGATTCTGGAACAGTTTCTTTAGATGGAGTTCCAGGTCAACTCTTCCATTAACCTTTTATAGAGCTCGCCTCCTTAAGACTCACTTCCAGAAGGAATAGAACGTGATGTTCTTAGGACAGAAATTGGATCAATTGGAACTTACACCTGTCCTGATCTCCATCAACGTCACAAGGAAGAAGAGCAAGCTGAAGCTCAACAGCATCATGCACACCATCATCACCCTTGGCTGCAACAGGTGAAGCCTGCAGACCCCCCTCCCCTCAATAGATAATCTTCTACTCTCTAACATATGTCCAAATTTTTAAACACAGATAGCTTGCACAGCAGATGTTTGTTCTTATGCCTCACTCAAGTATCCCCTTGGAACTCAACGCAGGACGGTCATCCCTGGCTGAAGATGATGCACACCGAGTGAAGATGAAACCAAGTTGGTTGCAACTCAGGCATACCGTACCAGATCAGGGAAAACCCGATCCGGTATGGATCACCGAGTCAGCGAACCCTGGTGCAGTCCTGTGGGAATTTATCTAAACTATCCTTGCTAGATGCAATACAGAAAGTGGATAATACAAAAATTTCATAAAAATGAAATACCAAAAAGGAGATTCAGCATTCAAAAGAACGTGTTTCATCTACTTTAGATCAATCATGCCTGAAAAGCTTGCAATAGATGGACAAAACTCTAAAATGTCCATGCGCAATTGTGCAGTACATAAGTTTTGGGCATACCTCATTAACAACAGCATATGGTGGCATGCCAAGCTTGATAATCTCATAGAAGCCAATTCGAATAATCTAATATCAAAACAACAAATAGATTTAGGTACACAGCAGCTCGACAGATTAGACTATGCATATTTCATTGTTTTCCCCTAATTCTTATCAGCTTCTAAATGCAAGCCTACTCATCATTTTTGCTGTGAAAAGATTAAAAAAATTCAGGAACATGCTGTTCCTAATGAAATGGAGACAAATTTTCAAAAACTTGGAACCTACTAAAATTTGAAATATTCCGCAGAAATTGTCATATTTACAGAAGCTACACCTGCAACAGAAGTGGTTCCATTCCTCTAAATATCCTATCCTCATTGCACAGTGACAATATAAGATGATCGAGGTAGCGCCTCCAGCGAACAGTGCCCCCTACAATCTCTGTAACCTAGAAAGAAGAATTTGAGCAGGAGGCTACATTCATACCAAAGAAGAAAGAGAACTTGTTCATCCCGAGCTTTGAGAAAAAACTAAGAAGACTTTTTAAGTTATACATATCTAGTCACATTGTTGTAATAGAAGTTCAAAGATCTAGTCATGTCATTTACAACAGAATTCCCATCCTTGTATTTACCAGTAGGACTCCTCAGTCATAAGCTTGCAAAGAACATAATAAGACAATTATGCAGAGGTACCTGGCAGTATCATCACAATGAAATTATAGCCATATTTAATAATCCAATTCTTGGTAAGCATATAACCAAAAACATGATCTAGTCTCCAAAGCAATCAAACCCTCTCCCAATTGTTTGTTAGGAAACAAGATTATATTTAGCCTTTTCCTTCTTTTTGGATTATATTTAGCTCTTCTCTTCTGTTTTTCTTGAAAAGCAGATGATATTGAAGTTTACTAACATTATCAAAATTACATATCTGGGAAGGGATTGGGATACTCGGCCTTTCCTTCCAAATACTAAGCAAATACCCGGCCGATCCGCCCGATCCCGGCCTTGGATTGGGATAGGTCAGATCGGGATCGCATCGGACTGACCGAAAACCGATCGGATCAGCCAATCCGATCTGATCCGATTCTGCATTCCTTGCATTATACTATCACCAAGGTAACTGAAGAAACGCATGCATTCAATCAACAGTGCTTCATTGACAAGTCCAAAAAGACATTCTGAAGCTCACACATCTGCAGTTCGCAGATGACATTCCAATGTTCACTTCTGGTGTTCAAGAGAGAGTGATTTTTGAATACTCTGAAAACTCAGACTAGAAAGAGTCGCATGCTTGAAAGTCTGCATTTGATGGAATTCGTATTGCTAAAGAAAGAATGGAATTCTTTGCTGATTCACTGTTTTTTGAGGTCTCAGTCTTTTTCCCATCAGGTATCTTGGGATCCCATGAACAGATGGACTAACCAGAGTGAAGGACTGGAATCCAGAGATTAAGAAATTTGAATCTAGAGTGGAAGGTTGGAAAGCAAAGTTCCTGTCGGCATGGGCTAGGCTGATTATGTCTAAATCTGTCCCGTCCAGCCTAGCAACATATTACCTGTGTGATTTCAGAATTCCAACTACAGAAAAAAAAATATCAAGTCAATTGGAAAATCTTTCTTCTGGAAAGGAGCTGTAGAAGAATAAAGGTTTGCATCGTATGCATTGGGAACTTGGGATAGAGAATGTAGGAACAAGGAACAAGAAGAAGTCAGGTTGGTGAAAGTGAATACTTCATTGATGGCAGTATCGGCCGAAACCGATACGTTTCGGCCGAAACGTATCGGTTTCGGCCATACCCGAAACCGTTTTAGCCCTATTCACTGTAGCGGGCTCGGTTTCGGGTTGGGGTATCGGTTTCGGACGAAACCGATACCCTTTTCGCCCGAAACCATCCGGTTTCGGGCGAAACACGTGAACTCCCTTTGGAGTTCACGTGAAACCCTTCCCCCACCCAGCCCGCGCGCGGAGCAGGAGCAGCAGCCGCAGCCGCCCAGTCCGACGCCGCCCAGTCCGACGCCGCCCAGTCCGACGCCGCAGCAGTAGCCGCCGACGCCGCCCGCCTCGCCTGGCCCGCGCAGCAGCAGCAGCAGCAGGCCAGCGGCCTGCGCGCGCGCCAGCCCAGACCTCCTGCGCCTGCGCGTGTGCAGCCTGCGCGCGCCCGCCAGGCACCAGCCGGCCAGCCCAGCCAGCGCTCCCGCCCGCCCTGCTGCCGCCTGCCCGCAGCCAGTGAGCCAGCAGCCCGCCAGCAGCCAGCCCCTGCGCAGCCCGCCCAGCGGCCCCAGCCCAGCCCCCGACCACCCTAATTAGCTCTAATTAGGGCTAAGTAAGAATTTTTAGATACTTATTTTGTTAAATAATTCTTCTAATTAAGTGAGTAGACTAAATATGTTAGTTAAACCCTAATTAGACTATTAAATTTAGGGCTTTCATTTAATTAGGTTTAATAAGGGTCAATTGAAGTTCAATTACATTTCATTGACTAATTTTAACCTCTATCATGTTGGTAATTTATTTTTTTCAAGGGTGATTAGGCTGAAATTGTAAATTAAACCCTAATTAGACTATTAAATTTGGGACTTTCCTCTAATTAGGTTTAGTAAGGTTCAATTGAAGCTCAATTAAGCTTCATTAATTAATTTGGAGCTCTATCATGCTCGTAATTAATTTTTATGATGGGTGATTAGGCTAAATGTGTTAATTATGCCCTAATTACAGTATTAAATTTGGGGCTTTCCTCTAATTAGACTTAATAATGTTCAATTGAAGCTCAATTAAGCTTCATTGACTAATTTGAAGCTCTATCATGCTCGTAATTAATTTTTATGAAGGGTGATTAGGCTAAATGTGTTAATTAAGCCCTAATTACACTGTTAAATTTGGGACTTTCCTCTAATTAGGCTTAGTAATGTTCAATTGAAGCTCAATTAAACTTCATTGACTAATTTGAAGTTCTATCATACTGGTATGCAATTCTTACGGAGGGTGATTAGGCTAAATGTGTTAATTAAGCCCTAATTACACTATGAAATTTGGGGCTTTCCTCTAATTAGGCTTAGTAATGTTCAATTGAAGCTCAATTAAGCTTCATTGACTAATTTGAAACTCTATCATGCTAGTATGCAATTCTTATGAAGGGTGATTAGGCTAAATGTGTTAATTAAGCCTTAATTATACCCTTAAATTTGGGACTTTCCTCTAATTAGGTTTAATAAAGTTCAATTGAAGCTCAATTAAAATTCATTGACTAAATTTAACCTCTTTCATGACAAATCGTCTTTTTTTCATTGTACTTACAAGACATTATCTTTTACTGTCTTAATGCAGCATCATGCCTAGACGTCAACAAACACAGGAGCAGCAAGGGCACGAGAATCCGGGGTGGGCCCACCTGACCTTAGTTGATGCTAAGAGAAGAAAGGTTAAATGTAATTATTGTGGTAGGGAGATGCATGGCAGAATTACCAGAGGAAAGCAACATTTGGCAGGGGTACGAGGAGAGGTGAGACAATGCGACCACTGTCCACGAGAGGTGCGAGAGGAGATGCACCAGTGCCTTCTGGGTAAAAAGGAGAGAATGCAACAAAGGGCTGAAGATGAGGAGGAAATTGCTGAGGCATGGAAGGCATATCGGCCGAAACCGATACGTTTCGGCCGAAACGTATCGGTTTCGGCCGGTACCGATCCGAAACCGCACCTAAATACTGTAGCAGGGCCGAAACTATTAAAAAAATATTTTTTTAATGGTTTCGGACGAAACCGTTAAGGGTTTCGGCCGAAACTGATCTGTTTCGGTCCGAAACTGGACGGTTTCGGCCAAAACCAGACAAGATCATATATATTTTTTAATTTTTTAAAGGGTTTCAACCGGTTTCGGCTGAAACCGATACCAGTACCGAAACCGGTACGTATCGGTTTCGGAACCGGCCGAAACCGGTACCGAAACCGATACTGCCTTCCTTGTGCTGAAGAGAATTCTGACAGAAAGGTTAGGAGAGATGATGATGAGGAAGGCATTGAAGATTCTGATCCGGAGCTGACTGAAGCAAGGGAGCGTGAAGAAGCCGCTCGAAGGAAAGGAAAGGCACCCATGGGTTCAGGAGGGACCTACTCCAGTACAGCTGCACGACGTCCTGACGTTGCTGTCCCGCCCCCGCAGACGTAGAGAACAGGCCCCATGGACAGTTATCTCCACAGAAGGCCCCAGGCTACACAACCTAAGATCAAAAGTGCATTGAGAGGGGTCAAAAAATCTGCAGAAGTTGCAGAGCATGCATTTAAAATCATTTGTAAATGGTTTTTTCATGCAGGTGTCCCTGCACATGCTGCTGAAAGTGAATATTTTCAACCTATGTTGGATGCAATAGCAGATGTTGGCCCTGGCTTGAAGGCGCCGTCACGTCCGGACATATACGGGCGTGGGCTTGAGGCAGAGGTTGAGGAGCTCCATGACTGGGTTCAAAGCTTCAAGCATATATGGATGGAGAGAGGATGCACTATTATGTGTGATGGTTGGACTGGTACCACGAAAAAGTCCATGATTAACTTTTTGGTTTATTGCATCGAAGGTACAATATTTGTAAAATCTGTAGATGCATCAAATTTTGAAAAAACTGCCAATTATTTGTTTCATTTGATGGACAACATGGTAGACGAAATTGGTGAAAAAAATGTTGTACAAGTTGTTACTGATTATGAAGCCAGTTATAAGGCTGCAGGGAGGAAATTGATGCATAAACGCAGACATTTATATTGGCTCCCATGCGCAGCACATTGTCTAGATCTCATACTTGAAGACATAGGGAAGGATAAACATGTGAAGAAGACGGTTGAAAGGGCACAAAAGATTACCCAGTATATTTATGGCCATCCTAGGATATTGAACATGTTCAGGGAGCATGCAAGTGGGGGGCGAGATATTATCCGTGCAGGGCCAACCAGATTTGCTTCAAATTTCATTTCTTTGGAGTCTCTGCACAGGTATACTGTTGAACTCAATTATTACTTCTTTATCCTTATAGTTATGATCCATATTTGATTCAAATTTTATTTCTTTACACAGGTATAAGAATGAGTTGAAAGCTTTCATGCACCACAATACCCTGCGGGAATACATCAACAAGGGCAATGTTGATGCTCAGATGAATTATTTGGATGTCTGTCAAATCGTGGACTACAACAAATTCTGGGGCAAAGTAACACGATACATGAAAGTAGTCACCCCCCTCGTGAAGGTCCTAAGATTGGTGGATGGCGATGACAAAAATGATATGGGATATCTGTATGAGGCCATGGACCGTGCGAAATTGGAGTTGCAGGAGTCGCTTCCCAAAGAATATGCAAAGTGGTGGAAGATTATTGACCATAGATGGGACACCACATTACACCACGACTTGCATGCAGCTGGTGAGTGATTATTTGTACTCATATATTATTGACCATACATTAACTATATACAAATGCATGTTATTTTTTGAACCCTCGATTCATGTACGATGCCAATGCACATGTTGATGTCGAGGTGCTTCAAGGCACTTTAAAAGTCATTTGGTCGTTTATCGAGGACACCAGATAAGAGGCTTCAGGCGGAAGTAGAGGTTAGTATGTTTGATTTCATGAATAAGAGGTATAGAATTTACTTAAGTAGTTATGCTAATCTATTATGTAACTTTTGTAGATGAACAACTATAGAATGAGAACTGGGACGTATTCTGACTCCCAATTGCTATACGCAGTGGGAAGAGTGAGCCCAGGTATACTTCATCTTTGTGCTTTCTTTGCAATTACATCTTCCTTAATTAATTTTTATTTACAACTTATATTTATTTGTTTATGGTTGGTTGGTGTAACAGCTGACTGGTGGATCATGGTGAACAATAGAGAATTTGGCAGTTCTGCATTGGCTTTCATTGCAATCAGGGTGTTAAGTCAAACCACATCAGCAAGCCAATGTGAAAGAAATTGGAGCACGTTCAGCCTTATACACTCAAAGGTTCGCAATCGGCTAAAGGCTAATCGGTTAGAGAAATTAGTGTACTGCCACTACAATATGAGGTTGAGAATAAAGAATATAAGGTTGAGACAACAGCTGCGAGACAAACGCGTCGCCGAGGATGCCGCCGCAGAAATTGATGTGGATGCCTTATTTGATGATGATAATCCCTTGCAGTCTTGGGTGGAGACACGAGAGTAGATTGATGAGCCCGTTTTTGATATTGATGATAGAAGATGGGCAGAGGGCATACTTGATGAAGATGAGCCAAGAGATCCCGAATTTAGAAGAAAATCAAAGAGGGCCAGAGATACTCATGCGCACTAGTCTAGGGTTGTTGATGACACTGAGGAGCAGTTCGAGTTTGAGCCAGCTAGACACTCAGATACAGATAGCAGGTCAGTCACTCCTAGAATGGTCAAGCCACCGGTCTCCTTAAGAAGAAGTACACCAGTGCATGGACAAACTGAGAGCACAAATGCTGCTGCTCAAGAGGACCCGGCAATTGAGCAGTTGAAGCAGATGTATGTGAGGCACAGTGGCACACGCGAAGGGATAAAGGACTCATGTCAAAGATCACCGAAAAATTAGCACCACAAGAAAAAAAAGCATCCCCAAAGGCTAAAAAGCGACTGATTTCTTGTGGTGATGATGATGATGATGGTGATCATCCCGGAGGTGCTGCAGGTGGTACTAGTGCTGCAGGTGGTACAGGTGCTGCAGGTGGTACAGGTGATGCAGGTGCTGCAGGTGGTACAGGTGATGCAGGTGATGCAGGTGGTACTACTGGATACATTCAAGGTCAGCGAGGATATGATTCACCAGATTACGAAGGTGGCCAACAGGAAGCAGCTATTTATGGGTCGTGGAATTATGAACCATCATTCCAGTTCCATCCATATCCGACCAGTTCCTCTTCTCTTTCTCAAGATTCCTATGCTGATATTGGATTCGAATCAAGCCAACCAAACACTCCAAGAGGGATCCAAAGAGGGATGTAGGATTTGGCTACCTCATTGTTTGATTATAGTGAATATAGACCATACATGCAACCTGGTTATGGGTATTGACATCAAGGGCCAGACGATGAGGGAGAAGATTCTTCTAGTAATTATTATCCATATTAGGTAAGAATCAATAAATTTTTGTAACATTTATTTTGTCTAATTTGATTTATTGTACTGCTTGTATTAATATACAATGGAATATTAGTTTAACTTTCACATGTTCAATGTTTGAAGTTCAATGCGTAGTTGTCTACTTCAAGGTTATTGCACTAACTTATATAGTCAAATGCATGTGTAATAGTTGTTATGATTTTAAGTGTTCATTTATATTTTTTATGATTTTTGGAGTGATTTTTTAGAATTAATTTGATTTTTTTGAACCTTTAAAATGGGTTTCGGCCGGTTTCGGCCGAAACCGAAACCGATACCGATACCGAGTCGTATCGGTATCGGACTCGGCCGAAACCGAGTCCGAAACCGAGTTTGCCATCCTTGGAATACTTTCAAGAAAGTCTTAGTTGCTAAATAGTTGTGGAGATTGAGTGAAGATGAAATGTTATGGTTTAAATAATCAGGAAAAAGTATTTCAGAAATTGTTGTAAATGCTGTGCCTGCATCCAGCTAATTCTTGTGTTGTTCCCTCTATAGAAAAAAATTGTGAAACTTACTGACTATCTTGAAGCTTCTTCTGCGCTCCGGATTCCCAAGACACAAGATTCTACAAGGATAAAATGGTGTTCAGATTATCGACTAGCAGAATTTTTTAGTGAGATGTAGACCTATCTATTGACAAAGGAAGCTCTACCTAGCAGTGTATGGATTGCAGAAGAACTGAAGGTTGGCAGGTCAAGCTAAGAAGGAATCCAACAGAGTTTAAAATCAGAGATTTATCCAAAATGTCAAATGTCCTCTCGAACTTCAGTATTGCAAATGACAGAAGAGACCAAGGAAATGGCAAGAAAACAAGAGGTCACTTTTATGTTAGTTCCTTCGTTAGATTTTCTGATGCTGGAGGATGTGGGGTCTAGTGGAGTAATTTTGTTTGGCATAAGGTTTCCCCAACAGAGATTAACATTTTCCAATGGAAAATGATACTCAAGAGGTTGTCGACCATGGACAGAATTAGATTGCTCAAGAAGAATCAAGAATGTCAAGACAAGGTACAGGGTCTGCGATTCTCAACATGAATCCCGGAATCACTTGTTTGCCACCTGTGGTAACATCATTAGTTCAACTGAGTGGAAAAATTTAGCAGTAATTCTTTAAGGTGATTGGAGGGATAATAAAGATATAGAGGACCATATCAGGTGGTTTTCAACCACTTGACTTTGAAAAGAATTGGTGGATTGCCGTGTTCAATACCGTGACATAGGCCATGTGGTAGAAACATACAAAGAGAAAGTTCAGAGAAGGGTTCTGCATTAGGGGAGTTCATAGTTTGGTTTAATTTGGTTTAAGAAAATATCTTTTAGAAACCAAACCAAATCAACTAGATGTCAACCGAAACGAACCAAACCAAAATAGTCCATTTTGGTTTAACCCGTATTAGTGGGACCCTAAGACCCCAACTCCCAAGCAGACCTTAACAACCTGTCAACCTATGGAGCCAAGAGTAGATTTTAAAGTTTTGATCTCAGCCGTTAGATGAAGGATCGAGGATCAAGGGTTCTTGTTAATTTAAATCTGGGATGACTATATTACCCCTAACATTCTAGTCATATACTTGAATATACAGAACAACCCACAGTCCCAGCTTTGATAGCGAGTTAGTCCGGATTTAACCCTGGGTTAACTCTTTTCTTGCTTTGATTGACCGATTCCCAAACCCGGTTAGAACAGAGACAAGTTTGGGATGACTCTGGGTTTACTAACCCGGCTGGAGAGGTGGGTTAGGTTAACCCGGCCATGTTCTCAAACCAAACTGGGTACAAGTGAGGTAATGTAGCCCGGGTGAGTTAACCCGGAAGAAGGTTATCAAAGCGAGGCTAAAAGATTTGTACTAATCATGTCTTTCTATGTAATTCAGTTTATTTGGTTTGGGTTTATGAAGGGGAAAAAAACAGACCAACTGAATTTTTTGTTTCGTCTGATTTCAAACTAAACGAAAATCTTTTCCAATTTCAAACCAAACCACATGAGTCAGTTCAGTTTGTTTGAACCGAACAGTGAAAACCCCCAATTCTCTAGCTTTACTAGCCAGGGTTTAAAAAAAAATCAGAATCGGGCTTCCTTCGGTTGCTGGTTCTAATCGAGGGCTAACTAAACTGATTTGGATTGGTTCCACTGAAGGAAGGCCATAAACATTCATAAGATAGTAAATAACCAATAAAAATCAAAATAAATAAGAAGATACACTGATAAACAAAACTGGGTTAAGATTTAAGAACCAGCCAGTTGACCAGAAACTGACCAATTTGGCTCATTTCAAGTTACTTCTGTCCAGTTCACTATGGAACTGCCACAGTTTTGACCACTTTTCTCTTTCTTAATTTTTTCCTAGCCCTGCTCAAAGACGAGGTGAACTGGACCGTCTCAGGGCAGTTCCCGATCCAGTTCACTCGGTTGTCATCTATACCAGCCATTTTTTTTAAACCATGTTACCAACAGTGTCCTTTGGAAGATGAAACGAAATACCCAGGATTGGGCCTTAGTTTCTAATCTGGGTAAATCCTAAGGACTCTCACTGTGCAGAAGCTAGATTGTTGGAGAGAAATTACCGAGCAACCTGTTTTCTATGTTTCTGTCCGCTATGTTTCTCTCTGTTTCTGCTTAATCACTTTGTTAAAGCTGTCAGAATGATTATGTCGGACTACTACATTTTCCTTGTAGTGTGCTCCGCTTGTAATGGGGTAGCTGAAACCCTTCATTTGTTGTTACCCTTTTTCTTTTTAATGAATTGTGGCTTCTACGATCTTCTAAAATATGTCAAGGAATCCCCACATAGGAAGTGAGGATCCAGAAGACTAGCCGTACCAGCCTAATATCTCTGTCCTCCAAGTCGCGTGTCCGAAAGCCGAGGGTTCGTTCGACATAACTCATCTCGTTCTCCGCCGAGTGCATGCCCTTCTCATTCAGAAGGGCGACAAAAGCCCCGCCTTCTTCCACTCTCAGCAACCTCACGGCCGCAGCTACACAGACCCAGAAGTCAAAATCGAACGCAACATCCATAACAAGCACACCCGCAGATCAAAACCCACGGGCAAGTCAGTCAGAAGCTTTTCTACCTGCTCTGTGCGGAGAAACCTCCACATTAACATTCCCGGACATCTTCCGAGGGGTCGAGGACCTGGGAACGCCACCCCTGCCTGAGGAGTTGGAATGGGGCTGAGTAGGGACGGCGTGCTGCCTCAAACTGGTAAGAGACCACCGGAGGACACGCACCTGGGCCGTTCGGAGAACTGGTGGGGCTGGCCTTCCTCTTCAAGGAGGGCGACTCGCCAGGGGCCGAACTCGGGCGGCCCTGTCTGGCGTTGGTGGCTCGCAGGTGGTGCGCCGCCTCGGCCACAGCTGAGGATCTCGAGAAGGCGGGCTTCTCCGGCTGCGACAAGCTCGGGGAGCGAAAGAAAGAGAAAGGGGCGTGAAAAGGGGAGAGGGTTCCCGCCATGTCCTCCCGCTCCTTCTGCTACCCGGCGTGGAGGAGGAGAAAAGAGGGGGGCGGGGGGCGATAAGGTATGTGATGTCAGTTTGAGAAGGTGAAGAGGGCGGAGAAAGAGAGAAGTTTTGCTGGTAACGGCCCGGAGTCATCTCTTTTTTCTTTTCTTTTTTGCAGAAGTGAGGAATGCTTCCATCCCTCTCCTCCTACGGTCCCACCTCTCCCTCCCTACCCAGTGCTGCCACCGCTTCACCTCGCCTCGCCGTTGCCATCCAGTCGCCGAGCCGCCGGACCCCTATCACAAGTCATGCTCCTTTATCACCGGCTTCCCTCGACCCTCCTCCACGTGCTGGGCCTGCCGGCAGCTGTGCCTCCCCCCTCCATCCCCGTTGTTGTGCCGCCCCCCTCCCTCCATCCACGACGATCCAACGCCAAGATCGAGCACCTCGCCTAGCCATTCCAACATGTCTGTCTCTCGAGTTGGCCTGCCCTCGGTCGTCAGCGGCCCGACATTATTAGATCACTGCGTATCGAGACCAGGGTTTGAAGTAAAGTTTGATAAATTGGTACGTAAGTCACAACGTCCCGTACCGCACCGTATCGAATGATACGATATGTAAGTGATACGTAATAGATGTATTATTTATATTTTTTAAAATATTTTATATATCATTTTATGTTAAATTTATTTTAATATATAATTTGATTGGAAACATTTGTTTAAAAAGTGTGACGTTGAGTTAGAAACTTGTAGGGAGCACATTTTTTATTTTTTTCATTATTCTTTATAAATTGAAATCAAAAATTTATGACACTTCTAAATTCATATTTTTTATTATTTTATTATTTTTAAAAATTAAAGTCAAAAAATTATGACACTTCGAAGACAAGATTTGAATACTAACCTCATGTTTAAATCACATCCTATCTAACCAAATGAGTTATATAAATTTTTATCATATTTTCACTATAATAGATATTTATAAAGTAGTGATTTATTATTGACACATAACGATATGATACTGTACGATACCATACAATCTCATATTGAGAAAATACAGACATAATTAGAACGACGTGACTGATAAACCCTGATTTGAAGTACCGATGATATCAATCATTGGCTGACATGATACGGTACCGTGTCGAGATGAAAGAAGAAAAATAAAAAATTATCCACCTTTGATATATATATAATAAAATTATTGATTAACATCTATATGATTTATTAGCTTAGTTGGTCAGTGTGTGCTTAATTAAGTGAGTTTGTAAATTATATTCTTATATGCTTTAATTTTTTAAAAATAAATTTTAACTTTGATTTAGACCATTTGATAATGATTCTAGAGGCATATGTTTCAATTTAGGCCATT
Organism: Amorphophallus konjac; assembly: GCA_022559845.1. Taxonomy (NCBI): domain Eukaryota; kingdom Viridiplantae; phylum Streptophyta; class Magnoliopsida; order Alismatales; family Araceae; genus Amorphophallus; species Amorphophallus konjac. The sequence continues at coordinate 83,932,517 of CM040122.1, read as the reverse complement.
TGATAAAGAAATCTATTTTTTAAAATTTTCTATTAATGTACTAGACATAATGTAATTTTCACTTTTAAATTTTGACTAGCAGTATTAACGACGATTTAAAAATAATTTTAAGATAATTATAATATATTTAATAAAATAATTTAAAAAATAATTTAAACTAATTTAAAAAGAAATAAAAAGAAATGAGATGAAGATGAATAGTGTTGAGTATGTTGTATTTTATAATTGGTGAGTTGTCAATGGCCCGGGATCGGGTCAAGCTTAAGTCGACCCTGCTCGGGCCCAACTCATCAATTTTAAAGTCCAGCCTGGGCAGAGCTATGTCGGACCAGCTTGGGCCGAACCCAACTTCTTCGCAAGCCTAACTTAGGCCCAACACGATAAATTAAATGAAAAAATAATAACTACATATATAAGAATATAAAATTTATGATCTCACTAAATTAATTAGCGTTTTAGATTTTAATTTATTTAATAATAAATTTTTAATTAAATAAAAAATTATTTATTATTTATTTAATTAAATAAAATATAATTATAAAGTGAGAAAAAAAAGAAGAACGGGTCGGGCCGACCCACGGGCTGAACTTAAAGCCCGTGCTCGGCCCGCGTGCTAGTCACGCCAAAGCCCTACTATGGATATGCGAGACAAAAAGGCCGTGACGGCCTCGCCTAAAATTGGGCCAGGTACGCAAGTCTAGTTGGCCCGGCCTATTGACAACTCTAATTGACGGGTCTATTAGATCACATAAAAATTTGAAAATATAAATAAGTATTTTAAAGATTTTTATCAAAAAATATTTTTTACTAATTATAATAATTCAAATTTATATTTTATATATATATATATATATATTCTCTCTCTACCTCTAGAATCATTACCAAATGGTCTAAATAGAAGTCAAAAAAATAAAAAAAAATTACCGATTTAAGTTTCGAATTCACGATCTTATCTATTTAATCATACACACTAACCAACTAAGTTAATAAGTAATATCTAATAATTATATATATATTAAATATATTGACTAATATATAGTGTTTAGTCTCTCCGGGTGATTTTGATGATAATAAAACCCCAGAATGACAAACAGTTTGATAGCATTCATTATTGCATAAATAAGAGCTCATTGGGGCTCACAAAACCATTTCTATCTCAAGCTAAATGCTCAACTTTATCTTGCTTCAAGATGTCAAGATTAGCCAAAACAAACTCAAATTGAATGGAACTAAATGTGGACACAAAGTCGTTTATATAAGGATATGATTTGTGGGCTAACACTATTATTTTTAACGATTTTTCAGAGTCCGGTCGACCATCTGAGATGGTGCGGTCGACCTATTCTTCCAGGACTCAGAACTCTGCAAATTTACGGAGTTCGGTCGACCGCCAGCCCAGGATCGGTCGACCGATTCTCCCAGCGTTGAATGTTTCAGAACCTGTCGCAGTTAGGTCGACCGACCGACCTTGACCGATCGACCGAACCCCTCGAAGCCACTATTTTTGACTTCGTTTTTTTCAAGAGGGAAAAGCATCTATTTATGATTTTTAATCCCAAAGTCTCCAGACATGCCTAAAATTATGGATCTGTGTCTTGGCATGTCCCTTGACCATTCAAGTGTTATAAAAACATCTCTTTGGGGTAAGAAACCCTAATCACTCAAGGAAGATCAAGGAGGCAATCAAGGGGAGAAAGAATGTTGTTGTTGTACCTCCGTGAACAGTGCTTCATCTAGGAATTCTTCATCCAACTCCAAGCTTTTCAAGATCAATCTGAAGCCAACCAACCTCAAATCGATTGGAGATTCAAGCTTCATCCAAAATCTGCATCAACCAGTCAGGAGGAGCTTGAATCAGAGTTTTTCTTTTGTGTTTCTTCTTCAAAATTCTTCAAACTTCAAATGTGTGTTATTTGTAATTTCTAAACATTCGTGTGTGTGTGGATCTACCTAGATCCGTGTGTGTGTCTTGGTTCCTTCAGATTCCTGTGTGTTTCGGTGTATTTGCACCTTCTTGGGAGTTCCTATCTTCCTATGAGTGTGTGTGTGTGTTCAGATCTTGTAATCCTTTACAAGATAGTGTGTGAATCCTCACAGTTTGTGAGGGGTGAACGTAAGTTACCATCGTTGCATCCGAACCACCTAAAAATCTCTGTCTCTTGTGTGATTTGATCCTTCTCCTCTACCCCCATTATGTGCTAGCATTCTCGTATATTATCTCTACTAGGGATGTCAAAAATATCCGCAAACCCGATTATCCGCATTACCCGACCCATGATGGGTCGGGTAATGCCCGAATAAACGGATATGGATTCGGGTTCAGATACGTTTAAAATACATGTTTCATATTCGGATAGGGTATGGATTTAGTGCACCCAAACCCGTACCCGATCCGAACCCACTCTTAATAACTTATTGTGCATGTTAGGCCTATGATTTTGACATAAACCCAATTCGTTGCCCGTCTTGTTGAGTTTGTGAGTTTAGACTTCTTGCTAAAATTATAATTAAAGACGTTTTTATAAAACATAAAAATTACTTTATAAAGGAAAGAATTGACCGGATTCTTTTTTTCTAATTCTTATAAATCTCACATTTCTTTGGATGTGAATATGGACTCATGCTTTATGGATGGATACGGATATCCGCGGATATATCCATACTCGTGATGGATATACCCTATCCATACCCACAAAAATAATATGGTACTATCCGAGTATGGTATTAGTAAAAATTTCACGGATAGGATATGGTATTGGTTTACCCGAGCCGAACCCGATCTATTGACATCCCTAATCTCTACTGATTTCTTCGTTCAGATCTAGTTTAATTGATCATTCTCACATTAGATCTTTGGTATATCAAAAGCTGGGTTTAGATTGACAAGGCTAGTCTTGACAGGACGATAACACCTTGCGTGATTAGAATCTTCGAATTCACAACTCCGCCTAGTACCAAAGAGCTATCGTGGTGATTGGTTTTGATAGATCTAATTTGTTTTGCAATAGATCTGAACTTCTTAGTTGCTATTTCATCGCACTCGTTTTAAATCGGTTAAAGTTTTCTAAAAATTTGTAATCACCCAATTCACCCCCCCCCTCTTGGGTGTTATTGATCGCGAGACTTCAATTGGTATCAAAGCTAAGGCTCTATTTCTTTCAGATCTAACGATCTAGAGTCAGATCCGGATCAATGGCCAACAAGGGAATGATGCATGAGGGTCACTCCATCCACCGTCCTCTATACTTCGATGGCTCCAATTACTCATACTGGAAAAATAGAATGCATATTTTTCTGAGAGCCCAAGAGTACGAGATCTGGAGGGTTGTGGACAAGAGTCCCTATGACCTTTCCGCTGATGAGGACAAATGGACCCCTGAGGATATTAAAAAATTCACAGTAAATTTTAATGCTATGAATATTATGCAATGTGCTATTCATCCTAATGAGTTTTCTCGTATATTCATGTGCAATTCAGCAAAAGAAATGTGGGACAAGTTGCGGCTCATCTATGTAGGAACCTCCGAGGTCAAGGAGACAAAAGCCAACCTTCTGGTTAGAGACTATGAGCTATTTAAGATGAAGCCTGAAGAAACAATCTCAGAGATGTTTGCAAGATTAACTGAGATCACCAACGGTCTCAAAAGCCTTGGGAAGGAGTACACAAACTCCGAACTTGTGAGGAAGCTATTGAGATCCCTTCCACCTGCGTGGCACACAAAAGTCACGGTTCTTGAAGATTCAAAGAACATGTCCATACTTTTCTTGGATGAGCTCATAGGGTCCCTCATGACCTATGAGATAAACATGAAGAGAACTGTTGAGGAAGAAATAAGGAAGAAGAAAACGATGGCCTTGAAAGCCCACCAATCTGATGATGACTCCCAAGGAGAGGAGTCCACCGAATGAAGTGATGAGGGAGAAGACTTGGCAATGTGGACACGCCAAGTAAAGAAGTTTTTGAGAAGAAAAAGAAATTTCTAAAGGAATTTCAAAAAGGGGCAAAGAAGGCCAGCTCAAACCAAGGGGGAGCCGAGCAAGTCCAACAACATCATATGCTATGAATGCAAGAAGTCAGGACACATGAGATGAGAGTGCCAAGATTTGAAAAGGAAATTCAAGAAGGACAAGTTCAAAAAGTCCAAAGCTATGGTCGCCACATGGAGCGACGAAGAGGACGAGCAGTCCGAAGAGGAGCTAGAACGGCTTGTGGAAAGCCTGTGTCTCATGGCACATGAAGATGATTCACATGAGGTAAATTCTGACCCTGATTCTATTTAAAATGAATAATGAGAATCAGAATATGAAAAATTGTACAATAAATATAAGAAAATTATATCAGAGAATAAATCCCTCAAAAAAAAACTTGAAGATTTAGCACATGAGGACTCTCCTATTAAGTTTGAAAAACTTGAACAAGAATGATTTGAATTAACATAAGAAATAGAAAGCTTGCTTCAAATAATTTCAGATATTAAGAAAACTAAAAAAGAATTGATATGTAGAATGTCTAAAATTGAAAAAAATAAAAAAGAAGTTCTGACATCCTCAATTTCAGAACTTGAGAATAAAAATGTGAGTTTGAATAAGGAGGTGACTGACTTGTAGTTCACTCTTTTTAGGTTTGTTAAAGGGAAGCAAAACTGAGACAATGTGTTGGGAGTTAAAGTTAACTTCCGGAAAGAAGGATTGGGGTACATTCCCCGTAACAAAAAATAATTTGAGCACAAGATTACTACATCTTATGTGCATGAAAAAGAAAATGATTGTGCATCATGCTCACACATTAAGCCAATACATGTTCAATCTAAACCACACAAATATCAAGGAAGATTTTCAAATGTCAATTACTTTCATTGTGGTAGATTTGGTCATGTTATTGCTAATTGTTGGTTCAAACATAACACTCAAAGAAGTCATGCTGCATGGTGTAGAAAAAGATATGTGCAGAATTGGACTAACTCTCATGGACCCAGATTAGTTTGGGTACCAAAATCAATTGGATGAGAATTTTATTTCTTGCAGATATGTCTTGAAGTTAGGGAGAGCAAATGGTACCTGGATAGCGGTTGCTCAAGACATATGATAGGAGACAAGAAGGTGTTCACTACTCTGCAAGATAAGGACGAAGGCTCGATTGCCTTTGGTGGAAAGGACAAAGGTAAACCATTTGGAATTGACAACATAGGTAAGAATTCTGAAACCATGATTGAAAATGTACTGGAGAGGGGGATTTCTACAGCCCATTTAAAGAGCAGCCCAACTAGGCCCGGCAGGGCCCAACGAGGCCAAGCTCACCCAAGTGACAGCCCACAGGGCCCACTTAGGGAAGAAAGCCCAATAAACAACGCTCAAGGAAACAACCCTCCTAGGCGGCGTCAAGGCTCGGAGGGCCCGAGCATCGGTCAGGTCGCGAGAAAGGCCGAGCCATCTCTCCGCCCGGGAGAAGGAGGCGAAGGCTAAGCCTATCCGACCCATCTTTTACCGAGCTAAGCCTACCGCCCGGATAGGGTTGGCCCCTCTAAGCTCGGGACGACCGATGAATGCGTATCTTTGCAGCCGTTAAGAGTCCGCAGCAGGCAGGAATTTAGGAAGGCAAGGGACTTCTTCTTCCCCACGATGATAACGCTCCCACGATAAGGCCATAAAAGCCCACGATGAGGACGTAACCCCACCTGAAACCCCTCAGCTGGCAGGACTCCAAGAGACGGCGTACTATTTAAACCAGGGATACCCTCCGACTAAAGGTAAGTCAAAAAAGGTAATCATACGCCCAAAACTCCTGAGCAAGAACCGCTTCACCCTTCTGGTGGAGAGGGATCTCGCGCACACACTCTCTCCTCCCTACTATCGCTCCCACCATAGCTCCACTGACTTAAGCATCGGAGGGTTTGCCCCAGGGATTCCCCCTGGGCCCTCTGATCCGTTTCCCTGTCTTGCAGTTCATGATCTGGTGATCCTCAGCCCGCTCAGGACTAGCGCGAGATCACGCCTCTTCATCTGGCGCCGTCTGTGGGAAACACATGAAAAGCCAGTATGGTGCGAAGGAGCTCAGGGAGGAGGTCCGCCGGCGACAGGGGTAAGGCCGTGGTAGCGGCGGGGGATGGCCCTTCTAGGGCCTCACAGAACCCTCCCTCCAACGCCAGCGTCCCCGCCGACAGACCGCCACCCTAGGCCTGTCAACGGATACGGATATTATCCGGATCCGCTTCGATTCGTATTCGTTTTTTCAGATACGGATAATATCCGAATTCGAATCGAAGCGGATACGGATATTACAATATTCGCTTCGAAAAATATCCGTTCGTAATATTATATATTATATAATACATATTTTTAAATAATATAATATAAAATAAATGATATTATAGAGAAATTTTGATATTGTATAGTTGTATTTTAATTTAAAATTTATTTTATATATTTTTGATATTTTATAATTATATTTTATATACTTTTAATAGTTTATAATTATATTTGTATACTTTTAAATTTGAATATGATAATTCGGATTTTAAAACGGAGCGGATACGGATAGTCAGATATTCGCTTCGTATCCGAGTCAAATCGGAGCGGATCAAAATCGGATAATTCGAATCGGAAAACGGAGCGGATACGGATAGTCATATATTCACTTCGTATCCGCTCCGTTGACAGGCCTACGCCACCCCCTCCTGCGGCGGTAGGGCTACCCCCCAACGGTGGCGCCGAAGCCTTCCAAGCCCTCAACGCGAAACTGGATATCATTGTAGAACTCATGAAGAACCAGGCGGCTAGGGATGGAAGGTCCCGTGCTCCGTCAGGGAGCCCTCCCCGCGAAAATACATCCTAGTACACCGCCGGAGGTCGCTTCACTCTCCGCGGCCAGTAGCTCATCCGCAACAGGATTGGAGGACCCTCGCAAGCTCCGCCTCCGGAGCAAGATGCTTCCTCTACGCCAAGAAGGGGAAAACCGGGGGCGCGGCGTCCGAACCCAGAAGCTGGCGTTCCCGGAGATCGCCAAGACGCTCCCCCCAGCCCCACGGTACGACAACAACCGGAACTATCCCTCCGGCTGCGAGATTTCGAGAGACGCTTCGCAGAACAGGAGCGCGCCCTCCGCGCCCTGCAGAAGACCTCTTTCCCGGAGGACGAGGAGAAATCCCAATTCTCCGAGTACATCTTGAAGGTAGAGGTATCTCCCAGAAACTCCATTCCGACCTTCAAGCTCTACGACGGCCAGGGCGACCCGGCCGATCATTACGATAGCTTCGATGCTCTGATGACCCTACACGGAGTGTCCGACGCCATCAAGTGCCGAGCCTTCGTGACCACCCTGGTCCAAGGCGCTCAAGCATGGTTACGGGCCCTCGCCCCCGGGTCCATCCGAGACTTCAAGTAATTTGGGCGAGTCTTCAAAGAGAGTTTCGCCGGAAGTGCCCCCCCAAGGTCGGTAGCGGGGCTCCTGGCCCTCAAACAGGCGCAAGGGGAAAGACTCCGAACTTATATTCACCGATTCAAATCGGAAGCCCTGAGAATCCCCCGCCTGGACGTGGCCTCATCCACAACCGCACTGACTGGGGGCACCCAGGACGAGAATCTCCGCCGCGAACTTGTCCTCCACCCTCCCTCGACCCTTGCCGAGCTAGTGACTCTGGCACTGCGCCACGCCGAGTGCGAAGAAGTGCTCAGAGCTTGTCAAGACGCAACCGACTCGGGTCGGGAGGGGGACAAGAAGCGGGCTTCCGAGCCAAATTTAAGCTCGGGAAAGAAGCGAGACCGTGATGGGGAGCGCAAGCGGAAGTACGAGCGTTACACCCCACTAGCTACCCCGGTCTATGAGATCTATGAAGACATCAAAGACTCGGGACTCCTCCGCCAGCCCTAGCCGATGATGTCGAAGAATCGCAATCGCGACAGGCATTGCTTGTTCCACAGCGATCACGGGCACCGTACTGGTGACTGCCACCAGCTCCAGGACGAGATCGAGCGCCTCATCCGTCAGGGGCACCTGGCTCGGTTCACAGCCGAGCGCAAAGAAGAGCGAGGCGCCGCAGAGGAGATCGACAACGCCCCCGAGGGGTCCATTTCAACGTCATCTCCGGAAGGACAGCATCAGGAGGCGACAGCAGCCGAGGAAGGAAGCGTCATGCGGAGCGGGCGAGCCGAGCCATAGAGCCCCTCAAGGCCCCGCCGAGTGAGCCCCATGTCATAGTCTTCTCCGACCGAGATCTGGAAGGGCTGAGCACCCCGCATGACGATGCCCTCGTAATCTCGGCCACAATAAACCATTGTAACGTAGATAGGATTCTAGTTGACAATGGGAGTGCCCCTGATGTGTTGTCTTATGACTATTTCCTTAAAATGGGGGAAGATCCATCCAAGCTCTGCCCGGTCCGAACCCCCCTCTGCGGGTTTAATGGCCTGGCCACTTACCCCGAGGGAGCCCTAAGCCTGCCGGTTACCCTCGGCACCCCACCCAGAACCGTTACGGTCATGGTGGACTTCATAGTGATTAAAGGTATGATAGCGTACAACGCCATTTTCGGCCGGGGAATCTTCAGCCGAATAAAGGCCGTACCGTCTACCTATCACAAAAAAATAAAGTTCCCCACCAAAAGCGGGTTGGGGGAAGTCCGAGGTAACCAGGCCACGGCCACAAGGTGCTACAATATCTCGGCAGAAGCCACAAGGCCGGACGGGAAAGATAAGGGTCCCCGGAGAGTCGAGGATAAAACCGCAACCACCGAGCCTGGTGGCGAATTACTGACGGTTTTCCTAAATGATGACCCGACCCTAGGAGTAAGGATCGGAGCCGACCTACCGCCCAAGGATCAGCATCAATATAAAGAATTCCTTTCTGAGTACATCCGAGTCTTTGCTTGGTCCGATGATCAACTTCCTAGAATACCAGAGGAGACCGTAATGCACAAGCTCAACCTCGACCCAGCCGTGAAGCCCGTACAGCAGCGCAGAAGGAAGCATGCACCGGAGAAACAGACGATCATCAAGGCGCAGGTCACCAAGGGACAAGAGACTGGCCTTTTTAGACCGGTCCTGTACCCGACGTGGCTAGCCAACGTCGTCCTGATATCTAAAGCTTCCGGCAAATGGCGGATGTGCGTGGACTTCACCGATCTGAATAAGGCCACTCCGAAGGACTGCTATCCGTTACCGAGCATCAACCAATTGGTTGACTCAACCTCGGGCAACGAGATACTCAGCTTCTTAGACGCCTATTCAAGTTATCATCAGATCAGAATGGATCCAGAAGATATCGAGAAGATCGCCTTCATCACCGACTACAGCGTATACTGCTACACCCGGATGCCTTTCGGGTTGAAGAACGCTGGAGCTACGTATCAAAGGCTGGTCAATCACATGTTCGAGGAGCAGTTAGGCCGGAACGTCGAGGCTTACATTGACGACATGCTCGTCAAGACCCCCAAGGCCCAAGATCACTTCACCGACCTCGCCGAAACCTTCGGCACCCTCCTGAAGTACAACATGAAGCTCAATCCTGCCAAGTGCGCCTTCGGAGTAAGATCCGGGAAGTTCCTGGGTTTCCTGGTCACTCAATGCGGGATCGAAGCCAACCCCGACAAGGTCCAGGCCATCCTGGACATGCGCCCGCCCACTTGCGTCAAGGACGTCCAGCGCCTAACCGGGCGTGTCGCCGCTCTCAGCCGTTTCCTGTCCCGTGCGACCGAACGATGCCTGCCCTTCTTCAAACTTTTGAGGGGGCCCAAATTGACATTTGGTACGTTCGCATGGGATGAGGAATGCCAGAAAGCGTTCACCGAGCTCAAGGAGTTCCTGGCCTTGCCCCCGGTGCTCTCCAAGCCCGTTCCAGGCGAAGTCTTACTGCTCTATCTCTCGGCAACACCATCCACAGTCAGTTCGATCCTGGTCAGAAATGACTCGGGAATCAAGAGGTCGGTCTACTACACCAGCAAGGTGCTCAACGAGGCTGAAAGGAGGTACCCCGCAACCGAGAAACTCGTGCTAGCGTTGGTTACCTCCGCCAAGCACATCCGACCCTATTTCCAAGGGCACCCCATCATCGTGCTAACCGGCGGACCATTGAAGAAGTTTCTAGCCCACCCCGAAGCTTCAGGGTGACTCGTCAAATGGGCAATCATGCTTGGGGCCTACGATATCTCGTACCGCCCGCGCTCGGCTATGAAAGGCCAAGCGCTCGCCGACTTCATCGCCGAGAGCACCATCCCGACTGAAGAGAGATCTCCGTCCGCGCCCGGGCCGACCTGGGAACTGTTCGTCGACGGATCTTCCAACTCAGTCTGTAGTGGTGCAGGGATCCTCCTGAGGTCCCCCGAAGGAGTAGAACTACAATACGCCTTGAAATTCAGCTTTCAGGTGTCCAACAACGCTTCCGAGTACGAGGCCCTTATCTCGGGAGCTCGCATGGCTCGACGGTTGGGGGCTGAGCGAGTCAAAATCCACACTGACTCCCAGCTGGTCGCTAGCCAAGTCAACGGTAAATACGAAGCTCGAGAGGCCCCAATGGTCAAATACCTCCAGCTGGTCAGAGACCTGGCCCAACAGTTCGAGGGATTCGAGGTAGTCCGAATAGCTCGGGAGGAAAACTCCCGAGCGGACGCCCTCTCTCGATTAGCCTCCTCTCTCGACCCTGAAGGTACCCGATCAGTCCTCCTTGGAGAGCTAGAGCGCCCGAGCATTGACTCGGAGCTCCTGGCCATTGACTCGGCCCTTCCAAGCGACTGGCGCTCCCCCTACCTATCCTGGCTCCAGGACTCCCGAGAGCCCTCCGACCCTCAGGAGGCACGCCGAATTAAGTATCAAGCCCGACGCTTCGTCATCCTCGACGACACTCTTTACCGGAGGTCCTTCTCTGGTCCCCTCCTGAAGTGTCTCGACCCCGACAAGGCCAACCGAGCCATCCGAGAGACTCATGAAGGCCTGTGCGGAGCGCATTCAGGAGGAAGGTCTCTAGCCAGGATTCTGCTATGGCAGGGGTATTGGTGGCCAACCTTGCAGCGCGACTGCACGGCCCACGTACAGTAGTGCGACCGATGCTAGCGATTCGACCACTTGGTCCATCAGCCGGCTACGGAGCTCATCACCCTTACCGAGCCTATCCCTTCGCCCGGTGGGGGATCGACATTCTCGGGCCGTTACCTACGGCTCAGTCCCAGAAGAAGTTCATCATCATCACCATCGACTACTTCACCAAATGGATCGAGGCCGAAGTCACGGCAAGGATCACCGAGACAGTCGTCTGGAGTTTCGTATGGAACTCGATCATTTGTCGCTTCGGCATCCCCCGGGTGATAGTGAGCGACAACGGTCGGCAATTCGTTCTCGTTATTTCCGAGACAGATGCGCCGACCTAAACATTCACAACCACTTCACTTCGGTCGCCCACCCTCAAGCCAATGGGCTGGTCGAAAATGCCAATAAGACTATCTTAAAAGGCATAAAGACCAGACTCGGCATGGCCAAGGGTAGCTGGCTTGAGAAACTACCCAGCGTACTTTGGTCACACCGAACGACTCCCAGGACGGCAACTGGTGAAAGTCCTTTCTAGTTGGTGTATGGCACTGAGGCCGTCATTCCGTTAGAGGTTGCCAGCCCGTCTCTTTGAGTCATCCGCTACTCGCCCGAGGCAAACGAGCAAAAATTACTCGAGAACCTCGACTTGGCTGATGAACTCCGAGAGACCGCCAATATCTGAGCTTCGGAGTACCAACGCCACCTCACACGATACTACAACGCCAAAGTTTGAAACAGACACTTTCAACCGGGAGACTTCGTCCTCAGGAAAGCCGAAGCCTCTTGACCACTAGAGGCGGCGGGCAAGCTATCCCCTAATTGGGAAGGCCCTTACCGAGTGGTCGAGATGCTCGGGAAAGGTGCGTACAGGCTAGCTACAGCGGAAGGGGAACCCATCCCTCAGACGTGGAACGCAGTCGCACTACACAAATTCTACTTTTAAAGTTGTGCAAACAATTTGAGGGAAATAAAACTCTCTTCTTTTCATTCAATTGTTGGTACATCAGAAAGGCAAAAGCTAGTACATTGCATAGCAAAAAGCAAAAAATCCATCTAGCACCACTGCAAGAGGCCATCGCTCGGTCGACTCGGTCTTGATCTCCTTGCGTCCAGCCACTGACTCTACCTCGCGCAGAAACTGGCTCGGTCAAAGGGCGGTCGACCCAGTCGGCTCGGGTGGCCCGTGATAAAGGTGACAGAGGGATTAAAAAGAAGGAAGGCTACCTTCCAAGTTGAACTTAGAAGAGGAAGAGGGAAGGAACGCCTATGAAGGCCTCCTCCTTTCCAACCTGCCAATTCTTTGGAACGTACAGAGTGCAGGCACCCTCCGAAGAGTGAAAGAAAGGAAGACCAGAAGAGGGAAAAAGACGCTGCTAGAAAGAAAAAGAAACCAGCAGAGCTGGATGAGGAGGCAGGGGAAGGCCCGGAGGGGATGGGCATCACGGATGCCCCCATCCGTCCTCCATCTCGGCGCCCCCCGGGAAGCCTCGCTGGAACTGATAAAGGGTAAACGGCGTGCCTCTGCACGTCGAACCCTCTCCAGATCCGCGAGACGACCATCGGACCCGTTTCAACCCCGCGCGACGACCATCGGACCTGCTCCACAGCCCAAGGCAGCAAGAACTCTCTGCTCCTCCATCACCGGCAGCCTCGTCTTCCGAAGGATCCTCCATGCTCCGAATGCAACGGCACAGCACAACGTGGAGAAGGGGCGAGGAAAGACTGTTAGTGAAAATCCTAAGCGGTGGAGAGGAAGGGACGCCCTTCAGTCTTTTTATAAGGCTAAGGGAGGCTACTTGCCTTAAATGACTCCCCCCTCGAAAACACGCCAAAGGATTTTTCCCCTCTGAATAGTCACCTCAAATCCCTCATTTTCCGCCTCTGCGGGATACACGAAGCGGCCTGGCATTCAAAGCATGAGAAAACGAAAGGACACCCTGTCAGGAATCCATCCAACCAGCGTGCGAAAACCATGCAGGACGTATCGGCACTTTCCAACTACTACCGATACACTAACCAAATTACGGCAAGGAACGCAAGAAGCAAGTAAGTCATTTGTTGCCTCACAAAAAGAAAATCTTTCTTTTTTTCAGAAAAGGAAAAGAGACAAACAAAGAAAGAGGTAAAATAAGGCAAAATACATCAGGCCCCGGGCCCACTTTTGAAGCTCGGGAACGGCAGGTGTGGGTATTTCGCCCCCGGCACCCTCGATGACGGCCGACCCAGGCACTGACCTCGCCTGTGCGAGAACTGCCTCGGTCGCGAGCCCTCCTGAGGCAGCCGGAGTTGGTGACCCCACCGGAGGAGAGCCCTCTGGATCTTCCCTGCCTGACACAGAAGAGCTAGAAGCCGACTCCTCCGAGTCATAGCACTGGCCCGAGGGGAAATGGATCCCAGATTCTTGCTCGTCGGCGCAATCCACTGCCCGGCGATAACCCTGTTTGAACCCCTTGCGGGCACCTCGATGAAGCGCTATCTCGTAGTACAGAAGGGCAGCTTCCTGAAGGTCGGCTTGGTAGGCCTTTGAGCCCCTATACTGCTCGATCGCCTCCGACCCGACCTGCCCCATCCTTTCATCAAGTTCGGCCGACTTCCGCTCCGCCTCAGACGCTCGCTCTTCTGCCTCCGCCATCCGTCTCTCTGCCTCGATCGACTTCCGCTCGGCCTCGGCCGCCCGCTCCCCGAGCTCGATCGACTTCTGTTCTGCCTCGACCGATCGCTTCTCCGCCTCAGCTCGGTCCGCCTCGGCCTCCGAACGACGGCGCTCTGCTGCCTCCGCCCGGTCGAGCAAGTCAGCGCGCTCAGCCTCCCAATGGCCGTCCAGCTCGAGATGGTGAAGGCGCTCCTCCTCAAGGAGTTTGTTTTTTCTCTCGAGCGACTCCTGAGCCTTGGCCAGCTGCTCGGTCAGCACTTCGGCTTCCAGCCGGCTCGACCGCGCCAAGTCCCTGATCGCGGAGAACTCCCGTTGAAGCCCCTCGTGCGCCTCATTGAGTCGGGCTAGCTTCCTCTCGCACCCTCCGAGAGTCCAAGCGAGATTCGACCGCTCTGACTCCGTCCGGGCGTAGGTCTCCGCCATGGTGGCCCCCATCTGGGCCATGATCAAGCCGCCCTTCATGATGATGTCGAGGACCCCGAAAGGAGAATGGCGCCTATCTCCTCCTCTCATCCTCGCGGACACCTCGCGGCAGAGCTTGTACAGATTGCTTGAGATGCCGAGCCTCTCCAAGGCCTCCGGCATGGACACCCGATCCGCCCCTGGCCCCGCTCCGGAAGGCCCAGACCGAGCTGCTGAAACGGCCTCCCTGCACACTACGGTCGGTTGGGGTTGCGACGCCTCCGTAGGCGAACCCCCAACCTCGACCGATGCAGCAAGCCCGGTCGCTCCGGGCGCCACCGATGTTTGGGGTTGCAACGCCCTCGCAGGCGAACCCCCAACCTTGACCGACGCAGCAAGCCTGGTCGCTCCGGGCGCCACCGATGTTTGGGGTTGCGACGCCCTCGCAGGCGAACAGCCAACCTCAACTGTCTCGGCCCGCGTTTCACTGCCCGAGACATCGCCAACCTCGACCGGCCCCCCAGTCTCGGCCTCGTCTACTTCAGCTCCGGCCCCCTCCGTTCCCACCGAGGGGACAGCCGACCCACCGTCACCGCCCTCTGAGGGGCCCCTGGTCTCCTCGGCCCCTTCTCGCCCGGTGGATGGGGGAGCCGGCCCGGTAGGGTCTGCCCCATCTTGCTCCTGCGGGGGGAGCGCCGCCGAGCTAGAGTCGCCGCCGGTAGTGGCGAGAAGGCCGTCCTTCTTGGCCCGCTTCCTGGCCTTCGCGGCTTCCCGCAACTTTCCCTCCATGGGATCCTTGCGCTTTGCACCGCCCGGTCGTGAAGTTCCCTCGGATGCCGCCCCCTTGCCCTTATCCCGGGCTTGGGAGCGACCCACAAGAGCGTCAGGCTCATCGGCCGCCGAGTCATCTCCAAGATCGACGACCTCAGCAGCCTCCTCTAGAGGCTCCCGCCTGATGTCTACAACAGAGAAGAAGGCATGGTCAGGAGAAAAGAGATGATTCCCACCCCTAAAAAAAAAATCCAAGTAGTGGTACCTGACGGTTTCAGCCGCGTAAGGAGGCACCGTTCGATATTCTCCGGCGTCACCAATTCCTCGGTCGATTGGCGATTCTTCAGCAGACGAGCGGCATTTTTCTCCACGTGAGGGGGGAACTCCTCCTGCCGGGGAGGAATGTTCTGATGAAGGTTGGGCATCACCTGGCACCTCCAGGTTTCGTCCACCGCCTCCACCTTCACCCAGAAGAATTGGGTCTTCCACCCTTTGTGCGAGGAATCCTTCACCGCCAGCGGAATACAACTCCTGTTCCTCCGTGCCTGAATAAAGTAAAAGCCCTTCCCCGCCAACGGATGCGCTTTCAACTCAAAGAAATAATGAAAGAGGTCCAAGGAAGGAAAAATCCCATACTGGCGACAGAGGATTCGGAAGGCAGAAAGAAGAAGGTATGAGTTGGCGACCAACTTAATAGGCGCGAACTGGAAAAAATGAAGGATCTGAAGGACAAAAGGCTCGAAGGGGAGGCGAAATCCGCTCTTCCAAGCCAGAAGAAAAGTGCAGATATGACCCGTGCGATCATCCAGGCTCATCTCGTACGGGGCAGCGGTGGTAAAGTTGTATCTGAGAGGCAAGCGAAACCGGTGCTCCAGCTTCTTCACCTCGGCTTCCCCCAGCTCGCTGCGATTCGGGACCGGCACCCTTACCTCCAACTCCTCCCCCGAATGCTGGCCCGCCATGGAACTCAAGGAGGAACTGAAAGCAGAGCTCTCAAGAGAACCCGAAGACTCCGGGGGAGAAGGAAGCTGTCGGACCACCTCTGTGGTTATGCACACCAACTCCTCGAACGCCACCGCAAGGTTATGCTCCTCCGTCGTGGCTTCACGGCGCATCAAGGAGCCCCAAAAGCAGAGGAATGAAGAAAAGCCAAAAACCCTAGAGAGTCTGGGATGACAAACAACGCCCAACGACTATAAACCCTCACGGGAGGCGGCGCGTCGTTCTGACCTTCGAGAAAAAGGGGGCCCCTTCATTTCAAATCTGTCAGGATCACTATAATTACGGGCCCAGGTGACCACGGCACGTGGCTACTTAACATCGTCAGATCTCCACCCACCTAAGCCACGCCGGTCTGACGCCCTCATAAACTACTCAACCGAGCCTCCTTTGGCTCGAGAGTAGGAGGGGGACAAGTGGAGAGGGGGATTTCTGCAGCCCATTTAAAGAGCAGCCCAACTAGGCCCGACATGGCCCAACGAGGCCAAGCTCACCCAAGTGATAGCCCACGGGGTCCACTTAGGGAAGAAAGCCCAATAAACAGCGCTCGAGGAAACAACCCTCCTAGGCGACCTCAAGGCTTGGAGGGCCCGAGCATTGGTCAGGTCACGAGAAAGGCCCGCGCCCGAGCCATCTCTCCGCCCGGGAGAAGGAGGCGAAGGCTAAGTCTATTCGACCCATCTTTTACCGAGCTAAGCCTACCGCCCGGATAGGGCTGGCCCCTCTAAGCTCGGAACGACCGACGAATGCTTATCTTTGCAGCCGTTAAGAGTCCGCAGCAGGCAGGAATTCAGGAAGGCAAGGGACTTCTTCTTCCCCATGATGATAACGCTCCCACGATAAGGCCATAAAAGCCCACGATGAGGACGTAACCCCCACCTCAAACCCCTCCGCTGGCAGGACTCCAAGAGACGGCATACTATTTAAACCAGGGATACCCTCCGGCTAAAGGTAAGCCAAAAAAGGCAATCATACGCCCAAAACTCCTGAGCAAGAACCGCTTCACCCTTCTGGTGGAGAGGGATCTCGCACACACGCTCTCTCCTCCCTACTATTGCTCCCACCATAGCTCCACTGACTTAAGCATCGGAGGGTTTGCCCCAGGGATTCCCCCTAGGCCCTCTGATCCGTTTCCCTGTCTTGCAGTTCACGATCTAGTGATCCTCAGCCCGCTCAGGACTAGCGTGAGATCACGCCTCTTCATGTACTTTTGGTAAAGAGTTTGAATGATAATCTTTTGAGCATAAGCCAATTGTGCGACAAAGGTTTTAATATTATCTTTGATGAATCACATTGTCCCGTCATGAATAAAAGAATTAGTGAAATCAGGTTCATAGACAAAAGGAATAACAATGTATATACAATTGATCTTGATGATGTTTCCAGTGATGATGTGTGTCTGGTAGTAAACAACTATGCTAATGCATGGCTATGGCACCGAAGACTAGGTCATGCTAGTTTTGGAGTAATCTCCAAATTGTCTAGACATGACTTGGTGAATGATTTGTCAAAGTTAAAATGTGAAAGTGATAAAATCTGTGAGGCTTGCACAAAAAGTAAGCAAACTCACATCTCTTTCAAAAATAAGAACATTGTTTCTACCGCTCGGCCTCTGGAACTGTTGTACATTGATCTTTTTGGTCCAACTAAGACATCCAGTCTAGGAGGAAAATCATATGGATTTGTGATTGTTGATGATTACTCCAGATTCACATGGGTATTATTTCTAACCAATAAAAGTGATACCTCGATAGAATTTCAAGTGTTTTTACAGGAAAATCCAGAATGATAAAGGATATCTTATCACCACAATTCAAAGTGATTATGGTGGTGAGTTTGAAAATCATGAATTCAGCAGTTTTTGCAACGAGAAGAGATACACACTTAACTTCTCATCACCAAGGACGCCTTAACAAAATAGAGTAGTGGAGAGGAAAAATAGAACCTTGATAGACATGGCACGGACCATGTTAAGTGAGAACTCCCTACCAAAATACTTTGGACTGAGGCGGTAAGTATAGTATTTTGGTAGTTACATCATCAACATGACAATGGTAAGGCTTGTTTAGAAGAAAACTCCATACGAACTCTACAAGGGTAAGAAATTAAACATTTCTTATCTTAAACCCTTTGTATGTCCATGCTTCATCCTGAACAATGATAAGTCTAACGTAGATAAGTTTGATGAAAAGAGTGACAAAGGAATCTTCTTAGGTTATGCATTAAACTTTAGAGTTTACAGACTATTTAATAAAAGGACTTTGGTTGTTGAAGAAAGTCCTCATGTTATTTTTGATGAATCTGAATTAAAACTGACCAATCAACCTATTCCAATCTTGGATGCAGATGAACCTCCAAGAAATCCAACTGTTGCTGGAACATTTAAAGTTAAGGATGAACCAACAGAGGGAACCTCCAGCAAGGATGAAAATGATGAAGATCCTTCAATTGAAACACTTCAAGAACAACCATTGCAACACCCTGACTTGCCTAGAGCTTCAACATACTTGAAAGATCACCCCGCTGAAAACATCATCGGTAATCTTGAAGATGGGGTAAGAACTAGATCTTCATTAAGGTAAGTGGAAGAAGAGGATTTAATGACCTTTATCTCTCAAAAAGAGCTTAATGATATTCATGAAGCTCTTCCAAATGAATCTTGGATTCAGGCTATGCATGAAGAGCAACACCAGTTTGAAAGGAACGAAGTGTGGTCTCTCGTGCCGCGTCCCAAGCATCATCCCGTAATTGGAACCCGTTGGATTTTCAGAAATAAACTAAATAACACTGGATTGGTAGTTAAGAACAAGGCCCGACTTGTAGCCAAAGGTATAGTCAGGAGATGGGCATTGATTTTGATGTGTCCTTTGCACCGGTTGCTAGATTAGAAGCAGTCCGAATTTTATTGTCCTATGCTTGTTCTCTTAACTTCAGATTATTTCAGATGGATGTTAAATATGCCTTTCTTAATGGGTACATCAAAGAGGATATTTTTGTAGAACAACCTCTAGGTTTTGAAGATCCAAAGCATCCACAACATGTGTACAAGCTGCAGAATGTTTTGTACGGACTAAAGCAAGCACCAAGGACTTGGTATGAAAGGCTCACTTCATTCCTAATTGAAAATGATTTCAAAAGAGGTAAGGTTGACTGTAACGCCCAAGAATTTTTTAAAAATTTTGTAGATTTAAATAGAATTATTAAACATTTAAATAAGCTATTAAATGAATTACTATTAATTAAGTCTCATTAAGTAAAGGCCTTCTACTAATAAATAGATTAGGTCCATTTAATTGAACTTAAAGGACTTAAAACCCAAGCCCAAAAGAGTTGCTTATATTCTAGAAACTTAATTTCTAGAATTTAAGTGGATAAATAGGATAAGTAAATGGATAATAGAGGGAAGAGTTTGAAACTGTTCAAATTCGGCGCTCAGGTTAGAAAACGGTCTATCGCAAGACCGCATAGCAGTGGAAAACAGTCTAGCATTAGACCGTTAGGCTCTGCAGATTCTGTGAAAGGAAGAGAACGTGAAAAGTTTGAAAATTGGACATCAAAATCACCTAGGATCGATGCTATCTACTAATTAGATAAGTTTAGAAGGCTTGAGGATTGAATTGAAGACCTAATTAGCACTCTAAGTTCGTTCAAATATATGAAACCTAGCTAAAACCTATAAATAGACCCCAGAACTACCGTACGCGACCCTTACATGTGGCTCGCATGGAACTAAGGTAAGGAGGTTTTATTTCGGGTAGGTTCTTTAGAATCTTTTATTCACAATACTCAGGTCTAACTCTCCTCAAAATTTCATTCTAGGAGATCAAACCTACAAGGAGATAGAAGCCTGCAAAGACGCTGGTTCTGTACAAGAAACTCAGGAAACTGTGCGATCGACCCAAGTTGATCAGGGAAATAGAAGCCCTAGACGAGGTATTTAGCAATTGTGTCTTTAGAACTTTCTGTTACCTTTTATATCTTCTACCTACCCTCAAAATTTCACGTCTTTAAGACAAGAGAGTCAGGAGATACAAGAGGGTGAAATTGCTGGTTTGGTTCAGGACGAGCAGAGAATTAGGGTTAACTTCTAGCCTTAAATTCAAAGTCTAAAGCACAGGACAAAGGTTGGTTATCTCATGAAAGGTTTAAACATGATGTTAGGGATAAAAACCCTCTAATTTTAGTTGATTTAATGCATTGTACACCGAGAATTTTATGATTTATTATGGACTATGCATCTAGTATACTCCTCATGCACAATTCTTAGCCCTAATTGAAGTTAAAAGGAGAATTTTCTTGTTTATTACACAAACCTACGCATATTGTTGGCCTATACTCATTCTATGATGCTTTAGGAGTTTATACATGTTGATTTCCAGGCATGATATGTCTTAGATTTGATATTTTATTAAGTTTTCTGTAACACAGGAAGAAACGGTCTTCCTGTAGGCCGCCAGAAACCCTAGCGGTCGTATGATAGACCATTTGGCCAAGTGAAACGGTCCTCCACTAGACCATTTGAGTTTCTAATTTCTATATTTAAGTTAACCCGAAACTTAATGCAGAATGGCCCTAATTAATGTATGATAAGCCTAGTTAAGTAAGTTTTATTCCTGTTTCAGGTGCTATTATCATATATCTAATTGTGTTAATATAGTGTTCTAATAGATTTCATGATTCCTTATGCACTTAGAACTATTTTTACACTTATGTTATTTTCATGACCAAATCATATACTTTTGTAATTAACTTGAATTTATATGATTTATAGACTAGTCATGGTTTAATCGGTGTTTTACCGTGGTATCTCTCTTCTAAGAGTCATTTTCTTAAGTACATAGCACATATCCCGGTATGTTATCATTAGTTACACATTTGCACATTAAGTACACAATCTTAGACTTGATAATCTCTCCATTGGATATTCCTTCCAACGGACTAGGAAATCTTGTTTCAAGGCCTCCATAAGACTCCGCGAGCCTGGGATTCCCACCAGGACGCCGAGCTGGTTGTACCGTTAAACCCATTGTCTAGAAAAGCACTTACCGGTATTTTGTGTATTCTGGACATTAGCGGCCCTCTAGACGACCATCTGATTTCCGTAAGCGGCCCTTCACTAGACCGATAAGGGATACTAAACGGCCATTCGCTAGACCGCTAAAGCTCCAGATGGTTTTACTGCATCGATGACTTTATTCTATGAAACGGTCCATGAATAGACCGCCAGGCGTGCTAAACGGTCCAGTAATAGACCGCTTGATTCCTGATTTAGTCTAACCCAAGGTTTGACCTTTGGAGTTAGTTTTATTGAGTTCCTAAATGATCTTAAGATTTTCTGGAGTCTCAACCTACGTTAAGTAAGTCAATATTAAATGTATGGAACGTAATGTAAGTACCGTTGTGCTGCCGAATTTCTTCCGTAGCATGATGTCTATTTTAGTCATCCTTGAAATCTTTTGTTCTTAATTGAAGTATTCTTGCCTTGGTTACCTTATCATGGAATTATTATCGATCTTATACCTTATTGGCCACATTATTGTTATAATCGTGGAAGTAGCTTGATTTATACTTGAAGATGCAGTTCGAGCACTGATTGTGTTCAAGGGCTCTAAGCTAGTCCCCTCGACTGATTGTCGGAAACATACTATAAATCATGGGGTATGATGCTACTGGCGTCACATTGCGCTGGGAATACTTTTTTTATAAATAAGTGAAAATCCACGGGACATGAGTAAAGATCCACGTAAATTCACGAAGTACTTGCTACTAAGTGAAGAGTACTTTCTTACTTGTTACATGACTTTCTAGTACATTCTTGTTCATGAAAAGGTCAAATTTACTTTCTTGATTGATAAATCCTATCCTCATATCTCGTCATGATCGTATCTTGTTACTTGGTTATATACGTGTTTCGTCGTATCTGCATGATTTGTCTTAATCTCTAGAGCTAAAATGCTAATCACTTAAATTTACCTTCATGTTGATATGAAAATACCTACTGGGCAAGTGTGCTCATTACCTATTTTCTCAATGTTTCAAGAAGTACAAGTGAGTCGGATTCGGATTATACAAGTAACAGGTCCGAGAGTGATTGAATGACATATGAACGAGAGAAGCCTTAGTTGTCAAGTGTTTAGTCGAGTCATGATGTAATCTTTATTTTTATTGAGTCTAGTAAAAAGAGTCAAAAGATCTTATGTACTTTGATATTATTATTGTGGAATAAAGTGAAGTTTTAGAAAAAATTACTTGTGTAATTGCTTTTGTGTGATTGTCTTACGCTCTGATTATATTGTTTGCTCTAGGCTTACTAGACAACTGTTCATGTTCCCGATTATTTCCGCTGCATAATCTTGGGGCGTGACAGTTAGAGTGGTATCAGGGCATAGGACTAGAAGTCCTAGGGAAGAAGTCATGTCATAGGCTAAGTCTAAGGTTTAAGGACCCACACCTATGAAACTAGGAAAGAAACTCCCAACCTGTGAGCGGAATTGGGTAGAACCTGGGATGAGATAGTAATTAGAATTATTTCTAAGATTAACTTCACTCGTTCCATTAGAATTAACAAAATTCATTACTCTTCTCAGGTACCTCATTCTTATGATGGCTCATCGTGTTGACTGGAACGGTATGCAGCAGACCGTTGTAGGTCTCACCCAAGTATTACAGAATATGGCCCAAGCTGGCGCAGGGGCAAGAGCTGGAGACCTACACCGCAATTTTTGAAGCTTAAATCCTCCACGATTCTCAGGATCTTCTAATCCTGATGAGGCTGAAAAGTGGATCGATGAAATGAACCGTATATTCGAGGTCATGCAATGTGCCGACCAAGAAAAGGTTCGTCTTGCCACGTTCCAACTCAATAGAGTTGCCCGTACATGGTGGAAGTCTATTCCGACACCGTCTCAAGATGCACCACACACTTGGGAGGGGTTCCTTACCCTCTTTCAAGCGAAATACTTCTCCGAACATGTTAAGGAGAGGAAAACTATGGAATTTGCTGCGTTACGTCAAAGCATGATGATCGTAGCGGAGTATGAACTCCAATTTTCTAGGCTAGCGCCTTATGCTCTTCATCTGATTAGTACCGACTTATTGAAAGCTAATCGATTTATGGATGGATTGAGACCCAGCTTTATTCAACAAATTGGGACTCAAAATATCCGTACATATGAAGAGATGCTCCAACGGGCACATCTATGCGAAAGGACCTTGGAGAAGGTCGAAAAACTTAAGGTAAAATGAGAGGAGCCGAGCCAAAGGTCTGATCGGCATGATAAGAAGGAAAAGTTTAGTACCACGAAGCCTTACAAATCCCGTGATAGCAAGAAGAGATCCCAGAACGTGAGTGGTAGTGGGAACAAGAAGGCCAAAAAAGAAGAAAAACAAGTCATGACGACTTGCACGTTTTGCGAGAAGTTTGGTCATTCGACCGAAGAGTGCTGGAAGCATCTCAACGCTTGTTTACGATGTGGCAGTCGGGAGCACCGCATGCCGGATTACCCCCTTATGAAGGAACAATCTTCCGGTGGTGGACGTAAGCGACAGGCTCGTCTTAAAGCTATTATGGAAGATGAGGAAGCGTCCAAGAATGATAGGCTAATGGAAGGTACTATCCAAATCTATTCCTATCCTACATTCATACTATTTGATACTGGTGCTTCTCATTCCTTTATATCTACTGCTTTCGCAAAAACCTTACCAATTTCATCAGTTCCTTTACCTTCGGACCTTGCTATTACTACACCCTTAGGTCCTCGAACAAAACTTACAAATTACTATCCTGATAGTGAGATAATGGTATATGATCACAACCTTCCTGCAAATCTCGTATGCCTTGACATGGAGGGCTACGATGCTATTTTAGGTGTAGATTGGCTTGTAGAGCACGACGCCTATATGAATTGCCGCAATCGGATTATCTCTTTTCAAAAATCAGGTCTTCCAAGGTTTTCCTTCCTTGGGATCAAATATAGGAAGCATCCTACCATTATTTCATCTCTTCACGCTTGCAAACTTATTTCGCAAGGATGTGAAGCTTTTCTTGCTTTCGTAATCGTTATCGAGTCCAAGGGAGTCATCTTATAAGACATTCCCATTGTGAATGAATTTCCCGATGTATTTCCATCAGAATTGCCCGGTTTATCGCCCGAAAGGGAAGTAAACTTCTTCATTGAACTCATTCCTGGAGCAACACCTATTTCAATAGCTCCCTACAGGATGTCCCCCATAGAACTCAAGGAATTGAAGAAACAACTTCAGGAGTTATTAGACAAGGGTTTTATTCGACCTAGCACATCCCCTTGGGGTGCGCCAGTTCTATTTTTCAAGAAGAAGGATGGATCTCTCAGGCTATGTATCGACTACCGGCGACTGAATCAACTCACAATTAAGAATAAATATCCGTTGCCGCGTATAGATGAACTCTTTGATCATATTTCAATAGCTGAGTATTTTTTCAAGATAGATCTCAGGTCAGGTTATCATCAGCTCAAGATCAAAGATGAAGACATACATAAAACTGCTTTTTGAAGCCGATATGGCCACTATGAATTCGTGGTAATACCTTTCGAGTTAACCAATGCTCCGCCAGCATTTATGCAACTCATGAATAACGTCTTCAGGCCTTATCTTGACCCGTTTGTAGTCGTCTACATTGATGATATTTTTATATACTTCAAAACAAAGGAGGAACATGAAGAGCACTTAAGAATAACCTTACAAACGTTAAGAGAGCACAGACTTTATGCAAAGCTTAGTAAGTGCGAATTCTCGCTAAAGGAGGTCTCTTTCCTTGGCCATATTATTTCAAAGGAAGGTATCGCTATTGACCCATCTAAAATAGAGGCTGTTAAGAACTGGAGCCGGCCGACGATCGTGTCTGAAGTCAAGAGTTTTCTAGGTCTGACTGGGTATTATAGGAGATTTATCAAAGATTTTTTAAAGATCGCCGTTCCTTTGACTAGACTCATAAGAAGGGAGAATCATTTTATATGATCGAAAGATTGCGAAGAGAGTTTTCAAACTCTTAAAGAACACCTTACCACTGCACCTATATTAACGCTACCGACAGAAGGTGGTGACTTTTAAGTCTATACGGATGCGTCTGGCATTGGCCTAGGGTGCGTCCTTATGTAAAATGGAAAGGTGATTTGCTATTCTTCAAGACAGTTGAAGCGTCACGAAGAAAATTACCCTGTGCATGATCTGGAATTGGCTGTGGTTATATTTGCATTGAAGATTTGGCGACATTACCTTTATGGAGAGAAATTTATCATATTCTCAAATCATAAAAGTCTGAAATATCTTTTCACTCAGAAAGAGTTAAACATGCAACAACGCAGATGGTTGGAGTATCTCAAGGACTTCGACTTTACTATCCAATATCATTCGGGGAAAGCTAATGCTGCAGCCGACGCTCTTAGCAGGAAACCAATGGCAACTGTAGCAAGTCTCAGGAAAGGTATAACTTGTCTTATTGAAGATTTTCCTCATTTAAATCTTGATATTGACAGAGAAGGAGAATGAGGTATGATTGCCAACATAAGGTTTCAACCTACATTGATCAAGGACATAGTCCAATTGTAAGAAAATGACCCCACATTGATGGAGATTGGAGAGGAAGATTTCTGTTTCCCATTTAAGAGCGGCCAAACGAGGTCCAGCAGGACCAAACAAGGCCCAGCTCATCTAGGTGACAGCCCCAAAGGGGCCACCTAAAGCCCAATAAGATCATTCGGGATCAAGCCCTTCCTCGGCGGCCATTAGGCTCGGAAGGCCTGAGCGTCGGTCCGATCGGAGGAAGACCCAAAGCCCGACTCATCCCCCTCGCCGGGATAAGGGCTAGCACCCCGCGCCCACTCCGAGCGAGCCTCGCCCGAGGTACACCCATCGCACGGACAGGGCTGGCGCTCTTCAAGCTCGGGTCGACCGACGATTGCTTATACATGCTGCCGTTGAGGGCCCTTTATGGGCAGGAGTTTACAATGCTATAAAGATCCCCCAATGAGGATGTAAAGATCCCACGATGAGGACGTAAAGAGCCCACGTCGAGGACGTAATTCCCCCCTGAAACTCCTCAGCTTACGGGACTCATAAGGCCGGCGCACTATTTAACCTGGGACTCCCTCCAGCAAAAGGTAAGGCATACACACGCCTAAAACCCCCTGAGCTGGAACCACTTCACCACCTTGGTGGAGAGGGATCTCGTGCATCTCCATCCTCCTCCCATCATAGCTTCCACCACTGCTCTACTGACTTAGGCATCGGAGGGTTTTCCCCAGGGAACCATCCCTGGGTCCCCTGATCCGTTTCCCTTTCCTTACAGTTCACTACTCGGTGATCATCTCCCCAAGCTCAGGACCAGCGTGAGATCGCCCCTCTTCATCTAGCGCCGTCTGTGGGAAACGATCAAAGAGCCAGCATGGTGCGAAGAAGTACATGGAGGAGATCCGCCGGTGATAGGGGGAAGGCCATGGTGGTGGGGGGAGAAGGCCCTTCCCAGGCCGCGCAAGACCCCCCCTCCAATGCTAGCACCCCAGCCGACGAACCACCTCCGCCCGCGACGGTAGGGCAACCATCCAATGAGGGCGCCGACGCTTTCTAAGCCCTCAACGTAAAACTGGACGTCCTCGTGGAACTCATGAGGACCCAGGTGGCCAGGGAAGGAAGGTCACACATCCCTCCGGAAAGTCCTCCCCGCGGAGACGCCTCCCAATACACTGTCGGAGGTCGCTTCACCCTCCGAGGAAGGCAGCTTATTCGCAACAGGTCCGGAGGACCTTCACAAGCCCCTCCTCCGGAGCAAGAGGCATCCTCCACGTCGAAGAGGGGAAAACCTGGGACACGTCATCCGCACCCAGAGACCGAAGTCCCCAGGGAACGCCAGAACAGCCTAACATCGCGTCCCCCTAGCCCCACGGCGCAACGGCAGCCGGAGTTATCCCTCCGTCTGTGAGAGTTCGAGAGGCGCTTCGTAGAGCAAGAGCGCGCCTTGCAGAAGACCTCCCCAGCAGAGGACGAGGAGAAATCCCTATTCTCCGACTATATCTTGAAGTCAAAGGTATCTCCCAGAATCCCCATTCCAACCTTCAAGTCTTATGACGGCCAGGGCGACCCGGCCGACCACTTCTACAGCTTCGACGCCCTGATGTGTGATGTCCCGAGTTTTTCAGATCCTTCCTTTTGGGTCTCGGATCTGGTTTCCAGGAGCATATGGCTCCGTTGTGTCCGAAATTTCATTTCGGACATCTTCCGCGTTCGGATCGGTGCGATCCGGAGTTGTTTCGGAGGCCCGGAGTGCATCCGCGACTTTTCCGCGTGTGTTTTCCAATTTCTGCGTGTGTGTTTTGGGAATTGCTTCGGAACCCCGTAGCAGGTGAACCGGGTCGTTCACCTACCCGCGGATGGCACCGTTGTGATCGGTGCGTTCCGAGGATCGAGAATATGTATTTTTCTATTTTTTTGGAGTTTCTGGCATTTTTCGGATTTTCTATAAATACCCCCCCTATTTTCCCTTTCCTTTTTCCCTTTTTCTTCTTTTCTTCTTCTTCTTTCTTCCTCCCGTGAGCACAATGGTCACTTCCCCCCCTCTTGCCCGTTGGACTTCGCGGCGCCCCTTCCTCCTCCGGCGACGGGTGGCGGACGACGGCGACGGCGCGGTGACGACGGCGGCGGCAAGAGGATCGCGGTGGTGCCCTCTTCGTGGCGCGTGGGTGGAGTTCGTGTTCGAGCTAGATTTGAAGATCGACAAGTTCCCGGTGGATTTAGAGCTTCTTTGAGGTAGGGGGACGGATCCTTGCCCTCTTTACAGCATTCCCCGTGGTTTCTAGGCCGTGGAGAGGACGAGAGGGGCTAGATTCATGCCGGGAGGGTTATTTTCATGCTTGGGGTTTGAGCGCCGGATCCATTGATTTTTGGGGTTTTTGATCGATTTGGAGGCTCTAGATGCATACTAGGACGTCGGGGGGTGATTCCCCGTTGTTTTCCCTTCACCAGGGGGGGGGTGAATGGGCGCGGTTTTTCGATTTCCGGACGTATTTCGTAAACCGGGCTCGGCCCGTTGTCGCGCTATAGTCCAGTGGCACGTTCGTAGTGAACGCGCCGTGTCGTCCGGGCGCGTTCATCGGAAGGGATGACGGTCTGGCGGTTCGGAACGCGCCAGGGTTGGGTGGCGCGATCTGATGATCGCGCTAGCCCAGACTAGCACGTTCAGGTGTGAACGCGCTAGCCGTGGATAGCGCGATCTGGCAGATCGCGCTACCCATTGCTAGCGCGTTCTCCGGAGTCGCACTAGGGGAGCCTAGCGTGACCTTCCCCCTCCCCCGAACCGTGTTCCTTTGGGTAGCTCAGCCTCCGGTTGGGTGAGTTTTGGATCCAGTTGTGGCGTGTGGCCCGAGGGTTGCCGTGGGCACCCAGTGAAAGCCACAGGGGCGCCCGGGGGTCCCCGGAGAATCAGTTACCTTGGTAGGGGGTGCCGCGTGACTTGAGGGACGGTCGGACCTCGTGCGTGTCCCCGGCATCCATACCTACCGTTTGGTTACCGAGAGTCTGTGTTAGTGTGTTAGTCGGTGGTTTCCGTGAGTCGAGTCTCACCTCCGGTGACACGTCCACTAGTCGTAGCCTTCTTACGGCACGCGGTGCTGACCCACCCGGGAGTGGTGGAGCGACTGACCCGAGAGAGACGGTGAGTAGGCTGGTTACCGTAGGGCCCCCGCGTACAGCCGAGTCCGGGCTTAGGGGGAATTACCAGCTAGAGGACAGGCCTAGGGCGTATGGTCTGAGTGTGCACACGGAGCTGAGGGTTTCGGACCCGCGCTGACGAGCGCGACCTCAGCTAGTCCTTGTTTGTGATACTAGTTACTGTGTGTGTCTATGTCTCGCGCCCGGGGCGTTGCAGCTAGACACTTGTGACGCGGTGTAAGACGTCAGGGGACGCATTTGGTCGTTCTTCTAGTGGGTGGTGCTCCTGTCTGCTGGCAGGTATAGACTCGAGTTTTATCAGACTGAGGTTTTGTGGTACGGTACTGTAAAGCAGGCAGCTTTTTCCGTTTAGCTGCTTCAGCGTGTAGTTCTACCGTACTTCTGCTAGGTAGTGTTGCCTTCCGTGGTTGCTCGCGCCTTACAACCGTTTTTCTCGTTGTGCGGTGGGGGTCCGGGGGATCCCTACTGGGCTAATGAAATGAGGCTCGCCCCTGCTTTTCAGGTGAGGCGGGGTCATCGAGAGGTGCGGCCGAGTTCCAGCGTGGTTCTTCTAGCCAGGGTTAGTCGCCAATCTGCCGGAGCCGGGGGATGCCCCGTGTAATTGTACGCCGGGGGATGCCCCGTGTTGTGGTACTTTTCCTTCTGTTGACTGTACTTTATTTGGACATGAGACTTTGTGGACCTTGTAGTAGTTTATTTATTTATATTATGCTGTGCATTTTATTTTAGATTATTGTGCTGTCTCTGCAGTTGCTTCAGCTTCTCTTGTACTCCCGCACCATCCCTTTTTACCCTTCCGAGTCTTCGGACTCGTGGGTTGGCGGGCCGAGATTCGAGATGCGCCGATTCCTTTCCGGCACTCGGATCCCGAGTCGTCACAGTTGGTATCAGAGCTTAGGTTGTGGAGGTACATCAGAACTTGAAACGATTATAGTGGTCCAAAGGTCCATGAATGTCCTGTACAGTTGGCGACTGGCGTAGGGCTCCGCGTGTTTTAGTTAACATCGTTGGTTATTTTGTTAACATGTGTTATGGCGCCCAGGGGAGCGACTCGTTCCCAGTAGGGAGAGTCAGGTTGGGGCCAGGAAGTGCAGAGCAGAGCAGAGCAGAGCTCCCAGCAGATGCAGCTGAGGGGGCGAGAGTTTTCGGAGCAGAGGAGTTCTTCCGGGGCATGTACCAGTATGTTATTCAGCAGCAGTAGCATCAGCAGCCGCCGCAGGGCGGTGATACTGGTGAGGGCTCATCCACTCGGGGTAACGGCACGCTGAGAGATTTCTTGCAGTATCAGCCGTCCACTTTCAGCGGGCAGCCGGATTCAGAGGTGGCCAGAGAGTGGTTAGATGACATGGAGCGAGTGTTCAGTTCGATGGAGTGTCCTGTGGAAGAGAAGGTGGTGTTGGCTACGTATCGATTGCAGGGGCCAGCCCGGACTTGGTGGACGTCAGAGTGGGGAGCAGTATTTCAGTCCCGTCCCCTTCGGCAGATCTTGTGGCAGGAGTTCGTCCCGACTTTCGAGCGTGCTTTTTGTCCGTTCTTTCTCAGGTCACAGAAGCTGCGTGATTTTTGGACCTGGTCCAGGGTGACATGACTGTGGTGCAGTACAGGTCCAGATTCGTTGAGTTGGGCCGTTATGCACCGCATATTGTGGCCGATGAGATGGTGCGGACCGATCAGTTTATTGGGGGTCTGAGGTTGGAGCTGAGGCATCCTTTGCTTACGTCAAGGTTGACCAACGTGGATGCGGCTTGCAGAGCAGCATCGGCATTGGAGAGAGACATGCAGAAGGTTCGAGGTCAGGGTAGTGCGAACCAGATGCAGATGAGTTTTGGCCAGCCAGCATCTGTGCAGCATCAGAGTTCTGTCCAGATTTCAGCAGGTGGTTCAGGGACGTCCCCGTCCGGGGCGTCGACACCAGATTCGTCATCTCTAGGATTGAAGCTCAAGAAGTTGCTCAAGGAAGCTGGTTTTGGCAGGAGGCACCGTGGTCACGGAGATTAGGCGCAACAGTCTGTGGGTAGTGTTCAACAGCCTACCCAGTTCCAGCGTCAAGGTTCAGTGAGTGGTTCTCAGGGCGGATGTCCTCGGTGCTGCGATTCTCATCCAGGCAGGCAGTGTACAGCGCCCGTGATTTGCTTTAGGTGTGACCAGCCAGGGCACATGGCGCGTGACTATCCACAGAGACCGCGTCAGCCGCACGAGTTTCAGCAACAGCAGCAGTTCCAGCCCCAACAGATATCGTCGCAGCCGCAGCAGTACCAGCAGCAGGGTCAGTACCCTCAGTTGACCCGGTCAGCTACCACAGGGTGGCGGAGAGCCCGAGGCAGAGTTACTAACATTACCAGAGCAGAGGCTGAGGCGTCCCAGTTGGTGGAAGGTAGTATTCCGATTCTTGGTTGCGCGGCTCGAGTTTTGTTCGATTCCGGTGCATCTCATTTGTTTATTTCGGAGGAGTTTGCTCAGAGTGCCGAGGAGTCGTTGACTGAGGTGTCATGTGATATGGCAGTGGAGTTGCCTACCGGTGACTTCATGTTCACCCCGTACTTCTTCGAGAAGGTGCCTGTGTGGGTGGATGGGCGGAACTTACCGGCCAGGCTTTATGCGTTGCCGCTTCTGGACTTTGATGTGATTTTGAGCATGGATTGGCTCGAGGCCCATCATGCCTTGGTGGATTGCGGCTCGAAGAGGGTCTACTTCCGGCAGCTTCGTGGACCCACCTTTTATTTTCAAGGTATCCGATCTTCCTCCTCCCATTTTCTTATTTCGGCTATTAGGGCTCATAGACTGCTTGACACGGGTTGTCAAGGTTTTCTCGCTTCTGTGGTTTTAGTCGATCGGCCGTGTCCGGATGTGGAGGACATCCCGGTTGTGTGCGAGTTTTCTGATATTTTTCCCGAGGAGTTGCCAGGGTTGCCACCGCAGCGAGAGATTGACTTCGTGATTGAGGTGGTACCTGGTATGGCGCCTATGTCGAAGGCCCCTTACCGTATGGCGCCGGTGGAGTTAAGAGAGCTGAGGGCGCAGTTGCAGGAGTTGCTGGCCAAGGGGTACATTCGCCTAGCTTCTCCCCTTGGGGTGCGCCAGTGTTGTTTGTGAAGAAGAAGGATGGTAGTTTGAGGCTGTGCATCGACTACCAGTAGTTGAACAAGGCGACTGTTAAGAACAAGTATCAGTTGCCTCGGATTGATGACTTGTTTGATCAGCTTCAGTCGGCCCGAGTGTTTTCACGGATTGATTTGAGATTGGGTTATCACCAGCTGCGGATTCGAGAGTCTGATGTGGAGAAGACGGCGTTTCGCTCGAGGTATGGGCATTATGAGTTCTTGGTGATGCCTTTTGGGCTCACCAATGCCCCCGCGACATTTATGGATTTAATGCATAGGGTGTTCCGTCCATATTTAGACCAGTTCATGGTCGTGTTTGTGGATGATATCCTTGTGTATTCGCGGTCTGCCGAGGAGCATGTGCATCATTTGAGAGTGGTATTGCAGACCCTTCGTGATCACCAGTTGTATGCCAAGCTCAGCAAGTGTGAGTTTTGGCTCCGATAGGTGTACTTTTTGGGGCACGTGATTTCTGGTGATGGTGTTTCCGTGGACCCGGCTAAGGTCGAGGCTGTGGTGCAGTGGCCGAGTTCTGTCACAGAGATTCGGAGCTTTTTGGGGCTCGCAGGCTATTATCAGACGTTCATGCAACATTTTTCTCGTATTGCGACCCCGATGACCAAGTTTACGCGGAAGGATGTGCCATTCGTCTGGACGAAGGAGTGTGAGCAGAGCTTTATGGAGTTGAAGAGATTGCTCATGACTGCTCCGATGTTGGTGTTACCTTCGGGATCGGGAGGCTTTGTGGTGTGTACAGACGCTTCCAGGGTAGGTTTGGGTGCTGTGCTGATGCAGCACGGTGGAGTTGTGGTGTATGCATCTCAGCAGTTGAAGTCACATGAGGAGAACTACCCTACTCATGATCTTGAGTTAGCGGCTGTGATTTTCGCTCTGAAGATCTAGAGGCACTATCTATATGGTGAGAAGTTTGAGATGTTTACTGACCATCAGAGTTTGAGGTACGTGTTTACCCGGACGGATCTTAACCTCCGGCAGAGGAGGTGGATGGAGTACATGCAGGATTATGATTTTACTATATCATATCAGCCTGGCAGGATGAATGTCGTGGCTGATGCCTTAAGCCGGAAGGTGATGGTCAGTCAGATGTTGTTGAGGAAGTGGAGGTTATGGGAGCAGGTTGCGGCCATGACTTTTAGGCTCAAGATCTCTCGGGATCAGGGTTCGACTTTTCTTGCGAGCTTGACTGTCACGCCAGCTATTCATCGTCAGATGACTGAGGCTCAGCATGCGGACCCCGAGCTACCCCGGATCTTGTCATTGGCCGAGGTGGAATTTGGTGTGGATGGAGCCGTGAGGTTCCGAGGTAGGTTGTACGTCCCAGCCGAGGAGCAGACGAGACGCGCGGTGTTGTGAGAGGCTCATGGGAGCCGGTATGCCGTGCACCCCGGATCAGCGAAGATGTACCAGAACCTGAAGAGGCAATTTTGGTGGCCGGGTATGAAGAGAGATGTTGCGGAGTTCGTGGCCAGGTGCCTGATTTGTCAGCAGGTGAAGGCTGAGCACCAGCGACCAGGGGGTACACTTCAGCCCTTGGATATTCCTGCGTGGAAGTGGGACCACGTGACCACTGATTTCGTGGTAGGGCTGCCGAGGACATCCAGCGGGCAGGATAGTATCTGGGTGCTGGTTGATAGACTGACGAAGACGGCGCGGTTGCTGCCGGTCAAGGTCAGTTGGAGTGTGCATCGTTTGGCTCGTTTGTATGTGGAGCGGATCGTTCCGTTGCATGGAGTTCCCATCTCCATTGTGTTTGATCGTGATCCCCGCTTCACTTCTGGATTCTGGAGGAGCTTCCAGAAGGCTCTAGGCACCGATTTGGCATTTAGCTCGGCGTATCATCCCCAGTCTGACGGTCAGTCTGAGAGGACCATCCAAACTTTGGAGGACATGTTGAGGTCGTGTTGCCTGGAGTGGCAAGGGAGTTGGATCCACTACTTACCGTTAGTGGAGTTTGCCTACAACAATGGCTATCATTCGAGCATCGGTATGGCACCGTACGAGACGTTGTACGGGTGACCTTGTCAGACTCCGCTTGATTGGTTTGAGGTGGGAGAGCGTGTCCTGACAGGACCGGATTTGGTGCAGCAGTGCACTGAGGTGGTGCGTCTGATTCGGTAGAAGATGTTGGCTGCGCAGAGCCAGCAGAAGTGTTATGCCGATCGGAGGAGGCGACCCCTCTGTTTTACTGTAGGTGATCGGGTGTTTTTGCGAGTTTCTCCCATGAAGGGTGTGATGCGCTTCGGCAGGCGGGGGAAGCAGAGTCCCCGCTACATTGGTCCTTTCCTCATTGTCGAGCGTATCGATGAGGTTGCCTATCGGTTGCAGTTACCCCCGGAGCTATCTTCTCTGCATGATGTGTTTCACGTGTCTATGCTCCGGAGGTATATGCCTGATGATTCCCATGTTCTGGAGGATGCCGTTTGGCCTGAGGTGACCCCAGACTTGTCCCTTCCAGAGTACCCTATCTGTATTGAGGATCGGCGTGAGCAGCACATGCGGAGCAAGGTTATTCCTCTAGTTAAGGTGGTCTGGCAGCGTCACTCTGGTGGTGAGGCATCGTGGGAGCGTGAGGATGAGATGCGGCAGCTGTATCCTTATTTGTTCGGGTGAGTCTTCTCCCCTATCCCTGTGCCCTGTCCTTAATTTTGAGGACGAAATTCATTTAAGGGGGGAGGGCTGTGATGTCCCGAGTTTTTCGGATCCTTCCTTTTGGGTCTCGGATCTAGTTTCTAGAAGCATCTGGCTTTTTTGTATCTGAAATTTCATTTCAGACATCTTCCGTGTTCGGATCGGTGCGATCCGGAGTTGTTTCGGAGGCCCGGAGTGCGTCCGTGGCTTTTCCGCGCGTGTTTTTCGATTTCCGTGTGTGTGTTTTAGGAATTGCTTCGGAACCCCGTAGTGGGTGAACCGGGTCGTTCACCTACCCACGGATGGCACCGTTGCGATCGGTGCATTCCGAGGATCGAGAATATGTATTTTTCAATTTTTGGGGGGTTTTTGGCATTTTTCAGATTTTCTATAAATACCCCCCTATTTTCCCTTTTCTTTTTCCCTTTTTCTTCTTTTCTTCTTCTTCTTTCTTCCTCCCGTGAGCGCAACGGTCACTTCCCCCCCTCTTGCCCGTTGGACTTCGTGGCGCCCCTTCCTCCTCCGACAACGGGTGGCAGATGACGGCGACGGTGACGACGGCGGTGGCAAGAGGATCGCGGCGGTGCCCTCTTCGTGGCGCGTGGGTGGAGTTCGTGTTCGAGCTAGATTTGAAGATCGACGACTTCCCGGCGGATTTAGAGCTTCTTTGAGGTAGGGGGACGGATCCTTGCCGTCTTTACAGCATTCCCCGTGGTTTCTAGGCCGTGGAGAGGCCGAGAGGGGCTAGATTCATGCCGGGAGGGTTATTTTCATGCTTGGGGTTTGAGCGCCGGATCCATTGATTTTTGGGGTTTTTGATCGATTTGGGGGCTCTAGATGCATGCTAGGACGTCGGGGGGTGATTCCCCGTTGTTTTCCCTTCACCAGGGGGGGGGGGGGTGAATGGGGGTGGTTTTTCGATTTTCGGACGTATTTCGCGAACCAGGCTCGGCCCGTTGTCGCGCTATAGTCCAGTGGCGCGTTCGTAGTGAACGCGCCGTGTCGTCCGGGCGCGTTCATCGGAAGGGATGACGGTCTGGCGGTTCGGAACGCGCTAGGGTTGGGTGGCGCGATCTGATGATCGCGCTAGCCCAAACTAGCACGTTCAGGTGTGAACGCGCTAGCCGTGGATAGCGCGATCT
This sequence comes from Amorphophallus konjac, assembly GCA_022559845.1. Taxonomy (NCBI): domain Eukaryota; kingdom Viridiplantae; phylum Streptophyta; class Magnoliopsida; order Alismatales; family Araceae; genus Amorphophallus; species Amorphophallus konjac. The sequence continues at coordinate 83,897,085 of CM040122.1, read as the reverse complement.
GGCAGATCGCGCTACCCATTGCTAGCGCGTTCTCCGGAGTCGCACTAGGGGAGCCTAGCGTGACCTTCCCCCTCCCCCGAACCCTGTTCCTTTGGGTAGCTCAGCTTCCGGTTGGGTGAGTTTTGGATCCAGTTGTGGCGTGTGGCCCGAGGGTTGCTGTGGGCACCCAGTGAAAGCCATAGGGGCGCCCGGGGATCCCCGGAGAATCAATTACCTTGGTAGGGGTGCCGCGTGACTTGAGGGACGGTCGGACCTCGTGCGTGTCCCCGGCATCCGTACCTACCGTTTGGTTACCGAGAGTCTGTGTTAGTGTGTTAGTCGGTGGTTTCCGTGAGTCGAGTCTCACCTCTGGTGACACATCCACTAGTCGTAGCCTTCTTACGGCACACGGTGCTGACCCACCCGGGAGTGGTGGAGCGGTTGACCCGAGAGAGACGGTGAGTAGGCTGGTTACTGTAGGGCCCCCGCGTACAGTCGAGTCCGGGCTTAGGGGGAATTACCAGCTAGAGGAAAGGCCTAGGGCGTATGGTCTGAGTGTGCACACGGAGCTGAGAGTTTCGGATCCGCGCTGACGAGCGCGACCTGAGCTAGTCCTTGTTTGTGGTACTGGTTACTGTGTGTGTCTGAGTTTCGCGCCCGGGGCGTTGCAGCTAGACACTTGTGACTCGGCGTAAGACGTCAGGGGACGCATCCAGTCGTTCTTCTAGTGGGTGGTGCTCCTGTCTGCTGGCAGGTATAGACTCGAGTTTTATTGGACCGAGGTTTTGTGGTACGGTACTGTAGAGCAGGTGGCTTTTTCCGTTTAGCTGCTTCAACGTGTAGTTCTACCGTACTTCTGCTAGGTAGTGTTGCCTTCCGTGGTTGCTCGCGCCTTACAACCGTTTTTCTCGTTGTGCGGTGGGGGTCCGGGGGATCCCTACTGGGCCAATGAAATGTGGCTCGCCCCTGCTTTTCAGGTGAGGCGGGGTCGTCAAGAGGTGCGACCGAGTTCCAGCGTGGTTCTTCTAGCCAGGGTTAATCGCAAGTCTGCCGGAGCAGGGGGATGCCCCGTGTAGTTGTACGCCGGGGGATGCCCCGTGTTGTTGTACTTTTCCTTCTATTGACTGTACTTTATTTGGACATGAGACTCTGTGGACCTTGTAGCAGTTTATTTATTTATATTATGCTGTGCATTTTATTTTAGATTATCGTGCTGTCTCTGCAGTTGCTTCAGCTTCTCTTGTACTCCCACACCATCCCTTTTTACCCTTCCAAGTCTTCGGGCTCGTGGGTTGGCGGGCTGAGATTTGAGACGCGCCGGTTCCTTTCCGGCACTCGGATCCCGGGTCGTCATATGATGACTCTTCACGGAGCGTCCGACGCCATCAAATACCGAGGCTTTGTGACCACTCTGGTCCAAGGCGCCCAAGCATGGTTCCGGGCCCTCGCCCCCGGATCCATCCGAGGCTTCAAGCAGTTTGGGCTAGTATTTAAGGAGAGTATCACCGGCAGCGGCCCCCCAAGGTCGGTAGCGGGGCTATTGGCTCTGAAACAGGCGGAAGGGGAGAAACTCTGGACCTACATTAACCGATTCAAGTCGGAAGCCCTGAGAATCCCCCGTCTGGATGTAGCCTCGGCCATAACCGTGCTGACCGGAGGCACCCGGGATGAGAACCTCCGCTGCGAACTTGTCCTCCACCCTCCCTCGACCCTTGCCGAGCTAGTGACTCTGGCTCTGCGCCACGCCGAGTGTGAAGAGGTACTCAGCGCATGCCGAGGCGCAACCAGCTCGGGTTGGGAGGGGGACAAGAAGTGGGCACCCGATTCAAGCTCGGGCCAAGGAAAAAGATAGAACCGAGACGAGGAGCACAAAGAACCGTCCCAGAAGTACGAGCGGTACACTCCCTTAACCGCTCTGGTGTACGAGATATATGAAGACATCAAAGGCTCGGGCCTCCTCCGCCAACCCGAGCCAATGAGATCGAAGAGCCGCAATCGCAGTTAACACTGCCTATTCCACAGCGATCACGGGCATCATACCGGCGATTGCCATCAGCTCCAGGATGAGATCGAATGCCTCGTCCGCTAGGGACACCTATCCCGGTTCGTGGTTGGGCATAAGGAAGACTGAGGCGCCCCAGAGGAGATCGACAACGTCCCTCGCGGGGTCCACATCAATGTCATCGCTGGAGAAGCTGCATCAAGAGGAGACAGTGGCCGAGGAAGGAAGCGTCATGCTGAGCGGGCGAGCCGAGCAATTGAGCCTCTCAAGGCCCCGCCAAGTGAGTCCCAGGTCATAGTCTTCTCCGACCAAGACCTGGAAGGACTGACCACCCCGCATGACGACGCCCTAGTTATATCGGCTATGATAAACCATTGAAACGTAGACATGATTCTAGTTGACAATGGAAGCGCCCCTGATGTATTGTCTTATGAGTGTTTCCTTAAGATGGGGGAGAATCTGTCTAAACTCTGCCCGATCCGAACCCCCCTTTGCGGGTTCAATGGCCAAGCCACTTATCCCGAGGGAGCCCTAAGCATGCCGGTTACTCTCGTCACCCCACTCAAAATCGTTACGGTTATGGTGGACTTCATAGTGATCAAAGGTATGATAGCATACAACGTAATCTTCGGCCAAGGAATCCTCAGCCGAACGAAAGCGGTGCCCTCTACCTATCATCAAAAGATGAAGTTCCCCACTAAGCATGGGGTGGGGGAAGTCCGGGGCAACCAGGCGATGACCAGAAGGTGCTATAATATCTCGGTTGAAGCCACAAGGCCGGATGGGAAAAACAAGGGCCCCCGGGAAGTCGAAGAAAAACCCACAACCTCCAAACCTGGAGGCGAGTTGCTAACGGTTTTCCCAAAGGATGACCCGACCCTGGGAGTAAAGATTGGAGCCGACCTACCATCTGAGATTCAGCAGCAATACAAAGAATTTCTTTCCAGGTACATCCGAGTCTTTGTATGGTCTGATGATCAACTCCCCGGAATACCGGGAGAGACAGTAATGCATAGGCTCAACCTTGACCCGACCGTGAATCCCGTACAACAACGCAGAAGGAAGCACGTGCTAGAGAAGCAGACGGTCATCAAAGAGCAGGTCACCAAGGGGTAAAAGACTGGTCTTTTCATATTGGTCCTGTACCCGACGTGGCTGGCTAACTTCGTCTTGGTGCCAAAAGCTTCGGGAAAGTGGCGAATGTGCATGGACTTCACCGACATGAATAAAGATACACCAAAAGATTGCTATCCGTTGCCGAGCATCGACCGACTGGTTGATTCAACCTCGGGCAACGAGATACTCAGCTTCCTGGACGCCTATTCAGGCTACCACCAGATCAGAATGGATCCAGAAGACGTCGAGAAGACCGCCTTCATCACTGACTTTGGCGTATACTGCTACACCCGGATACCTTTCGGGTTAAAGAACGCTAGAGTCACGTACCAGAGGCTGGTCAATCACATGTTCGAGGGACAACTTGGCCGGAACGTCGAGGCCTATATCGATGACATGCTCGTCAAGACCCCCAGGGCCGAAGACCACTTCGCCGACCTAGCTGAGACCTTTGACACCCTCTTGAGGTACAATATGAAGCTCAACCCCACCAAGTGTGCCTTCGGACTAAGGTCCGGGAAATTCCTGAGCTTCTTGGTGACCCAGCGTGGGATCGAGCCCAACCCCGACAAGGTCCAGGCCATCCTGGATATGCGGCCCCCCACCTGCGTCAAGGACATTCAGCGCCTTACCGGGCGCATTGCCGCGCTCAGCAGATTCCTATCCCGTGCGGCCGAACTATGCCTACCCTTCTTCAAACTGTTAAGAGGGCCCAAAATGGTTTCTGCTATGTTCGCATGGGACGAGGAATGTCAAAGAGCGTTCGTCGAGCTTAAGGAGTTCCTGGCTTCGCCCCTGGTGCTGTCCAAGCCTGTCCCAGGTGAAGCCTTGCATCTCTACCTCTCGGCAACTCCATCCACAGTTAGCCCAGTCCTGGTCAGAAATGACTCGGGAGTCGAGAGATTGATATACTACACTAGCAAGGTGCTCAACGAGGCTGAAAGAAGGTACCCCACAACCGAGAAACTCGTGCTAGCGTTGGTTACTTCGGCCAAGCGCCTTCGACCCTATTTCCAAGGACACTCCATCATCGTGCTGACCGGCGAACCACTGAAGAGGATTCTCGCTCACCTTGAAGCCTCGGGACGCCTCGTCAAGTGGGCCATCATGCTCGGGGCCTACGATATATCATACCAGCCTCGCTCGGCTGTTAAAGGACAGGCGCTCGCCGACTTCATCGTCGAGAGCACCATCCCGACCGAAGAAAGATCTCCGTCCTCACCTGGGCCAACCTGGGAATTGTTCGTCGACTGATCCTCCAACTCGACCGGGAGCGGCGCCGACGTTCTTCTAATGTCCCCCGAGGGAGCAGAGCTGTAGTATGCCCTGAAGTTCAACTTCCAGGCATCCAACAACGCCTCCGAATACAAAGCGCTCATCTCGGGAGCCCGCATGGCCTGACGATTGGGGGCCGAGCGAGTCAGGATTCACACTGACTCCCAACTGGGTGCTAGCCAGGTCAACGGCAACTATAAGGCTCGGGAGGAACAGATGGTCAAATATCTCCAAGTGGTCAAGACCGTGGCACAGTAGTTCGAGAGTTTTGAGGTAGTCCGAATAGCTCGAGAGGAAAACTCCCAGGCGGATGCCCTCTCTCGGCTGGCCTCCTCTCTCGACCCAGAGGGTACCCGATCGGTCCTCCTCGAAGAGCTAGAGCGACCGAGCATTGACTCGGAGCTCATGGCTGTTGGCTCGGCCTCCCCGAGCGACTGGCGTACCCCCTATCTATTGTGGCTGTAGGACTCCCAGGAGCCTCCCGACCCTCGGGAAGCCTGGAGATTGAAGTACCAAGCCCAGCGATTCATCATTCTGGATGGCACTTTGTACCGCAGATCCTTCTCTGGTCCCCTCCTGAAGTGCATCAATGCCGACGAAGCCGGCCGAGCAATTCAAGAAGTTCACGAAGGCCTATGCGGAGCGCATCAAGGAGGAAGGTCGCTCGCCAGGATCTTGCTTCGGCAGGGTTACTGGTGTCCCACTCTGCAGTGCGACTGCTCGACCTACGTGCAATAATGCGACCGATGCCGGTGATTTGACCACTTGGTCCATCAGCCGGCAACAGAGCTCGTCACCCTAGTTGAGCCGTATCCTTTCGCTTGGTGGGGGATAGACATCCTTGGGCCATTCCCTACGGCTCAGGCCCAGAAGAAGTTCATCATCGTCGCCATCGACTACTTCACCAAATGGATCAAGGCCGAAGCTACAGCAAGGATCACCGAGACAATCGTCTGGAGTTTCGTTTGGAAATCGATCATCTGTCACTACGGCATCCCCCGGGTGATAGTGAGAGATAATGGCTGACAATTTGATTCTCGTTATTTCTGAGACAGATGTGCCGACCTAAACATTCGCAATCACTTCACTTCGGTCGCCCACCCTCAGGCTAACAGGCTGGTCGAAAATGCCAATAAGACTATCTTAAGAGGCATTAAGACTAGGCTCGACAAAGCCAAGGGTAGCTGGCTTGAGGAATTGCCGAACGTACTTTGGTCGCACAGAACGACTCCCAGAACGGCAACCGGTGAGAGTCCCTTTCAGCTGGTGTACGGCACCGAGGCCGTGATCCCGTTAGAGATTGCCAATCCCTCCCTCCGAGTCATCTACTTCTCGCTCGAGGCAAACGATAAGAAACTGCTCGAAAACCTCGACCTAGCAGATGAACTCCGAGAGATTGCCAACGTCCGAGCAACGAAATATCAACACCGCCTCACTCGATACTACAACGCCAAAGTCAGGGACAGACACTTCCAATCGGGAGACTTCATTCTCAAGAAAGCCGAAGCCTCTCGACCACTTGAGGCGGCGAGCAAGCTATCCCCTAATTGGGAAGGCCCCTACCGAGTGGTCGAGATGCTCGGGAAAGGAGCATAACGGCTATGTACTATGGAAGGAGAACCCATCCCTCGGACGTGGAACGTAACTACACTACGTAAGTTCTATTTCTGAACACTTCATTTGTGCAAACAATATGAGATAAATCAAAAGTTTCTTTCCTCTTTTATTCAAACAACTTGCTTGTACATCAGAAAGGCCGAAGCCAAAACAATACATGTCAAAAAAGCAAAAATCCATCTGGCGCCGCCGTACGAGCCCATCGCTCTGCTGACTCAGTTAGCCTTCCTGCGTCCAACCACTGACTCTGCCTCGTGCAGAAACTAGCTCGGATAAAGGATAGTCGACCCCGTTGGCTCGGGCAACTCGGAACAAAGGTGACAGAGGGATTAGAAATGAGAAGTGGCCTCCTCTTCGCCAATCTGCCAACTCTTTGGAAGGCAGAGAGCACAGGCACCCTCCAAAGAGTGAAGGGGGAGGGAGAAAAAGAAACCAGCAGAGTTGGACGAGGAGGCAGAAGAAAGCCCGTAAAGGAGGGAGCTTAATTGGATCCCTCCTCCCCTCGGGATGGAGTCAGCAGGTTAGGGACAGGAGTTCGACATGCCCCAGCATGTCAAACCTTCTCCCCGAGTAACCTCCCCGCAAGCGCCGCCGGAATTGATAAAAGAAGGCTACGCGCTTCCACACGTCGAACCCCCTTCTAACCTGCACGCCGGCCGTCGAACACTACCAGAAAAAGCGGGATTACAGACGGAATTTTCAGACGGAAATTTCAGACGGAAATTTCCGTCTGAAATTTGTGACGGATTATTTTCCGTCGAAAATCCCGTCTGAAATATGCAAGTACACACCGAATTTCAAACGGAAATTTGTGACGGAAAATATTCCGTCACAAATTTCAGACAGAATTTGTGACAGAATTATTAAACTGTCAGAAATTTATAACCAAGAATTTGTGACGGCCACATTTGCGACGGAATCCGTCTGACAATCCGTCACAAATGTGTCTTCTCACGGATTTTAAGACGGAAATTAATCCGTCACAAAATTTATTGCGCCCCAAATCCGTCGCAAATGTGCCTTTGCGATGGATTTGGGGCGCAATAAATTTTGTGACGGATTAATTTCCGTCTTAAAATCCGTGAGAAGACACATTTGTGACGGATTGTCAGACGGATTCTGTCACAAATGTGGCCGTCACAAATTCTTGGTTACAAATTTCTGACAGTTTAATAATTCTGTCACAAATTCCGTCTGAAATTTGTGACGGAATATTTTTCGTCACAAATTTCCGTCTGAAATTCGGTGTGTACTTGCATATTTCAGACGGGATTTCCGACGGAAAATAATCCGTCACAAATTTCAGACGGAAATTTCCGTCTGAAATTTTCGTCTGAAAATTCCGTCTGAAATTTCCGTATGAAAATTCCGCCTGTAATCCCGCTTTTTCTGGTAGTGGAACTCCCTTCAAACCCGAAGCAGCAAGGACTCTCCGCCCTCCATCATCGACAGCTTCATCTTCCAGAACGTCTTCCATGCTTCAAATTTGACGACACAACGTTTCGTGAAGAAGGAGAGAGGAAAGACTGTCAGAGAAAACCCTAAGCGATGGAGAGGGAGAGACGCCCTTCAGTCCTTTTATAGGCGAATGGAGGTTACTTGCCTTAAATGATTCTCCCCTCGAAAACACGCTAAAGGGACTTCTCCATAGGAATGGTCACCTCAGACTCCTCAGTTCCATCCCAGCAGGACACACGAAACGGCTGGGCAGTTAAAGCATGAGAAAATGGAAAGACACCCTGTCAGACGTCCGCCCAACCATCATGCGAGATCCACGCAGAAAGTATCAGCACTTTCCAACTACCGTGGATACGCTGGTCAAACTACGACAATGGCGATACAAAAGAGTTAAGTTTTCATCATAACGCTACTGCCTTACATTTTTTTCCTTTACACAAACAAGAGAAGTGTTTCCTTTAGAAAAAGGAAAAACACACAAGGAGGAAAAGCAAAATAGATACATTAGGCCTCTGGCCCACCCCGAGGCTCGGAAGTGGAAGGCTCGGACGATCTACCCCCGGCACCCTCGGCGATGGCCGACCCTAGCACTGACCCCACCGGCGTGGGAACTGCCTCAGTTGCGCGCCCTCCCGAGGCATCCGGAGTTGGCAACCCCTCGGACGAAGAGTCCCCCTGGTCTCCTTCCTCCGATGCTGAACCAGAGGAACCGGAGGATGACAAATCTGCGTCATAGCATTGCCCGGACGGAAAATTGATTGTCTCGGACGCCTGCTCCTCCGCATAAGAGATGGCCCGGTCGTAGCTTTGCTTGAATCCCTTGCGGATGTCTCGGCGAAGCGCTGACTCATAGTAGGGGAGGGTAGCCTCTTTAAGGTCGACCCGGTAGGCCTCCGAGCATTTGTATTGCTTAAGTGTCTCCGCCCCGGCCGATTCCACCCTACCAACGAGCTCGGCCTTCTCTCGCACTGCCTCGACTAACCTCTGCTCAGCCTCAGCCGTCCGCCTCTCCGCCTCGGCCCGATCAGCCTCGGCCTCCAGTCGAAGGCGCGTGGCTTCCTCCGCTCGGTCCACCAGCTTGACGCGCTCAGCCTCCCACCGGCCATCTAGCTCAACACGGGCCGCACGCTCCTCCTCCTGAAGCCGGCTCTTCCTCTCGAGCGACTTGCGGGCCCGAGCCAATTGTTCAGACAATGACTGGGCATCCGCCTGACTCGCCCGCGCCAGCTCTCTGACCGAGGAGAGCTCCCGCCATGCTGATCATGTTCCTTGGAGAGCCGAGCCATCTTCCTGTCAGACCCACCAAGGGTCCAGGCAAGGTTCGCCCGCTCTGACTCCGACCGGGTGTAAGCTTCAGCCAGGGTGGCCCCCATATGGGCCAGAACTAAGCCACCCTCCATAACCATCTCGAGAGCCGCGGGCGGGGAGCGTTGCCTGTCTCCTCCCTTCACCTTCGCAGCTATGCCACGACATACCTGATACAGAGAACCCTGGATGCCCAACCTCTCCAGGGCCGCCGAGATAGGGGTCCCCCCTCCGAGCGGCACCCCCTCGGAAGCCCTGCCAGCGGGCCCGGATTGAGCCGCTGCTTCATCCTCCCCTCTCACCTCGATCGGTTGGGGCTGCGTCGTGCCTCCTCGCGACCCCCCGACTCCGACCGACTCGACCTCTGCGCCACCACCCGGAGCGCCACCTGCCTCGATCGACGCTCCAGCCTCGGCCGCAGTCCTAGAGTCACCGGCTTCATCCTCGGCCCCCTCGGCTCCTGTTGAGGGGAGAGCCGAGCCAGCGCCGTCGCCAAACACAGAAGCGGCCCCGGCCCCTGCTGAGGGGAGAGCCGATCCAGCACCACCGCCGACCGCAGAAGCAGCCTTGACCTCCTCGGCCCCCTCCTGCTCGACAGGTGGGAGAGCTAGCCCAGTAAGGTCGGCCCCACCAAGATCGACAGAGGGGAGAGCAGAGCCAGAGTCGCCTTCGACTGCGGGGACGGCCCCGGCCTTCTTAGCCCGCTTCCTGGCCGGATCATACCCTCCACGGGGTCCTTGCGTTTAGACCCCCGTGACCTGGAAGACCCTTCTCGGGCCACCCCCTTGCCCTTACCTCAGGCTTGGGAGCGACCCTCGGGAGCAACCAACTCATTGGCAGCCGGGTCATCGCCAAGATCGACCACCTCCGCGGCCTCCTCCAAAGCCGGCCGCCTGGCGTCTGCACAAAAGGAGACATGATCAGAAGAAGAAGAGATAGCTTCATCATCCGACAAGAAAGCTAGCTCATGATGCCCGCACCTGTCAGCCGTAGCCGATGGAGAAGGCACTGCTCGATGTTCTCCGGAGTCACCAGCTCCTCCGTGGACTGGCGATGCTTCAACAAAATGGCCACATACTCCTCCACATCCGAAGAAAACTCGTCCTGCCTCGGAGGGATGTTCGGATGAAAATTGGGGATTATGGGACACCTCTAAGTCTCCTCCACCAAGAGGACCCTCACCCAGAAGAACTGAGTCTTCCACCCCTTGTGGGAAGAGTCCTTCACAGCCAAGGAGATGCAACTCCTGTTCCGCCTTGCCTGGATGAAATAGAAGCCCTTCCCGGCCAAGGAATGCGCCTTCAGCTCAAAAAAACAATGGAAGAGGTCCAAGGAAGGAGGAACCACACACTGACGGCAGAGGATGCGGAAAGCAGAAAGGAGAAGATAAGAATTGGCTACCAACTGTATGGGAGCCAATTGAAAGAAATCCAAAAGCTTGAGGACGAAAGGCTCGAAGGGAAGACGGAACCCACCCTTCCATGACAGAAGGAAGGAGCAAAAATAGCCCGTACGAGAGTCCAAGCTCCTCTCGTTCGGGGCGACCGCAATGAAGTGATATTGATAGGGTAGGTGAAACTGGTGTTCTAGCCGCTTCACATCCGCCTCCCCCAGTTCGCTGCAGTTCGGAGCTGACGGTATCACCTTCGCCCTCATCTTAGGCCCGCCCTCAAACTCTTCGATCTCCGAACGGTGGTCCGCCATGGAATCCGAAGAGAAACTTGTAGAGGAAGGCGCCCGAGACTCCGAAGATTCTGGAGGAAGGGGAAGCTGCCAGACCGCCTCCGCAGTTATCTCTGTCAACTCTGCGAACGCCGCTGCAAGCCTCTGCTCTTCCGCCGTGTCCTCACGATGCATCAAAGAGCCCCAAAAATAAGCACGAAGGAGAGCAAAAACCCCAAAAACGGAGGGAGTCTGGAATGACAACAAGCGCACAATGCCTATATTCCTACGCGGAAGGCGGCGCGTCGTTCCGACCTCCGAGAAAAGAAGACCCCTTCATTGCAAATCCGTCAGGATTATCATTATTACGGGCCCAGGTGACCACGACACGTGACTTCTTAACACCGCCAGATCTCCGCCCACCTGAGCCACGCTGGTCCAAAACCCTAACGGCTACTCCTCCGAGCCTAGCAAGGCTCGGGAGTAGGAGGGGGACAAGTGGAGAGGGGGATTTCTGTAGCCCATTTAAGAGCGACCGAACGATGTCCAGCAGGACCAAACAAGGCCCAGCTCATCTTGGTGACAGTCCTACAGGGGCCACCTAAAGCCCAATAAGATCATTCGGGATCAAGCCTTTCCTCGGCGGCCATTAGGCTCAGAAGGCCCGAGCGTCGGTCCGGTCGGAGGAAGACCCAAAGCCCGACTCATCCCCCTCGCCGGGATAAGGGCTAGCGCCCCGCGCCCACTCCAACCGAGCCTCGCCCGAGCTACTCCCATCGCCCGGACAGGGCTGGTGCTCTTCAAGCTTTGGTCGATCGACGATTGCTTATCCATGCTGCCGTTGAGAGCCCTTTATGAGCAGGAGTTTACAAGGCTATAAAGATCCCACGATGAGGACGTAAAGATCCCACGATGAGGACGTAAAGAGCCCACGTCGAGGACGTAACTCTCACCTGAAACTCCTCAGCTTACGGGAATCATGAGGCCGACGCACTATTTAACATGGGACTCCCTCCAACAAAAGGTAAGGCCTACACACACCTAAAACCCCCTGAGTAGGAACCACTTCACCACCTTGGTGGAGAGGGATCTCGTGCATCTCCATCCTCCTCCCATCATACCTTCCACCACTGCTCTACTGACTTAGGCATCGGTGGGTTTTCCCCAGGGAACCATCCCTGGGTCCCCTGATCCGTTCCCCTTTCCTTGCAGTTCACTACTCGGTGATCATCTCCCCCAGCTCAGGACCAGCGCGAGATCGGCCCTCTTCAGAGATTAAGAGTAATATTGATCAGAGACCAAAATTTTCTCTCTCAAATGATGGGAGACTATTATTCAAGAATCGAATTTGTGTGCCGAATCATGATGATACTAAGAAATTGATCATGAAAGAAGCTCACAAATCAAAGTATGCTATTCACCCTGGTGCTACCAAGATGTATCAAGATTTGAAAAGAAACTTTTGGTGGCTGTTGGCACCGCTTATTTTCTTGAATTAATTAAGGATTAAGGATAGGGAAATACTCCCTGAATAGAGTAAAATGACACATCGCCAAAGTTGCTCTACCAGTCGAGTTGTGCTCGAAAATCGAGACGTGTCGCCGGGTCAAGCGGCGTAACATAACAACCGGGGATTGGCCCCGAGCAAACGTCACTATGCCAGCAAGTTTCCTGACAACCGGGTCAGTTTCGGGATTCGGGACAACCTACCGTACCTTACGGCACTCTAAAAAGATTCAGGGATCACCCTCGGACACTCTGCATACGGTGTCACACCGCTGACGCTTCAACAACTGGGTTAACTCGGGACTCAGAACGGCCTGCCGCTTCATACGATTCTTTGCCAAGGAGCGAGGGTCACCCCGACCACTAGACAAACGGCATCATCATCTTGACGCCCCAGTCACCGGGCCCAACCAAGGGTCCTAACCGGCTATCCGTGACCCATGGCAACATCAACAATCGATCGGGCTCACCCCCGATCACTCAGTCTATGGGTTTCCCCGCGCCCAACTCAGCTACCCGAGCGGACCCGGGGGCGCCCGGACTACAAGCCACGCCATGTGACACCCAGCAACGAGACCGGGGTCTACCCTCGAGTCGCCTCCCTCCAGCCCTCTGAAGTCAATGGAAGACCAATCTGGGCCAACCACAAGCTTCAGGAGCTCACAACAACCTTATACGGCCCACACACGCGTGTCGGGAATTTCCCTGAGCACCTAGTAGGCGCATATGCTCCAACCACTCTACAGCAAGTCGGAGCTCGACTCAGGACTCCCAACAACCCATCGCGTCATGCACCACCATCGTGCGGCCTCGCACATGGATCGACATGTTTATAGCTGGTCAAACCCCCTAGTCAAACCCGCGTAAACCCCCCTTGGGAGGGTTTAGGCTGACCAGCCCAGCCCCTTGGGCTGGTCCACCTAAACCCCTGGGGAGGGTGTTTAGGCGGACCAGACCAGAGTCTGGTCCGCCTAAACCCCCTGGGGGGAGGGGTTTAGGCGGAGCAGCCTCACCAAGGCTGGTCCGCCTAAACCCCCATTAAACAAAAAAAAAACTTTTTTTAATCAAAAAATCCCCATCCCCATGCCCAGTCTGCCTAAACCCATGGGTTTAGGCGGACCAGCCCAGCCCCTTGGGCTGGTCCACCTAAACCCCTCCTAGAACCAAAAAAAAAGAAAGATTTCTTATGATGAAAAAATCCCTCCGTGAGGGGTTTAGGCGGACCAGACCAGCCCCGTGGGCTGGTCTGCCTAAACCCTTCCTCCCCCACTCCGTAAACAAAAAAAGGTATTTTGTGAAGGGTTTACCCGGACCAAACCCAGCCCTCAACTTCGTCCAGGTAAACCCCTTTCACCCCTTCATCTTCCACTATAAAAATCCCCATTTGGAAGCCCCCCCCCCCAAAAAAAAAGAAGCATCAAGCATCAAGGCAAGGAGCTCACCCCCCCACTGCAAAGGGGCGCAACGGAGATTTGTGTGTGTGTTTGCTAGGCTCACGCTGAGGGCATGCCGCATGTTCATCCCTCACACGGCGTCTAGCCCAAACACCAACCTCCTAGAAGGCGACTCCCTGTCTGATGAACATATGTCGTCTCGATGATCATGCATGACCCTAGGTTTTGCTTGGTGAAAGCACTCTACCCGAGTGTTGTCTAGATAGTCGTGCATGACCCTGATGACGTTTGGTGAAAACACTCTGCATGGGTCATGTCTCGATAGTCGTGCATGATCTCGATGATGCTTGGTTAAAGCACTCTGCCCGGGTCTTGTCTCGATGTTCACGCACGACCCTGACGTCACTTGATGAAATCACTCTGCCCAGGCCCTGTCTCGACAGTCATGCACCCCCAGACATTGCTCGACATGGACACCCTACTCGGCCCTACCTCGACATTCGTGCATGACCCAGATGCCACTTCATGGGAGCACCCTGCCCGATCCCTGTCTTGACATTCGCGCACGACGCAAATGTGGCTTGATGAGGGTACCCTACCTAGTCTCTGCTTCAATGATCGAGTACCATCAGACATGGCTCAATTGAAGTACCCAACCTGGTACCCCGCCTCGATGACCTTGCGCCATCTTGGTGTCACCTCGATAAGCATGTCCTCAGCGCTATTACCCGGACAATGGGCATACTTCATAACTCCCGGCGCAAGATGAAGCGTCATGCCCCTACCTCTGTCAACAGGCCCCGGGCACGACCATCGGGGTCTCACGGTGCCCGGCTACTTCAGTCACAACGGTACCTTCGGCACCCGACTGCTAGTCACCCAAGCCACATCGGGGCCCGCGGCACCCGAACACTTAACAACTTCAGTCACAACAGTGCCTCCGACACCGGACTGCTAGTCACCCTAGCCATATTGGGGCCCGCGGCGCCCGACCACTCAACAACTTCAGTCACAACGGTGCCCCCGACACCCGACTGCCACCTACTCCAGTCACATCGGGGCCTGCAGCACCCGACCACTCAACAACTTCAATCACAATGGTGCCCCCGGCACCCGACTGCCAGCTACTCCAGTCACATCGGGGCCCGCGGCACCCGATCACTCAACAACTCCAATCACAACGGTGCCCCCAGCACCCGACCGCCAACAACTCTAGTCACAACGGTGCCCCCGGCACTCGACTGTCTGCTACTCTAGTCGGGGCCCGCGGCACCCGATCACTCAACAACTCAAGTCACAACGGTGCCCCCGGCACCCGACTGCCAATAACTCCAGTCACAATGGTGCCCCCGGCACCCGATTGCCAACAACTCCAGTCACAACGGTGCCCCCGACACCCGACTGCCAGCTACTCCAGTCACATCGGGGCCCGCGGCACCCGACCACTTAACTTCCCCGCACAATGGTGCCTACGACACCCCTACTGCCCCGACCTCGACACTGTCTCATGTCGGGAATACATTGTGACGCCCCTCGGGCGCCATCCTGCTAAGTCATAGGTCCTTTGACGGACGCCACATACAAATGCGGAGATACTTGCACAATAATGCGATGACCTGGGGACCGTCATAAATGACGGAATTGTCCCCTGGCTTGCAAGCAATTGTAATCGGGCTCTCATGCCCCCATATAAATGCCTTTCATGGCATATAAGTCATGTAATCCAGTCAGGGAGCGGATCCCCCTCCTCATCGGAACCAGTCTCTCTACCCCCAGTTATCTCTGTTGTGTCGCTGTTGCCCTGTCGCTGTTGCACGGACTAAGCCCTCCTGACGTCGCGGCTCCCAGGGTCCCTAACTCTCTCTTTGGCAGTAGAAACAAAGGTATTCGGATTCAATCCAATATAAAATAAACACCAGTTGCTTGCGACCGGTGGAGAAAGACGTCCAGTATATGAATCCCCATAATCGCCTGTGCACTCGCACTTGTGGAACCCCTTCTATCCACGTGTCACTTGATCTCTCGAGCCACGTGCCGCGTCCTGACGACACTTCCCTGGTCAATCCTTGGTTCCATAGGTGATTGTCTAGAAATCGACTGGCACGCCCGCATTTCACCCAGCCATCCTTGTCCCAGTCTCCCAGATTGATGAACCATACGCCATCCCTTCCAGCGCGTTCATATCGTTCTCTCTGCCTTCTTCTCAACACCCCCGGAATCCCCGCATGCCCAGTCAAACTATATCGGCCTTCCGTAAAAGGCGAGTGTGTGCCCCCCCGCCGCGAGGACAAAACAACAAGTGACTCTCCGCGCGCGTATAACAAACGTGGCACGCCCGATGGGATGTCTCCTACCTTTCATCTTTCTACCGAAAAAGAGTCACACTTGTCAAGTGTATGCCGCAATGCCCTCTCCTTTTCTTATCGGAGAGGAAGAGGAGGGCCCCCGTCTAGAATGCAACATGCGACCGGTCGTCATCGAGCGACCAACCTGCACCCGCAACAACAACAACAAATCGGTGGCGATAGTGACCTACGGTCCAATTGTCATCGCCTTCCACGCCGGGCATCTACGGTTGGCAACGCCAATCGTGTTCGGCAACGCTGCCTCGACTTTTGGTTCGCCCTGATCCTCGGGCGCCATTGCCGTGGCCGACATGTAGCCCAGTCCTGCGACTGCCCATACGGGCAGCTGGCCCCTCTGCTCCTCCAGCAACAGAGACCCATGTGGTCATTGACCCCAGGGTCCCCAGCTCCACCAGCACCTGACACGGGATTTCTGCCCCGGGTCCCCGGCTCCTCATGTGGCGCCCCCTTCCCGCGATCCCGTATCGTGTCCGGGGACGTCACAGCGGATGTACGGAAGTGTTGTGCGTCGAGATATTTGCAAGGCGCTAAAGGCCAAACCATCACATATTCCAAAAATATAACCACACCATTTCTATTAAGATAAACACTCATAATTTACATCGTATACAGAGTACTACATATCTCTAAAAAGTCATATTTGCATTCCTTATTCAAAAGAAAACTAAATCTATTTATTCTGCGAGGCGAAAACTGAACTAAACCCGGGATCATCCTCCGACCTACCGTCCGTCGGAGTCAAGACGCACACTGGTCAATTTCCTGAAATGGTTAGGCAACGAAAGTGAGTCCACAGACTCAGTAGGCATCAAAACCAATCACATGCTTATCATATACTAAACTGTGCAAATCCATGATATATATAAAGCTAATCACAATTTCACTAAATTGTACATATACTATGAATGCGAAGGAAATATAAAGAGTAAAGAAATTTTCAGATTTATAAACAAATGCGTATAACAAATCTTATCTGACTTATATATATATATGGCATAATACATATCTTAGCTAAATCAGAGCTTATATAGATGAACTTATTTTCAGATCATATCAAAGTCATATATCAAATCTGAACTTCATATTATTTGACAGCATATATTGGACAGGCATCCCGTCACTAAAAGCAGTAGCAAACACATACCTAGGCATCCATACGTCGACATAAAGATAAAAGGTCTAAACGCTGGAGCCTGTCGGCCTTGATCAGCCACGCAGGATCGAGAGTTAATACTCCACCATTCCTCAGATAATTTTCTTATTCTGGGTTCCGAATTTTTCAGAAGTCCGTTTGTCCTCGGAAATGGGCCTAATCCGTAGCGGAAGCTAACTACGGTTTGTCGCCCCACACCTCCTTAAAGTGACACAGTTCATATGCTTAATCAAATTTTTATTCTTATTATGATGCTTATTACATAGTCGTCTCAATACTTAAAACTTACCGTTAATCTTTACATATTTTAATATTATTAACTAAATATATATATAACATTCGAAGAGATTAGAGTAGAGAAAGAGAGTAGAGAGGGAAAGTAGAGGGAGAAAGTAGAAAGAGATTAGAGAGAAATTAGAGAGAGATTAGAGAGAAACATAATATTTTACAGAATGATAACTAAATAAATAACTAATTCTAAATATAAATCATTAGGTTAAATAAATCAATGACTTAAATTACATTTCAAACAAAATCAAATCAAAGAAATGTAAATAACAAATAACATGCACTCGGTTTATCATGTGCCTACCTTTATGGTGGTCTTCTGAATTAAACTTAATATCTCACCCGAGCTCCCGTAGAAGTCCTTGCGTGGGAAAAGATAATTTTCCCGGTCCCAGATGTGTAAAGAAGGGTGAAATTGTTCAAAATAGCTTCAAATCTTCCGTTCAAGTGTTTATTAATTATTTATATTATTCGGGTGCTGTATCATCTTCTATTCTCCGTTTTTTAATAAGAGAATGAGAGTGGAAAGTAAAGAGAAAAAGTAGAGAGAGAAAGTAGAGAGAATTTAGAGAGAGAAAATAGAGAGAGAAAGTAGAGAGAGAAAATAGAGAGAGAAAGAGAAAGTGAAGAGAGAGTAGAGAAAGAAGTATAGAGAGATATAAAAGTGAAAAAGTAGAGAGAGAATTTAGAGAGAGAAAGTAGAGAGATAATGTAGAGAGAGAAGATAGAGAGAGAAAGTGAAGAGAGAGTAGAGAAGGAAGTATAGAGAGATATTTAAAGAGAAAAGGCAGAGAGAGAAAATAGAAAGAGAATTTAGAGAGAGAAAGTAGAGATAGAAAGTAGAGAGAGAGAAAGTAAAAAAATAGAGAGAGAAAGTGGAGAGAGAGTGGAGAGAGAGTAGAGAGAGAATAGAAAAGAGAAAATAAAAATATTTAAGAGAGAGAGAATAGAAAAGAGAAAATAAAAATATTTAAGAGAGAGAGAGAGAAGAGAAGAGTTGGAGGGGGAGAGGGGGGTGTTGGAGTGGAAGGGAAAGAGAGGGAGAGGGGGTATATATAGGGGGAGGGGAGGAGAAGATAAGAATGAGGGATATGAGAAGGAGAAGAAGGAGATAAGAAGATAAGGTTGAGGGGGAGGGATAAGAAGGAGGGAGAGGATCACGTGGGTGGGGTGGGGGTAGATATTTTAGGATTTGTTTTGATTTTTTTATATATATATAAAAACTCTTAATAACATGAACGAGCTCATTCTATCTCATTTTTATCCTTCCAAACGTCAAAATTTGAAAAAGTGTTCAACATGAAACTTATAGATTTTTGAATTCTCTATCCAACGGGCCTAATATTGATCCTATTCTGACATTCCTATGAAAAGTTATATATTATTAAAGTGAGATAGCTATTTAATTTACTTAATACGGTTCGTTAAACAATACCGTTCAAGGTATTACACTTTAATTAAGGTAACATAAAATTTATATAGACTAACTATAAGATATTTAACTATATATAAGTTTTGGACGAATTCGGGTGTTACAAATCTCTCCCCCTTAAATAAATTTCATCCTCGAAATTTAAAGATTTACTTAATACGTACCGAATAGCCGTGGATATTTCTTCCTCATATCATCTTCCATCTCCCAAGTGGCTTCTTCTGTTGAGGTACTTTTTCATAATACCTTCACCAATGGAATTATCTTCGTTCTCAGCACTTGTTCCTTCCGATCGAGAATGCGAACTGGCTTTTCCTCATATGTAAGATCCGGCTGAATTTCCAACTGTTCATGATCTATAACGTGTGATGAGTCTGGCATGTATTTTCTTAACATGGACACATGGAATACATCATGAACTCCTGATAATGATGGTGGTAAAGCCAGCTGATATGCCACCTCACCAATCCTTCTTAAGATTTCAAATGGTCCAACATATCTCGGGCTGAGTTTACCTTTCTTGCCAAATCTCATTACTCCCCTAGTAGGTGAAACCTTCAAAAATACGTGATCCCCGATAGTAAATTGTAGATCTCTCCTTCTCTGATCAGCATAACTTTTCTGCCTACTTTGAGCTGTAAGCAACCTTTTTCTAATCAACTCAACCTTTTCTACACAATCCTGTACAATCTGTGGTCCAATCAATTTTCGCTCACCAACCTCATCCCAACAAATAAGTGATCTACATGGTCTACCATATAATGCTTCGTAGGGTGCCATTCCTATGCTTGCATGATGGCTGTTGTTATACGCAAACTTAATTAACTGTAAATGTTCATCCCAACTGCCTTTCCAGTCTAAACTGCATGCCCTCAACATATCTTCTAGTGTTTGAATGGTCCTCTCTGATTGTCCATCTGTTTGAGGGTGAAAAGCTGAGCTAAATTTCAATTGTGTACCCAATGCTATCTGTAAACTCCTCCAAAATTTTACTGTAAACCTTGCATCCCTATCTGAAATAATAGACACATGCACACCATGAAGTCTAACAATTTCTCTGATATACAAATTGGCTAAATCCTCTAATGATTGTGTCTTTGTGATTGCCAGAAAGTGAGCTGACTTAGTAAGTCTGTCAACAATTACCCAAATGGAATCATGTTTTCTTCTAGTCATTGGTAATCCCATCACAAAATCCATAGTGATATGCTCCCATTTCCACTGTGGAATTTTCATCAATTGTAATGGTCCTGCTGGTCTTTGATGCTCCGCCTTTACTTGTTGACAAGTAAGACATTTGCTGACAAAGTCTGCTATATCTTTCTTCATGCCAATCCACCAAAACTGTCTTTTCATGTTTTTGTATATTTTTGTACTGCCTGGGTGAATAGAATATCGAGATTTATATGTCTCAGTCAAGAGATCTTTCTTTATTTTTTCATTCCGAGGTACACATAATCTTCCCTGAAATCTGATTGCCCCGTCTGCATTTTGAGTAAAACTCGGTGTGCCAATAAATTTTTGTAATTGCTGATCATTCAGTTGTGCTTGCATAATTCGCTCAACCATTGCAGACTGAATAGTTAGTTGGGCTAGAAATAAGTTTCTCCCTTTGCATATCGGAGAATACTCCACTACATCAGATGTCATTCTCCAAGTTTGGCGTAACTGGATTGCCATTAGCCTCTTCCTGCTGAGTGCATCTGCCACCACATTTGCTTTTCCTGGGTGGTAATTCAAGGTGAAATCATAATCCTTCAAAAATTCAATCCACCGTCTTTGCCTTAAATTTAATTCTTTCTGAGAGAAAATATATTTTAAACTCTGATGGTCTGTAAAAACTTCAAACTGCTCACCATACAAATAATGGCGCCAAATCTTCAGAGCATGTACCACTGCTGCCAACTCCAAATCATGTGTTGGATAATTCATTTCATGGGTCTTTAATTGTCTGGATGCATAAGCTACTACTTTACCATTCTGCATCAGGACACATCCTAGTCCTTTTCTAGAGGCATCTGTATATATCACAAATCCTCCTGACCCACAAGGTAAAGTAAGCACTGGGGCTGTTGTTAACCTTGTTTTTAATTCCTGAAAACTCAATTCACATTTATCTGACCATTCAAAAGGAACTCCTTTCCTAGTCAATTTGGTCATAGGAGCTGCAATAGAAGAAAAACCTTCAATAAACCGGCGATAGTAGCCGGCAAGGCCCAAAAAGCTCCTAATCTCACTGACATTCTTCGGCCTTTCCCAATGTAAAACTGTCTCAACCTTAGCTGGATCAACAGACACTCCATCACCAGAGATGATATGCCCTAAGAATTGAACCTTATCCAACCAGAATTCACATTTACTGAATTTCGCATAGAGTTGATGTTTCCTTAATGTTTCCAACACAATTCTCAAATGTTCTTGATGAGTTTCAACAGTAGGAGAATAGATCAACACATCATCAATAAACATCACTACAAATGTATCCAGATATGGTTGAAAAACTCTGTTCATCAAATTCATAAATGCTGCTGGTACATTGGTTAACCCAAATGGCATAACCAAAAATTCATAATGCCCATATCGTGTTCTGAAAGTAGTTTTTGAAATATCTTCTTCCCTTATCCTTAATTGGTGGTATCCAGATCTGAGATCAATCTTTAAAAATACTGTGGCAGTTCGTAGCTGATCAAATAAATTATCAATCCTTGGCAAATGGTACTTATTCTTAATGGTAACTTGATTCAACTTCCTATAGTCAATGCATAGTCTAAGCGACCCATCTTTCTTTCTAACAAACAGAACAGGTGCACCCCAAGGGGATACACTTGGTCGAATAAACCCCTTATCTAGTAATTCTTGCAATTGTTTCTTCAACTCTGCCAATTCGGCTGGTGCCATTCTATAGGGAGGAATGAAAATGGGTAAAGTACCCAGTGAGAGTTCAATAGTGAACTCCACCTCTCGGTGTGGTGGCAAACCCGGAAGTTCATCAGGAAACACATCTGGAAATTCCCTGACAATATCAATATCTGAGGTGGTTTTCTTATTTTCATTAGAAGGAACAGCCACTATACTAGCCAAATAACATTGACATCCACTTCTAAGCAATTTCAAAGCTTTAAGTGCTGAAACCAGTATTTTACAAGAACGGTGCCTCGGACATTGATAGTGAAATGCATGCTCCCCAGGTTTTTGAAAAATTACTTTCTTTCCATGATAATCTAGAAGGGCAAAATTTGTATCTAACCAATCCATTCCCAAGATGACATCAAAATCAGTCATTTCCAGCAGATACACACATGCTGGCATAATCCTCCCCTGAATCACCACATCAATGTTAGGAATAACAGAAGTCGTTCTAGCTATCTCCCCAGTTGGTTTGTTAATGGACATCTCATCAGTGTTCACAATTTGTTTATCTTTCAATAATTCAGCAAATCTCAGAGAAATAAATGAATGTGTAGCACCCAGATCAAATAAAACTTTTGCATGCATATCATCGATAAGAAGAATACCTTCTGCTACTGAAGTGGCATCTCGGGTGTCATCCCTTGTTAGTGCATATACTCTGGCTTGAACTCTCCGCTGCTGTTGTGGTTGCTGATCTTGTCTTGGCCTTGTGGGACAATCCCTTATCATATGCCCTGTCTGACCACATGAAAAACATTTATCTGCAGCCCGCCAACATTCATTGCCTCTATGCTGCATCCTGCACTGTTGACAAGCTGGCATAGTATCTCTCCTAACTGGCTGAACTCTCTCTGGAAAAGTCATCTTTGGCTTCTTATCTTTCCTCACAATCGAACCAAAATTACCCCTTTTTGCATTATCCCTTTGTCTTTCCACTAAGAATTCCTCATATTCAGTTTCTGCAATAAATGCAGTCCTCAAAGCTGCTGCCATAGTCTGAGGCTCAAGTATTGCAACTCTACTTCTAATGTTACTTCTCAAACCTCTAACAAATTTCTTCACCCTTCTAAGCTCATCTGAACAAATGTGAGGGGCATACTTTTCTAATTCTGTAAATTTTGCTTCATAATCAGCAACTGACATACCTCCTTGAGTCAGATTTAAAAATTCTACTTCTTTCCTGTCCTTCACATGCTGAGGGAGAAATTTTGCATGAAAGACATCAAGAAATTCATTCCAGCCAATCTCCGTCTCTCTATTTCTGAGAGTGGTTCTAAGTGCAGACCTCCACCACTCGTCCGCACGGTCCTTTAGCATAAATGTAGCTAATATCACCTTATCCTGCTCTGCACATCTAATGGCCGTAAAAATCTTCTCAATCTCTCTCACCCAGTTTTCCACAATCTCCGGGTGACTCTCCCCCTTAAAAGAAGGAGGACTCATATGTCTAAAATTTTCCATTAGGGTAGCACATGTTGCCCTATTCGGTTGTTCTTGCACACGGGTTTGTAACTGGACTTGCATCATTGCATGAGTTTGGGCTTGTAACTGCATAGTCTGCACTAACCATTGAAAAGCTTGTGTGAAGCCTCCTAAATCTGGCACACCCTGAATAGGTAGCGCACCTTGCCCACCGGGAGCAAGCTCGCCATGAGTTGTTTCCCCGATAACTCCTTGTCATGTCCCATTTGAGGGCGCAGACTCCTCGGGAGAAGTATTAACGTCAACCCTATCACTCCCTGCCATCTCGAGGGAGAACTAATCCGAATTAGTATGATTCTAGGTTTGATATCAATTTCCAAAATAAATTCCTACGATCTTGTGATATGGTATATAAATTCAGATGGTTGCAAATAATTTCAAGCCTCACAACTTGGCTCTGATACCACTCTCTGTGGCGCCCCCTTCCCGCGATCCCGTATCGTGTCTGGGGACGTCACAGCGGATGTACGGAAGTGTTGTGGGCCGAGATATTTGTAAGGCGCTAAAGGCCAAACCATCACATATTCTAAAAATATAACCACACCATTTCTATTAAGATAAACACTCATAATTTACATCGTATACAGAGTACTATATATCTCTAAAAAGTCATATTTACATTCCTTGTTCAAAAAAAAACTAAATCTATTTATTCTGCGCGGCAGAAACCGAACTAAACCCGGGATCATCCTCCGACCTACCGCCCGTCGGAGTCAAGACGCACACTGGTCAATTTCCTGAAATGTTTAGGCAACGAAAGTGAGTCCACAGACTCAGTAGGCATCAAAACCAATCACATGCTTATCATATACTAAACTGTGCAAATCCATGATATATATAAAGTTAATCACAATTTCACTGAATTGTACATATACTATGAATGCGAAGGAAATATAAAGAGCAAAGAAATTTTCAGATTTATAAACAAATGCGTATAACAAATCTTATCTGACTTATATATATATGGCATAATACATATCTTAGCTAAATCAGAGCTTATATAGATGAACTTATTTTCAGATCATATCAAAGTCATATATCAAATCTGAACTTCATATTATTTGGCAGCATATATTGGACAGGCATCCCGTCACTAAAAGTAGTAGCAAACACATACCTAGGCATCCATACGTCGACATAAAGACAAAAGGTCTAAACGCTGGAGCCTGTCGGCCTTGATCAACCACGCAGGATCGGGAGTTAATACTCCACCATTCCCCAGATAATTTTCTTATTCTGGGTTCCGGATTTTTCAGAAGTCCGTTTGTCCTCGAAAATGGGCCTAATCCCGTAGCGGAAGCTAACTACGGTTTGTCGCCCCACACCTCCTTAAAGTGACACAGTCCATATGCTTAATCAAATTTTTATTCTTATTATGATGCTTATTACATAGTCGTCTCAATACTTAAAACTTGCCGTTAATCTTTACATATTTTAATATTATTAACTAAATATATATATAACATTCGAAGAGATTAGAGTAGAGAGAGAGTAGAGAGGGAAAGTAGAGGGAGAAAGTAGAAAGAGATTAGAGAGAAATTAGAGAGAGATTAGAGAGAAACATAATATTTTACAGAATGATAACTAAATAAATAACTAATTCTAAATATAAATCATTAGGTTAAATAAATCAATGACTTAAATTACATTTCAAACAAAATCAAATCAAAGAAATGTAAATAACAAATAACATGCACTCGGTTTATCATGTGTCTACCTTTATGGTGGTCTTCCGAATTAAACTTAATATCTCACCCGAGCTCCCGTAGAAGTCCTTGCGTGGGAAAAGATAATTTTCCCGGTCCCAGATGTGTAAAGAAGGGTGAAATTGTTCAAAATAACTTCAAATCCTCCGTTCAAGTGTTTATTAATTATTTATATTATTCGGGTGCTGTATCATCTTCTATTCTCCATTTTTTAATAAGAGAATGAGAGTGGAAAGTAAAGAGAAAAAGTAGAGAGAGAAAGTAGAGAGAATTTAGAGAGAGAAAATAGAGAGAGAAAGTAGAGAGAGAAGATAGAGAGAGAAAAAGTGAAGAGAGAGTAGAGAAAGAAGTATAGAGAGATATAAAAGTGAAAAAGTAGAGAGAGAATTTAGAGAGAGAAAATAGAGAGAGAAAGTAGAGAGAGAAGATAGAGAGAGAAAGTGAAGAGAGAGTAAAGAAGGAAGTATAGAGAGATATTTAAAGAGAAAAGGTAGAGAGAGAAAATAGAAAGAGAATTTAGAGAGAGAAAGTAGAGAGAGAAAGTAGAGAGAGAAAAAGTAGAGAGAGAGAAAGTAAAAAAATAGAGAGAGAAAGTGGAGAGAGAGTAGAGAGAGAATAGAAAAGAGAAAATAAAAATATTTAAGAGAGAGAGAGAATAGAAAAGAGAAAATAAAAATATTTAAGAGAGAGAGAGAGAGAGAGAGAAGTGAGAGAAGAGAAGAGTTGGAGGGGGAGAGGGGGGTGTTGGAGTGGAAGGGAAAGAGGGGGAGAGGGGGTATATATAGGGAGAGGGGAGGAGAAGATAAGAATGAGGGATATGAGAAGGAGAAGAAGGAGATAAGAAGATAAGATTGAGGGGGAGGGATAAGAAGGAGGGAGAGGATCACGTGGGTGGGGTGGGGGTAGATATTTTAGGATTTTTTTTGATTTTTTTTTATATATAAAAACTCTTAATAACATGAACTAGCTCATTCTATCTCATTTTTGTCCTTCCAAACGTCAAAATTTGAAAACGTGTTCAACATGAAACTTGTAGATTTTTGAATTCTCTATCCAACGGGTCTAATATTGATCCTATTCTGACATTCCTATGAAAAGTTATATATTATTAAAGTGAGATAGCTATTTAATTTACTTAATAAGGTTCGTTAAACAATACCGTTCAAGGTATTACACTTTAATTAAGGTAACATAAAATTTATATGGACTAACTATAAGATATTTAACTATCTATAAGTTTTGGACGAATTCGGGTGTTACACCTCAGCACCTCACTCGGGCTCTCAGCTCTGAGTCCCAGCCAAGCCTACCCCGAGCATGAGTTTCCCACCCCGAGGTCAAGGCCTCCTAGTATGCTATTCGGGCCTTTCGACCCGAGTCTCAGATGAGCCGACACTCAATACGGGCTTTCAACCCCGAGTTCGAGGCTCCCCAGCATCTGGCTAGGGTAGATGACACAGGGTCTCATCAAGGTCGGTCCCTGATGCAGACTCTCCGCATCGGGCCCCTGGCCTCCCAGCTATACAACATGGTTTTTACCCCTACGATCCAGCAATGCCAACTCCCAGCAAAGGGTTTCCTCTTCGGGATAAGGTCACCAAAACACCCAAGACGGGCACCTAGCACTGGGTCTCAGCTCCAGCAACACCCAAGACGGGCATCTAAGCTTGGGTCTTAGCTCCTGCAACACCCAAGATGGGCATCTAGCCCTGGGTCTCAGCTCCAGCAACACCCAAGATGGGCTTCTAGCCATGGGTCTTAGTTCCAGCAACACCCAAGACGGGCGTCTAGCCCTGGGTCTCAGCTCCAGCAACACCCAAGACGGGCGTCTAGCCCTGGGTCTTAGTTCCAGCAGCACCCAACATGGGCTTTTAGCCCTGGGTCTCAGTTCCAGAAACACCCAGGACGGGCGTCTAGCCCGGGGGTCCAGCTCCAGTAACACCCGAGATGGGCCTCCAGCCCCGGGTCCCAGATACATCAATACCCGAGACGGGCTTTCAGCCTCGGGTCCCAGATACATCAATACTTGAGACAGGCATTCCGCTTCGGGTCCTAGCTTCATCAGCACCAGAGATGGGCCTCCAGCCCCGATTTTCAATCTGGACAACGCCCAAGACCGATATCCAGTCCTGGGTCCCAGCACCTGTAGACACGCCAAAATTGACATTACTGCGAGCATATCTCTTATTGCTTGTGACACCCCAATTTGACCTTAAAATTAGCTCATTTGAGTGATTTTCTAAATTTTACTTTGATTTTTCACTTTTTTCTTTTTTTCTGGATTTTTCTCTTTTTTCCTGGGCTTTGAAGAATTAGCGACGGAGACCCTGGACACCATTTTTAATTAGCGACGCAGATGATTGATGCTATTTTCACATAAAAAATATAATAATATTTAAAAATGGGAATTTGCGTCCAGACCCAAGGACGCTAATTTAATTACCGTCCGGAACTATAGACGCGAATTGTCCAATGATTTTTGAAATGATTTCTAGAAATGTTTAAAATCGCATCTTCTCCCTTGGACGGTAATTTAATTGACGTCCGGACTTGTGGACGCGGATTTAAATAGCGGTCATGACGAAAGACGTCATTTTTCATGCTATTTTTGACTTCCGTGTTAATTTGAAATTCAAATTTCAATTAGAAATAGCGTCTGCATACGCAGACGCAAATTCTTTTTATTTCGGATTTCCAAATTTTAACCTTTGAAATAACGTCCTTAGGAGCGAACGCTAATTTAATTGACGTCCAGGGTATCCGACATCATTTTCCTGAGATTTCTAAACTCAATCGCAGCCCTTCCTTTCCTCGTTTTGCGATCTGTTTCAACTGGGCAAGTCCTCCGGAGGACTCTTTCCCAACTTTATCCATTTCCATAGATGATTATCTCCTTACCTTGGATTAAACCCACGATCATTCCCCTATAAAAACCCCTACGGGTCTCCCGCTGTGAAGAGTCCGAACTTCATTCAGGGGGAGGTGCTGCTCGATCATCGGTTAAGGAGGGAGCTTCTCTGCGCACATGAAGCTTCATCCTACAGAAAGCTTCCTCCCGAACGCCTATCAAAGCCACCGCCTTCATAGGAACAAACCCTGAGCGTCCGTCCAAAGCCACAGATTTCACAGAGAAACCTCCCAGGCTCCCCCTATTCTTTGTTCTTGACTTTTTTTGTCATTTATTTGCATTAACTGCATGCATGCATTCCATTCTGTTATAATCCACCATCTCAACCACGTTGAGAGAGTTCTCTAGTGCAACACTTGCACGCGCTTCCCTCTAGTGCAACACTTGCACGTCCTTTATCATTCATTCATCTTCTAACCCTTTTGCATAAGGGGTTAAAGGGGCAAGACCCCAACAGGTGTGTTAACTCACATGGTTTTCACGTTACATTTACATTTTGAGACTTGGTGCTACACATCCTAGTTGTCTAATTCCATTCTTTATTTGGTTGTTGTCTCTTTTGTGCAAGGGTAATCAAGAAGAGAAACTCTCTCCTTCGGCCGGCCGATAGGACGAGAAGGAAGTCACCCATAATCTCCCCGCACTCATTTGAGGTAACTCCTCTGGCGATCACCCTCCACGATGGCATCCACGCATGCTCCCACTTCTCCTTTTCCCCATTCTTAGCATGTAGTTTTTCTTTATTATTTTTAGTGGATTTTAAATAGATCTACATCACCATCAGTATTAAAGATAGCTTCTTGCTCTGGAACCCAGCGTCATCAAGCACTCAGTTTGGGTTTCCACTCCCAGATCCCAGTTTCATTAGCTCCCAGTACATGCTGCCTGCCTCGGGTACCAGGGTCATCAACACCCAGTAAGTGCATCAAGCTCTAGGTCACCATCCCTCTGACATCCTCAATTCACAACGTGAGTCACAAACCCTGGGTTTTGGCAACAACTTCGAGGGCCTAAGCGAATGCCAGGCTCCCGGTCGCCACTCTGTCGCATCAAGCTCCCGAGTTCCAACTACACTGACACTCACCAGACATGCCATGCTCCAGACAGCCCCATGTTGAGTTATGGTTTTGATGATTGTTGAGATTGTTGAGTTATGGTTTTGATGATAACTAACCTTAATGTGTGATTACGTGATGATAACTAAACTTATAGTTGATTGCACATGTTCTTGTTGACTGTGTACATTCATGTTGTTGTTTAAATATGATTGAGTTGACAAATGACTTTTTAGGCTACAACATGATTGTTTGAATGCATGGCCATATGGTCTTGTTCCATGGGTGATCTTGTTGTTTTTCAAGAGGCAAGAGGTTTCATATTTACAAGAGGCAAGAGGTTTCATAATCTCTTCAATATGAACAAGCATGGTACTAAAACTTATATATCTTGATTGTAGGATCAAACATCATGACGATTGCTTGGGAGGTAAAACAAACATGCGGATAAGCACATTTCTATCTACAATCTAACACAAGTGGTAAACCATGTCCACACTCGTCAAGAACCTTTGGTAAGGCTATGGTATCCTCAATTCTGGTAAAGCAATCAAAGTCGACTTGCCTCCATGGGAAGTTGATTTGGTCTGATGTGCAAAGGCTCCCTACGCCTTAACATATGGATTTGTTTGTTGATGGAACTATTCACTTAACCGTGATCAAACGGTTTTCATACTCAATTCTTACTTCCTCTTAATGGTTTGCATGAAGTTCATGCATTCATCATATGGATGGTTGAGCTATAGTTCTAATCAATTATCCATGTGTTTGCAGGTCCATATACTCAGTACAAATCTTCAAGGTCGAAGGAGTTTGATCCCATGGACTGCAAAGGGGTTTTAGGAGTTGAATGATCGAAATCTGGAAAATCCCAGATTTCGGTCGACCGCCAGCCTAGGGGAGGTCGACCGATTTTCCCAGCACCCAAAATTGCAATTCCTGTAAAATTCCGGTCGACTGCCCCATGACTTCTGGTAGACCGACAGCCCCGAGACCCCTTTTGTTGACTTTTGTTTCAAGCTCTAGGAGAGGTCTTTCTTCCCATTTGTTTAATCCCAATGACCCTAATTACACCATGATTTGTGGATCTGGTCTGGGGCTTGTCTATGGACCATTCAAGGGCTATAAAACACATCATTTGGAGTCATAAACCCTATCTATCCAAGAAGGCTTCAAGGGAGATCAAGAGAGTGCTGTCCAAGGAGGAAGAAGAAGGGTACTGTGGCCGTGAACAATACTCAGTGCAACAAGTGTTCTTCATCCATTCTCAACCCATTGAAGGAATATTTGAAGCCAACCTCCTCCAAGGAAGAGAAGAGCCAAGCAAGCAAGCAAGGATTCCAAGAAGAGTACCTAAGGGAGAAAGAAGAGAAGCCAAGCAAGCAAGAAAGGAGAAAAGCTAAGCAAGCACGGATTGAAGCTCCGGTCAAGTGAAGATTGAAGATACATTCAAGATCCGCAACATACATTCAAGGGGAACCCAAAACAAGAGTTTTCTAAACTAAGCCTCATCATCTTTATGATTTGGGTGTTTTATTTGTGTTCGTCATAAAATGAAGAACTTGTGTGTGTGTGGATCGTTGTTGGATTCGTGGTCGTGCTTGTGTGTGTGTTTTATTCGATTCGTGTGTGTGTGTGTGGATCTTCCTAGATCTGCGTTTGTGTGTGTGTGGGTCTTTTTAAATCTGTTCTGTCTCTTGTGTGTGGATTGCTGCACTTGTGGCAGCGGGTGTTTGTGTTGGTGATCCGGTTGTCGGATCGTGTTGGAGACCTCGTCTCCGTGTGTGTGTGTGTGTGTTGGGGTGCGTCCCCATGTGTGTGTGGGCAGACGTCTCCTGTGTGTATGGTTGGAGCGTCATCTCCGTTTGGGGATTTATCCCCGAGTGAAGTCTCACCAGGTTTGGTGAGGGGTGGACGTAGGATTGCCGTCGTTGCATCCGAACCACCTTAAAAATCGCTGTGCACTATGGTTTGAATTGTGTGGTTTGGTCCTTTTCTTCTACCTCCATTCTACGTGAGTGTCAGTGTGTTTTGTTATTCAGGTTTTATTCATGTTCATCTTACATAATCTATCTCATCACTAATTAGATTTTGATAAATCCAACTTGTGATTGAATAGATTTGCATATCTTAAGTAGTATTTTATCACATTTTTCAAAAGGCCAAAAGTTTTCTTAAAATTTGTAAACACCCAATTCACCCCCCTCTTGGGTGTCATTGATCGCGGGACTTCGATTGGTATCAGAGCTAAGGCTCGATTGTTTATAGATCTAACGATCTAGAGTGATCCAGATCAATGACTACTAATATGTACACCTTGAATTCTCCACCGGTGTTTGATGGTTGTAATTTCGATTTGTGGTAAATATGTAGTCTTGTCAACTCGTATGATCCTAAGCTATGGAAGCTTATCTCATATGATCCTTATGAGTTACCTAAGGACAAAAGTGTCTGGACTACAAATCAAAAGCTCAAACATGATCAAAATTGTTTGGTTTTAAAGTTGTTAAGTGCTGCAGTCAATTCTAATCACTTTCCCTTTGTCTCCCATTGCAGATCTGCGAAGGAAATATTGGATGGATTAGCAGACTTCAAGGAAGAGCATGAAGACGAATATCTTATGGCAGGCACAAGTGATCAATGGAGTGATCAACAAATTGAATCAAGCTCAAAGATAAATTCTGATTCTGATAATGAAGACGAATTTAACTATGAAGATTTTGTTGATTGCATATGATGATCTTGCTGATAAATATAAGAAGGTAAAATCTGAAAATAAAAAATTGAAAAAAAATGCCGAACAAAATAATTGTAATTCCTGTTGTAAAAAATGCTCACTTTTAAAGGAAATGATTGAGTCTCATGTGTTCGACATTGAATTCCATAAAGATCAAATCAGCACCTTAAGAAATGAGAATAAAGAGTTGAAAGGTAAGCTAAATTATATGGTCGATGATCAAATCTTGATAAATGAACTGATTCATGATGAAAAGCTTGTTAAAGAAAATGAGAAACTGAAGGAATTGAACAAGGCCATTTCTGAAAGATTGTTGATTCTTGAAAAAGGAAAATCTGTGGTTGTTACAGAATGTGAAGATGAGGATGAACTTAAGCAAGAAGTAGAATGCCTTAAGACTACCAATGCCATGTTGAATGTTAGTCTTTCTACTTGTGAAGAATAACTTGCTAATTCTGAATTACAAATTTCATCTCTTCAATCTAAAATTCTAGACTTCAATGATTCGCTATCTAAATTTGTAGATGACAAAGATAATTTGGATAAATTGTTGGGAATGAAAGTGAATTTTCAAAGAGAAGGGCTAGGATATAATCCTGTGAACAAAAAGAAACTTGAAAATAAGTTACACACCTCATTTGTCCACATCACATATATACCTAGCACCTCCACATCTCACCCCCAGCAACACACAATGTCTAGAACTCAACCAAATCTGAAAAAGAGTGTAGATGTTCAAAATGTTCATGCTAAAACCATTCATGTGAAACCCCATGCATCCAAGAAAAGAAATAATACTTGTCTCTATTGTGGAAAATTTGGACATATGATGCACAATTCTTTCATTATGAAAAATGATGATTTAAGAGCATATTTTGAATAATGTAAAGCAATCATTTACCATAAAATTGTTCATGCATTATAATCACTGTGGTAAAAGGGGTCATACAATTTCACATTGCTGGTTATTGTTGAAGAGAAAGAACTCCCACTCAACACATCATGCTCAAACACACAAATAAGTAGAACCAATGAGAAGGAAAAATGTGATGCCACGTGCTTCCCCCCCTCACTTTGGCAAATATGGGAATGTTAAGCATGATTATTTTCTCATGAAAAATTATGACTTGAATGTTGTTAAAAATTGAAAATTGCATGCCAAAGTTGCTGCTAACCCACAAGGACCCAAAAGGATTTGGGTACCTAAGAAGGTCAAATGAGAAATCTGTTTTGCAGGTGTGCCTTGGGAATGTAAAGCATGCAATCTGTTTTCATCGAGAAGGTAAGGCACACGGGTCAAGTGGCATAAGTCAGGTTGGAAGAAAAATCAAAAACTGAATCTGAATGCTCAGGTGATATCCCTCTCATTACACTAGAAAAGGTGATATGTCTTGATTTGTTTTGTGCTGAATCTTGTGATAATGCATATGAATGTACATGCATTCCATCCATAGTCGTCTACATACCCCTGTGCATATCATCTTCATATAGCATCTTGTTGAAGTGGATATTTGAAATCATGAAATCAATTTCACTGTATACACTGAGATTGCATATACTTTCACGTACTGTCATGAATAAGTTGAACATTATGAATTCATGTCATAATACATAGCAATCCTCCTACCTTCATCATCCTCGACTACATAGTATATCAAATGGTGACATGTGGAAGGACATGTTACGCATGTCTGAAAGTTATCACTACGCGTGAGGTGATCTTCGGATCTAAGTTCTCCGCCCGATACTATGAGTCACTCAGTCACAAGCTGCACATGGCATTAGGATGTTAATGAACATCTTGCATTCATGCACACACACTAAGAGGGAGCAACCACATTCGTCATATGGGCTTAATGTTTAGGTTCACACATGAGTCATGCACCGCATCTAGAGCTGTCTAGGGGGTGTTGGTTGTTAAAATAATTTGTCATACCATTGTCAATAAATTTGAATCGAAATTGACAACTCAAGTCCTCTTGTCCTTGGATGCAGATTATAATCCCAAAATCTAAATGATGATGGGCTAGTCATGGCCAAGTTTGAGTCAATGAAAGGAATACCTTGTAAGACTGAAAATGATGAGAACCCTCTCAAGTTGCTACAAGAAGATGGGATACTTTGTGTAGAACAACATCTAAGATCGACTCAAGTACAGGCTGGTGAAAGTCTTGAATGTGCTGAAGCAAATACCGAAGACATGGTATGAAAGGCGCAGATCTCTTTTGACTCAGAATAGGTTCAAGAGGTAAGGTTGATCAAATACCTCTCACAAGGTAAATCAGGTAAAAGACATTTTAGTGGTTCAAGCATATGTGGATGATATCATTTCTGAGCTACTAATAATGCCTTTTGTGAATATTGTGCAGGGATTATGCAAGAAGATTTTAAAATACTCTCATGAGTAAACTGAGTTTCATTCTTTTTTGTATTGCAGGTTGAAGGCTTGGAAGAAAATGGATTCTGAAGGCAAAGGTATGAAAACCAAAATATGAAGTACTAACCTTCGTGGGGTTAGTGATCTTAGTGCATGAAGGCTTCCAATCTTATCGTCTGAACTAAGGTAATTCAACCTTGTAAATTCATGCAATGGCCTTTTTGTTACTTGGTGATACTCTTAAATGACGGGTATTGATTCTACAAACCTGATCTGTCATTTACCAGCCTCCTGTGATGGACTTGTTTAAGTGGTTGAATCAAATTGAAAATCTTGAGAAGTGTGAATAAAGTGATTGGCTATTGAATATTTCTCAATTTGAATTGCATGATCACATTTAAATTTATCTACATATATGGTATATCAAATGGCGTCTGTGGAAGAGTGGATTATGTCCACTTGGAAGCATTCCCTATGCGTTGAGCTGGGTCTTCGGACTAAAATCTCCACCTTATACCAGATCTTGAAAATTGTGATTGGTTGATTTGTGAATAAATCATTGAGCTGAGTTATTTAAATTGAAAATGTGTTTTTGATTAAATGTTTCAAACATTTTTCGTGTGGATGAATTCTCATTTCAAAACTTGTGAAAGACCTTTGAAAATCTATTTTTGAACAATTCTAAAAATTAGGTTGCATTGCTTAATTTTTCTCTTTTAAACACCCTTATTTCATAAAGGTCATGTCATGAAAATATTTGTTGACACATTAATATAATGTGAATGCTCTAATGTGAAATTTATCTCATGGTTTGAAGATCAAGCCCTCCTATGCTGCATTTGCATCTTGCATCACATGCTCATCTAGGCATAGGTTGCATGCATTACAATTCATGCATTAGCTGAAGTTAGTTCATTCATTTGGTATCAGAAGTTTTGCACCACATTGCATTCTGTCTTGGCATGTTGTATTTCATTATTATATGATCAAAGGTTGCATTGCATTAGAACTCATGCATTAGCTACATTCAGTCCATTCAATTGATATCCATTTGATTGGTATCAGTTGCATGTTTGCATTGCATGTTGCATACATTTCCTCTGCATGCTTGCTTGCTAATTCAATGTTATTCACCCCATCCTTGAAACTTCTATGACCTTCTGTCTTCTTGATAAATAATGCTGTATTTGAGTCATTATTGGAGTGTTTCATGTCGTACACTCTGGGGGAGTTTATATTTCATAAGTGCATCTATTTAGGGGGAGTTGCACTATTATGTATTCATGATATTTTCGGTATACATGCTGAATCAAATTCACACACTTCATGCACAAAATATGAAAATGAGTGTTAAAGATAAGGATATATGAATTTCTTTTCAACACTCTCGAGATGTTAAACTTGCTGCATGTATGTTGAAGAGACAGTTGAGGAAAAAGCTGCCTACCTATCCTTTTTGAAAAATCTCGAATGAAAATGAAAGGCAGAGCAATGCTAAGTCTCACTGAGTAAATTAGACACATGTCACCTGAGACGTGATGTGGTTCATTTCTGAAAAGTGTTGACTAAAGTACCTCTGTTCAAAATGAGGTGAAATTGTTTAGTATTCTTAGTAACCGGGGATTCTGGCATGAGCTCCATGCGTCTACTCACGTAAAAAGGAATTATTTGAAACTGATCATTCTTATAAAAAGTCTGTTTATCTGTGTAAAATTGTTGAGGTAGAGCGAAGCCTCCAATACGCTGTTCTCAAAATTGAAGTGCAGTCTGTAAAATATCTCCTTGTGTTAATCTGAAAATATGAATATCCATATTGCAACTATCACTTTTCATGTTACTCACTTACACATCTGGAATTTTGATTTAACATGAATTCAGAAAGTTGATTGACTGCATTAGCAATAGCGTGAATCTCCTATACGATTGCACAATCTTCCATGTGCTACACATGTGCATTCCAATTGTCATGACCCTCATGCACTCTTCCTATACCTATCCTCTCTTAAATAAGTATGGGGGAGCTGTATTGCTTGTACATATACATATTTATTTGATTGTACATCTCATATAGCATCACTTGCATGTGTTACATTTCATGTATTTCAAACCAAAATATAAAACTCAGAAAATTTAAAAATCAAAGATAATCCTTTTGATATGCCCTCCTGCTCTTGCTTATTGTGAAAATCTGACATGGGATCTAGATTTTGAATGTTATTCTGCTGAACACCTCATCATGTGAACATCTTCCTCCACTGGCTCATATTCTTGAGGCCAATCATTACCTTCAATTAGTATCAATACATGCTTGACTGAATTTACTTTAGATGGTATCATATTGATGTGTGAGAATAATCACCAATTGGTCTCCTCTGATTAGACTCATATTGATTTGTTAGTCCATGATTTGCTGTTGTTTCATCTGAATTCTGAGCCATTGCTGTTTCAAAGAGGGAGAAAGATTTGCTCTTACTTCATTGGCTTCTTACCGCTTTTTAATAATGTTTGTAGACACGCTAAAATCGATACTACATTGAGTAAATCTCATGTCACCATGTGACGCCCCAAAGTGGACTTCAATATTGGCTTAATATGAAGTTTTTCTATTTTTCACATGATAATTATGATTTGTTGGCATTTTTCTTTGTGAATTGGAATTAACACCTTAAGTAGGGGCGTTATTTAATTGACGGCGAATCCAAGGGCGCGTCTTAATAAACGGATGGCTATGCATAGTGGTGTCATTTTCTGGATTTTTACGAATCCTAAACAAAATGAAAAATTAGGAATTGACGTCCCAAGGAAGGGCGTCTATTATTTAACGCCCATAACCGAAGGCGTCATTTCAGAATTTTTAATAAGGAAAGTATTTTGTTGCCATAATTAAATCCAGGAATTGACGCCCCTGTGCATGTCGTCATTTTAAGTAACGCCTTGAGTGATGTCGTCATTTTTAATTGACGCCCTTTGGCAGGTCGTCATTTTCACTTCCAACTCCGTTTCGCCTGCTTCTTTCCAGTAATAATCCTTGCCCCATTTTACACCTTGTGTTCGTTTGGGAAGAGTGTTTCTTATTGGAGGGTTATTTCCTAGTTTTAATCCTTGTTTTGCAAGGATCTTTGGCCCTATAAATACCCCCCTTGATCTCCCTCGCGCGGGAACGAACAAGAGTATTTGGGGAATACTGTGAGAGTTTATAGAGAGAAGAGAGTCTTCTCTTTTACAGGTGTTTCTTCCAAGGGTGTTCTTCCTCCAGGCTTCCTCCTTGGGGATTTTCCTCCTTCCACGGGCGATCTTCATCCACATCTGCTGCAGCTATTGCATTAAAGCATTCTCTCCCTTTACTGCTGCACACACAGCAGAAAGGAGCCCCCCCTCTTAGTTTTGTTTAGTTGTTTCATTACTAGTATATTATCATCATGCATTCCTTCTTCTAGATACTCTGTTGGAGATACCATATCACATATATTTTGCTTTTCATTGCATTCACATCCACCATACCTTGTTACTCCTCTTAGGGGTTTTAAAAATCAAAACACACAAGGTGTGTTCATGCCCAATTTGATTGATTTCACATTTCTAGAACATTGATACTACACTTTTGGCTAATCAATCTTTTCACTTGTCTTGTGTATTTTGCAAGGGAAATCAAGCTATAAACCCCCTTCATCGGCCGGCCGGTAGAAGGAGGAAGGAAAAGCTTACAATCTTTCACGCTCAACACAAGGTATATGCGATCACTTTTATTCTTCTTGAGGTAACCCCTCTGGCGATCACACTTCCCATTTAGCACCACGTGCTTCTCTTTATATATTTATATATTTTTCTTCTTTTCTTTAGTGGATTTTCCATAATCTACAAATTGGCGATCACGGTGGGACGCCTTTTGTTTTTAGTTTGATTACCCCTCCCATTGACACCCTCGCGTGTCCCTCCTTTGGTACACTCGCGTACCCCTCCATTGTGCTCCACGTAGCACCCTCCCATTGACACCCTCGCGTGTCCCTCCTTTGGTACCCTCGCGTACCCCTCCATTGTGCTCCACGTAGCACCCTCCCATTGGCGCCCTCGTGTGCCCCTCCTTTGGTACCCTCGCGTACCCCTCCTTTGTGCTCCACATAGCACCCTTCCCCTTGTGCACCACGTGCACACCTCCCACTGATTAGCCTTTTTTATTTCTGTCTGATTTCTATCTGATTGCCAGGGCTGTCGCTTCTTTGAACTGAGTAGCGCCTTTCACACTGCCATCATTTCTTCATACAGCGACCGCGACAGAGGCACTGTTTCAGTCATTTTCCTACATTTTTGTCATTTTATAATTCGCGCCCCTCACAGAGGCGCCATTTCATCATTCGACGCCTTCCAGCAAGGCGTCATTTCGTTGATTACTATCATTTTGCCCTTTATCTCGTTACTGTTTATAGTGTTTTGACGCCCCTTTTCAAAGGCGCCCGTTCATCATTTGACGCCTCACTCCAAGGCGTCTTTTTTTTACCTGCTGGTGCTTATTGCACGATTTGACGCCTCCCACGGAAGCGTCTTTCACTGATTCCGCGCCTTATCGCAAGGCGTCATTTTATTATCGTCTTTCTTATATTGCGAGTATTGTTCATTACTATTTGACGCCCCTTGCCAGAGGCGTTTTTCATAGAATCAGCGCCTTACTCCAAGGCGTCATTTGCTTCTGTGCCCACAGAAGTACTGATTATTGGTGTTTACTTGCTTGAGCTATTTTGATATCACCTGCTTGATATTGCCTGCATTAGATTGCATCCAGGGCATACGGTTTGGGAGACCTCCTCTCCCCACACTTTTTAGGAGCTACACCCCTCTTGGTGAAGGAAGGACCCTCCTTTGAGCATTCCGTCTCATTGGACCAGAAATTCCTGAGCCAAACCTCCGTAAGTCCTCGCACCCGTGGATTCCCTCACGGATGCCAGGCAGATTGTACCTTTGAAGTACTCGGAGTATAGTTGACCCATACGTTGGAAAAGAGAGAGAAAAATCTAGATACCCAGAGATTATACCCAAATTTTCAACCAGGATCCACCTTTTTTTTTTTTGTAACCCTACCTAGGTTAATAGGAGAGTGCACCCCCTATCAAAGATAGGGAGAAAGCCACTCCACCATCACCACACTAGGAGGTAATTTTATTGCATATTGATAGGGAGGAAAAAGTTACATCATCCGGATGCTAGGAAGGCCTAGCTTATCCAAGCGAATAATCCCCTTCACATGCTTAGGGAGTTGTTGCAAAGAAAGGAAAAAAAGATTACATTTTGTATCACAAGCATAGTTGGCTAAAGAATCAGCCACTTGATTAGCTTCTCTATAAATGTGGCTGATTGAGTCTTGAGTAGATAATAAACTCCATATTTCTCTCATATAGCCCATAATCTTCCATGGACAAGGAATCTTTCGGTTAGCCACTTGCACAAGGGTTTGAGAATCACATTCTATAAGGGCTGGTAAGGATGAGGAAGCTTTGAGGAATTTAAGGCCATCCATGATAGCTCTGGCTTCAGCTATGATACAATTACTTTGGGCATAATAGTGAGAAAATGCAATTATGGGGTTGCCCAAAGCATCTCTAATCATTCCACCACCACCAGAAATACCAGTTTGCTTAGAAGCTCCATCTGTGTTCAATTTGAGATAAGGCCAAGGTGGATGTAACCACTTAATCAGCATGACTGGCAGGTTCATTTTAGACTGAGTAGTAATGCCAAAAGCTGCCATTATTTGTCTTTTTCTCGGATCTGGTTCTTGCAGCTCTGCCAATTTAATGGCCTGATTTACATGATTAACAGTCCTAGAAATCAGACCATGTGACAGATCTCTGTCTTCATGGATGGCTGCATTTCTGGCAGACCAAATCTCCCACAGCCCTTGAGATACAATCCCCACAGTAAAAAGACCAAAAGCTGTGTTATTCTTGACTGCTTGAATGGAATTAGTAATTAAATTTCTAGCAGAGTATCCAGAAATTTGGATCCCTTTGGATCTGAAAAAGGACCATATACTCAGGGCCAAATCACTTTTCACAAACAGGTGGTTAGTATCCTCCTCCATGCTATGCTTACAGCATCTGCATTTAGAGCACAAAGAGATGCCACTGTGTTTTATATTACAATCAGTAGGCAGACAGTTGAATATAACCTTCCAAATGAATACCGAGATTCTTGTGGGGATCCATCTAGACCATATGTGTTTCCAACAATGCTGAAGATCTTGAAGATCTTGAAGTTGCATATTGAAGTAACTGTGGTATATAGAATAAACTGTACACTTTCCACTTGAAGATAGACACCATATAGGTTTATCAGGGAGATCAGATAATTTGACATGGCGCAAAGCATTTCTTATATCTTCAGGAAGGATTACATCAATGGAATGAAGCATAGCTAGCTGGGTAAAGACTTCCAGAACAGAACTGCTATTATCCTAAATGAGGTGGGAGGAAACCATAGATTCCAGGTTATTTTCTCCAATCCATGTATCTTTCCAGAAATTTATGTCTCGTCCATTACCAATTATAAATTTCTGGTGTTGAATAAAATTGTTCT
This sequence comes from Amorphophallus konjac, assembly GCA_022559845.1. Taxonomy (NCBI): domain Eukaryota; kingdom Viridiplantae; phylum Streptophyta; class Magnoliopsida; order Alismatales; family Araceae; genus Amorphophallus; species Amorphophallus konjac. Next base: position 83,856,790 of record CM040122.1, on the reverse strand, counting down.
TGGCACACCAGGATCCACCTTCAAAAGAGAGAACCTAACATTGAACTCACCCTAATTTCCAAAGGAAATCTTAAAATTTTTGGGGCTCATTATAACTTGTGTGCTTCTCTTGCTTGAAAAGGTGATATTCATTGATTATATCTCATTGCTGGAAATTTATTTCTTTCTCCTTAAGAATGAAATTACGTTCAGGTAAAATTATCAATATGGCCAACTACGGGTACACTTATGACGGTTATGAGGAGGGTCACTCTGACCCATTCTATGAGATTCCCTCTCAGGATCCTGTCTATTACGAGGGAAACTACACTTCTTCTCCCACTCAGGTCCACATGGTGGATACCACTACTGCTTTGGAGGTTGAGCCTTCTTCCCAAGCTCAACCTACTACTCAGAATACTTCAGGGGACACTTCCCCTTCTCTCAATTTCAACAAATTTCTCAAAGCTCTTGCTCAGCTGGACGACTCCCAGCGCCAGGCGGCTCAAGCCCTCTTAAAGGGAAAGTCTATCCCGTCATCTTCTAACCCTCCCCAGGCCATGGGTGGCCACTCTGTTAACCCTCCCAACGACCCGACGGTCGCCCTTAGGGTGCCCTTGCTCCCATCAACTCCTGTTATGACTATGCCGGCCCAACCGGCAAGTCACTCGGTTGCTAGGCCTCAACAACCTCCTGTTTCTCAAATTTTGAGAAGGCCTATGACAAACCAACACACTTTTCGTCCGGCCCCAGCCGAGTCTGATAGCCACGCTCTACTCCTCCAAAAGATGGCTAGTATGGAGGAACAGCTTAAGAGGGTTACTGCATCCAAAATCGCTCCCGAAATCATGGTTCCCCCATGCCGGTTTTTCATCTACCACCGTCTGAGATGCCGAATTTTCGGCGCTATAATGGCACGGGCAACCCAAACATTCATTTGAAGGATTTTATGTATGAAGCATCATTCTGGCAGGATAATAAGAACTCGTTGGCTTATCTCTTTAGGCGGTCTTTGGATGGCTCAGCACTGGAATGGTTTTATTCTTTGGAGCCGGCTGATGCCGGCGACTTTGATATAGTTAAACGGAAGTTCGTGCAGAAATATAAGGACCGTGTGGGTCCCTCCTTGTCTGTTACTGAATTGGTTACGAGAAGATGAAGCCCGAGGAGGACTTCGTCTTATTTGCTGATAGGTGGAGGGCTATGGCCGAGAAGTTAAAGGATACATTGTCGGAGACAGAACAAGTAAAGATGATAATATCAAACTCCACTCCGCAATTTCATCACATTTTGGCCATGAATAAATTGAGTACTATGGAGGAGCTCTATGAAAGAGCTAGATATATACAAACTCAAATGAAAGATTCGCCCATTATGGGCATGTTCGAGCCAAGGCCAAAGGTGATAAGGAAGAATGTTAATACTGGTAATACTGGCCCAACTACTGAAGGCACTGTCATCAATGAGCAGGTGAGCGCGTTCGGCAACTCCACTCCTTTCCGCCACCCTCAAAACCAAGGGCCATCACCACAACAGCCCGCCTTCCAGAACCAAGTCCACCATCAAAATAATAATCCTCCTCAAACCTTAAGGCCTCCCCCACCTCCTCAACAACAACAACTCCCGTTTGCTCCACAAAACCAGTATCACCAAGTGCCCCCCCGGCTAATTATCAACCGCAACAACCGCAACAACCGAGAAGGCCGATGGGCCCACGAAGAGCCCAATACCCTATGCTACCTGAAAGTTTGTCGGACATTTTTAACGCCCTCATGGCTGCTAACCTGCTTACATTACCTAAAGAAAGGGCAGTATGGCCGCAAAATGTGGACACCTCCTGGTATTGCGTCTTCCATCGGCCGCCGGGGCACAACATTGATTATTATTTTCACTTTAAGGATTACATACATGACATGAATGATCAAGGTGATATTAATTGGGATGAGATGAGGAGGGCCATCGCTACTTTAAAGGCTCGAAGGCCTCCTTGGCAACCACCAGTTCAGCAACCACAACAAGGTCAACAACAGGTTCCACAACAACAACAGGCTCCTGCACCCCAGCCAAATATGGGGATTGTTAATAACCCGCTACCGGAGCACCCGGTTCAGAATCAACAAGTGAACCTTGTCACCTTAACCCATGAAGTGGAAAGGGGGCAGGTTTGGCATAAAAAAAATGCCTCTGTCGGGGCCATTAGTCAAAATTCTAATCAACCACAACCACCACAACTGATAAGAAGGACTCAACCCGTATCTCCTTCCCAGCCACAACGTACCCTTATACGCTCCACCACCCCTTCGCAGCCTCTTCTCTTACGCCAAACCCCAAACTCCCCTCCACACCAAAACCCTCCACCAAATACACCTCTTCTTATCCGCCGCTTGCCGGCAGCCATCACTCCTCCTGCTCCACCTCCACCTACCACTACCATGATTCCAAGGCCCCTCCTTGTCACCCGGCCTCCGCCTCCGCCTTTCGATAATTCCTCGCCAACGAGGCCCCTTGCAAGAACCTCTCTCCCTGTCATTTCAGCACCCAATACCACTATTCCCTCTACTTCCTCTACCCCTTTACCCACTCCAGGCCCGACAGAGGCGCCCAGAACTATGGTGCTCCGTAGTGGATGGATGTTCCACCGAGTGTTTCCCCAGCGGGAGCAGGAGCCAACACAAGAACAAGGAGAGCAAGAGCAAGAATCTACACCGGGCACGGAGTATGATTTGTTGAAGCATTTGGACAGAACGTCGGCACGAATTTCTATTTTAGAATTGATTAAAAGATCAACCACACATCAGCTAGCCTTGAAATAGTACTTGCAGAAAGTGATGGTCAATGAAGACATTACCGCTGAACAAGTCACTACAGTTTTGAATCCGGCCAGCAATCAACCGACTATTACCTTTTATGAACATGAATTGGCTCCGCAGCCGACTAGAAAATATGCATTGTGTATCACTATTGACATCAATAAGATAGCTGTAAAGCAATGTTTGGTTGACACCGGGGCATCCATTAATGTTCTGCCGCCAAGCACCTTGAAGATGTGCGGCATTCCAGAAAGTCAAATTCGGCAATCTACAATTACCGTCACAGCTTATGATAATACTAAGAAGCCGCCATTGGGAATGATCACTCTGAGAGTTGGTTTGGGTCCAGTGACAGTCACAGCCGATTTCCACATTTTAGACATGGGTCCGACATTCAACGGCATCTTGGGCCGTCCCTATATTCAAGAACTTGATGCTGTGCCCTCCACAAACCATCAATGCATAAAGTTTCCACACAAAGGGCGCATTATCAAAGTTACTAGTATGCCCATCTTGCCAATGGAAGACATACATTTAGCAACTTCAGTACCTTCCATGTGGCCTTCCAATAGGCCTTTACTTTCAGTCTTGGATGTTGCCGACCCACGGCAAGATTTGCTAAGGCCCCCAGTCACTAAACCAGCTTCACCCCTAATAACACCCCTGCCTCCCCAAGGAAAGAAAAAGAAGAATATGATGAACACGCTTGGATGGAATATCTTATTAAGAATGGGATATAAGACTGGTAAAGGCTTGGGGGTCAATCTGCAAGGCCGCGTTAAACCAATCAGACACCAAAAGATGATTCCCCGAGGTGGCCTAGGGTATAAAGGACCGAGCAAAAGCAAAGATGAAGATGGGCCATGGGCCGTCATGACTTCCACTCTGAAGACAGACCGACAGCCTCTTACATGGACCTTGCAAGCACATTTTATAAAAGGGGGAACTCATAATGATGAGCAAACCACGCTCGTTACTTCCATGCTGGATTGTCAAGATGTACATGCACGGCAGTTTGCTCACCACATGGCACCACTAGCCACCTACAAGGCCCTGGAATCCTTGTGGCCAGATAAGAGAAGAAAAATAGATGATCCTGAATGTGACTGGTATAGATGGTTCGACATGAATGACATTGCCATTACTCTAAGCCGACTGTTTATGCCAACTGACCCGGAATGACCGCCGTTGATTCATGAGTTGATTGAGAAGCCAGCAGTAATTTCAAACAAGAGGCAGTTGTTAAGCAATTATACAGATACCGGAGAGCCTGATGTCCCATTTGAGGAGGGCTTCAACATAGACGGGCTGTGGGCCGGCCTCTTCTTTGTCAAGACCATTCATCCAACGGCTTTGGTCCATTTGTTTAATAAAATGTTTTGTCCAGACATCCCTAGACCACCCGCGGTCTTAATTACTCTTTCTCCGAATTCACTTTCAGCTTTTTCATTAATTCCTCCCTTGCTCCTCGAGCAATTTTCCAAACTCTCCATCACGCCCCCATACGGGCCATCATTGATCCAATCTTTTGCCAATCTTTCAATTTCAACCCCACCTCCAATTTCACCCTCGCATTGCTTCCTCCTTGAAAATGAAAATGAAAATAAAAATGAAAACGAAAAAAAAATGCCAAAATTCCAATTTTTCAATCCTCCATCTCCGTTGAGGAGACCTCCTATCTCCTTTCTGGGTGTGTCCCGACCCCGAGGCCGCTCTTTCAAGATTCATTGATAGATCTTTTATACCCCTCTGACGAGGGGTCTTCATCTGTATCACCTTCTGTACCCGCTTTCCCCCCTCCTTTCTCTTATTCGTCAGGTTTTAGTGAGCAGGCTAGTTATTCTTATTCTCCTAGGGCCTCTTTGATTGAAGAATAAGTTAAGGAGAATAAGTTAACACGGGTTAGGGTGTTCCCAAAAATAAAGAATATTACTTTGGCCTTATTCGGATTAGCTTATTCTACCTTTTTGCTAGAATATGCCTAACCCACCTTAACCCACCTTTTTGGCCCTTAACCCACCTTTTTGGTGGAATACCTTATTTATGCAACCAAAGAGGTTAGCGTGAATAAGGCCACCTTAACCCACCTTATTCTTCAATCAAAGAGGCCCTTAAAGATAAGACTCATGGGGTAGCTTCACATAAGAAATCCAAGGGTAAGCAGATTCCCCGTAGATTCCTTAGAGAATTAGCTGTCAGATGTCAGGCTTGTTTAGCCATCCTCGAATTTGTGGAGAATCCGATCATCCTGCCAGAAATAGAATATGAGGATACTTGTGCCTTTAATGAGGGTTTTGGTGTTTATGAGATTATGAACGATGAAGACCCTATTGAAGAGGGGGACGAAAGTTACGAAGAATATGAGGACGAGGCTGATGCTTTTGCTAGCGGCATGAGGAGATTTGATGAACCATCAGCCTCAGTAGAAGAGCCTACCAAAGAGATAAATCTGGGTACTGAGGAAGACCCTAGGATTGTCCTCATTAGCAAAAAACTTGCCGCCCTCCAAAGAGGAGGCGCTTGTTAGACAGGAGGACGGTGAGCTAGAAGGGGAGGGGATGAATAGATCACCGTTTTAAAAAATTCTTTGACTGAATCGAGGCAGGACCCTTAACCAATATAACGTAATTCACGAGCGCAGAACATAAATGACTCAAAGAGTCATCAGCACATATGCACAACCACCTAGCGAGCGGTCAGACCAAGATTTCAATCATCAACATTCACATTTACTTAATGAACCCAGACAAAATCATAAGGAATAGAGATGCGCACAACCATACCACGGAGAACAGGAGATTTAGATGGTTTAGTCTGCAACCTGTAGACTTACGTCCATCCCTCACTCAAGGCCGAGTGAGGCTTCCTTTCACAAGAAAGAACGGCAGACTCAGTCTGCCTACAAGACGCTGATCCACAGCTTGGGGATCGAAATCCCTACAGACGCTGATCACACAGCTTGAACCCAGGTCTCACACCCCAAGACCTGACCAGGAGATGACTCTCCCTTCCTCTTAGACAAGAGGGAACCCAGCAGTGACTCACCCTCACTGCAATTCAGAGACACTGTCTCTCTTCCTCCACAGCCGGAGGGAACAACCCAGATAGCCTCCTCACTATCTGATCACAGCAACCCCTGGAGACCACCTCCCTTCCTCTGATCTGATTCAGAGGGAATCACAATGCAACCCAGAGGATCCACCTCTCTTCCTCTACACCTAGAGGGAACGATAAAGCAGAGTATCGAATTTAAGAACAGACAACTGAAAACATAAAGAGATATCGAAGACAATCGAACGAAGAAACAATGTAGCTTCTTAAAGAAGCATAGACAAAGCATAGCAGAAAACCATCCTCTCCTTCACCACTCTCTCTCTCTTCCAGGTACGATCAATGAGTGGATCAGGCAGGCTTCTCCTCTCCTTCCTCTCGCTCTGGCCTCACCCTCTTCCTTGTGGTTTTCGGCAGCTTTTCAAGAGCAGAACCCTTCATATATATATCCAACCTCACGAGAGAGTGAGGGTTTGGAAGACACGCGCGAAGACATGCTTCGGATGAACCGAGCCACGTGTTAGACGATTGTTCCCTCGGATCACGTGCTCACATGATTGGAGTAACGTTCCAATTTGTCTTTAAGTCCCTGTAAGGTTTCAGAGAACATTCAGACAATCTCAGAAATATTCAAGTCATAAATTGTTCACACAGATTGCACGGGACTTATGAAAGGACAGAAGAGCGCGTCAACGCACTAAAGCCAAGACGTTAACGCAATGGATATAAAGAGAACAGGTGCTTTGACAAAACACACTAATGCGTCAACGCATCAGTTGACAGCGTTGACGCTTCTGCTGGGTGGTTGATCAAAAGAACCTTTGGTCAAAAACTCAAGGCGTCGACGCTTCCATTGTGTAGCGTCGCCTCAGCTCCTTGGACGAGACGCACAATGTCTTGGTAACAACCCAATGCGTCAACGCTCCAGGTGACAGCGTCGACTCAGCTTCACATGCGAGACGCTCAAGCCCTTGGCACCAAGCCAATGCGTCTACGCTTCCATCGTGCAGCGTCGACGCAGTGGACAAAACAGCAAGCGAACGACGCACTAATGCGTCTACGCACCCAGCCAAGTGCGTCAACGCACTAAGTGTACAGAACCCATATAATCAAGACAAGTATGAGCTCATGGGTGTACATGATAGAGGAGCATCAAAACAGAAAAAGCATGATGAAAAAGCATTTGATCCATAGATGTGCATGCAAGACAACAACATTAGATCCTGAGAATATTTAGACAATTCAAGATCTTTATCATTCATTTAGGAGCAACAAGATGATTATCATATAAATAATTTGATTCATAGTGTTAGTCATCATCAAAACTACAGAGATGCAACAATCTCCCCCTTTTTGATGATGGCAACACCATGAGTCAAATTTAGTGAAAGGAGAATTACCAACTTAAAACATTCTCAATAAAGGCAGCAACCCCTTTCAACCTTCTCCCCTTGTCAGACTTTTCAACCCCTTTTTTTTTAACTTTTACTCCCCCTTTTCTTTTTTTAACTTTTACTCCCCCTTTCAACCTTCTCCCCCTTTGACATCATCAAAACAAGGAGAAAGAGAGATGTTGACGCTGGACTGATGAGAAAAGATGGAGAGGATTCCAACAGTAGACACTCATTGTCAAATCTTAGATGCTTAAGTGGGGCTGTAAGGTCCAGTGAAGAATCTTGGAGTTCTTGTAAGAGAAGGAGATTCAGAATAAACTTGAAGTTTATCAACTTACTATGATTATGAGAGAAGAGCAAGTGGCAACAAGTATGACTGAGGTAGCTGTTAAGGCTTGTCAAAGAGACAACAAGAGTTTGAACCACTAAAACAGCCTGTAGGCATTGAGGACAAACAGTCCAGGCAGAGAAGGCACAGTTATAGAGTGTATTTGGCCAGTTACACTTTTGACATTAAGTATGCACCTTGGTCAGAGGCCAGCATCCTCAGTTACTCAGTGTAAGAGCCTCATCACTTCTCAATTAGAGAACAGAGATAGTGACCATTGGTTGTTTCATGAGGAGACACCTTGATCAGAGGCCAGAATCCCCAGTTACTCACCATTTTGTCATCATTGCTCTGCCAAGCATAATTTTGAATAGTATTTCTTTCTTTTGATTTTGTTTTTGAGAACTGATACCTCATGACATAGGAAATTCTCATTTCATTGATGGGATTCCTAGTTTCTCAGTATGCAGTTTTAAGCACAGATAAGTTTAACTAGCTCAACAAGGGGTTGTTTGAAGACAAAGCCCAGGGCAAATATTGGAGGTCTTATCAAGATGTCCAAAGAGAAGCTCATAGACAGAAACCATTTCTTACAAGTCTAGCTTGTTCATGAGTCATGCAACAAGGTAAGAGGATATACTTGTGAAGGTTAATCTTAGCCTCTTAAGACTTACTAGAAGAGGATTCTAGCTGGACTTTAATTGCACAAACTTAAGAATGTAGGAAATGAATGAGGTTCTATTAAGAGGAATTTTCAAGATCAATTCAACATTTAATCCAGCAATAACACCCATCTTTCAAGTGTTTTTAACTAGTCAAGCTCCCCCTCTCTAGTAGCTCTATCTCCCATTCTACCCAGAAAACAGCAGAGAAGCAGAATTGACTATACTCAAGGCACACACCCGCTCCCCCTCACATAGGGACCCCCACCAGAAAAATAAGACAAAACTACCACTAACTTTATGGAGATACATGAACCAGAATCCATTGCCTCAAATCAGTCAGAGTTTGTAAATACCAAGTTCTCTTCTCAAGGAAGTGAATTTTTCAGTATCTAGAGGTTTTGTAAAAATATCAGCAATTTGATCTGCAGTCCCAACATGAATTAATTCAAATGTTTTATTTGCAATTTCATTTCTGATAAAGTGGTGCCTGATTTCAATGTGTTTTGTTCGTGAGTGTAAAACAGGATTCTTTGCAATGTTTATGGCACTAGTGTTATCACAAAAGATGGGAGTGCAACCTGTCTCTACTTGGTAATCCTGAAGTTGATGCTTGATCCAGATAACCTGAGTGCCACAGCTGCTTGCAGCCACGTATTCAGCCTCAGCAGTGGAAAGAGCCACTGAATGTTGTTTCTTTGAACTCCAAGAAACTAGGCATCCTCCTAAGAATTGGCAGTGGCCACTGGTGCTCTTCCTATCTAGTTTGCATCCAGCAAAGTCTGCATCAGTGTATGCAACTAAATCTAAAGTGCGTGAAGCAGGATACCATAAGCCTAGTGTATGTGTGGTAGACAGATATCTAAAGATTCTTTTTACAGCAGACACATGTAATTCAGTAGGCCTAGACTGATATCTTGCACATAAACCAACACTGAATTGTATGTCTGGCCTAGAGGCAGTTAGGTACAAGAGGGATCCGATCATACCTCTGTAGAGTTTTTCATCCACTTGTTTACCTGACTCATCTGCATTAAGGGTCATGCTTGTGCTCATTGGGGTGGAAATTTGCTTCAGGTTGGTCATCCCAAACCTTTTTAGGATATCCAGCGTGTACTTGGTTTGGTGGAAGAAACAGCCATCTGTCATCTGATTTATCTGCAAGCCAAGGAAATAAGTCAGTTCCCCAACTAAGCTCATCTCAAATTCAGCTGACATAAGCTGTGAAAATTCTTTACACAGTTCAGGATTTGTTGATCCAAAGATGATGTCGTCCACATATACCTGAACTATGATGAGATCTTGTCGTGAATTCTTAGTGAATAAGGTTTGGTCAACTTTACCTCTGTTATATCCTTTATTTAGTAAGAAACTGGTCAGCCTTTCATACCAGGCCCGAGGAGCTTGCTTTAATCCATAAAGAGCTTTGTTTAACCTGAAAACTTGATCTGGTTTAGTCGAAAACTGAAAACCAGGAGGTTGTTCAACATAAACTTCTTCTTTTAGAATTCCATTCAAGAAAGCACTCTTAACATCCATTTGTTGAAGTTTTATGTTGTTTGAACAAGCAAATGCTAATAGAATTCTGATAGCCTCCATTCTAGCTACTGGAGCAAAGGATTCATCAAAGTCCACTCCATACTCCTGACTGTAGCCTTTAGCTACAAGTCTAGCTTTATTCCTAGAGATGACACCTTCCTCATTCAGTTTGTTCTTAAAAACCCATTTTGTTCCTATTACATTGAAATTTTCAGGTCTAGGTACAAGCTCCCAGACATTGTTTCTATCAAATTGCCCTAGTTCTTCACACATAGCAGTTACCCAATTCTCATCACTTAAGGCTTCTTCAATGGTTTTAGGCTCAATTTGAGAAACTAAAGCAATTAAGTCCTGATTCTGAACATTTCTAAAATGAGATCTTGTCCTAGGGGGATCATTAAGACTACCAATAATATTGGTTACAGGGTGGTCTTTTAAAACTCTGACATTCGTTGATGACTCACCTTGTTCAGCTGTACTTACTGGGTTCAGATCAGTGGGTTCTTCTGCCGGTTGTACTTCCTCCTCTTGCATTTGTTCCAGGAACTCTCCATCATGACTTGTAGACCTGTTATCATCATTTGGACTGTTAGAGATTTTTGTTTCATCAAAAATAACATGAGGGGTTTCCTCTACAGTTCTATCAGTTTTATTAAAGACCCTGAAGGCTCTAGATGTTTCAGAGTATCCTAGGAATATTCCTGGAATACTTCTAGCATCGAATTTATCTAAGTCTCTCTTGTTGTTATTATGAATGAAGCATTTTGAACCAAAAATTTTGAAGTATGAGACATTAGGCCTCTTACCTTTCAGGAGTTCATATGGTGTTTTCTTATGTATGGGTCTTACCAAAGCTCTATTAAGTATGTAGCAGGCTGTGTTTGCTGCTTCTGCCCAAAAGCTCTTAGGTAGCTGACTCTCCATTAGTAGTGTTCTTGCCATTTCCACTATTGTTCGATTCCTTCTCTCCACAATTCCATTTTGCTCTGGGGTCCTGGGAGAAGAAAATTTGTGAGTCAGTCCCTCCTTGTCACAGAAGCTAGAAAATGAGGAGTTCTCAAACTCTCCTCCATGATCTGATTGAATAACAGTGATCTTGTGCCCTATATGTTTTTGCTTATTGAAAAAATGTTCAAATTTTTGAAAAGCATCACTCTTATTTGCCAAGAAAAATAGCCATGCAAATCTAGAGTAGTCATCGACAATGACAAACCCAAATCTCTTACCATTTAGACTCTGGGTTCTGGTAGGACCAAAGAGATCCATGTGCAAGTGTTCCATGATCTTTGTTGACAAGCTCTCAGACCTAATTTTAAAGGAAGCTCGAGTTTGCTTGCCTAGAGCACAGGCCTCGCAAGGCTTAGAGAATGAATTGAACTTCAAGCTAGGCATGCCTCTAACTAAATCAAATTTAGCTAATTTATGCAAGGTGTTAAAGCTAGCATGGCCTAGTCGCCTATGCCAGTCAAACATGTTATTCTCTGAATCAGCAGTGAGACACAGATTAGACTCAGACTCAACATCAAGATCCACAATATAGACATTATTGACTCTATTTGCAATGAACTTTATTTTCTCGGAGTTTGGTTCTAAAATTTTGCAAGTATGCTCATCAAAAAGAACCTTGTGACCCTTGTCACATAACTGACTAATACTCAATAAATTGTGTTGCAGACCTTCAACCAACAAGACTTTCTCAACAGAGTTGGAGGTTTTCTTACCAATGGTTCCGGTCCCAATGATTTGGCCTTTGTTTTTACCTCCAAACTTAACTGACCCTCCTGCTTTCAATTCAAGCTTGCTGAACTTTCTTTGATCCCCTGTCATGTGCCTCGAGCAGCCACTGTCGAGATACCACTTGTTGTTCTCGGCTGCTAGGCCCACCTGCACAATAACAATTTAAGTTGTGTGCTTTGGAACCCAAGGTAAGTTGGGTCCAAAAATACCGTTCAATTCATTAAGCACAGTCTTGGGAATCCAGATATGTTTTAACCCCTTTTTCTTTCTGTGCTGAGAGTTGACAGTTTTGTTATTGGTGTGCATTTTATTTGTTTCCTTTTGTTTCTCAAGGTGTGTCCAGTTTCTGTTAATAAAGGTTTGGGTCCCAGCCAGACCATAATTTTAACCTGTCTAGATGAAGGGATTTTATTGACAGTATTCTGTGTATAGTTAGACGTTCCCATGTTTCTTTTAAAATAGCCCATTCCTTTATTAGAGTCATAGTTGTTGAATTGACAGACACCTTGCTTCTGGTGCATGGGCTTGTTGAATTTCTTGAGATATTTTTTCCAAGCTCAGCCTGTTGTCTATGGATGTTCTTTTGTTGTTCAGTGGTTTTGGAACTGGATGGAATGTCCAGCTTCTCTTTTCCTTTCTCAGTGCAGAAGGTAGTGGTTTTTACCCCAAATGCTTCCTTCTTACTTGGGTTGAAACCCAACCCTCTCTGTTAAAGTTTACTTTGGTGCCTAACAAGGCATTCAAATTACTCTCTCCCAAAACAAACCTCTCAAGGGTTTTCTTCTTATCTTCCAGCTCCTTCCGCAGACATATATTGTTTTCCAGCAATTCATCATTGACCCTTTTAACAGCTTCATACCCTTCCCTGAGTAAGTCATTTTGTCTCAGGTTTTCTTTAGTATGTTGATTGGTTTCATCAAGCTATTTTCTTAGTTTTTCAAGCTCCTTTTTAACAAGATTGTTCTCATTTCTTACATTTTCCATTTGATCTAATTCAGCTATCAGTTTGGAATTTTCTGTCTTGATGAGTTCTTGTTCTTCATTAACCATATTGAGTTTGCGTTTGGTGACTCTATGTTCTTTAGCTAAGGCATTGTACATATCTAGCAGTTCACCATACTTATCTCCCAGTCATCAATAGAGTAAGTCACAAAGGGATTGATTACCTCATTTTCTCGTCAGCCATCAGACATACTCCTTCAGTCTCCTTTCCTGAGGAGTTAGTCTCTGAGTCTTCTTCTTCATCGCTCCAAGTGCATACCATAGCTTTTGGCTTTTTCCTGTACACTTTGGAGCCTTTCTTATGGTAATCCAGTGTCTTCTTCTGAAGCTCAGGGCAATCTTGCTTTATGTGCCCAAGGTTCCTGCAATGATAACACATCACACTTTTAGCATTCCTATCCTTGTCATTGCCATTGTTTGGATATTTACCTGATGAGTAATTTCTTCTTCTCCCATATGATTTTCCCTTCAGTTTCAGAATTTCCTGAACTGACGTGTGAGCAGAGCTTTTTCACTCCTGTCAAGGTCTGGAGTTTCATCAGAGTCTCCACTGCTGCTGCTGCTGCTGCTACTACTATGTCGTTCAACTTTAAGAGCAACATTCTTGCCCTTTCTGTCACTTCCTTCTCCTGTTTTCTTGAGATTCATCTCATAGGTCATAAGAGACCCTATGAGTTCAGTGACAGTCATGGTTGTTAAATCCTTCGATTCCTCTATCACAGTGGCCTTTGTGTGCCACGCTGGAGTCAAAGATCTCAAGATCTTCCTGACTATATCCCCTTCAGATATTTCCTTTCCAAACCCCTTGAGGCTGTTTGTGATCAGTGACAGCCTAGCGTACATATCAGTCGCGCTCTCCTCTGACTTCATCTTAAATAATTCATACTCAGAGGTTAGGTAGTTTACCTTGGTAGCTCTGACCTGAGAGGTACCCTCGTATATCAGCGCTAGTTCATCCCACATCTTCTTGGCTGTCTTGCATGCTGAAATTCGGGCATATTCTTCAGGGTGAACTGCGCACTGGATGATGTTGAGCGCAGACCAGTTCAGTCCGGATAATTTGACTTGTTCTTCAGACCACATCTCCTCATTCGGAGGTAACTCATAAGGTCCAGTTGTAATGACTCTCCACAGCTTGTGGCTCTGAGATCGGATGAAGACTTCCATCCTGTTTTTCCAAAAGAAATAATTAGAGCCATCAAAATATGGGGGACGGGAGATTGACTGTCCTTCAGCTATGTAGCTGCGAGGACCACTGGTTCCAAGATTACCCTGGTCGTTGGACCACATCTCGGGTAAACCTGCTCTGATACCAACTGTTAGACAGGAGGACGGTGAGCTAGAAGGGGAGGGGATGAATAGATCACCGTTTTAAAAAATTCTTTGACTGAGTCGAGGCAGGACCCTTAACCAATATAACGTAATTCACGAGCGCAGAACATAAATGACTCAAAGAGTCATCAGCACATATGCACAACCACCTAGCGAGCGGTCAGACCAAGATTTCAATCATCAACATTCACATTTACTTAATGAACCCAGACAAAATCATAAGGAATAGAGATGCGCACAACCATACCACGGAGAACAGGAGATTTAGATGGTTCAGTCTGCAACCTGCAGACTTACGTCCATCCCTCACTCAAGGCCGAGTGAGGCTTCCTTTCACAAGAAAGAACCGCAGACTCAGTCTGCCTACAAGACGCTGATCCACAGCTTGGGGATCGAAATCCCTACAGACGCTGATCACACAGCTTGAACCCAGGTCTCACACCCCAAGACCTGACCAGGAGATGACTCTCCCTTCCTCTTAGACAAGAGGGAACCCAGCAGTGACTCACCCTCACTGCAATTCAGAGACACTGTCTCTCTTCCTCCACAGCCGGAGGGAACAACCCAGATAGCCTCCTCACTATCTGATCACAGCAACCCCTGGAGACCACCTCCCTTCCTCTGATCTGATTCAGAGGGAATCACAATGCAACCCAGAGGATCCACCTCTCTTCCTCTACACCTAGAGGGAACGATAAAGCAGAGTATCGGAATTTAAGAACAGACAACTGAAAACATAAAGAGATATCGAAGACAATCGAACGAAGAAACAATGTAGCTTCTTAAAGAAGCATAGACAAAGCATAGCAGAAAACCATCCTCTCCTTCACCACTCTCTCTCTCTTCCAGGTACGATCAATGAGTGGATCAGGCAGGCTTCTCCTCTCCTTCCTCTCGCTCTGGCCTCACCCTCTTCCTTGTGGTTTTCGGCAGCTTTTCAAGAGCAGAACCCTTCATATATATATCCAACCTCACGAGAGAGTGAGGGTTTGGAAGACACGCGCGAAGACATGCTTCCGGATGAACCGAGCCACGTGTTAGACGATTGTTCCCTCGGATCACGTGCTCACATGATTGGAGTAACGTTCCAATTTGTCTTTAAGTCCCTGTAAGGTTTCAGAGAACATTCAGACAATCTCAGAAATATTCAAGTCATAAATTGTTCACACAGATTGCACGGGACTTATGAAAGGACAGAAGAGCGCGTCAACGCACTAAAGTCAAGACGTTAACGCAATGGATATAAAGAGAACAGGTGCTTTGACAAAACACACTAATGCGTCAACGCATCAGTTGACAGCGTTGACGCTTCTGCTGGGTGGTTGATCAAAAGAACCTTTGGTCAAAAACTCAAGGCGTCGACGCTTCCATTGTGTAGCGTCGCCTCAGCTCCTTGGACGAGACGCACAATGTCTTGGTAACAACCCAATGCGTCAACGCTCTAGGTGACAGCGTCGACTCAGCTTCACATGCGAGACGCTCAAGCCCTTGGCACCAAGCCAATGCATCTACGCTTCCATCGTGCAGCGTCGACGCAGTGGACGAAACAGCAAGCGAACGACGCACTAATGCGTCTACGCACCCAGCCAAGTGCGTCAACGCACTAAGTGTACAGAACCCATATAATCAAAGACAAGTAAGAGCTCATGGGTGTACATGATAGAGGAGCATCAAAATAGAAAAAGCATGATGAAAAAGCATTTGATCCATAGATGTGCATGCAAGACAACAACATTAGATCCTGAGAATATTTAGACAATTCAAGATCTTTATCATTCATTTAGGAGCAACAAGATGATTATCATATAAATAATTTGATTCATAGTGTTAGTCATCATCAAAACTACAGAGATGCAACAGTGCTTATTTTGGTCCTCCAAGAATATAAGGACACGTTCGCTTGGTGTTATGAAGATATGCCTGGACTAGACCCTACGCTCGTTGAACATCGACTTACACTTAAGCCGGGGTCTGTCGCGGTTAAACAGCGGTTGAGACGTTTCCACCCTAATATGGCATTAAAAATGAAAGAAGAGGTCCATAAGCTTCATAAGGCTAGATTTATTAGAGTTGTCATTTATCCTAATTGGGTGGCTAACATCGTCCCGGTCATGAAGAAGGACGGAAAGGTTCGAATTTGTATAGACTTTCGGGACCTCAACCGCGCGTGTCCTAAAGATGATTTTCCCCTCCCTCATATTGATGTTCTAATTGACAACACGGCAGGATATGAGACTCTCTCCTTTATGGATGGTTTTTCAGGTTACAATCAAATTCGCCTGGCTGAGGAAGATCAAGAGAAAACATCGTTCACTACACCATGGGGAACCTATTGTTACGTGGTCATGCCTTTTGGACTTAAGAATGCTGGAGCCACCTATCAAAAGGCTATGATGGCAATTTTTCATGATATGATCCACATTTATATTGAGGTGTATGTCGACGATTTGGTAGTGAAATCAAGGACAAGGATTGAGCATCCCAGGGTTCTAACCAAAGTCTTGCAAAGGGCACAAGAGTATCAATTAAAGATGAACCCTAAGAAGTGCGTGTTCGGTGTTTCATCAGGGAAATTGCTTGGATTCATCGTGAGTAAGCGGGGTATTGAAATTGATCCCAACAAGGCAAAGGCAATAAGGGAAATGCCTCCTCCCAGGAATTTGAAAGAAGTTTGAGGTTTGATCGGGAGGTTGCAATTTATTCACCGCTTTGTCTCCCAGCATTCACAAAGATGTAGGCCGTTCTACGAGCTTACTAAGCCGGGAGTCAAGTTTGTTTGGGATGACAAGTGTCAGGCTGCTTTTGACGGATTGAAGGATTATCTCTCAAATCCTCCTGTCCTGAGGCTGCCAGTTCCAGGCAAACTGCTTGTTCTTTATATTTCCGTCCTGGATGACTCCGTAGGCGCTGTCTTAGCCCAAGTTGATGAAGAAGGAAAAGAAAGGGTAGCCTACTATTTGTCAAAGCTTCTCAACCCCTGTGAGCAAAGGTACTCAGCTATAGAAAAGACTTGTGCTGCTTTAGTCTGGGTAGTTCAGAAACTTAAACATTATTTCTTAGCTCACGAGGTTCACCTCATCGCCCGTATGAATCCAATTAAATTCCTTCTTGAAAAATCTATTCTCACCGACCGATTGGCACGATGGCAAAGCTTCCTTTCTCAATTCGACATCATTTACATTCAGCAAAAAGTGATTAAAGGCTATGCCATGGTAGAACATCTTGCTCACCATCCCCTCCCTAGATTTGACCCCGTTTGTTCAGAGTTTCCAGATGAGGAACTAATGTCCGTCAATCAGACTGATTCAATGTGGACGTTACATTTTGATGGAGCTTTGAATTCAAAAGGGAAAGGGATTGGTGTTGTTCTTCTATCACCAGAGGGTATCACTATTCCACTCGCCTCTCAGCTCGCATTTCCAGTTACAAACAATATAGCTGAGTACGAGGCTCTCCTGGCCGGACTAGAGGCCGCTCATCAATTCGGTGTTACCCATTTGCGGATTGTAGGTGATAGTCAGCTTATTCTTCACCAAGTGCTTACCAAATGTCGCATGCTCAATCCTAAACTTAAACCCTACCAGGAATTGACTTCTGCGTATACCAAGCTTTTCACCAAATTAATCTTCGTGCATGTTCCTCGTGATCATAACATCTTAGCTGATGCTCTCGCTTCTCTTGCTTCTTCCTTGGCTTTCCCTCCCAAAAGGGATTCCCATTCTATCATTGTTCACAAGCGGCTCACTCCAGCTATTAAGGATCCAGCTTTCCTTAGTGTTAAGGAGGAGGTGCTTAGGAAGGTGAAGCAAGGAGTCATTGAGAATAAGGAAGTCATGCTATTGGATTTAGAGGAAGAATTGGACGATGAAGAAAAGCCGTGGTATTATGATATTGCTAAGTATTGCCAAGATCAATCATATCCCGAAGAGGCCACGGCTGAATAAAAGAAAGCCATTCGAAGAGTTGCTCAGCGATACACTTTGGTTGGAGGTGTGCTTTATAGAAGGCGTCTTACCAGTGTTTTGCTAAGATGCCTTGATGATGATGAATCTTGGAAGGTTGTGGAAGAAGCACATTCAGGAGTATGTGGCGGTCATGTCAATATCCAGATGTTAGCTAAGAAGATCCTTAGGCTAGGTTTCTATTGGCCCACTCTAGAAGAGGACTGCTCGATCTATGTTCGAAGGTGTGTTAAGTGCCAACTGCACGCCGACAAAATTCATTCTCTTGCTTCTTCACTTCATCCTATATTGTCACGCCCCAAACCGATGGCAGCGGAACTTGTCGTTTGCTCGTAACGTGGCAGTTAAACAGTCATGTCAATCAGAGCATAGTCATTTCCACAAAATACAATTTGGACAAATAACAAATTTCATTTCAAATATAAGTTCTTTACATATTCGGGCCCATACTAAATGAAAAGACTCAATGAATAAAAACTGCATAAGACGCAAGATAACCAGACTAGACGGTTCATCTAGATGTCAGAGTTCTCTTCACTCTTGTCTTTGCCCATCATGTTCGGTCTCGTCGTCACTAAGGTCATTACCTGAAAAACATTGGAAAATGCAGGGTGAGTGAACGCTCAGTAGGACTTAATATCTCATGCTTCCAAGCTAACTTTAAGTCAATTATAGTTTAACATGCTCATGCAGGTCATTCAAGATATAGAAATCGAGAACTATAATGACACGAAATAAATTCAAGAACTATAAGAAACAAACGAGTAAGCAAGACGCTAGATACACTCATGAAGAGTAAGGACAATAATAATCAAGAGAGTATAGCAAGATCTTAACAAGTACTTTCTCAAGCTAGGTCAAGAGCATTCATGAAGAAATATAACATTCATCTCTCTATGACGAACAATATCACGAGAGCTTCAATGTATCCGTTATTATGAAGGATCTTTGTGACAAGATAACGAGTACCATTAATGAGATAATTAAAGAACATTTATGATGATCGATATAGAAGTAGAACAATTACTTCTACAAGCACTATATAGCATTTGCCAAGACATTAAGGGAATATCACGACGATATGATAACCCCTCCAATAAGGCAAATCAAGATCTTTTCATGACGAACAATAAGTTGTAGAAAGGTGTACTATGATGGCAATTACTCCCAATCATCACTATCACGAGAGCGTTTGCACATCTAGCACTATATAGGATTGGCCAATGCACTAAGGGGAAAATCATGACGATATGATCGCCCCTCATGGAAATAACACTAGGTAGTATTTGGTCGCACACTTAGGAGTTCTCACGACTATATGATTGCCCCTAAATGCCAATAACCGAGTTGGTGAATGCCAGCACCCGATCATCGTATACCGGTAACGTTTGGACTTTGCCTCGTCCAATAGGGTCAGATCAGGACCCGTAGCATTTAAAATGTCATTTTAGTGGGACCCATAGCCCCTGACATTTAGTCTAGACTAATTCCATATTAATGGCCAAGAATTTCAAGGATCAAACATGTAGGAACATTAAGATAGATTTCATGGAACATAGAGTTCAAGGACAGAACTTGTAATAAGGATGATATATCAATAAACCAGAGGAAAACCATGACATTCTGAAAATCTGGGTGATTAGGTACAACCAGCTCAGTCGGCCTTGAGGGAATCCAAGGCTACGAGGAGACTTACGGAGGTCCCAATGACTAACTTGCCAGTCCGAAGGAACAGAATGTCCAACGGATGGCTCGTATGTCACCGAGAGTTGAGGTGTATAACGTGAACCAATCATGAAACGGGGACTCCATCTACGGACGTGAGATGAGAGTGCCAAAAGATCCGAGGTATAGGTCAAAACCGGAAGAAAATGGTGAGAACATGATTACGTTAATTATAGAATTCATGTCCATCCAATTCTATAATTAACTATAATTAAATAAACTTATATTATTTGATGCCCGTGGGTGACGTCATTTATTAATTAGTGTCCTCTTGGAGGGATGTTAATTTTATGATTTTTAACTTAATTTATTTAACAAGAATTCACGTCAATATCTATTTAATTGAATAATTTCAAAAATGTATACTCAAAGAGACATTTATTTATATAAAATAATTTATAAAAATAAAATATATGATAATTAGGAGAAAAATTCAAGAATTCCAAAAATATATTTTTTATAATTTTCTGTTACATATTTTAATAAATATGAATTTTTAAAGATATACATACATGATATATATATATATATATATATATATATATATATATATATATATATATATATATATATATATATATATATACAGTTGCGTCAAATACAAATTTGACAACCTTCGTTTGGTCGTTATTTCAAAATAATCTATTTTTCAACCCTCTCGTTTCTCGATGTAACTATGTCGGAATCGAGTTTATAATATACCGAAATGACGGGCTCGAAAAACTCTACCTAACCAGACGTTCAAAATAATTTTTCGTTGAGAGACGGGGGATCTTGAGATAGGGGACACGAAAAATGGTGTAACCACTTTCACTACCTCGGTCTCCACCCTAATAGTACGCCCATAAATTTTCATGGCCAAAGGATACTCCGACGGCCACGAACAAATCATGTCACAGTAAAGTTCGTGATTCGCCGAGTAACTCTATAAATTCATATATTAGTTAATCAATTTGTTAACTAGTTAATATTATCTTACGAAGTCATGTAAAATTAAAGAAAAATATGAAGATTCTAATCACATATACTTCATGATTTTTAGATACGCGATTATATGGATAAAAATTCTTTAATCATACATTAACTTTGTTAACTTTACGTGAAACTACAGCCGTAACAGGAACATGCATGCGGTGATTTTGGGCAAAACCTACGAAAAACGATTAGAAAACACACTTCATGCACAGATTATATTACTAACAGTTTTGCTTGGAGAGAGATCACCTACATGTTCTATACATCTAACATGCTAGTTATTTTATAATTATGCTTGGGAGATTGCCTACCTTTTATGATGAAAACGTTCTGGACGATGAACAGGAGTGGACATGAATCCTTCTTTACATTCAAGACAGCAAGAAGAAAAAGGGAAACGCGGGATGAAGATGACACCGTGGTGGCCGGTCACGTTTGAGAAGAGGAAGAAGACATTGGTCTTCTATGCAGCAGGATGAAGGGGAAGAAGCCCTCACGCCTTCTTCTCGGTTGCAGACGCCTTCAACAGCAGGATGAAGAAGAAGAGGAAGAAGACTTGGCGTCCAGCAGCAACAAAGTGGTTTTGGTTGCGATGGCAAGGTTATAAATAGAAGAGGCTGAACGACGGTGGGAAAATTAACGAAGGTAAGGTTTTAAAACCTTCCCGAGCATCATACCTTCCCTGCCAATTAACTAGCCACCTGCCGTATTTTGCATGGGAAAACCCTACAGCTAACATGGTGCTCGTCCGCACAAGCACATGGGGTGGCCTTCGTGAGAGACTCACGTGAGAGGGGTTTTGCCGTGGGTTTTGGGTTTAGATAGAAACATGTAGGTTTGGGCTCCTCAGTCACATAGGTTGGATTTTGATATATATGTGTGTGTGTTTTCGGTTGAGATAAAGTGAGGGTGGCATATGGGTACATATATATATGGGTTAAGGAGATGTGGCTTGAGAAGTCTCACGTGGGTTTGGGTTTGACCATGTGCACATGGCATTTGGGTATATATATTAATATATTTATATATATTTAAGCCCATTAACTTAGGATAAATTGGGTTGGGTGGTTAAGTTTAGTTGGACCCACTAATTATATTTAGTAGACTTATAAATAGTTTTATCTAATTTAATTAGTAGAACTTTATATATATACCTTATTTCCTTTAACTTTATTCGTTTATAGATCTCATTAATTTTGCATTGTTGTCTCGGGTGTCAGAGTCGGATTCGATCCTATGAGAGTTTTTATATAAGTATGTAAATATATTTTTGGCACGAGGTTCCTTCTAAATACTGGAGTCATATTTTCCTTAATTTAAACCATAAATAGATAAAATGATATATTAAATTCCTATTTCTCGATCATTTATTTATACCTTTATTTGTGCCTATTTATTACCATTTAGGGTAAATAACTAGCTTAACTTTTCCTTTATCAAAATTTTTTAATTCTCATAATTTTCTATGACTAATAATTATAATTATTTTTATTTATTCTCTATTTAAATTTCTGGGGTGCTACACCCTCCCCCACTTAAAAGAATTTGGTCCCCAAATTCATATGATTTTCTTCTAAAATTAGTGGGGTAAGATCACCATATCTAAAATATGTGTTCTAACTAGATCTATTCTCGCAGTATGCTAAGTACTTAAGGTCATATCCGATTAATGCAATTTTTTTAAATGAGATAGGTTTATAGGGTTACCTTCCATTGCTTGCGGTGCTTCTTCCTTTAAGAGTGGACATCGAGCAATTTTGTGATCTCTACTTCCACAACGGATGCATTTTCTAAGTTTATACCAACACTCGTCCGGATTGTGCCTTCCCTTCTTGCAATGCCTGCATTTCCCCTTGGCCAAAACAATTTGTCGATCATTATTCTGAGGTTTCTTATTGTCATAGAATTTGTTGCCTCCATTAATTCTCTTTTTGCCGTTCACATTTTCCTTGTTCTTGGATCCATTTGATAAGTCCTTCTTAGCGGCCTTTCCTTTGATTCTTTCCATCATATCCATAGCATCTTCCAAGAGTTGAGCTTTTCTAACCATCTCCGTATATGTTTGAATTTCTAGTGGAGCTAGTTGAGGTAAAAGTTCCACCTTCAAGCCATTCATGAATCTCTTTACTCTCATTTTCTCCGTGCAAACCAAGTGTGGTGCATATCGGGCCAATCTAGAAAACCTTGCTTCATACTCGACGACTGACAGACTACGTAGCTTCAAAGCCGCAAAGTCCATAGCTTTCTTCTCGCGAATTCTTTCTAAGAAATACTTCTCATTAAAGTGTTCTAAGAATTCCACCTAGGTAACTTGATTATTGGGCAAGATTGCCTCCACGGATCCCCACCAAACTCGAGCATCTTTCTCTAGTTGGTAGGTTCCCAGTAATACCTTTTCTTCGTTGGTGCATTGCATGACCCTAAAGGTTCTTTCTATTTCTTGCACCCAATTCTCCGCTTCATCCGGGTCGGTAGACCCACTAAACTTAGGGGGATTCATCTTTTGAAATTTTCGATGTAGATCCCCAGCTCCGTGTTGAGCTCCACCTTGTGCAACTTGTTGTAGTGCTTGTGTTAATACTTGAACCGTACGTTGCATTTCCCTCCATTGGGCTCTTTCGGCGGCCATCTTAGCCTACAAGAACAAGATTTAGAATTAACGATTACTCTTATTTTGATATTATCTAACGTAGATGTGACATATTTTATTATTTCACCTATGGCTCTACCCCAAATCTCACAGGATTCCTATAGGATAACTGACAAGGATGACTCAATCTAAGACTTGGACTAAATGACCTAGGGATTTAGAAAGCCTAGGCTCTGATACCACCTTCTGTCACGCCCCAAACCGATAGCAGCGGAACGTGTCGTTTGCTCGTAACGTGACAGTTAAACAGTCATGTCAATCAGAGTATAGTCATTTCCACAAAACACAATTTGGACAAATAACAAATTTCATTTCAAATATAAGTTCTTTACATATTCGGGCCCATACTAAATGAAAAGACTCAATGAAGAAAAACTACATAAGACGCAAGATAACCAGACTAGACGGTTAATCTAGATGTCAGAGTTCTTTTCACTCTTGCCCTTGCCCATCATGTTCGGTCTCGTCGTCACTAAGGTCATTACCTAAAAAATATTGAAAAACGCAGGGTGAGCGAACGCTCAGTAGGACTTAATATCTCATGCTTCCAAGCTAGCTTTAAGTCAATTATAGTTTAACATGCTCATGCAGGTCATGCAAGATATAGAAATCTAGAACTATAATGACACGAAATAAATTCAAGAACTATAAGAAACAAACGAGTAAGCAAGACGCTAGATACACTCATGAAGAGTAAGGACAATGATAATCAAGAGAGTATAGCAAGATCTTAACAAGTACTTTCTCAAGCTAGGCCAAGAGCATTCATGAGGAAATATAACATTCATCTCTCTATGACGAACAATATCACGAGAGCTTCAATGTATCCATTATTATGAAGGATCTTAGTGACAAGATAACGAGTACCATTAATGAGATAATTAAAGAATATTTATGATGATCGATATAGAAGTAGAGCAATTACTTCTACAAGTACTATATAGCATTTGCCAAGACACTAAGGGAATATTACGACGATATGATAACCCCTCCAATAAGGCAAATCAAGATCTTTTCATGACGAACAATAAGTTGTAGAGAGGTGTACTATGATGGCAATTACTCCCGATCATCACTATCACGAGAGCGTTTGCACATCTAGCACTATATAGGATTGGCCAATGCACTAAGGGAAAAATCACGACGATATGATCGCCCCTCATGGAAATAGCACTAGGTAGTATTTGGTCGCACACTTAGGAGTTCTCACGACTATATGATTGCCCCTAAATGTCAATAACCGAGTTGGTGAATGCCAGCACCCGATCATTGTATACCGGTAACGTTTGGACTTTGTGATGCGGGACGGACTGAGGAGACGACGCTATATGAGACGGACACGACTTGACCAGCAATGGCACGACTACTAGAGCGACCTCGACTCGACACTAAGAGCTCCTATGGGCTACACGTCGCTAACAGAAGCGCAAACTCACTCGTCGTCCCATGCTAGGGAAAGTGCGGATCGTGCGCGGTTAAGAAACCGACAGAGTTTAAGGTAGTCTGACTCAACTTCCGGACTCGGATCGAGTCGCAGGACGGGTCACTCTCACGCTCACAGCGGTGACATGGACACATGGGCTAGGAACCTATACTCTCGCAGCGGCATATGACCATATACTAAACTAGCAAATGAACGCCAAGAAGTTAGACCGTTACCTCCACGCACCTGGCGTGGCGAAGACAACCCCGGCCGATTTACGGACTCCCGGTTAAACAATTTTACAGTAGTACAAATATTTGACCCACTCCACGCAGGGAGGTAATAGGTCACATGTGGGGCCCGGGAATCACGCGAATCGGGTTGACGGGTAGCATCTTGATGTCGCCCGGTGGTGCCGAACTCCGCGTTTTCGTGCTGTCCGGACGGTGGATTCTACGGATCTGTGGGGCCCACGGATGGCGCTGTCCTCCCGGCCTGCTGGGGTGGGGCCCAATGTGATGGAGACCCCTGGTGGCGTGCCTCCTTGGATGACGGTCGGCTGGAAACGCCGATCGGTGGCCGATCGGCCCCGATCTCCAACTCTTGGAGTTGCTCCCCACGGATTTTCACTTCTGTTTTCCAACGCGCGCTCCGGCGAGAACGGCCGTTGCGATCAATCTCGATGTCGGATCGGGGCACATGAGCTATCGTTGGAAAGATATCTTGAAATACTCCAATCTAGGGCCAGACAGATCTGCTGGATCTGCACGGAGATGGACTTTGTTGAATTTAGAAGTTCCTATTGTATAGTATCCGAACTCTCAGATCTGCAGGTGAGTTGTCTGAGAACGGCCATTGACCGCTAGGAAGACGTCTGATTCAGCCTCTGAGCTCTTCACCAAAGTTGTAGGGATTTGAACAAAGAAAATGGAAATAATTCTTGTGGAAGGATTGGAGGAGCCTACGAATTGTTATGAATTTTGCACTGGAAGGTGGTCAGATATGGACAGGGGTGGGCTGAACTGTAGCTGTCAATGAAAACGATTTTTAAAAAATATATGGAGACCTGATCAAAAATCAAGAAAAATCTTGGGTGGAGGGGTTGATGGAAAGAACTCCCAGTAAAATTGGGAGCCCTAGGAAAAATCACAAAAGGGGTCGAAGATGGGAAACTCAGGAAAGGTGGAAATCAGATCTGAAAACTGGCAGAACTGAAATTGAAAGTTGGACGAAAATGAAAAATTGGAAAACGTGAACTAGAAGGCCAACCGATTTTTGGAGAACATGGGGAAATCCTCTGGAACACTTACTCAAAATTCCAGATCAAAAGGAACTCGTGGCTGGCTGTAGAAATTCGTGGAAGGCACCTCTATCCTGGATGGACAGAACACCGGCGACGATGGTGGCAGTGCGATGGCGGCGGCGGCGGTGGCGGGCTTCAAGAACGGATACCGAAGGTGTCTCAACTCAGAATACAGCCATCTCAGCTGCAGAAGGGGGAGAGAGGAGGGGGAGGTCGCACCAAACTTGGAGCTTCACCAATTTCACCAAAATTCTTATGCATTAATTCAACTAAAATGAGAATTACATGGTATTTGTATGAATTGCAAAATGACATAAAATACCCCTAGATCTAGATTTGGGTGGGGCATACTTGGGAGTCAACAAAAGTATTTCTCCCATGTGGTTTGGAACAAATAAAATAAGATTCAAAACCTATTAAACTAATACAAAAGGAGGGGGACACTCCCTTAAATTAAGGAGAGATCTAGGAGATGCTCCCCCCTTTGTCCCCTCCTTTGGTCCCACCTTCTAGAAGCCCACAATGGAAGGTTTGACTGACCCCACATGGGCCCCAGTGATGAGGTGGATCAATGGGAGGTGGGATGGGGGGCCCGTGGGACTCGGGTGGTCCCAAATAACAAATAAACCCCTATTACAATCCAAATTACAATCTAAATAAAATACACACAACATACAAACAAAATATGAAAAATACCGAGACTCAAGGGGGAGTCTCTAGACCGTCTCCGAGCCATATGGATGCCGAAGTGGCTCGAGTTGTGCTCCACGTACGGTACCGGTGGCTCGCCGGGTCGTGCCTCTCGCATGCTCTGGTGTCCCCACCAATTCTCCCCGGGTGAGAGAAACTCGACCCTGTCGAGTAAGGGTCTATATCGCTCTGGTAGCACTCCAGAAGGTCCGGATCGATTTGCTGCAACTCTCCATGGGTGATCCAAGTATCTTCGGTGGCGGGCCGTCCTCTCCATCGCACTACGTAGCGTGGGTAAGATCCACTCCTGGTAACTGTCACATGCTCATCCAGTATATGATCTATATGCTCTCGCTGCCGTGGAAAAGGGGCTGAAGGTGGACACTCAAGTGTGGGATCACTCTCAATGGGAGGGGATGGCTCGAAAGACTCACTGGGGATCACCGCTGGGTCCCTATATGCAACTAGATCCGACACATTGAAAGTTGAGCTTATACCATATTCCTCGGGCAGGTCCACAACATACGCATTGGATCAAACACGTTTCAACACTCTAAATGGACCGGCTCCGCGAGCTTGCAACTTCTTAACGGTTTCAGAGGGAAACCATTCAGGTCTTACCCTGATCATGACATATTCACCCTCTTGGAACTCTCGGTGGTGTCGATGGGCATCAACTAGCTCTTTGTAACGTGCATTGCTGGCCTCACTCATGCAGACTCCTAACATGCCTAGCACTAGACTCGGCAGACTCACTATGCACTCCTAAAATGCTTAGCAAAATAAAAACACACGGATGCACACACAACCCTAAACAACCCTACAGTTAGTCCGACTCATGCATATGCAAAAGGTGGACCAGGACACCCGAATGTGTGCCAAGCATGCACTAGATGCAACCGGTGGTTGGTGGAAAGTGGGACTCCTAGACATCCTACTTTGTCCCTAGCATGCGGCTGCCCATGGGATTGGGGAGGGTCGGAAGTAGGTGTATCAGGCTTGGATGTGGGAGGATTGGGAGATCTAAAACTACCTTTGTCAATACCCCTAGATGTAGGTAAGGTATGCCATGTTCCCCAATCATCGGACCTATTGCTATGTGGAGGTTGATTGGCCTGAGTGGGAAGAGAGTGGTAGGGGACTTCCTTGACAAGGTAGAAGGGAAGTGGTGGATCACGAGGCCCACTAGCGAAGGGGTCGAATGAGTCAAAGAATGTGTGACCCCTCGGTTCTTCCATTACATAGTCCCATGTTTGAAATTCCTGAAGGTGATGGTCACCTCCATCCATCGTGGTAGATGAGACAGTGTATAGAAGATATGGCTCCTCCCTCAGGATAAAAGGAATGAAGTCGGGCTCGACCGGTAACGGGAGGAGTAGAAGAACCTCCGTGGTAACATGACCCACGGTGTACACGGAGGTGATGGACCCTAAAGCGGGATGAGTGAAACTACGACCTGTGGGTCGGTCGAAGCCTGGAGCCAACAAGTGCGTAAATGTCAATTGCCGGTCTAACCCTTTAAGAAGGTCATCCAATGTATCCACATAGTGACTAGACCGAAAAGTGGTATGGAATGAGTTGATTGGCACCAGAGGTAGGATAGGGTCCATAGATTGGAAGGGAAGTGGGACCAAGCTATCCTTGAGCCAACTAAGTAGTGACTCGGCTATGTAAGGCGTCATTTTCAAAAAAAATAAAAAAAGAATCAACGCCTCTTCCTACAGGCGTCTTTTTCAAAATTAACGACTTTCAAGAAGTCGTCATTTTCAAATTAAACATTAAAAATGTTTTTTGTAATAAACGCCTTTCATGATGGCGTCAATTTCACAATGAGCGCCCGTTGGCGAGGGCATCATTTTAAAAATTGAAAATAAAAAAAAGAGAGAAAATAAAATGAGAAATAAAAAAAAAATTGAAGCCGTTGTTGTGCATATGCCTGGTTGCATTTTTGTGTGGGCATCCTTTATTTTTAGTTGGCATTTGCTTACTTGCATGTCACATTTTCCTATATTTTGTTTATTATTTACCTTCATTGATTAAAGGCTTGGCTCCTTGACCCGTTATCAAGGTCAAAATAAAACATCCCCTTGCTTATTGAGCAAGGGGCCAAGTCGAACAGATGGATTAACCTGTTTATTCAAGTGTGAACTACAGCTACAGGTGCAGGGCAAAAAGTAAAAGGTGAGAAAGTGAAAGGAAACACAAGTACACAACTACACAAGTGCTCATGTAACAAAATTTTCAATCTCATATATATATATATATATATCAAATGTATATCTGAGTACATGTGTGAGGGTGGAGAAGTACAAGTAAAGTCTCTCTCAGCACTCGCCTCCACCCTCCTCTTTCCTACTCTCGGCCTCCCGACGAGGCGCTCGTGGAGGGGGCATGGACCCCCGAGAAGTAGCTGGAGCTCGGACCTGCTCCTCTGCCTCGCTCCTCTGCCGGAGAGAGGAACCCGCCACGAAAGTAGAACTGGTGAGGGCGTACCCCGCAGCCCACGCTCGCTCACGGCCTCGCTGAAGCCGCTCCTCGGTCGCCCGCAGCCGCTCCTAGGTGACGGCTAGCTGGGTCCTCAGGTCTGCAAGCTCCCGCTCGCATGCTGCCCCCTGCTCACGGTCACGGGCATGGTCCACCTGGCGCTCCTCTCGCTCCCAGGCACACTCCCTCCGCTCCATCTCGAGGGTGACTCGAAGCTCTGCCACGTCCTGGGGAAGCTCCTCTCGCCGCCTCAAGGCCCTCTCGAGCTCCGCGACCCGCTGATCGGGGATGGCCAACTCCGCCCCGGCTAAAGCAGTATGGGGACAATTCCTTTGCAAGGACCAAGAACACGGGGTGAGTCTATCACGACTAACGAAATTTTGAGCGCAGGACAAGAAGCTCTTGGTACCATCGACTGGGCATCATCATCCAAGTCCCACGGTGTTTGCACATTATTCCATGCTCATTGCTATCACCATCTTCCTGTATGCATTTCTATAAGCATTGTTACTATATGACATTCTATGCTACTATAGCATATCAGGGACCTTGTGGTTTTGATGAACCTGGAATTTGAGTTCCCCTTCATCAAAAATAGTGATAATTCCAGGGGAGTCTTAATCACACGGATAGGCCGTTGAGTCATTTAAGGTTTGGGACGATGGTTCCACTTTCTGAGTTGATGCATGGACAAACGGGCTTCGGCTTAGTGTCAGCTTAGAGATTTGGATTCTTGACCAAATTTAGATGGCTTAGCAATATTATCCTTGATTATTTTCTATTTTTAGTTTGTTTTAATTTTTCTTTTTAGCCCAGCATGCATCATGTAGGACTTTGAGCTTAATGACGAAAATCTTCATATTACGCCAATAATGAAGGTCACTCGCTCTTAATCGAGTTGGCATGAGATATTCCGTTCCAGATCAAGTACTTTATTCTCCTTAAAGCCGCTCAGGCTGGTTCCTTGAAAATCATTCTTTTGCTGGATCTTTATCTCAACTCATTTTAGTTTTCTACAAAATCACATTGGTTGTAGCACGTCCACATTGGCTGGTAACCGCTCTCCAATGGTGCCTCCCCTTTTGTGCCCTCGCGCAGATTTTTCATTTAGTTTAATCCCTTCAGTCCAGCTGATCAATGCTTTCTTGTAATCATCCGGAGTTGTTTCATTCAGAATCTTGGAAAGATTTCTAACGCTTAGTGTCAGGAAGCGTGTCACATCACACCTTGGTATCTACTTATCAGTTCGTTCAACTTCACTCCACTAACGTTTCACTTTCACTTCATTCCGTCTCACTCCCTTGCAAAGCAGACGCCAAGGCGGGACAGTTGTAGACACGCTAAAATAGATATTACGTTGAGTAAATCTCATGTCACCATGTGACGCCCCAAAGTGGACTTCCATATTGGCTTAATATGAAGTTTTTCTATTTTTTACATGATAATTGTGATTTGTTGGCATTTTTCTTTGTGAATTGGAATTAACGCCTTAAGTAGGGGCGTTATTTAATTGACGGCGAATCCAAGGGCGTGTCTTAATAAACGGACGGCTATGCATAGTGGCGTCATTTTTTGAATTTTTACGAATCCTAAACAAAATGAAAAATCAGGAATTGACGCCCCAAGGAAGGGCGTCTATTATTTAACGCCCATAACCGAAGGCGTCATTTCAAAATTTTTAATAAGGAAAGTATTTTGTTGCCATAATTAAATCCAGGAATTGACGCCCCTGTGCACGTCATCATTTTAAGTAACGCCTTGAGTGATGTTGTCATTTTTAATTGACGCCCTTTGGCAGGTCGTCATTTTCACTTCCAACTCCGTTTCGCCTGCTTCTTTCCAGTAATAATCCTTGCCCCATTTTGCACCTTGTGTTCGTTTGGGAAGAGTGTTTCTTATTGGAGGGTTATTGCCTAGTTTTAATCCTTGTTTTGCAAGGATCTTTGGCCCTATAAATACCCCCCTTGATCTCCCTCGTGCGGGAACGAACAAGAGTATTTGGGGAATACTATGAGAGTTTACATAGAGAAGAGAGTCTTCTCTTTTGCAGGTGTTTCTTCCAAGGGTGTTCTTCCTCCAGGCTTCCTCCTTGGGGATTTTCCTCCTTCCACGGGTGATCTTCATCCACATCTGCTGCAGCTATTGCATTAAAGCATTCTCTCCCTTTACTGCTGCACACACAGCAGAAAGGAGCCCCCCCCTCTTAGTTTTGTTTAGTTGTTTCATTACTAGTATATTATCATCATGCATTCCTTCTTCTAGCTACTCTGCAGGAGATACCATATCACATATATCTTGCTTTTCATTGCATTCACATCCACCATACCTTGTTACTCCTCTTAGGGGTTTTAAAAATCAAAACACACAAGGTGTGTTCATGCCCAATTTGATTGATTTCATATTTCTAGAACATTGATACTACACTTTTGGCTAATCAATCTTTTCACTTGTCTTGTGTATTTTGCAAGGGAAATCAAGCTATAAACCCCCTTCGTCGGCCGGCCGGTAGAAGTAGGAAGGAAAAGCTCACAATCCCTCACGCTCAACACAAGGTATATGCGATCACTTTTATTCTTCTTGAGGTAACCCCTCTGGCGATCACACTTCCCATTTAGCACCACGTGCTTCTCTTTACATATTTATATATTTTTCTTCTTTTCTTTAGTGGATTGTCCATAATCTACAATGTTGATAAGGGAGAAAGATCTGCATTATCCCGCTTTTTGATAATGTCAAAGGGGGAGAAAAGTTCATGATTGTGTGTGACAAGGGGAGAAGAACATTTATGCCATTCTGTTAGTTGTATCATCGTTAATAAGCTTATCATTAAGTTTGTCATCATCACTAAGTTTATCATCATCAAAAAGGGGGAGATTGTTGAGTTATGGTTTTGATGATTGTTGAGATTGTTGAGTTATGGTTTTGATGATAACTAACCTTAATGCGTGATTACGTGATGATAACTAAACTTATGGTTGATTGCACATGTTCTTGATGACTGTGTACATTCATGTTGTTGTTTAAATATGATTGAGTTGACAAATGACTTTTGAGGCTACAACATGATTGTTTGAATGCATGGCCATATGGTCTTGTTCCATAGGTGATCTTGTTATTTTTCAAGAGGCAAGAGGTTTCATATTTACAGGAGGCAAGAGGTTTCATAATGTCTTTAATATGAACAAGTATGGTATTAAAACTTATCTATCTTGATTGCAGGATCAAACATCATGACGATTGCTTGGGAGGTAAAACAAACATGTGGATAAGCACATTTCTATCTACAATCTAACACAAGTGGTAAACCATGTCCACACTCATCAAGAACCTTTGGTAAGGTTATGGTATCCTCAATTCTGGTAAAGGAATCAAAGTCGACTTGCCACCATGGGAAGTTGATTTGGTCTGATGTGCAAAGGCTCCCTATGCCTTAACATGTGGATTTGTTTGTTGATGGAACTATTCACTTAACCGTGATCAAACGGTTTTCATACTCAATTCTTACTTCCTCTTAATGGTTTACATGAAGTTCATGCATTCATCATATGGATGGTTGAGCTATAGTTCTAATCAATTATCCATGTGTTTGTAGGTCCATATACTCAGTACAAATCTTCAAGGTTGAAGGAGTTTGATCCCATGGACTGCAAATGGGTTTTAGGAGTTGAATGATCAAAATCTGGAAAATCCCAGATTTCGGTCGACCGCCAGTCTAGGGGCGGTCGACCGATTTTCCCAACACCCAAAACTGCAATTCTTGTAAAATTCCGATCGACCGCCCCATGACTTCCGGTCGGCCGACAGCCCCGAGACCCCTTTTGTTGACTTTTGTTTCAAGCTCGAGGAGTGGTCTTTCTTCCCATTTGTTTAATCCCAATGACCCCAATTACACCATAATATGTGGATCTGGTCTGGGGCTTGTCTATGGACCATTCAAGGGCTATAAAACACATCATTTGGAGTCATAAACCCTATCTATCCAAGAAGGCTTCAAGAGAGATCAAGAGGGTGCTGTCCAAGGAGGAAGAAGAAGGGTACTGTAGCCGTGAACAGTACTCCATGCAGTAAGTGTTCTTCATCCATTCTCAACCTATTGAAGGCATATCTGAAGCCAACCTCCTCCAAGGAAGAGAAGAGTCAAGCAAGCAAGCAAGGATTCCAAGAAGAGTACCTAAGGGAGAAAGAAGAGAAGCCAAGCAAGCAATAAAGGAGAAAAGCTAAGCAAGCACGGATTGAAGCTCCGGTCAAGTGAAGATTGAAGATACGTTCAAGATCCGCAACATGCATTCAAGGGGAACCCAAAACAGGAGTTTTCTAAACTAAGCCTCATCGTCTTTATGATTTGGGTGTTTTATCTGTGTTCGTCATAAACTGAAGAACTTGTGTGTGTGTGGATTATTGTTGGATCCGTGGTCGTGCTTGTGTGTGTGTTTTATTCAATTCGTGTGTGTGCGTGGATCTTCCTAGATCTACGTTTGTGTGTGTGTGGGTCTTTTTAGATCCGTTCTGTCTCGTGTGTGTGGATTGCTGCACTTGTGGCAGTGCGTGTTTGTGTTGGTGATCCGGTTGTCGGATCGTGTTGGAGACCTCGTTTCCGTGTGTGTGTATGTGTTGGGGTGCGTCCCCGTGTGTGTGTGGGCAGGCGTCGTCCTGTGTGTGTGGTTGGAGCGTCATCTCCGTTTGGGGATTTATCCCCGAGTGAAGCCTCACTAGGTTTGGTGAGGGGTGAACGTAGGATTGCCGTCGTTGCATCCGAACCACCTTTAAAATCGCTGTGCTCTATGGTTTGAATTGTGTGGTTTGGTCCTTTTCTTCTACCTCCATTCTACGTGAGTGTTAGTGTGCTTTGTTGTTCAGGTTTTATTCTTGTTCATCTTGCATAATCTATCTCATCACTAATTATATTTTGATAAATCCAACTTGTGATCGAATAGATTTGTATCTCTTAAGTAGTGTTTTATCACATTCTTCAAAAAGGCTAAAAGTTTTCTTAAAATTTGTAAACATCCAATTCACCCCCCTCTTGGGTGTCATTGATTTGATTGCGGGACTTCAATTGGTATCAGAGCTAAGGCTCGATCGTTTATAGATCTAACGATCTAGAGTGATCCAGATCAATGACTACCAATATGTACACCTTGAATTCTCCACCGGTGTTTGATGGTTGTAATTTCGATTTGTGGTTAGGGTAAATGTGTAGTCTTGTCAACTCGTATGATCCTAAGCTATGGAAGCTTATCTCATATGGTCCTTATGAGTTACCTAAGGACAAAAGTACTGTCTAGACTACAAATCAAAAGCTCAAACATGATCAAAATTGTTTGGTTTTAAAGTTGTTAAGTGTAATGCCATGGATCCTTGGTAGGTCTTGCTGGATCTTCATTGGATCTTTTGGATTGGTTTCGGTGAGTTTCGGTTTACTTTTGTGGCTTCCGAGTTGAGCTTTACGAGCCGTGTGGGTTTTTCTCTCGTACTAGTTACGGAACCCTACGGTGAGTTTATTTCTCAGTTCCTCGACTCGTGGATGCTACATCGACGATGTACTCTTCGAGACGGTCGTTTCGACTATTTTTACGTATTTTTCTGAATTTGTGCATTTTCGGCGCATTTTCAGAATTTTCGAAAAATAGGAAAATTTCCTAATATCTTTTCTTTTTCTTTTCCTTTCCTCTTTCTCTCTCCTCATTCGCACGTTCGCCTCTCTCTCTCCCGTTCTCTCTCATTCTCCCACCTTCTCGCCTTCGGCTACAGACGGAGGGGTCCGTTGGTGAGGTGGCGACGTCGGGAAGCTGTTGAGGTGCGTGATGGAGCGAGGATCGGAATGGTTTTGGCGCGATCCCGAATGGTGGATTCAAAGCTGGTGTTCGAGCTCGCAGCGTGGTTTTCGGCGCGGTTTAGTCCCTTCGGGGCACGGTTTCTTCGGTAGAGGTAGGGTGATGGTTCCTCACTTCCTCCTGCCCGTTTTCCCTGCCCTTGCACATCGTTTGGCGTGAAAATGATCGAGTTTGGGCTTGTTTAGCCTAAACCGTGATTTTCGAGTTTTGTAGGGTTCGCCGGAGAACGGCAACCATTTGTAGCTCGGTTAGTGTTGAACTGACCGGTGGGATGTTAGGATCCCATCCATGCTAGATTTGTGTCGATTGGTGGTCATTCAAGGTCGGTTGGAGCCCGGGAACCTCGTTGACCCATTTAGGGTGGATTCATTAGAATCGCCCCGATCTTATGTTTTTGTACTTGCATGTGGGCTTTCTAGCCTTCTTATGTTGTTTTTCATCGTTGAGGGTTGTTTCCCCTACGCTTCGGCGTGAATGGGGCGTGGAACGGGCCGATTTGGCCAACCCTCCGTTTTCCCACCGTAGCTGGTGTGGCGGTCGTTCCAGGGACCATTACATGCCCTGACGGCCCCACGACTGACCGCTACAGCGTCTGGGTTGATTTGAGTTCTTCGTGGTTTTAAGAGTGTGACGGCCGAGGGGTGGCGCGTCACATCCCTCTGACGCGTCCCGTGAGACGCGTTACCTCTATTTTGTCGTTTTGTTTGGGTTAGGTGAGTGTAACGTGCCTGCCACAGGCCGTTACATTCTGGTTGACTGACGTTGACCTTTTGAGGTGGTTCCCCTGGCGCGCCTGCCCTAGCGCGTCAGGTGTGCGTAACGCGCCTGCCCTAGGCCGTTACGTTCTGTTTGACCATGTTTGACCGAGTGAGTCGGTTTGCCTAACGGCCGTGCTCCCGCGCGTTAGGTGTGTGTAACGCGCTTGTCCCAGGCCGTTACATGCTATTTTGGCTGAGTTGGGGTGGTTGCGTCGTTGTCTCTAATGGCCTCGTCCCCGTGCGTTAGGTGATTGTAACGCGTCCGGTCGGGACCGTTACATGCCTCTCAGCGAGTTGTTGTTCTGGGTTTTGTTGGCCCTGACGCGCTTGTCCTAGCGCGTTAGGTGGCTGTAACGCGTTCGGTCTGGCGCGTTACATGCCCCGAGTGTGTTTTGAGTTTGAGGGTTGTTGGCCCTGACGGCCCCAGTTGGGCGCGTCAGGCTGGTGTAACGTGCCCGGTGCTGGCCGTTACATGCCTTTGCATTTCTAGAGT
This sequence comes from Amorphophallus konjac, assembly GCA_022559845.1. Taxonomy (NCBI): domain Eukaryota; kingdom Viridiplantae; phylum Streptophyta; class Magnoliopsida; order Alismatales; family Araceae; genus Amorphophallus; species Amorphophallus konjac. The sequence continues at coordinate 83,820,659 of CM040122.1, read as the reverse complement.
TGGTTAGGGCGGTGTGCGTGACGGCTTCTCCCCCGACCGTCGCGTGGAGTGTAACGGCCTAGGCTTAGACCGTCACGTTCATGTAGCAGTCTAAGGGTGGTGCGTTACATGCCTTATGCTCCGATTTCCGTTCTTTTGATTTCTGCTTGTCTTGGCTTGGCCTTGTGGTCTGCCCGTTGTCCCGTGGATGTCTCCTGACATCCTATGAGGGCTAGGACTACATTGTAAGGTAGCCAGGAGTCTTCTTGCTTGTGGTAGGATTCTCTATCCTACTCATGTGTGTGTGTCTTTGGTCGGGTTCCGGTCAACCCGGGGTGACCCAGGGGTTGACAGGCGACCTTGTGTGTAGGTGTCTTGGCGGTTCTGTCCAGTCCGAGACACTGGTTCTGGATGCTTCAAGGTGTTGCCTTACCTCGGTCCGTGTGTCCATGTGTGCTGAGGGTCTTCGGTGTTCCCTCAGGTCTCCGTGAGTCATTTTCTGCGGAGTGTCGTTTCTTGTGGCTTAGGATTAGACCGATTGGCGGCTTATTCCGCTGGTTGTGATGATCTTGCCTTTGAGTCGTTCGACTCGGGATCGTTACGTGGTAGGTCTAGTTGCCTGGTCTTGAGTTGGTTGGCAGTGGTTGTACTGCCAGTGGTGCTTTGTAGTACGTGTGACAGGGCTTCCGTAGACTGTCTGTACTCTAGCACTTGTATTTTGGAGTCTGTGCCTTGTGAACCTCCACTAGTCGTAGCCTATGACGTAGGGTTTTTTTTAGTACGTCACCCACCGGGAGTGGTGGACGGGCAGTTTCTCGTTACACGGTTTTTAAGCTAGTTCCGTGGGTCCCGGCCAACGGTAGCGTCCTACCGAGGGGAATACTAGCTAGAGGCCTGGCCTAGGTTGTGGTCAGTGTGTGCACACGTGGTCAGGGACTGAGGACTTGCGTCGACGGGCGTGACTCTGACTAGTCACTCCTAGTTGTGGTACTGCGGTCCTGTGTCCGTAGTTGCCATTTTTCCTTGGAACGTCGTTGTTCCTTGGACCTGGTTCTTGGTGTGTCTAGTCTCCTCCGTGCTACACACGGTCTGGTACATGTGACACTTGTGGCGCAGTGTAAGACGTCAGTGGACGAATCTGGCTATTCTTCTAGTGTGAGGGTGCTCCTATCACTTGACTGGCGACTCTCGCGTTTCTCGGAGCCGGTGTTCTCCTTTCCGTGTCGGCTAGTCTTGGCCTTGCCCAAGATTTGCTTCCCTGGCTGTGTGGTTTATTCTTGGCTGTGTCCAAGATGAGCCTAGGGTTGCGTACACGCTGTTCCAATCGTGTAGGCCATTGTGGTTGTTTTATCCGTCCTGGCAGGTCTTCGTTTTGGACCTGGTGTCGGGTCGACAGATCGGTAACTTCTGACTTTGCTGGATCAGAGTCACCCTTCTGTTGTTGCTTGGAGTAGTTTGGGGTGCCGAGGTTAGTTCGGCCGCCGCTTGTCTGGCACGGGTTCTTCCCCTTCCGTACTTGTTCCCTACTCCTACTTCCCGTCTGCTTACTACTGCCTGTAGCGTAGTTTTACAGCTTTGTAGTGTAGCTTTTCCTGCTTTGCTACACCTGCTGTGTTTGTTGTTCCGTGTTACTGCGTGTTTTTCAGTGGGGATCCATGTGACCCCTACTGAGCCAGTGACACGTGGCTCACCCCTACTTTTCAGGTGGGGTGGCATTGTTCATTCTGCTTCCGCGTGGTTCCTGGAGTGTGCGTGCTCGTTGCGTGCCGTTGCTGCCAGCTGGTACCTGCGTCGGGTCTCCCCCGACTTCTCGGTACGTCTTTCTTTTCTGTCAATTGTACTGTGCTAGACTTGTTGTCTTTAGCTTTGGACTGACTCTGGGATATAATTGTTAATTTGAACAGTTAATTAAAAAGTAATTTTATTTCTGCTACTTTAACAAACCTATCTAATGAAATTTAATTGCTTACTGTACTATCTCTGTGGCTTCAATGTACTCTACACGTGCCTTTTTCCCTTCGGAGCTTTCCCGCTCTTGGGAGGCCTCACGGGTTCCATGCGGTATCACGCATATCCGGTAGTCCTACCGGGTATGCCGGGTATCCGGAATCCGGGTCCCTACAGCTTGGTATCGGGGCAGTGTTCTGAGATGTTTGGAGTTCTTTTCTGAGCTATCAGAGCATTATCGTGTGAAGTACATGGGAATCTGAGATATACAGTATCCAGAGTCGTGAAGGTCCAGTACAGTCTTCAGCTGGCTGCGGTTTGCGATGGTTTATCGCGTTGTTTTCTTCGTATGTTGTCTTGTGCATGCTGCTCTGGCACTATACGAGATGGTTCTGCTCTCGTCAGAATATGACGAGGTGTTTCTTTTCGTCGTTGTGTTTGTTTCGATCATGTGGTACTTGGCAGTGTTCACCGAAAGGCTTGAATCTGCAGTACATTGTTCGAGGTTTTCTTGTAAGTTGTTCAGGTAGCTGTTGACCTTTGGCATTGGTTTGATGACCGTACACGTTCTTACCTTGTCTTGGTCATCCCGGCTTGAGTCTGTTTAGCTCCTGATGTGTTTTGCTTCTGTTGAAGTGCTCGATTAGATTCCGTGTTGGAGAAGTTGCTCAGGCAAGCTAGGATTTTCCCTTCCTGGTGAGCTTTTGTGATTGAGCTTCTTGCTTCTCGTCCCTTCTGGTGGAATCTTTTCAAGGTTTGCCTTGGAATTGCTGTCTTAGTGATGCCTTTGTCCTGTGTCTGCTTAAGTGTGGACATCTTTGTTTTGAGCCTGATCTGCTCTCTGCTATACGGTTGCTTGGCTTTGGACTCCATGATGGTGTTAAGAGCTGTTGTGTACTGTATTATCGTGCCGTGTCCAGTGGCCGATGTATCGTGAAGGCTCATTTATCATTTTCGGGACGTGAAGGTAAGTTGAGATTGATGCTTTCCTTGTGCTTTATCCTGAAACTGGTGCTCTTCTCCTGTTTCACTTAGGCTCCTTGTGATTGGTTGTTCGCGGGATCGGTACTCGTGGCATGTTGTTTGCGATCTTCATTGATTGCAATGGCGCCTGGTGTGTGCTGAGGTGTGACTACCGAGGTTGTGCTGTTGCCTGTGCGCGTTGTTGAGAGTGCAGCGGAAGTGTGTGGGTTGGCTACCCACTGGTCGAGAGATCTGTTTCTTCTCGATGTGACTTCGTCTTGGCTTCTTGTGCCTTGATGTCGTCTGTTGCCGTGCTGTTGCTGGTGTTTTTCTGGTGTTGGCATCGGCATTTGCGAGTATTGGGGAATTTGTCAGCATTCCTGCTGATTGAGTACCCTTTGCTCTGTATTTCTTTCTTGGGTGTTGTGCTCTCGAGGCGTGTTGGTGGTCCTTGAGTTGCGTTCCCCGAGATTGTTGTCGTTTCTTGTTATTGTGGGTCTTCTCTTGGTAAGCAGTCTGATGCGTGACCCGTTTCTTGTGGTCGTGTGCTCAGCTGTTCTTGTGCCTTGTTGTGACCCTGCTTGCAGTGATATTTTGTGGCCCTGCGTGTTGTGCGGAGCCGGAATCCTGCAGGTGCTGCCGTTGTGTTGTTTCTGTAAGTGCTGTTTCTCTAAGATTTTGTGTCTCTGTGTGGACCAAGTCTTATCGGTTAGCCTTGCTGTGCTCTTTTCCTAGAGTTAGCTTGCGACTCGATCAGATGTAATATCTGAGTGAGGACTGACTTGGTTGTGTTTGTGGTCCGGTGCTGCTATTGTCGTTGGTGTCCTGTGTGCCAGGTGTTCCCTGTCGCCTTTGGCACTGGAGCCGATGATGTGGTCGAGCTGTTAGCTGACAGGATTGTGTCTCCTCGTGTAAGCTGTCGCTTGCCGTGTTGTCATTGTGTTTCTCGGTTGGTTGTTTGTTGTTGTGGCAGTCGTGTCTCCTGTCCTGTGAGATGTAAACAACATTGCCTTTTTCAGAGGTGTTGGACTTGTGTCCACTTGTGTCATGCTCGATCCAGAGCGTGTGCTCATGATTGTGGTCTGACAGTGTTCCTCTGAGTTGTGTTTCTCGAGATTTATGTTATTTTTGTGGTTGGGTTGTTCTTCCCTGCTTCTCCTTTGTTAGTCCTTAATTTCGAGAGCAAAATTCCTTAAAGGAGGGGAGGATGTAATGCCCTGGATCCTTGGTAGGTCTGGCTGGATCTTCATTGGATCTTTTGGATTGGTTTCGGTGAGTTTCGGTTCACTTTTGTGGCTTCCGAGTTGAGCTTTACGAGCCGTGTGGGTTTTTCTCTCGTACTAGTTACGGAACCCTACGATGAGTTTATTTCTCAGTTCCTCGACTCGTGGATGCTACAGCGACGATGTACTCTTCGAGCCAGTCGGTTTGACTATTTTTGCTCATTTTTATGAATTTATGCATTTTCGGCGCATTTTCGGAATTTTCAGAAATTAGAAAAATTTCCTAATTTCTTTTCTTTTTCTTTTCCTTTCCTCTTTCTCTCTCCTCATTCGCACGTTCGCCTCTCTCTCTCCCATTCTCTCTCGTTCTCCCACCTTCTCGCCTCCGGCTGCAGACGGAGGGGTCCGTTGGTGAGGTGGCGACGTCGGGAAGGTGTTGAGGTGCGTGATGGAGCGAGGATCGGAATGGTTTTGGCGCGATCCCGAATGGTGGATTCAAAGCTGGTGTTCGAGCTCGCAGCGTGGTTTTCGGCGCGGTTTAGTCCCTTCGGGGCACGGTTTCTTCGGTAGAGGTAGGGTGATGGTTCCTCACTTCCTCCTGCCCGTTTTCCCTGCCCTTGCACATCGTTTGGCGTGAAAATGATCGAGTTTGGGCTTGTTTAGCCTAAACCGTGATTTTCGAGTTTTGTAGGGTTCGCCGGAGAACGGCAACCATTTGTAGCTCGGTTAGTGTTGAACTGACCGTTGGGATGTTAGGATCCCATCCATGCTAGTTTTGTGTCGATCGGTGGTCATTTAAGGCCGGTAGGAGCCCGGGAACCTCGTTGACCCATTTAGGGTGGATTCGTTGGAATCGCCCCGATCTTGTGTTTTTGTGCTTGCATGTGGGCTTTCTAGCCTTCTTATGTTGTTTTTCATCATCGAGGGTTGTTTCCCCTGCGCTTCGGCGTGAATGGGGCGTGGAACGGGCCGATTTGGCCAACCCTCCATTTTCCCGCCGTAGCTGGTGTGGCGGTCGTTCCAGGGACCGTTACATGCCCTGACGGCCCCACGACTGACCGTTACAGCGTCTGGGTTGATTTGAGTTCTTCGCGATTTTGAGAGTGTGACGGCCGAGGGGTGGCGCGTCACATCCCTCTGACGCGTCCCGTGAGACGCGTTACCTCTATTTTGTCGTTTTATGTTTGGGTTAAGTCGGTTCCTCTGACGCGCTTGCCCCTGTGCGTCAGGTGAGTGTAACGTGCCTGCCCCAGGCCGTTACATTCTGGTTGACTGACGTTGACCTTTTGAGGCGGTTCCCCTGGCGCGCCTGCCCTAGCGCGTCAGGTGTGCGTAACGCGCCAGCCCCAGGCCGTTACGTTCTGTTTGACCGTGTTTGACTGAGTCGGTTCACCTAACAGCCGTGCTCCCGTGCGTTAGGTGTGTGTAACGCGCCTGTCCCAGGCCGTTACATGCTGTTTTGGCTGAGTTGGGGTGGTTGCGTCGTTGTCTCTAACGGCCTCGTCCCCGTGTGTTAGGTGATTGTAACGCGTCCGGTCGGGACCGTTACATGCCTCTCAGCCAGTTGTTGTTCTGGGATTTGTTGGCCCTGACACGCTTGTCCTAGCGCGTTAGGTGGCTGTAACGCGTTCGGTCTGGCGCGTTACATGCCCCGAGTGTGTTTTGAGTTTGAGGGTTGTTGGCCCTGACGTCCCCGATCGGGCGCGTGAGGCTGGTGTAACGCGCCCAGTGCTGGCTGTTACATGCCTTTGCGTTTCTAGAGTTGGTTAGGGCGGTGTGCATGACGGCTTCTCCCCCGACCGTCGCGTGGAGTGTAACGGCCTAGGCTTAGACCGTCAGGTTCATGTAGCGGTCTAAGGGTGGTGCGTTACATGCCTTGTGCTCCGATTTCCGTTCTTTTGGTTTCTGCTTGTCTTGGCTTGGCCTTGTGATCTGCCTGTTGTCCCGTGGATGTCTCCTGACGTCCTATGAGGGCCAGGACTACGTTGTAAGGTAGCCAGGAGTCTTCTTGCTTGTGGTAGGATTCTCTATCCTACTCATGTGTGTGTGTCTTTTGTTGGGTTCCGGTCAACCCGGGGTGACCCAGGGGTTGACAGGCGACCTTGTGTGCGGGTGTCTTGGCGGTTCTGTCTAGTCCGAGACACTGGTTCTGGATGCTTCGAGGTGTTGCCTTACCTCGGTCCGTGTGTCCAGGTGTGCTGAGGGTCTTCGGTGTTCCCTCAGGTCTCCGTGAGTCATTTTCTGCGGAGTGTCATTTCTTGTGGCTTAGGATTAGACCGATTGGCGGCTTGTTCCGCAGGTTGTGACGATCTTGCCTTTGAGTCGTTTGACTCGGGATCGTTACGTGGTAGGTCTAGTTGCCTGGTCCTGAGTCGGTTGGCAGTGGTTGTACTGCCAGTGGTGCTTTGTAGTACGTGTGACAGGGCTTCTGTAGACTGTCTGTACTCTAGCACTTGTGTTTTGGAGTCCGTGCCTTGTGAACCTCCACTAGTCGTAGCCTGTGACGTAGGCTTTTTTTTAGTACGTCACCCACCGGGAGTGGTGGACGGGCAGTTTCCCGTTACACGGTTTTTAAGCTAGTTCCGTGGGCCCCGGCCAACGGTAGCGTCCTACCGAGGGGAATACTAGCTAGAGGCCTGGCCTAGGTTGTGGTCAGTGTGTGCACACGTGGTCAGGGACTGAGGACTTGCGTCGACGGGCGTGACCCTGACTAGTCACTCGTAGTTGTGGTACTGCGGTCCTGTGTCCGTAGTTGCCGTTTTTCCTTGGACCTGGTTCTTGGTGTGTCTAGTCTCCTCCGTGCTGCACACGGTCTGGTAGATGTGACACTTGTGGCGCAGTGTAAGACGTCAGTGGTCGCATCTGGCTGTTCTTCTAGTGTGAGGGTGCTCCTATCACTTGACCGGCGACTCTTGCGTTTCTCGGAGCCGGTGTTCTCCTTTCCGTGTCGGCTAGTCTTGGTCTTGCCCAAGATTTGCTTCCCTGGCTGTGTGGTTTATTCTTGGCTGTGTCCAAGATGAGCCTGGGGTTGCGTACACGATGTTCCAATCGTGTAGGCCGTTGTGGTTGTTTTATCCGTCCTGGTAGGTCTTCGTTTTGGACCTGGTGTCGGGTCGACAGATCGGTAACTTCTGACTTTGCTGGATCAGAGTCGCCCTTCTATTGTTGCTTGGAGTAGTTTGGGGTGCCGAGGTTAGTTCGGTTGCCGCTTGTCTGGCGCGGGTGCTTCCCCTTCCATACTTATTCCCTACTCCTACTTCCCGTCTGCTTACTACTGCATGTAGTGTAGTTTTACAGCTTTGTAGTGTAGCTTTTCCTGCTTTGCTACACATGCTGTGTTTGTTGTTCCGTGTTACTGCGTGTTTTTCAGTGGGGATCCACGTGACCCCTACTGAGCCAGTGACACGTGGCTCACCCCTGCTTTTCAGGTGGGGTGGCGTTGTTCGTTCTGCTTCCGCGTGGTTCCTGGAGTGTGCATGCTCGTTACGTGCCGTTGCTTCCAGCTGGTACCTGCGTCGGGTCTCCCCTGACTTCTCGGTACGTCTTTCTTTTCTGTCGACTGTACTGTGCTAGACTTATTGTCTTTAGCTTTGGACTGACTCTGTGATATAATTGTTAATTTGAACAGTTAATTAAAAAGTAATTTTTTTATGCTACTTTAGCAAACCTATCTAATGAAATTTAATTGCTTACTGTACTATCTCTGTGGCTTCAATGTACTCTACACGTGCCTTTTTCCCTTCGGAGCTTTCCCGCTCTTGGGAGGCCTCGCGGGTTCCATGCGGTATCACACATATCCGGTAGTCCTACCGAGTATGCCGGGTATCCGGAATCCGGGTCGCTACATTAAGTGCTGCAGTCAATTCTAATCACTTTCCCTTTGTCTCCCATTGCAGATCCGCGAAGGAAATATTGGATGGATTAGCAGACTTCAAGGAAGAGCATGAAGATGAATGTCTTATGGCAGGCACAAGTGATCAATTGAGTGATCAACAAATTGAATCAAGCTCAAAGGTAAATTCTGATTCTGATAATGAAGATGAATTTAACTATGAAGATTTGTTGATTGCCTATGATGATCTTGCTGATAAATACAAGAAGGTAAAATCCAAAAACAAAAAATTGAAAAAAAATGCCGAACAAAATAATTGTAATTCCTGTTGTAAAAAATGCTCACTTTTAAAGGAAATGATTGAGGCTCATGTGTTCGACATTGAATTCCATAAAGATCAAATCAGCACCTTAAGAAATGAGAATAAAGAGTTGAAAGGTAAGCTAAATTCTATGGCCGATGATCAAACCTTGATAAATGAACTGATTCATGATGAAAAGTTTGTTAGAGAAAATGACAAACTGAAGGAATTGAACAAGGCCATTTCTGAAAGATTGTTGATTCTTGAAAAAGGAAAATCTGTGGTTGTTACAGAATGTGAAGATGTGGATGAACTTAAGCAAGAAGTAGAATGCCTTAAGACTACCAATGCCATGTTGAATGTTAGTCTTTCTACTTGTGAAGAAGAACTTGCTAATTCTGAATTACAATTTCATCTCTTCAATCTGAAATTCTTGACTTGAATGATTCGCTGTCTAAATTTGTAGATGGCAAAGATAATTTGGACAAATTGTTGCGAATGAAAGTGAATTTTCAAAGAGAAGGGCTGTGATAAAATCTTGTGAACAAAAAGAAACATGAAAACTAGTTACACACCTCATTTGTCCACAGCACATATATACCTAGCACCTCCACATCTCACCCCCAGCAACACACCATGTCTAGAACTCAACCAAATCTGAAAAAGAGTGTGGATGTCCAAAATGTTCATGTTAAAACCATTCATGCGAAATCCCATGCATTTAAGAAAAGAAATACTGCTTGTCTCTATTGTGGAAAACTTGGACACATGATGCACAATTATTTCATTATGAAAAATGATGATTTGAGAGCATGTAGAAACCAAGCTGTTTTGAATAATGTAAAGCAATCATTTGCCATAAAATCGTTCATGCATTGCAATCACTGTGGTAAAAGGGGTCATACAACTTCACATTGCTGGTTATTGTTGAAGAGAAAGAACTCCCACTCAACACATCATGCTCAAACACACAAATCAGTAGAACCAATGAGAAGGAAAAATGTGATGCCACGTGCTTCCCCCCATCACTTTGGCAAATCTGGGAATGTTAAGCATGATTATTTTCTCATGAAAAATTATGACTTGAATGTTGTTAAAAATTGAAAATTACATGCCAAAGTTACTATTAACCCACAAGGACCCAAAAGGATTTGGGTACCTAAGAAGGTCAAATGAGAAATCTATTTTGCAGGTGTGCCTTGAGAATGTAAAGCATGAAATCTATTTTCATCGAGAAGATAAGACACACGGGCCAAGTGGCATAAGTCATGTTGGAAGAAAAATCAAAAATCGAATCTGAATGCTCAGGTGATATCCCTCTCATTACTCTAGAAAAGGTGCTATGTCTTGATTTGTTTTGTGGTGAATCTTGTGATAATGCATATGAATGTACATGCATTCCATCCATAGTCGTCTGCATACCCCTGTGCATATCATATTCATATAGCATCTTGTTGAAGTGGATTTTTGAAATCGTCAAATCAATTTCACTGCATACACTGAGATTGCATATATTTTCACGTACTGTCATACAAAAGTTGAACATTGTGAATTCATGTCATAATGCATAGCAATCCTCCTACCTTCACATCCTCAACTACATAATATATCAAATGGTGACATGTGGAAGGATAGGTTACGCCTGTCTGAAAGCTATCACTATGCGTGAGGTGATCTTCGGATCTAAGTTCTCCGCCCGGTACTCTGAGTCAATCAGTCATAGGCTGCACATGACATTAGGATGTTAATGAACATCTTGCATTCGTGCACACACACTAAGAGGGAGCAACCACATTCGTCATATGTGTAGATTGTGATAAATCCACACATGAAGAAGAAGAGTTTAAATATGAGAAAGCATAACAAAAATAAAGGGGAGATGATATAATAATAAGGAAAAGAAGCACGTGGTGCTACTAAGGAGGGTGATCGCCAGAGGGGTTATCTCAAGAAGAAGCAAAGAAGATCATGAATACCTGGTGGAAAATAGAACGCGGGATGGATTGTGAATTCCTCCTGGCGATCACCCTCCTTAGTAGCACCACGTGCTTCTTTTCCTTATTATTATATCATCTCCCCTTTATTTTTGTTATGCTTTCTCATATTTAAACTCCTCTTCTTCATGTGTGGATTTATCACAATCTACAAATTGGCGATCACGGTGGGACTTCCACTGTTTTTCTTTTGATTACCATCTCCTATTGGCACCCACGTGTGCCCTTTCCTATTGGCACCCACGTGTGCCCTTTCCCCTTCGGCACCCACGTGTGCCCTTTCCCCTCGGTACCCACGGTACCCCTCCTCTTGTGCCCCACGGGCACCCTCCCTTGTGCACCCTGCACACTCCCCGGGATCAGCCAGTTTGTGATTGCACATTTCCTGAATTCACGCCTCAAACAGAGGCGCCTTTTCTTTTAACGCCTTCGTCCAGGGCGTGTTATTACTGTGTTACGTCTTCTGTCAAGACGTCTTTCATCATTTTACTGCTTTTATCATGCTACCTGTGAATTCACGCCCTGCCCTAGGGCGTTCTTTTATTGCATAGTGCCTCACCTCAAGGCACTTTTTCAGATTTGACGCCCTCACTCAGAGGCGTCCTTTTCATATTTAGCGCCTCAACCAGAGGCGTGTCTTTGTTTCTCGCTGCTGGCTCATGGCCTCTCGCAGTGATTCACGACAGTGACCCTGTCGTTGCTTTGGTTGATAGCGACCTGCCCCAGGTCGTCTCTTTCCTGCGTTTTACAGAAGCCTGCTTCCTATTGCTGTCTGTGATAGTTTGTTTGGTTATTACATTGCTTGCCTATATTGCTGTGATCTTATCATCTTATTTTGCATATTGTGGCATTTGGTTGAGAGACCTCCTCTCTCTACACTAGGATTCCACACACCTCTCTTGGAATCGGGACGACCCTCCATTGAGCATTCCGTCTCTTTGGACCGGAAATCCCTTTTCCAAGATCTCCGTAAGTCCCCGCACCCGTGGATTCCCTCACGGACGCCGGGCTGGTTGTACCCTTGAAGTACCCGGAGTATAGAGAACCTATCGTTAGTGAGGAGAGAGAAAGACCCGGAGGTTACACTTGGATCAACTAGATTTCACATTGCAAACAGAAGTGAACTATTCAACAATTTAATCCACTCTAGTCTCAAGCATAACATTAAAATCTTGCATTCATCTCAACTTGGTTGCATACACTTGCTTGGATTGATTTGTTTAGACTTGTTTGGATTGAGTGGTTGTTTGTTTGATACTGCCTTTATAAAGTTGTCTCTCCTCTTAAACATGAAACTCCGTTCAGGAAAAATCATCAACATGGCAGGCTACGGGTATTCTTATGATGATGAGGATGAGAATGTTTTTGGTCAATATGAGACCCCCCCCAGGATTCCATCTATTATGAGGGAAATTACCCTCCTCCTCAATCCCATCATCCTCAAATCCATGTGGTTGATACCACTCCTCAAGAGGTTGTGCCCTCTTCCCAAACTTTACCCTCCAACACCTCGGGGAATTCTTCTCCATCCCTCAATGTCACGGATTTAATTAATGCTTTATCTCAGTTAGACGATTCCCAGCGGCAGGCTATTCAGGCCGCTTTGAAAGGGAAGTCTGTTCCCTCTTCATCCTCCAATCCCCCTCCTGCCGAGAGTGGCCATCACCTCACTAATGACCAGGCGGTCTTGCACAAACCCCCCTCTCGTCCACCAACGCCCGGTGCGGCCATGCCGGCCCAACAGGCGAGCTATTCAGCGGTTAGGCCTCAGTTCCAACCTCCCCGAATTCTGCGGAAACCTATACCACATTCTTTTATTCAAAATCCGGCCCCAGTCGAGTCCGACACTAATATGCTATTACTCCAGAAATTGACCAGCATGGAGGAGCAACTAAAGAAGGTCACCACGGCTAAGAATGCCCCGAAAATTTCGCTCCCTACATTGCCCGTCTTCCACTTACCACCATCTGAAATGCCGAACTTCCGGCGATATAATGGGACTGGTAATCCTTTTATTCATTTGAAGGACTTCAGGTACGAGACCTCCTTCTGGCAAGACAACAAGGCCTCTTTGACCTATTTATTCAGGAGATCTCTGGAGGGGCCAGCCCTTGAATGGTTTTATTCACTGGATTCCGCTGATGCCGGTGACTTCGATATTGTTCAAAGGAAGTTCTTGCAAAAATACAGAGACCGGGTCGGACCATCCCTTTCGCTCACAGATCTGGTCGCGGAAAAGATGAAGCCCGAGGAGGACTTCATAATGTTTGCTGATAGATGGCGGTCTATGGCCGAAAAGTTGAAAGATACACTGTCTGAACCGGAACAAATCAAGATGATAATTTCCAATGCCACTCCTCAGTTCCGGCACATACTGGCCATGAACCGGTTAACCACCATGGAGGAGCTCTACGAAAGGGCTCGTTATATCCAGACGCAGATGAAGGATTCGCCCATTATGGACATGTTTGAGCCGAAGCCACGGCTATTTAAGAAAAGTACAAATGTCAACAACAGCGGGCCCACGACGGAGGGCACTATTGCAAATGAGCAGGTTGGCGTAGTTGGCCACCCCCGTCAAGCTAACCCACGTCCTAACCTTCCTCCACCACAAAACCCCCATTTCAACTCCACTCCACAACGCCCATTCGCACCCCAACATTCCTTTGCTTCACCACCAAACCAAGCGCCCCGCACTAACCCTCCAGCTCCGCAACAGTACCACCAGGTACCACCACCTACCAACTATGGCCAACAACAACAACGGAGACCACCACTTGGCCCCAAAAGGGACCACTACCCTCCATTACCAGAAAGTCTCCCGGATATTTTCAATGCCTTAATGGCCGCCAATTTGCTCATTTTGCCAAGGGAAAGAACAGCGTGGCCCGCTAATGTTGACACATCCCGTTACTGCGCTTTCCATCGTGCACCTGGTCATAACCTGGATCGTTGCTTCCACTTCAGAGATTACATTTATGACCTAAATGACCAAGGTGACATCAATTGGGACGAAATGAGGCAATTCATCGCCACCATGAAAGAAAGAAGGTCTCCTCGACAGCAACAGGCTTAGCAGCCACAACAACCAGCTCCACAACAGCAACAACAAGCTCCAACACCTCAGCACGATATGGGGATCGTCCACAATCCACTGCCGGAGCACCCGCCAAACCAGCACGTAAACCCTGTCACGTCTCTCTATGAGGTGGAGAGAGGGCAGGGATGGCATGAAGAAAATGCCTCTGTCGGGGCACTTTACCATAATCAAAATCAACCTCCGCGCCTCTTGCGCACCCCTTCTTCTCCTACCCCTCAAGTGGGCCGATCTCTTCTGCGCCCCGTTAATTCACCGCCTATCACCAATTCTCCAACCCTGCCGGTTCGCCCCCTTCTTACACACTTATCACCTCTACAGCCTACGCCACAACAAAACCCATCCACCACCAACCCTTCGCCACTGCCATCTAGGCCACTCCTCATCCGCCCATCACCAACGCCCACTGCACCTACCACCACTACTCCTTCACCGGCAAGGATCCCCCCACCATCGGTTCCGCCACCTTTTGTACCCAGAACCCTTCTCATTCCACCCCCCACTAACTCCCCCCGCATTCGGGTATCCCTTTTTACCTCTACGCCTCCTACCAGGGCACCAGCACCCTCTACAGGGATTCCCTCTGCGGGAACTCCCACTCCACCACTTCTTAACACCAACACACCTTCTTCTTCTTCTAATCCCCCTCCCACACTTGTCCCGACAGAGGCACGTCAAGGCGTGGCGCCGCTCCGCAGTGGACGGATGTTCCACCGTATTTTTCCACAGAGAGAGCTAGAGCCCGCGCAGGGGCCGCAAGAGCAAGAACAAGAACAAGAGTCAGTGCCAGGGACTTAGTATGATTTGCTAAAGCACTTGGACCGAACACCAGCAAGGATTTCAATCCTGGAACTAATTAAAAGGTCCACCACTCATCAGCTAGCTTTGAAAGAATATCTGTAAAAGGTGATGGTCAATGAGGACATTCCAGTTGAGCAGATAGTCATGGTTTTAACGCCCGCTAGCAGTCAGCCGGTAATTACTTTCCATGAACATGAACTGGCGCCACTCCCAGCAAGAAAGTACGCTCTATGCATCACAGTTGACATTAATAAGGTGGCTGTTAAGCAATGTCTGGTGGACACTGGGGCATCCATCAATGTCTTGCCACCTAGCACCTTGAAGTTGTGTGGCATTCCGGAAAGCCAAATTTGGCCGTCTACTATCACAGTCACTGCATATGATAACACGAAGAAACCTCCTCTAGGCATGATTGCGTTAAAAGTAAGTTTGGGTCCTGCCGCCATTAAAGCAGATTTCCATATTCTGGATATGGATCCGACATTTAATGGCATTCTGGGACGCCCCTACATTCAGTAACTCGATGCGGTGCCCTCCACAAATCACCAATGCCTTAAATTCCCACACAAGGGCCGCATTATTAAAGTTACCAGTATGCCGATTCTGCCAGAGGAGGATATTCATGTGGCTTCATCAGTTCCATCTATGTGGCCGGCCAACAAGCCACTATTATATGTGCTGGACGTCCCTTGTCCACGACCAATGCCAGAAAAAGTCACAACAGTTGCTATGACACCCCTGCCTCCCAAGGGGAAAAAGAAGAAAACAATGATGAACACTTTTGGCTGGAACATCTTAATGAAAATGGGGTATCAAAATGGCAAAGGTCTGGGTGCCAATTGTCAAGGCAAGATTAGGCCTGTTAAACCTCAGAAACTGATTACACGAGGTGGCCTAGGTTACAAAGGGCCAGGCAAAAACAAAGATGAACCATGGGCATTTATGACATCTACATTAAAAATAGATCGCCAACCGCTCACTTGGACATTGAAGACACATTTTGTCACGGGTGGCTTTCAAAATAATGAGCAAACTACCATAATCACTTCCATATTAGACTGTCAGGATGTTCATGCTAGACAGTTTGCTCGTCATATTGCCCCGTTGGCCACATATAAAGCCTTGGAGTCCTTAAGGCTTGACAAAAGAAGGAAAATGGATGATCCAGAATGTGACTGGTACAGGTGGTTCGATATGCAGGATATTACTATTTCTTTGAGCCGCCTCTTCATGCCGACTGACCCGGAATGGCCGCCACTTATTCATGAATTGATTGAGATGCCAGCTGCAATTACAGATAAGAGGCAGCTACTGAGTGACTACACTGATACTGGAGAGCCAGATGTTCCGTTTGAAGAAGGCTTCACCGTGGACAGGCTGTGGGCCGGCCTCTTTTCTCTCACTTCCATGCATCCATCTGTGCTTGCTTCTCTATATTCTCATCGGTTTGGTCGCGTGCCAAGACCGCCTCCGATTATAATCAATTTATCTCCAGATTCAATCCAAGTTTCTCTCCCAATTCCTTCTTCGCTCCTCGAGCGATTTTCTAAACTCTCCATCACGCCCCCTCGCGGGCCATCACTGATTCAATCTTTCTCTGATCTGGCAATTTCCACTCCTCCTGCTATTCTCCCTTCACACTGCTTTCTTCTTGAAACAGAAAATAAAAATGAAGAAAAAGACAAAAACGAAAAAAAACGCCAAATTCCCAAATTTCCAATCCTCCATTTCTGTTGAGGAGACCTCCTATTTCTCTTCTGAGTGCGTCCCGACCCAGGGGCCGCTCCTTCAAGATTCATTGCTAAATCTTTTCTCCCCCTCTGGTGAGGGGACTTCCTCTGTATTACCTCCTGTATCCACTTTTTCACCTCCTTCTTTTTCTTTTTCCAGTCAAGCTAGTTGTTCTTCTTCTTCTAATAAAATTCATGGGGTAGATTCTTATAAGAAATCCAAGGGTAAGCAGATTCCTCGTAGGTTTCTGTTGAAGTTAGCTATCAGATGCCAGGCTTGTTTAGCCCTTCCTGAATTTATAGAGAATCCAATCATCCTGCCAGAGCTGGAATATGAGGATGCTGTTGTTTCTTATGAGGGTTTGGGTGTCTATGAAATTATGAATGATGAAGACCCTATTGAAGAGGGGGATGAGAGTTATGAAGAATATGAGGACGAGACTGATGCTTTTGCTAGTGGCATAAGACGATTTGACGAACCGTCAGCCTCTGTAGAAGAGCCTACCAAAGAAATTAATTTGGGTACCGAGGAAGACCCTAGGATTGTCCTCATAAGTAAGAATTTACCGCCCTCCGAAGAGGAGGCGCTCATTTTGGTCCTGCAAGAATATAAGGACACGTTCGCATGGAGTTATGAAGATATGCCTGGATTAGATCCTGCGCTCGTTGAACACCGCCTTACACTTAAGCCAGGGTCTGTGCCGGTCAAGCAACGGTTGAGACGTTTCCACCCTAATATGGCTTTAAAGATGAAAGAAGAGGTCGACAAGCTCCATAAGGCTAGATTTGTTAGAGTTGTCCTTTACCCCAATTGGGTGGCTAACATCGTCCCGGTTATGAAGAAAGATGGAAAAGTTCGGATTTGCATAGACTTCCGAGATCTCAACCGTGCGTGTCCTAAAGATGACTTCCCCCTCCCTCATATTGATGTTTTGATTGATAACATGGCAGGATTTGAGACTCTCTCGTTCATGGATGGCTTCTCAGGTTATAATCAAATTCGTCTAGCTGAAGAAGATCAAGCGAAGACATCATTCACTACACCATGGGGTACTTATTGTTATGTGGTCATGTCTTTTGGACTTAAGAATGCTGGAGCCACCTATCAGAGGGCTATGATGGCGATTTTTCATGACATGATTCATATCTATATCGAGGTGTATGTGGACGACCTGGTTGTGAAATCAAGGACAAGGATTGAACATCCTGGGGTTCTAGCTAAGGTCTTGCAAAGATCACGAGAGTATCAGTTGAAGATGAACCCCAAGAAGTGCGTGTTTGGTGTTTCTTCAGGGAAGTTGCTTGGTTTCATTGTTAGCAAGAGGGGAATTGAAGTTGATCCCAACAAGGCAAGGGCCATTAGAGATATGCCTCCTCCCAAGAATTTGAAGGAAGTTCGAGGATTAATCGGGAGGTTGCAATTCATTCGCCGCTTCGTCTCCCAGCATTCACAAAGATGTAGGCCGTTTTACGAGCTTACTAAGCCGGGAGTCAAGTTTAATTGGGATGACAAGTGTCAGGCAGCCTTTGACGGATTGAAGGATTATTTGGCCAATCCTCCTGTCCTGAGGCCGCCGATTCCAGGCAAACCACTCGTTCTCTATGTCTCCGTCCTGGATGACTCTGTAGGTGCTGTCTTAGCTCAAGTAGACGAAGAAGGTAAGGAGAGGGCAGCATACTATTTGTCTAAACTTCTTAACCCATGTGAACAGAGGTATTCAGCCATGGAGAAAACTTGCGCTGCTTTAGTCTGGGTAGTTCAGAAGTTAAAGCACTATTTCCTAGCTCACGAGGTTCACCTCATTGCTCGCATGAATCCGATTAAATTCCTCCTTGAAAAATCTGTCCTCACTGATCGATTAGCACGCTGGCAAAGCTTCCTCTCTCAGTTTGATATCACTTACATTCAACAGAAAGCTATCAAAGGTTACGCCATTGCCGAACATCTTGCTCACCACCCTCTACTGCGTTTTGATCCTGTCAATTCAGAGTTTCCAGATGAAGAACTAATGTCCATTAATCAACCCCACGATCCTATGTGGACATTACATTTTGATGGAGCTCTAAATTCCCAGGGAAGAGGGATCGGCATGGTTCTTTTAACACCAGAAGGGGTCACCATCCCATTTGCTGCTCGGCTCACTTTTCCCGCCACCAATAATATAGCTGAGTATGAAGCTCTTTTGGCCGATCTTCAAACCGCTCATCGATATGGTGTCACCCATTTGAGGATTGTAGGTGACAGTCAGCTCATTCTGCGCCAGGTGTTGGTCAAATGCCGCACTATCAATCCTAAGCTCAAACCCTACCAGGAACTTGCTTCAGCTTATGCCAAACTCTTCACCAAATTGATTTTCGTCCATGTTCCTCGTAGTCAGAATATCCTAGCTGACGCTCTTGCTTCTTTGGCCTCTGCTTTAGTCTTCCCTCCTGAGCGTGATTTTCATGTTCCCCTGATTCATCAGCGTGACACGCCAGCTATCAAGGATCGTGCATTCCTCGATATTAGGGATAAGGTGCTTGAGAAGGACAAGCAGAAGGAATCTCTTAAAGGCAAAGAGGTCATGCTTCTAGACTGGGAAGAAGAATTGGCTGACGAAGAGAAGCCTTGGTATTATGAGATTGCCAGATATTGCAATGATCAGTCCTATCCCAAGGAAGCCACCGCAGAAGAAAAGAAAGCAATTAGAAGAGTGGCTCAGTGTTATGTTTTGATTGGAGGTGTGCTCTATAGGAGAGGGCTCACCGGTGTTTTATTAAGATGCCTCGACGATGATGAATCATGGAAAGTTGTGGAAGAGGCGCATTCTGGAGTGTGTGGTGGTCATGTGAATAGCCAGATGCTAGCTAAGAAGATTCTTAGGCTAGGTTTCTATTGGCCAACTCTAGAAGAGGATTGTTCCATCTATGTTCGAAGGTGTGTTAAGTGCCAACTGCACGCCGACAAGATTCATTCTCCTGCTTCTTCACTCCAGCCTACATCCTCCCCATGGCCTTTCTCCATGTGGGCTTTTGATATCATTAGACCTCTTGGTGATTCAAATCTCCTGACCAAGCAAAAATCGTTCATCCTCACGGCAACGGAGTACTTCACCAAGTGGGCGGAAGCAGAAGCTTACGTGGAGATCAAAGCGTCAACCGCCTGCAAGTTTATAATGAAGAACATCATCACGAGGTTCGGCATCCCAAGCACCATCGTCACCGACAATGGACCTCAATTTATCTCTCAAGAAATCAAGGATCTCTGCAACAGGTATAACATTGCATTGCATCATTCTTCTCCCTATTATCCGCAGGGCAATGGCCAAGCAGAGGCAACTAACAAAACTCTGATAAAAATTGTCAAAAAGACGTGTGAGGCTAATAAATTTTCGGACTGGCCAGACAAGCTAGTTGAAGCTCTCTGGGCCTATCGAACTTCCATTCGTACCCCCACTGGGCAAACCCCTTTCGCCCTTACTTATGGAATGGAGGCGGTAGTCCCTTATGAGATTCTCATTCCCTCTCTACGAGTACAATTGGATAAGGAATTTTCTATTGATGAACGTCGTGATTCACTCCTCGCCCAATTGGAACTCCTAGATGAGAAGCGTCTGGTCGCCGCTGAGCATGCGTGCATTTATCAAAACAGGCTCTCGCGTTTTTATCAAAAGAAGGTAATTGAGAGAAAATTCAAAATCGGTGAGATGGTAATTAAGAGGATTTTCGTAAAACCGGGTGGCCCTCGCTCAAAACTCCAACCCAATTGGGAAGGACCGTTTATTATAAAAGATGTTTTTCCAGGCAATGCTTATAAATTGATTAATGCTGAAGGAGAAGAGTTAACTCACCCTTGGAATGGTTTGTATCTTAAGAAATATTACCCTTGATTCAAAATCTAAACAAAAGAAAAATTATTTCAAAAATCCAAAACAAAGTGGAATATTTCTAAAAACCAAAAAAATAGAAATTCCAAAAAGCAAACAAAAAAAATAGAAGAGATCAAAATTGGTGCCATGGCACACGAAGGATCAAGGTCCGAAAGGTCAAAATTCAGAATTCATTCATCAGTCTTGCTAACTTAAAAGGGGGTTGACTCCCGCACACACTACACGCTTTATTCTTGAACTCAAGCAGTGCAAAATCCGATGGAAAGTCAAAAACCTGACTAAAAGTGAAAGACAATACCCGTTCTTTTCTTCTTCGGCCCATAAGGGAGGAAGGGAGACCTCGGGGTAGATACGCCAAGCCTATCCGCCGCCCTAGTAGGTGGAAGTCAGGGCCCAAAAGGGAGCAAATGCCATAAAAGTCCAAGTACAATTAGGTTTATTTTCATCAATGCAAATCAATTCCAAAGTGAAAGTCAAGTTGTGAAAAGAAAAGCATGTCAAGAGGGCAAAGTCCCCGCAAGGAAAACCTTGGGCGTATGCGTGCAATATAAAAGGGGCAAAAGGCAACAAATTTCCCTACGCCAAAGACCGAACCCCAACAGGCATAGGGTAGGGGAGGTAACTTTGCCTTGAGCATCTCAGAATCCCTTATGGGCTTCCCTCATATTTTCTTCCATCCTTTCTATGTGGTAAGTCACGAACTGGCAGGATGGTCAAGACGGACTAAAGAAATTGCACTGTGCGAAATCTCGAATACAAGTCAACTATGACCATGTCCACTCCCTTTTAATTACTCAAGAAAGGTTAATGAATTTTAGATGGTGACCGTGTAGGACCCGTGGTCTTGATAGCCTTGTCAACCCTTTTTCGCAGAATAATTCAATTAACGCCTTCGGCTAAGGCGCTTTTTATAGAATTAACGTCCTAGATTAGGTCGTCTCTTTCTGAATAACGTCTCTGAGCAGGTCGTTACTTTCTCAAAAATCAGATTTCCTTTTCAAATTCACGCCGTCTTCTAGGGCGTCTTTATGCGAACCACGACTTACTCTAAGGCGCGTTTTTCAAGAAAA
This sequence comes from Amorphophallus konjac, assembly GCA_022559845.1. Lineage (NCBI taxonomy): Eukaryota > Viridiplantae > Streptophyta > Magnoliopsida > Alismatales > Araceae > Amorphophallus > Amorphophallus konjac. The sequence goes on along the minus strand of CM040122.1, from coordinate 83,799,853 downwards.
ATAACAAAAAAAAAATATAAATATGTGAAAAAAGAAAAAAAATGCATTTCTTCACGATGTATGCTTGCATTTCTGCATGGACATCTTTTATTTATGGTTTGCATATGCGTGCTTGCATGATGCATCTCCCCGCTATCAGTTATTTTATTTTGCCTTATTTGATTAAAGGCTTGGCCCCTTGACCCGCTATCCAGGTCAAAAGTAAAGGCACCCCTTGCTTATTGAGCAAGGGGCCAAGTCGAACAGATAAATTAACTTGTTTATTCAAAGTGTGGATTACAGTTGCAGGTACAGGGAAGAACGTGGAAAGAGGAAAAGGGCACAACTACACAAAGTGCTCAGGTAACAAAAGATCTCAATCTTATATATATATACATCATGAATGTCTATCATGTACAAGTGTGAGGGTGGAGGAGTACAAGTAAGTCCCTCAGCTCTCGCCTCCACCCTTCTCTCTCCTACTCTCAACCTCCTCCTCGCCGTCCCGAGCTGGCGCTGGTGGAGGAGGCATGGGCCCCCGTGAAGAAGCTGGAACCCGAACCTGACCCCCTGCCTCGCTCCTATCTCGGAGGGAAGAGCCCGCCACAAAAGTGGAGCTGGTGAAGGAGTATCCCGCAGCTCGTGCTCGCTCACGCCCTCGCTGGAGACGCTCCTCAGACACTCGTAGCCGCTCCTGAGAAAGGATCAACTGGGTCCTCGAGTCTGCCAACTCTCACTCGCGTGCTGCTACCTGCTCCTGGTACCGAGCACGCTCCGCCTGGTACTCCTCCCGCTCACGAGCACGCTCCTCGCGCTCCCGGGCACGCTCCCGTAGCTCCAGCTCAAGAGCCACGCGCAGCTCGGCCACGTCCTGAGGAAGCTCCTCTCGTCGCCTCAGGGACCTCTCAAGCTCTGAGATCCGCTGATCACGGATCGCCAACTTGGTACGTACCGCCTGAAGCTGAGTCGTCTGCAAACAGGTAAGCAAATCATCAACTCCACAATTAATGCAATGATTCAATTCAAGCAATATATGATTGAACCACTCACCTGTGTGCTCGTCGCACGGAAGCCCTCATCAACGCAGGTAAGAGCGGCTCGAAGCTCCTCAGTCTGTAAAATGAATTTCATCAGTGCACAATTATATAATCAATATTTGAATGGATATGTGTTTTGGAATTTACCCGTGAAGTGAGATCGCGCTCTGCTGCCTCGGCTCGTGCGATCGCTCTGGCTAGCTGCCCTGCCAGTGCAGTCACCTCTGCACTGGGCCCTCTCGAGCTGGAGGCCTCTCCTGGGTCTCTCCTCACTGCTCCCTGCTGGGCACGCTGCATTCATTGAGATCGTCAGTGGCTAATCATCAATAACTCAACAAAAAAAGATATACACGTGCATATAGGAATAATTTAAACACTCACCAGGGTCTCTAGGTCAGCCCGTGTGGTGGCCAGCTGGTCCTCCAGGCTGTGTAGGTGGGCCTGGGCATCCATCGCCGCTATGTCCCGCGCATCCTACATTCATTACATATTAGTCACATGATAGAAAGCATTTGCATTTAATTTAGAAATAATTGCATTCATACATACCCCTAAGACCCTCATCTGGGGTCGGCCGACGTAAACCTCCCAGTAGCGCCGGAGGTACTCGGAGCTGTCAGTCGCCCGGGAGGTGACTCTGGTCCCGCCTCGCTGCCAGTCGGCGTACTGCTCCTCGAACCGCACCCTCCAGTCGGTCGCCTTCGTACGACCGCGCGTCTTCTTCCCGATGCCCCGCGGCTCGCCTACCTCTACCCACTCCTGGTGAAGGCCTAGTGTCCTCATCACCAACCTAAGCCGTAGCGGCTCGATCTCGCTCAGGCAGTGAACCCAAAGCTCATGCTCAAAACGAGGACGGCCCGCTACGACCCACGGCTGGCCCTCGTCCGTCATCCCCTCATAGGGTCTCCACTGAACCTGCATTCATAAACATACATGTCATCATTTCATCATCATCATAATAAATTCAAAATAAATGCAAAAGAAAGATGCATAACATTCATTCATACCAGCGAGGGAGGGAAGTCGCGGAACTCTCTCCGCAGCACCCACAACTCGTAGCCCAGTGGGGCTCCAAACACTATCGGTAGCCAGCGCCGTGCTAGAGGGAAAGCTCCCTCACCTCCAGGCCGTGGGTCAGCGCGCCCCATCGGCATATATAGATGGCTCCAAACCTGCATCCATGCATCATATTAGTGAAGCATTCACCAGCATGATAAAAATAAAAGAAAAGAAAAATGAAAAATGCATACCTGAAGAAAAGGTGAGAAGCCACTGACGGTCATCTCTCGACCTGTCCCGGTGGACAAGTCGGCTATCATGTGTGCCAGCAGCGCCGCTCCCCAGGCGTAGCTGCCAACTGCCTCCAGGTCCTCGAGTATCCCTAGGAATCGAAAGTTGATGACGTCACCCTTTGTCCCGAGCAATAGCCTCCCCAGTAGCAGCAGCAGGAACCTCCTCAGATCTCGGTCCGCTCTCTCCCTGTCGGCCGGGTCCTGGCAGTAGACTGCCCTAGCCCCGTCTATCAACCTCTGAGAAAACTGCTCTAAGGTCTCCCCGGACCTGTGCCTAGCATTCCCTAAGCCCATCACTGTAGTAAGGTCGGTGCGGAAGATAGTCCTACACTCGCTGGGTGTCTCGTAGACCATCTCTAGCCCTAGCAGCCTCTGGGCAAACTCAGTGTAGTCAGGGTAGGTGATCCCGCTCACAGCCTCACCGTCTACCCTCAACCCGGTGATCCTAGCCACATCCTCTAGGGTGGGAATCATGTGCCCCCATGACATCAAGAATGACCGGCTAGTCCTGTCCCATCTCTCCCGTAGAACCTGGATAAGTGGTAGGTCTGGCCTAACTGGCTCTATGCTAAGGAAGGCCCCAAACCCCATGGCATCTACCCTCGCTCTCTGAAACTCGGGGAGGCCGTAGTATGCTGCCCGGACCATAACCCAGGAGATCCGTGTCCTCATCAATCCCTGCATGTAAAGAAAAGAATTTTCACTTAATTATGTTGATTATTCATGCTGAATCTCATTTTGATTGTCTTGGATTATATTGGTAGTTGATTTTAATTAACGACCATCCTCAGGACGTGGTTCGTTGAATTAGCGCCCCTGAGGAGGGCGTGGTTCTAAGTGTGCTTTGAATTTGCGACCTATCCTAGGTCGCTGTTCATCTAAGCAACGCCTCTGTGTGGGGCGTGATTCTATGGTTAATATCTGAAATTCTTAAAAATATTTCAAGTCACGCCCTTGAGTGGGGCGTTTTCCAGATGGGTCCGTTAATTTAATCAGGAATTAATGAATGGACGACCTCTGGTTTGGTTGTCTGTTGTTAAATTAACGCCTTAGTGGGGGGCGTTGTTTTCAAGTTTTCAGAAAATAAAAATGACAGCATACGAATAATTCATGGAAAATAATTTAAAGCATGGAATTAATGGAAATTAACAGTATGATATGAATTTAAATGGGCGACATGCTTTAGGGCGTGTTCTCATGGGGTTAATTATTTTTCAGGGAAATAATTTAATTAACGCCCTTGGGTTGGGCGTGTCTTTTTAAAAAGTGACGCCCCTGAGGGCGTCTTCTTTCTGGGTTGCAGGGTTTATACCCCGAGAGCTACGGAAATTACAGGAATAATAATAAAAATAAAAATAAAAAAAATGGGAATAGGGTTTGGGGGCCTACCTTCTTGTGCTTTGTCTCTGCCGGTTGGGGGCGTGGCTGCCTGGGTCGCCGGAGTTGGCCGACACGGGGGAGGGCCGCCGCCGTGCGCGGTGGTTCGTCATCACCTCCGTCCTCTTCTTCTTCCTCACCTTCCTCTCCTCCCTCTTCATTTCCTTCACCTTCTTCCTCGTCTTCTCCGTCTTCTCTGTCTTCACCGTCGCCTTCGCGTTCTCCTCCGACTTCGTCACCGTGCTCCGCCGCCGGTGGATCTCCTTCGGCCATCACCGGAGGAGCTTCCTCCTCGGCATGGGCATCCTCGCCCAAGTCTACCACCTCAGGAGCCGCCACCCTCTGCCTCTTCAAGCCGCCGCCGGCCATAGCTTAGGGCTAGGGTGTAGAAGGGAGAGAGATAGAGAGAGAGAATGAGAGAGATTGGGGGAGGGGGTTCTCGGTTAGGGTTACAGAAGAAAGAGAGAAAGAGGGGAAATGGACGGAGGAAGAAGAAGAAAGGAGGGAAAGTTAAGTCGAACGGTCAAGAAGAATTAACGACTTAAGGAAGGCCGCGTCTTGTGGAATCAACAACTGACATAAATGCGTTTCTTAATAATTGATGACATTTCTTAAGGCATTATTTTTGTTTGCATGGGGAATGATAACCGTCGTCAGACGCATTTAATGGCAATTGATTGATTTGATGGCAATAATCATTACTATTTTTGAGTAACGACTATGATTGAGGCGTTATTTATTTGAAACGTGACTTTGCTGAAGGCGTTACTTTTGAAATTTCGACGAATATATTTTGGAATATGAATCGTATTAACGCCTTGCCTTAGGACGTTTTTCAGTTAACGCCCATTGGTGAAGGCGTCAAATTTGTGAACTGGAATGTTGAAGACGACCTGTAGTGAAGGCGTCCTTTTATGAATTCACGACATTGCTTGAGGCGTTATTTGCAACAGAATCAGAACGTTGGAAGAGTTGATCAGAAACACAGTAAGATAGCTCAATAAAGGAAATATCATTGATTTATTGGAAGGAAAAGATTACAATGCTTAATGAGTCATTTTGGGCCTCATTTTTCTCAGGGCTATTACATAAGATTTCCATTCATCTCTGTCTTCATTCAAGTTTTCCACAGGTTGATGAACCTTATTGATTCTCCACAGAGCTTGGATTGTGGTTGTTTCTTCTCCATCTTCGTTGCTGCCAAGGTCCCGTCTCTTGATAGGAGGGAGGTGTGATGGGTCCTCGAATACTCGCCGTGGAAGACCGAGTTGAAGGAGGCACCGATATGAATTGTACAAAACGAATTCTGAAGCGCCTATGAGACGAAGGTCCGTCCCGGGAGAAAATCTTGCACGGAGCTCTTGACTCTTGAGTATTCCCGGGGCGCAAGAGAAGAGATTCTTTGGCATTACTTTGAGGTGCTCTCTCCATTCCGCTCTCTTCTTGATTTGGGGAATCCGGTTCGTCACTCTATTGCTTATCCCAAGTGAACCGGTCATATAAGAGAGTGGGCTTTTTGAGAAGATTCTCGAGGATTGTTGGGCTTCATCACAGGGATCGAACTTGAAGTGAAAATCTACCCAACTAGAGAGTGCTAGCATGCATCCATAGATGGGCCTTCCCATCGCCGCCGAGGTAAGCCCACTATAGAGATAGGCTAGAATCGCCGGTCCCACTCTATCTCCTTCCCATAAGCTCGCTATAGCGCTTAACTGAGCCTCTTCTAGAAAGTCCTCCATGGATGGGAATAGGATTGCTCCTGCCAAGCACACCACGAAAGCCTTTGCTACCCGCTCTATCTCTTCATCTTCTTTAGTTTGATCCGCTCTCTTGTACACCCATGAGGCGAGCTTTAGAAGATTGAATCCTTTAGTGGCTTTGATCTGATTCACTAGGTTGGGGCTAGATATCAAGCTTGTTAATAGCTCATGAGAGGCAATTGGTTTTGGCATGATGGCCACCTTTTCCTCATCTCCTTGCTTCGTTCTCTTTAAGCCTAAGATTATCTCCAATTCTTCTAATAGGATCGTGGCTTCAAAAGTAGAGAAAAGAAAGGTATGGGTGGAAGGATGCCATATCTCTACAAGAGCCCCTATAGTAGCCCAATCAAGATGAATCTGATCATAATGTTTGGCATGGGTGACTAGACCCAGAAGATGCCATCTTGTTAAATAGACTCTCATATCTGAAGAAAAATTGGAGAGTATGAGAGGGAGCCACTTGATTTTTGTGAATCTCCTTGCTCCTGGGACATTTGGGAAGTCCTGTGGAAGAAAGAAAGGAAGAACAATGCAGAGAAAGAAGAATGAATATGCATACAGAAGAGAATACAATGTTTTAGTAAAGACAAGAGAAGACAAGAACAGAAGGATTTTCTCTCTACCTGGTTCATGGAAATTCTACTGCTAATATGCCCGTTAATCTCGGTCAGCCTGGGAGTGGAGGACTTGGACCTCTTAATCGCCCTCTCCATCTTCGATTTGCAGAAGAAGTTCTTCATGTGTTAATCGCCTGCTAATATATCATCTCCCCTTTAGTTTTGTTATGCTTTCTCATATTTAAACTCCTCTTCTTCATGTGTGGATTTATCACAATCTTTTGTTATGCTTTCTCATATTTAAGATTGTGATAAATCCACACATGAAGAAGAGGAGTTTAAATATGAGAAAGCATAACAAAAATAAAGGGGAGATGATATAATAATAAGGAAAAGAAGCACGTGGTGCTACTAAGGAGGGTGATCGCCAGAGGGGTTACCTCAAGAAGAAGCAAAGAAGATCGCGAATACCTGGTGGAAAATAGAACGCGGGATGGATTGTGAATTCCTCCTCCTCCTTCAACCGGCCGGCCGATGAAGGGGGTTTTCCTTTATTGATTACCTTGCAAAAGAGACAAAACACACAAGCAGTGGATCAGCCATGTGCACGTAGTATCAATCCCAAAGATGATATGAAGATGAGAAAAGAACAAAACATGCGCACCTTATTTTATTTTAAAACCCCTAAAGAAATAGGGAAGGAGGAGATATGATGCAGCTAATGCAAACGTAAAAGAAGAGAACACAGTGATGATGAAGCTAATGTAAAAAAGAAGAAAACGACACAGTGATGATGAACGATGGATGAAGACGAAGCAACACAAACAGAATAAATGAAAAACCCTGCTGTCCCTGACGACAGTAAAGGGAAACAAGATGGACGCGGTTGATCGGAAGCAGAGGAAGCAGAGGAAGCAGAGCCCTTTCTAAACGATCGCACAGGAGGAAGATGAAGATCTGTAACCTCGTAAACCTCTAATCATAACCTGTGAACTCTCTGACCCGTCAACCTCTGTCTAGATCGACCAGAACATCCTTTTATAGGATTTCAATCGAAGATAAGCTCAAATTTGGGAAGATATGGATAGGCAATGATCAAAGAAGGCAGGACTCTAACTCCAATTTGAGCAAGGAGACCATTGGAGGCAGGGAACTACTCAGGAAAGGCATACTCAAACACGACACCGAAGGATAAAACATGACCTTCAGAAGGGCGTCAAATCATAAATTGACGACCTACATCAAGACGCTACTCAAAACACGACCACTATCAAGGGCGTCACTTCTTGGATTTAATTTTGGCAATAAAACTTACTTCATTTGAAAATTATGAGAAAACACCTGAGATGAAGGCGTTAATTGAAACCACGCCCTGAGGAAGGACGTTAATCAATAATTTGAATTTATTTTGAAACCGGATAATACCAGGAATTGACGCCCTGACATTTTGTCGTCCTTTCTTTTGAACACGCCCTAGATAAGGTCGCTATTTAAAACACGCCCCTCTTCAGGTCGCGAATCACAAAAATGCAAGAACAAATAAAAAAACACACAAAAATAGAAAAACTTCATATTATGAATGTATTGAAGTTCACTTTGGGGCGTCAACATAGTGACATGAGATTTGATCAACATAGCGTCAATTTTGGCGTGTCTACAATATGGGCTTAATGTTTGGTTTCACACATGAGTCATGCACTGCATCTGGAGCTGTCTAGGGGATGTTGGTTGTTAAAATAATTTGTCATGCCATTGTCAATAAATTTGAATCAAAATTGACAACTCAAGTCCTCTTGTCCTTGAATGTAGATAATACTCCCAAAATCTAAATGATGATGGGCTAGTCATGGCCAAGCTTGAGTCAATGAAAGGAATACCTTGCAAGAATGAAAATGATGAGAACCCTCTTAAGTTGCTACAAGAAGATGTGATACTTTGTGTAGAACAACATTCAGGATCGACTCAAGTACAGGCTGGTGAAAGTCTTGAATGTGCTGAAGTAAATACCCAAGATATGGTATGAAAGGCACACATCTCTTTTGACTCAGAATAGGTTCAATAGGTAAGGTTGATCAAACACCTCTCACAAGGTAAATCAGGTAAAAGATATTTTAGTGGTTCAAGCATATGTGGATGATATCATTTCTGAGCTACTAATAATGCCTTTTGTGAACATTGTGCAGGGATTGTGCAAGAAGATTTTAAAATACTCTCATGAGTAAACTGAGTTTCATTCTTTTTTGTATTACAGGTTGAAGGCTTGGAAGAAAATAGATTCTCAAGGTAAAGGTATGAAAACTAAAATATGAAGTACTAACCTTCGTGGGGTTAGTGATCTTAGTGCATGAAGACTTCCAATCTTGTCATCTGAACTAAGGTAATTCAACCTTGTAAATTTATACAATGGTCTTTTTGTTACTTGGTGATACTCTTAAATGACAAGTATTGATTCTACAAACATGATCTGTCACTTACCAGCCTCCTGTGATGGACTTGTTTAAGTGGTTGAATCAAATTAAAAATCTTGAGAAGTGTGAATAAAGTGATTGGCTATTGAATATTTCTGAATTTGAATTGCATGATCACATTTAAATTTAACTGCATATATGGTATATCAAATGGCGTCTGTGGAAGAGTGGATTATGTCCACTTGGAAGTATTCCCTATGCGTTGAGCTGGGTCTTCGGACTAAAATCTCCGCCTTGTATTAGATCTTGAAAATTATGATTGGTTGATTTGTGAATAAATCATTGAGCTGAGTTATTTAAATTGAAAATGTATTTTTGATTAAATGTTTTAAACATTTGTCTTGTGGATGAATTCTCATTTCAAAACTTGTGAAAGACCTTTGAAAATCTATTTTTGAATAATTCTGAAAATTGGGTTGTATTGCTTAATTTTTCTCATTTAAACACCCTTATTTCATAAAGGTCATGTCATGAAAATGTTTGTTGATATATTAATATAATATGAATGCTCCAATGTGGAATTTACCTCACGGTTTGAAGATCAAGCCCTCCTATGCTGCATTTGCATCTTGCATCACATGCTCATCTAGGCATATGTTGCATGCATTACAATTCATGCATTAGCTGAAGTTAGTTCATTCATTTGGTATTAGAAGTTTTACATCACATTGCATTCTGTCTTGGCATGTTGCATTTCATTATTATATGATCAAAGGTTACATTGCATTAGAACTCATGCATTAGCTGCATTCAGTCCATTCAATTGATATTCATTTGATTGGTATTAGTTGCATGTTTGCATTGCATGTTGCATACATTTCATCTCCATGCTTGCTTGCTAATTCTATGTTATTCACCCCCATCTTTGAAACTTCTATGACCTTATGTCTTCTTGATAAATAATGCTGTATTTGAGTCATTATTGGAGTGTTTCATGTCGTACACTCTGGGGGAGTTTATATTTCATAAGTGCAACTATTTAGAGGGAGTTACACTGTTATGTATTCATGATATTTTCAGTATACATGTTGAATCAAATTCACACACTTCATGCACAAAATGTGAAAATGAGTGTTAACGATAAGGATATATGAATTTCTTTTCAACACTCTCGAGATGTTAAACTTGCTGCATGTATGTTGAAGAGACAGTTGAGGAAAAAGCTGCCTACCTATCCTTTTTGAAAAATCTCGAATGAAAATGAAAGGCAGAGCAATGCTAAGTCTCACTGAGTAAATTAGACACATGTCACATGAGACGTGATGTGGTTCATTTCTGAAAAGTGTTGACTAAAGTACCTCTGTTCAAAATGAGGTGAAATGGTTTAGTATTCTTAGTAACCGGGGATTCTGGCATGAGCTCCATGCGTCTACTCGCGTAAAAAGGAATTATTTGAAACTGATCATTCTTATAAAAAGTCTGTTTATCTGTGTAAAATTGTTGAGGTAGAGTGAAGCCTCCAATACGCTGTTCTCAAAATTGAAGTGCAGTCTGTAAAATATCTCCTTGTGTTAATCTGAAAATATGAATATCAATATTGCAACTATCACTTTTCATGTTACTCACTTACACATCTGGAATTTTGATTTAACATGAATTCAGAAAGTTGATTGACTGCATTAGCAATAGCGTGAATCTCCTATACGATTGCATAATCTTCCATATGCTACACATGTGCATTCCAATTGTCATGACCCTCATGCACTCTTCCTATACCTATCCTCTCTTAAATAAGTACGGGGGAGCTGTGTTGCTTGTACATATACGTATTTGTTTGATTGTACATCTCATATGGCATCACTTGCATGTGCTGCATTTCATGTATTTCAAACCAAAATCAAAAAATCAAAAAATTTGAAAATCAAAGATAATCCTTTTGATATGCCCTCCTGCTCTTGCTTATTGTGAAAATCTGACATGGGATCTAGATTTTGAATGCTATTCTACTGAACACCCCATCTTGTGAACATCTTCCTCCACTGGCTCATATCCTTGAGGCCAATCATTACCTTTAATTAGTATCAATACATGCTTGAGTGAATTTACTTTAGATGGTATCATATTGATGTGTGAGAATAATCACCAATTGGTCTCGTCTTATGGGACTCATATTGATTTGTTAGTCCATGATTTGCTGTTGCTTCATCTGAATTCTGAGGCATTGCTGTTTCAAAGAGGGAGAAAGAATTGCTCATGCTTCATTGGCTTCTTACCACTTTTTGATAATGTTGATAAGGGAGAAAGATCTGCATTATCCCGCTTTTTGATAATGTCAAAGGGGGAGAAAAGTTCATGATTGTGTGTGACAAGGGGAGAAGAACATTTGTGCCATTCTGTTAGTTGTATCATCATTAATAAGCTTATCATTAAGTTTATCATCATCACTAAGTTTGTCATCATCAAAAAGGGGGAGATTGTTGAGTTATGGTTTTGATGATTGTTGAGATTGTTGAGTTATGGTTTTGATGATAACTAACCTTAATGTGTGATTATGTGATAATAACTAAACTTATGGTTGATTGCACATGTTCTTGATGACTGTGTACATTCATGTTGTTGTTTAAATATGATTGAGTTGACAAATGACTTTTGAGGCTACAACATGATTGTTTGAATGCATGGCCATATGGTCTTGTTCGATGGGTGATCTTGTTATTTTTCAAGAGGCAAGAGGTTTCATATTTACAAGAGGCAAGAGGTTTCATAATCTCTTTAATATGAACAAACATGGTATTAAAACTTATCTATCTTGATTGCAGGATCAAACATCATGACGAATGCTTGGGAGGTAAAACAAACATGTGGATAAGCACATTTCTATCTACAATCTAACACAAGTGGTAAACCATGTCCACACTCGTCAAGAACCTTTGGTAAGGCTATGGTATCCTCAATTCTAGTAAAGCAATCAAAGTCGACTTGCCTCCAGGGGAAGTTGATTTGGTCTGATCTGCAAAGGCTCCCTACGTCTTAACATGTGGATTTGTTTGTTGATGGAACTATTCACTTAACCGTGATTAAACGATTTTCATACTCAATTCTTACTTCCTCTTAATGGTTTGCATAAAGTTCATGCATTCATCATATGGATGGTTGAGCTATAGTTCTAATCAATTATCCATGTGTTTGCAGGTCCATATACTCAGTACAAATCTTCAAGGTCGAAGGAGTTTAATCCCATGGACTGCAAATGGGTTTTAGGAGTTGAATGATCGAAATCTGGAAAATCCCAGATTTCGATCGATCGCCAGCCTAGGGGTGTTTGATTGATTTTTCCAGCACCCAAAACTGTAATTCCTGTAAAATTCCGGTCGACCGCCCCATGACTTCCGGTCGACCGACAGCCCCGAGGCCCCTTTTGTTGACTTTTGTTTCAAGCTCGAGGAGAGGTCTTTCTTCCTATTTGTTTAATCCCAATGACCCTAATTACACCATGATTTGTGGATCTGGTCTGGGGCTTATCTATGGACCATTCAAAGGCTATAAAACACATCATTTAGAGTCATAAACCCTATCTATCCAAGAAGGCTACAAGGGAGATCAAGAGGGTGCTGTCCAAGGTGGAAGAAGAAGGGTATCGTAACCGTGAACAGTACTCCGTGCAGCAAGTGTTCTTCATCCATTCTCAACCCATTGAAGGCATATCTGAAGCCAACCTCCTCCAAGGAAGAGAAGAGCCAAGCAAGCAAGTAAGGATTCCAAGAAGAGTACTTAAGGGAGAAAGAAGAGAAGCCAAGCAAGCAAGAAAGGAGAAAAGCTAAGCAAGCACGGATTGAAGCTCCGGTCAAGTGAAGATTGAAGATACGTTCAAGATCCGCAACATGCATTCAAGGGGAACCCAAAACATGAGTTTTCTAAACTAAGCCTCATCGTCTTTATGATTTGGGTGTTTTATTTGTGTTCGTCATAAAATGAAGAACTTGTGTGTGTGTGGATCGTTGTTGGATCCGTGGTCGTGCTTGTGTGTGTGTTTTATTCGATTTGTGTGTGTGCGTGGATCTTCCTAGATCTGCGTTTGTGTGTGTGTGGGTCTTTTTAGATCCGTTCTGTCTCGTGTGTGTGGATTGCTGCACTTGTGGCAGCGGGTGTTTGTGTTGGTGATCCGGTTGTCGGATCGTGATGGAGACCTCGTCTCCGTGTGTGTGTGTGTTGGGGTGCATCCCCGTGTGTGTGGGCAGGCGTCGCTGTAACGACCCGAGAATCCGATTACCGGGAAGGCCCGATAACCCGAGACTCGTACCGCTGCCCACGAGCCGGGAGGGCTCGGAAGGGCTAAAAGGAGTGTGGAGGCACAAAGAAATAGGAAATAAAGTAGGACAACTCAACAATTAACAGAAAGAAAGAACAACAACAGCTACAACAGAGTCCAGTCCAACAGAAAGTATAGTCTAAAGCAGTAAAACGTACCACATGCCAAGCGAACACTCGGCCCGGCAAGCTGGCAACTGAGAACCTCCTCTCCGCACCCTCGAACCTTGAGGAGGAACCGCCACACCTGAAAGGCAGGGAATGAGTCTCCAAAATAGAGACTCAGCAGGGATCCCGCGGAACCCCAACCAGAAACAACGGCGGTAGCGGAAAGGAAGCTACAACTACATCAGGAACAACAAACCGATGGCCGGTCAAAACTCAGCACTACAGCTACTCCTACTGTACCAGAAGGCACACCTCGATCACGCAGTCGAAGCTACCGAACCACGCTAGCACCGTCTACCGAAGTAAAAACCCACGGCAACCACGCCGTAGAGGCCTGTCCCCCGGACACAGCCGACCTGGACACACTATCCAAGGTGCAACCCCGACCATCTGATCGCAGGTACCGCACAACAAGACGCAACCTCGGCAAAGCCACTAACACTAGTCTCACGGCGCGAAAACCAACACACGCGCCACGGTGAAACAACCGAAAACTCAACGGTCGACACGATCGAAAACCCGAAGGTCAAAGTTACGGAAACTGACAGTCTGCCACTCCCAACTCGACAGGAGTACCACCCACTAGAAGCACAGCCGGTAGCGTCCCCTGACGTCTTACACCGCGCCGCAGGTGAACCGCCTGACGTGGTAGCTCCTACCAAAGGCGCAAACACCGTACAAGTAACCACAAACAAGTGACTAGCTGGGGTCACGCCCGTCGACGTGGGTCCAACCGCCCCCAACCACGTGTGCACACACAGACCACGCGTCACTAGGTCTGGCCCTCTGACCGATTTTCCCCCGTAGCCGGACTCTGGCTACCGACGAGGGGCCTATGGTAACCGGTCCACAAACCGCCTCGAAGGTGAGTGCCCGTACACCACTCCCAGGTGAGACCAACACCTCGTACTGGTGGGCTACGACTAGTGGAGGGTCACTGAAGGAGTAGACTCTCAACTCAACGGAAAACAACGTCTGAATCCGACGACGTATGGGGACAACCCCGCGTACCGGTCCCGTCGTACGGTGACCACAGTCGGAGAAGAAACAGGACTCGCAGTCCACGGCCACGCACGCACCGTGCGCGAGAGTCGAGAAAACTCGAGTGGCACTTAAGCCACTGGACTCTGGACAGTCCTCTAGATACACTACAGTCAACGGTCCTTGAGTCATAAGACTCGGGGTCAAGACCGTTGCACGCAATAGCACAAGGCCGTCGATCTAGCCCAATCTCTCGGTCCAAAATCACGATATCACGAATACCGAGACAGCTCACAAGCCACCAAGGCTGTTCCCTCAGGAAGGGAACGCAAGGGACCACGGCCACACAGAAAAACACAGAGGCATGATTCCCAGGGCAGCACACAAGCCGCCATGTCGATTTCCCATCTCGAAGCAAGCGGGAAACCTCCAGCCCCAGGCCGGACAACTGGACTCGCAGTCCAAGGCCAAACAAGTGTCCCACACGGAAATCACAATCCAAAGAAACTCACAATATGCGGGGGAGATCCCACCGCACAGACACCGATACACGGTGACTCGATCTAGCAAGAACACGGAAGCCCGGAACACCTGGAGTCACCCAGACCCACCAAGCCCACGGGCACGCTTATCGAGGTAACACGGTACCTCCAGACACCCAAAGACACGGTCACAGAACTCCACGGGGTGTCCGAGACACACACGGCCCAAGGGGAGCACGATCAGCCGTAGACCGCCCGCCCCGGGCAGCCCGGCTGGTCACCTCCAAGAACGCGCTACACGTGCATAGCGCGTTCAGTCAGAACGCGCTATACATACCTAGCGCGTTCAACAAGAACGCGCTACAGGTCCATAGCGTGACCAGACCAGGTCGCGCTATGATCCTATAGCGCGACAACCCTGAACACGCTGGGGCCCTATAGCGTGACATGAACCGCCAAACTGTTCATCTTCCCCGATGAACGCGCTCTATCAGGGCTGCACGACCTTCAAGAACGTGCTACCCAAGGCTAGCGCGTTCTCAGTCCGTGCCCGAAAATGGTGGATACCGTAGAAAAACCCATTCCACGCCCCGTTCACCCCCAGGTGAAGGGGAAACAAAAGGGGAAACCTTCCCCAAGCCCCTAGGCATGCATCTAAACCCCTGGATCGGCCAAAAACACCGTAAAATGAGGGATCCGGCTCACACCCCAAAAACAAGCACTTTCCCCAAATCGCCCCGTTTAGCCCGCTCGGCTCACCACGGCCTACAAAACTCGCGGGAAAAGAAGTACGCGAGTCGAGGGTCCATCTCCCTACCTACATCGAAGAAACGACGCGCTGTGGATGCCGATCCATGAAGAAATCATCACGAAACCCTCGCCGGCTCGCGATCGCGCTACCGAGCTTCCACGCGCCTCCTCCGCCTCGATCCTCACCTGTCCTCGCCCGCATCCTCGCCCGCGCCACTTCCACCTCGCCCCCGCCTCGCTCCGTCGGTCGCCGGAGAAGAGAGGGGAGAAAGAGGGAGTGAGAGAAGAGAGAGGGAGGGAAGAGAGAAATGAGAGGGGGAGAGAGAAAAGGGTTAGTATATATAGGAAAACCTGAAAATTACAAAAATTCAGAAAATTATGAAAAATTACCTCCGCAATCCTCGGGAAGAGCACAACGCAGTGGTAACGTCCCGGAGTCGGAGAACACCACGGTTTGCCCTGCAAAGAGTTCCGAAGGCACATCAGGGAAAAACACGTGTAAAGCATAAAATACACTCCGAGACCCACTAAAATGATCCGAAAAATATCCGAAAAATCCGGGGCATCACAGTCGTCCCGCGTGTGTGGTTGGAGCGTCGTCTCCATTTGGGAATTTATCCCCGAGTGAAGCCTCACCGGGTTTGGTGAGGGGTGGACGTAGGATTGCCGTCGTTGCATCCGAACCACCTTAAAAACTGCTGTGCACTATGGTTTGAATTGTGTGGTTTGGTCCTTTTCTTCTACCTCCATTCTACGTGAGTGTTAGTGTGCTTTGTTGTTTAGGTTTTATTCTTGTTCATTTTGCATAATCTATCTCATCACTAATTAGATTTTGATAAATCCAACTTGTGATTGAATAGATTTGTATATCTTAAGTAGTGTTTTATCACATTCTTCAAAAAGGCCAAAAGTTTTCTTAAAATTTGTAAACACCAAATTCACCCACCTCTTGGGTGTCATTGATCGCGGGACTTCACCCCGGACCTGGTTCAGTCGACCCACCACATTGGTGTTGAGTCACCCTCAGCCCTGTAAACAAAAAAAAGGGGTGCCATAGCTGTTGCAAAAAAATGGGTGACCCACCGCCGCCACCCCTGCCACCAGAAGACTAGGTGAGGCTCAGAGGAGCCGATGCACTAGTATGACACTGGGGGCAATCACCCCGGTCTAGTATCCAGCCTTCCAAGCCCAAACAATGGGGGCAACTCCAAGGAGGAGCGTCTGTCCTCCCTCGAATGAATATGGGTCATGAGAAAAGAGGCCCAACCCATTCGAAGGTCCCGGGCCAAGAGGTCCCTCCACTCACCAGAATAGTACCAAGGTCAAAAGCCAGCAGAGTGAAAGAGGGTGAATCCCGCCGACACCCGCCTAGTAGCTCCAAAGAAACTCCATATGCGTCAGCTAATGACTCGGTGGAATCCCTGCCAACACCAACTGGTGACGCCGGCGAAGCTCCATTGGGTCCTCCACCGGTGGCTACCAGCAAACCCTGGCGGGAAGTCTATCCCTTCAGTATTTATTATGTTCCAAGGGGTAGCAACACCCAGGCAGACACCCTGTCCAAGCGTGACTTCGGCCATCATGTTCAATAAGGCAGAGCCACCCAGATCCCAGTCAAAGTCCCAGCCACCTACGGCAAAGACCAGCCGGTCTCTGGATCCACCATGAAGTCCCGAGCTACTTGGTCGAGGGTTGATCCAAAGTCGCTTCTACAACAGCAACAAGTCGCCGATGACGCAACCCTCGGGCAACGTCTGATGCGGGACGAGACACGGACACGACAAGCTCGCGATCGTCCCTTAACGAGGGAAGCGTCGGACGTGCGCGGTTGAGAAACCGGCAAGAGCTAGGGTGGTCGACTCTCTCTTTCGTGCCCGGATCGGGTCACGGGACGGTAACGCTCTCTCTCGCAGCAGCGGTGATATAAATAGAAAGCGAGCTAATTACCCTATCATGCTCTCTAGCAGCGGCATAAACAAGCATATATGAAATTAAGCAAAATGCCAAGTAAGGGAGCGAATGCGATACCTCCACGCGCTCGGCGTGGGGAAGACGGACCCGGCCGAAAACTCGTACTCCTGGGAAACTTAACACACAATAATTACAGCAATGGGAACATGCCCACTCCACGCAGGGAGGTAAAGGGCTATACAAATGGGCCCGAGAGGACCGAATTCGGGTTGACGGGCAGCTTCGGGTGTTGATTCGGCTACACGCGTGTTCACGACCGTGGGGCCCACGTGCTGTCCGGAGGGGCCGTGTGGGACCCGGTGGTACCGCTGTAGTGGAGACACTTGGAGAAGCGCTCCCCGGGCTGGCGGCACGCTGGTTCGCCGGCCGGAGGCCGGGCGGCTCCGTTCGGCACCGGTCGGAAAAACAGATCGGAAATCTGCCGGTTCTGTATTTCAGCGCGCGCTCCGGCGAGAACGGACGCTCCGATCAGCACCGGTGTCGGAATGCGACGAGATCAGAGCCGTTGGAAAGATGCTTCGAAGTACTACAATCTAGTGGCCTTCAAAAAAATTCACCAGATTTTTACTTTGTGTTGGCGAATTTTATATGCTGCTGTTGTACAGTAACCGAAGACTCAGATCTGCAGAGAACTTTCCTGTTGATTGCCTTTGACCGTGAAGTAGATGTCCGAATTTGAAGATGTATTCTTCAGCAAGGTTGTAGGAAATCAAACAAGGAAACCAGGACTATTTTTGGATTTGGATTTGGAGGTGGTGGTGATTCGTTTTGATTTTGGAAGTGGAGGGTGGTCGGATCTGGGTTCTGACTAAAAACACTGTATCAGAGGAAGAACACGAATTTATAAAAATATATAGAAGGCTGATAAAAAATTAATAAAATTTTTGGAGGTAGGGGGTGATGGACAGAACTCCCATTAAAATTGGGAGGATTTGAACAAATTAAAGAGATGGTCATAGGGGGATAACTCAGAGGTTCTATCATTGTAGACAGAAACCTGGCAGATCTGGGATGACAGATTGGAAGAAAATGTAAAAATACTAAACGAGGGAATTATGGCGTGAAAATTTAGGTGGATCTTGCTATGCAAGGGCTGAACACACCATAAAAAATTCATATCGATCCAAGCTCGTGGCTGAGACAGATAATTCATGGAAGCAGCTGTGGTCGGACAAAGATAGAACTGCAGAGGCGGCTCGATGGCGACACGAACGGCGGCGGCGGCGGCACAGACGATCACCGGAGGTTGAGAGGAGATGATAGAAGGTAGAATCACTCTAGAACTTGAGGTTGGAGGAGAGGAACCAGAGGGAGAGGGGCTGGGGGTGCAATATGCTCCTTGCTTACACACAAAAATTCTGATTTTTCATTGAATTTCACATGAAAATACAAGCTTATATATGGTTTACATCAAATGCAATGTGGACCCTTGGATCTAGGGAAGGGGATTGAAGGGCTAAGATTGCATGCCACAAACACAAAAAAAAGAATATAATATGCAAGGGGGGGTGCGCCCTATTGACCAAGGGGTAGAAGTTGAATGGGTGGTTGAATGGTAGGTGGCCTACCTTGGACAAAATGGGCCACTTGTCTACCCATGTGGCATATGACTAGTCCAACCTTCTAGATGTCCACCTAGGATGGTTGACTAGCCCCACAAGATGACATGGACCAATGGGAAAGGGCTGAGGGCCCCCTTGCTGGTCCTACTGACAAATTACATAGAAACCCACACAATCTACGGGAGTGACGCATTGGCCGATAAAGCCGTACAATTACGCGTATACTTTCCCGTGGATATAAAAATAAACTAAAGGATATAAATGTAATATGAAAAGGTACTGGCTCGGTGTCGATTCCCATCAACGTCCCCCGACAGCAACAAGCTAAGGACGACAGCCGCAAGGCTCGTAGGTACCAAAAACAAAAAAAAATAAAAAAAGGGGGGCTAAAAATTGAGGTGCCCCGACGGACTCAACCACTATCTCCATAAGGTGGCTGGGGGCAAAAAGGCCACAAACCCAACTGAGGTGAAAACCCGCGAGGGCACCTCAGGCAAAATCGGGTTACCCCTCGGTGTGAAAACCCGTAAGGGAGCACCGAAAAAAGTAAAAGGGGGCCAGCTCTGGCGAAAACTCGAAAGGGCGGTAGAGCTGGTAAAGAGAAAAAGAAAAATCTATCTTCCTCTCTAGAAACAGCCAACCACCTCGCCCTAAATCTCTGACCAGTCCACCATAATAATGGGTCAGTATACCTTCTTCTAGCCATCACTCCACACCCGTCGGCCTACACCTAGTCTTTGACAGATACACCATCATGGTTGGTCACCACCCAGCATCCAGGGCAATACACCATCATGGTCGACCTACCTGTTCCTCCTAGTCTCACGCTATCTTAGTTTGCCGCTACCCTCCTTGACCTATATGCCGCCATGGCTAGTCAAGCCTCCACCTTGGTCGTCCTCCTTCACAGTCGACCTACACCTACCCTTGACTAAACACCTCCACAGTCAGTCAAATACCTGATCTCTGGCCGAAACACCACAATGGTTGGCCTACATATCACCCAGTTCCTGACCAATACACATTTCTGGTCGGTTAAATCCCCAATCTTTTGGCCAATACACCTCTTTGGTTGGCCTACGTCAATTCTTGGCTTATACACCACCACAACCCAGAACCTCAGCCTTTGCATCATCAAAGTTGATCTATTCAAGCTTCAGTCCAAGCTCTAGCTACAAGCTACACGAATCAGCCAGCCTAAAGGTCTACGTGAAGCCCCAAATTGCTTGGCAATCAACCAAGCTCCAGCGAGCAACTCCAGCATCAACACATAGGATCAGCAACCGCGATCCCACCAACATCGTCCTTCGACAGTAGCAAGCTAAGGACACCCAGCGCCAATCGCCGAATAGCCAAAGGGCTCTCAAGTAAACAAAAAAAAAACAAATGGGGTTAAAAATAGAGATACCCCGGCGGGCTCAGTCATCCTCTTTTTCAAGGAGGTGACTGGGGGAAAAAGGGTAGCAACCCGGTTGAGGTGAAAACTCGCAAGAGCACCTCAGGCAAAATTGGGTAACCCCTCGATGTGAAAACTTGCAAGGGCGCGTCAGAAAAAGTAAAAGGGGGCCAGCTCTGACGAAAACCCGAAAGGGCGGCAGAGCTGGTAAGGAGAATAAAAACAAAAGTTATCTTCTCCCTCAGCTGGAGCAACCAAATAACCTCCTTACAGTAATCATATCCCTGGCCAGTTGGCCCGTACCAGTCCCTGACCAATCCCCTGCTCCAGTTTGTAAATCTTGCACCTCCCGGTCGGCCATATACCATCATGTTCGGCCTAAACCAGCTCCCTGGGCCACTCCTTTCCCTTGGTGGCCTACACTAGTCCATGGCTAGTACATCTCTCTAGGTCATTGATCTTACACTCCCCAGTTAGCCACACACCACTCTAATTGGCTCATGCTTCCTCCGGCCTCACACCACCATGGTCGGCCCATATACACCAGCAATTCATACACTAGTCCAGTCATTCGTTCTAGCAAACCTCCGCCTACACACTATCTCTGGTGGCCTTTAAACCACATCAACCTTAGATCCATCTATCATGAGGATCTGTCAACCCCTAATTCCAAGTCACCTACCCATCATTGTCAAGTCACCATGAACCTAGTCATAACTCCAGCAATACGCTGTAAAGGCATACCAGTTCCCAGATCCCAGTCATGATTCCAGCAATACGCCACCAAGGCTCACCGGTTCCCAGATCACCAGTCAAACTGCAGATTACTCAATAATCAGTCAAAGCCACTACCATGGCTAGGACGGTGACAAGCCATCAATAGCACAAGCTCCAGGTCACGTCCCCTGACAGCAGCGCGCTACAGACGGCAGCTACAAGGATTCCAGGTCAAAAAAAAGAAACAAGGAAAAAAAAGAAAAAATGGGGTTAAAAATGGAGATACCCCGGTGGACCTGGCCGTCCCCATTTTAAAGAGACGACTGGGGGCAAAAAGTGCCACCGACCTAGCTGAGGTGAAAACCGGAAAGGGCACCTCGGGCAAAATCGGGAAACCCTTTGATGTGAAAACCCGCAAGGGTGCATAGGAAAAAGTAAAAGGGGGCCAGCTTTAGCGAAAACCCGCAAGGGCGGTAGGGCTAGTAAAGAGAAAAAAACTCTCTTCCTCTTTACTCATCGCTCATGAAAGTCTTCGACCACAACATCCCGCCGACGGCGACCTCAGCATCACTCCATGACAATGGTGGTCGTTGCACCACCAAGGGCCGACCATCGCCAATTCCAGCTCTAACGTTCGGCTACACACTTCGACGGTTGGACGACCAGTCCCAGCTTCGGCTACAATGCCTTCACAGGCCAACCGCCAGCTCCCAGTTCCAGTTTTGGCTACAACACCTTTACAGGCTAGCCGCCCAGTCTCCAGTTCCGGTCCCGACTACAACGCCTTCACAGGCCAGCCGCCAGCTTCCAGTCCCAGTCTCGGCTACAACGTCTTCACAGGCCAGTCGCCATCTCCCAGCTCCCAGTCCTGGCTACAACGCCTTCACAGGGCAACCGTCAGCTTTCAGTCCCAGTCTCGGCTACAATGCCTTCACAGGCCAGCCGCCAGCTCCCAGCTCCCAGTCCCGGCTACAACACCTTCACAGGCCAGTCGCCAGCTTCCAGTCCCAGTCTCGGCTACAACACCTTCACAGGCCAGCCGCCAGCTCTAGTCTCAGTCTCTAGCTACAACACCCCCAACGGTCAGCCGACCAGCTCTAGTCCCAGTATCCGGATACAACACCCCAGGGGTCAGTTGGCCAGCTCCAGTCCTAGTCTCTAGCTACAACGCCCCCAGCGGTCAGTCGGCCAGCTCCAATCCTGACTCCAGTCTTAGTCTCTGGCTACAACACCTCAATGGTCAGCCTCCCAGCTCCAGCTCCAGTCCCAGTCCCTGTCTCTGGCTACATCACCATGGCAGCGTGCCAGCCAACCCCAACCTCAACTCCAACTCCCCAGACTAAACAATACCAGTAACATAGACCAACACACCCTCACGGGTCGGTCTCCAACTTCCAGTTTCAAGCAGCATAGGCCAGCACACTCTCACGAGTCAGCCTCCAGCTTCCAGTCTCCAGTAACATAGGCCAGCACACCCTCTCGGGTCGGCCTCCAGCTCCCAGACTCTAGCAACATAGGCCAACACACCCTCTTGGGTTGGCCTCCAACTTCCAGTCTCCAGCAACATAGGCTGAAGCACCCTCACGGGTCGGCCTCCAACTTCCAGCCCCAGTAATATAGGTCAACACACCCTTACGGGTCAACCTCTAGTCTCCAGCAACGTGGGCCAAAACACCCATGTGGGTCGGCCTCTAGTCTCCAGTCACCAGAAATACAAGCCAATACACCCTTACGGGTTAGCCTCCAGCTTCCAGTCCGTAGTAATATAGGTCAACACACACTCATGGGTCGACCTCCAGTCTCCAGCCATATCGGCCGAAGCACCCTCACGGGTCGGCCTCCAGCCTCCAGCCCCCAATAATTTAGGTCAACACACCCTTACGGGTCGACCTCCAGTCTCCAGCAACGTGGGCCAAAACACCCTCGCGGGTTGGCCTCTAGCCTCCAGTCTCCAACAACGCAGGCCAAAACACCCTCATAGGTAGGCCTCCAGCCTCTAGTCCCCAGCAACATAGGCCGACATACCCTCATGGGCCGGCCTCCAGCCTTCACCCTACAGCAATATGGGCCAACACACCCTTACGGGTCAGCCTCCAGTCTCCCGTTTCTAGTTCCCAATCACACCGGCCAATGCACTCTCATGAGTTAGCCTCCAGCTTCCAATTCCTAGTCCTCTAGGTCAACACCGCCTTATGGGTTGTCCTCCAGCTTCCAGTCTCCGGCCAATCAGGCCAACATGCCTCATTCAGGCAGGCCTCCAGCACCCAACCTTCGATATCCAGCTTCCAATACCCAATTTCCAATACCCTGCTTCCAGTATCCAGCCTCTAGTATCCAATGTCTAATACCCAGCTCTAAAATCCAGCTTCCAGTTTCCAGTGCCTAGTTCCAATGCCCAGCCTCCAACATCTAGTTCAAGTACCCCAATTCCAAGTATCTAGCACCAGTACTCCACTTCCAGCCCCTAGTTCCAGTTTTCGGTTCCAATGCCTAGTTCCCAGCATCTAACTTCACATTTCCCATTTCCAATTCCAGTTTCCCGCAATGGGCTAGCACGCCTCATAGGGGCACGCCTCCAGTCCCAGCACCCAGTATTCAATTACCAGTTGCCATATCCAACATCCAGTTCCCAGTCCCAGCCTTCCATCCCAGCACCCAGTAGCCAGATTCCAATCTCCATTCCCGGTATCCAGTCCCGATATCCAGTTCCCAATTTCCAGTTTCTAGTCCCAGTACCCAGTCTCCCATCTCAATATCCAGTTCCCGACCCACAGTTTCAGTTTCCAGCAACAGGCCTGCACGCCTCGTGCAGGTGGGCCTCCGGTCCTAGCGTATGGTACCCAGACCCTGGTCTCCAGTCCCAGTACCCAATTTTTAGCCTCAAAATTCCCAGTCTCTAGTCTCGATGCCTAGTCTCCAGCCCTAGTATCTACTATACAAATCCTAACCTCCAAATCTAGTATCTAGTTTCCAGCCTCCAGCTCCTAATTCCCAGCCCCAGTACCCAGTCCCCAGTCCCAATGACCAGCCTCCAAATCCCAGTTTTAAGTACCAACACCCAGCTTCTAGTCTCTGGTTCCCAGTTTCTAGCCCCATTACTTAGTTTCCCATATCTGGATCACAATCTCTAGTCCCAACATCCAATCTTTGCCTTCCAGTCTCTAGCCTCTGATCTCCAATTTCCATCAATAGACTAACATGCCTTAGGTAGGCAGGTCTCCATTTTAAGTATCCAGGTTTTTAGCCTCTAACTTCTAGCTGCCAACAACAGGCCAATACACCTTACTCAGGCAGACCTCTAGTATCCAGTTCCCAGTCTTTGGCAACAGGCCACTACACCTCATAGGCTGATCAACAACAACCACATGAATAAATCCAGACGCCTTACAGACTAGCATGCCTCGAAGGCCAGTCTACAGCAACTCCAGACCAACATACCCCTGAGGGTCGTTCAATCACACACTCCGATCATTACACCTCAATGGTCGGCCAGCGACAATCCCTTCATCGGCACCTCAGTGATCAGCTGATCGTGGCTCCCAGTCAATATACCTCAGCAATCAGCCGAGTGGACTTCCTAGTCGATACACCTTGGCGGTCAACCATCACATTAATAGGTACCATCCACCACATTATGATGATTATGTGTCTAACATCATTTGTGGTCATTGTACTTTTTAAAGGGTCGGACGACCTCGACTTCGACTATTTCACCATGACGGTTAGCTGACAGCATCAACATTTGGCCATACCTCACGAGGATCGGCCGAATACGATTCCTAGCCAACACCCCTCCATGGGGGCAAATCCAGTAACCTCAGACTAAGATGCCTCGCCGAGGTAGGTCTCCAGCAACCTCATACCAAGATGCCTTGCCAAGATAGGTCTCCAGCAACCGCATACTAAGACTCCTCGCCGAGGCGGGTCTCCAGCAACCTCAGACCAAGACGCCTCGCCGAGGCAGGTCTCCAGCAACCTCAGACCAAGACTCCTCACCGAGGCGGGTCTCCGACAACCTCAGACCAAGACGCCATACTGAGGCAGGTCTCCAGCAACTTCAAACCAAGATGCCTCACCGAGGCAGGTCTTCCACAACCTCAGACCGAGATGCCTTGCTGAGCCAGGTCTCCGGCAACCTCAGACCAAGACGCCTCATCGAGGCAGGTCTCCAGCAACTTCAGACCAAGACGCCTCGCAGAGGCAGGTCTTCAGTAACTCTAGACCAATATGCCTCACCGAGGCATGTCTCCAGCAACTTCAGACCAAGATGCCTCGCCGAGGCAGGTCTTCAACGACCTTAGATCGAGACGCCTCATCGAGATAGGTCTCGAACAACTTCAGACCAAGACGCCTCGCCAAGGTATGTCTTCAACAACTCCAGACCAAGACGCCTCGTCATGGCGGGTCTCCAGTAACGCCAGGCCGACATGCTTCCCCGAGGTAGGTCTCCAACAACATCAAGCTAAGATACCCTGTCGAGGCTGATTCCTAGCAACACCAGGCCAACATGTCTCGCCGAATCTTGCCTCCAGTAGCATCAGACCAACACACCTACGACACCAATTATCTTCGACAGCTTCGCCCCAGTCGTCGGATCACCCCACTCCTTGGGTGTGGTCCCTGTGGCTGCTCCGCAACTACCCACTCCTCAGTTAACATCATCCATCCCCCTGTTACTCCGGCCTCTCCTGGTTCTTTAATACCACTAGCTAACCAGCCAGCCCCTACCACTTCGACTGTGCAATGACGGCCGTGGCAGGAGCTGGAATCTCTTAACTTCGAAGCCCTATCATGATCCCAGTTCCCCCTGTAACCCCTGACCCACCAGCTGTAATCCCAGTCACATCCAGCCACGACAAAGTGGCCTCCAACACCATAACTTGACAATTTGCGAGAGCGCTACAACACAACTCCAGCTATAATGCTTCAGAGGTGTGACCAGCCCGTCCCATAGGACGGTCAGCACCAAGCTTGGCCAATGCGCCCCCATGGGCGGTCAACGAACAATGCCAACACCCCACAAAAAGTCAACCACCATAGCAGTGGTAGGCTGCCAGCGACCGACCACATGCTTCACCACAAAGCCTCAGTCAGAGCGGTGGTCATCTAGTCGTCAACCAGCAATCCCAGGAGCTGAGAGATAGGTGGCCCTCCAATTCCCAAGACAGGGAAGTCTCGAACCCCCTTACGCAACATCGTCGGCTATGGTCACGATCAAAGGGGAACATGCCAAGGAGTGAAAAATGCTCATAGCACTCCTTGACTTAGACAAGGTGGAAAACATGAGAAAACACAAATCTCAGTACACATGTCCTCCTCCGGGGGCAAGGCATGGCCCTCGACAGTGCAACCTCAGATAATGAAAAGGGAGCCACAAGTGGTCTCCCATTGCTTGCCAGCCACCCTACGAGGCGGGATGGGCTCAACAGTTCTGGCCTCCCTTGTCTCAGATTTTTAATGGGGGAGGGTCCTTTCCACCGAGTCGCCTCTCCTCAGAAAATCCACAAAGCCCGCTGCGCAAGGCTGGCTCGAGACATAGGCAACAAAGTTAGAAGCATTGTTACACTAGGCTCCCCTGGCCTCTCTTTGCCATCGGCATTGGCGTCCAGGCCAGTCATACCATCAACCGCTAGAGCAACCACCTGTATGGAGATTTCAGCGTCTAGACTAGATTACTCCCGCGATGCCGGCCCCGTACACCTCCACCACAAGCCCAACACACGAGACAAATGGGAACAAAATTCCCATGTCGCGGATAACGGGGTACAACTTCAAGCACCACGCGTGTATCCAGCCACTCAGATCCCTTTGAAATCCAGCTCTATAACCTCTCGGACTTAATAGTCTTCTGTAAACATACCACCGTCGCATGAAAGATCACAACGGGAGCATCAACCCTCAGAACAAGTAACTCCCACCATGCTAATAAGGTTGGGAGAAATCAAGCCTGAAAGGCGCACGGGCCGCACGCCATTGTCTTCGCCTCCGACGTACGCCCCGTGGGGGGTATTTGTTGGCACCAACTTAATTTCTTGAATTAATTGAGGATTAAGCATAGGGAAATACTCCCTAAATAGAGCAAAACGGCACATCGCCAAAGTTGCTCTACCAGTCGAGTTGTGCTCGAAAATCTAGACGTGTCATCGGGTCAAGCGACGTAACATAACAACCGGAGATCGGCCACGAGCAAACTGCACTATGCCAGCCAGTTTCCCGACAACCGAGTCAGTTTCGGGATTTGGGACAACCTACTGTACCTTACGCCACTCTGAAAAGATTCGGGGATCACCCCTGGACACTTTGCATACGGTGTCACATCGCTGACGCTTCAACAACCGGGTTAACTCAGGACTCAGAACGGCCTGCCGCTTCATACGATTATTCGCCAAGGAGCGAGGGTCACCCCGACCACCAGACAAACGTCATCATCATGTCGATGTCCCAGTCACCGGGCCCAACCAAGGGTCCTAACCGGCTAGCCGTGACCCATGGCAACATCAACAATCGATCGGGCCCACCCCCGATCACTCAGTCTGCGTGTTTACCCGTGCCCAACTCAGCTACCCAAGCCGACCCGGGGGCGCCCTGACTACAAGCCACGCCATGTGGCACACAGCAACGAGGCCGGGGTCTACCCTCGAGTCGCCTCCCTCCAGCCCTCTGAAGTCAAAGGAAGACCAATCTGGGCCAACCACAAGCTTCGGGAGCTCACAACAACCTTATACGGCCTACACATGCATGTCGGGAGTTACCCCGAGCACCTGGTAGACCCGTATGCTCCAGCCACTCTACAGCAAGTCAGAGCTCGACTCAGGACTCCCAACAACCCACCGCGTCATGCACCACCATCGTGCGGCCTCGCACGCGGATCGACCTGTTTATAGCTGGTCAAACCCCCCAGTCAAACCCGCATAACCCCCCCTGGGGGGGTTTAGGCAGACCAGCCTCACCCCCAAGGCTGGTCCTCCTAAACCCCCATTACAATAAAAAAGTATTTTTAATTAAAAAACACCCAACCCAGTCGGCCTAAACCCCCCTGGGGGAGGGTTTAGGCGGACCAGCCTCACCCCCAAGGTTGGTCCGCCTAAACCCCCATTATAATAAAAAAGTATTTTTTAATTAAAAAACACCCAACCCAGTCCACCTAAACCCCCTGGGGGGAGGGGTTTAGGCGGACCAACCTCACCCTCAAGGCTGGCCGCCTAAACCCCCATAAAACAAAAAAATCTTTTTTTAATCAAAAATGCCTAGTCCGCCAACACCCAAGGGTTTAGGCGGACCAGCCCAGCCCCTTGGGTTGGTCCGCCTAAATCTCTCCCAGAACCAAAAAAAAAGAAAGATTTTTTATGAAGAAAAAACCCCTCCGTGAGGGGTTTAGGCAGACCAGACCAGCCCATTGGGCTGGTCCGCCTAAACCCTTCCTCCCCCACTCCGTAAACAAAAAAAGGGTATTTTGTGAAGGGTTTACCAGGACCAAACCCAGCCATGAACTTGGTCCGGGTAAACCCCTTCCACCCCTTCAACTTCCACTATAAAACCCCCCATTTGGAAGCCCCCCCCAAAAAGAAGCATCAAGCATCAAGGCAAGGAGCTCACCCCCCCAGACTCTAAAGGGGTGCGAAGGAGATCTGTGTGTGTGTTTGCTAGGCTCACGCCGAGGGCATGCCGCATGTTCATCCCTCACACGGCGTCTAGCCCAAACACCAACCTCCTAGAAGGCGGCCCCTTGTCTAATGAACATATGTCGTCTCGATGATCGTGCACGACCCCAGGTCTTGCTTGGTGAAAGCACTTTTCCCGAGTCTTATCTCGATAGTTGTGCATGACACTGATGACGCTTGGTGAAAGCACTCTGCCTGGGTCCTATCTCGATAGTCATGCATGACCCCGATGACGCTTGGTGAAAGCACTGTGCCCAGGTCTTGTCTCGATATTCATGCACGATCCTGACGCCGCTTGATGAAATCACTCTGCCCGAGCCCTGTCTCGATAGTCATGCGCCCCCAGATGTTGCTCGACAGGGACACCCTACTCGGCCCTACCTCGACATTCGTGCATGACCCAGATGTCGCTTCATGGGAGCACCCTGCCCGATCCTTGCCTCGACATTCGCGCACGATGCAGATGTGGCTTAATGAGGGCACCCTACCTAGTCTCTGCTTCAATGATCGAGTACCTTCAAACATGGCTCAATCGAAGTACCCAGCTTGGTACCCCACCTCGATGACCGTGCGCCATTGTGGTGTCACCTCGATAAGCGTGCCCTCAGCGCTGTTACCTAGACAATGGGCATACTTCACAAGTCCCGGCGCAAGATGAAGCATCGGGCCCCTGCCTCTGTCAACAGGCCCCGGGCACGACCATCGGGGTCTCACGGCGCCCGCCTACTTCAGTCACAACGGTACCTCCGGCACCCAACTGCTAGTCACCCTAGCCACATCAGGGCCCGCAGCGCCCGACCGCATAACAGCTTCAGTCACAACGGTGCCTCCGGCACCCGACTGCTAGTCACCCCAGCCACATCGGGACCCGCGGCACCCGACAACTCAACAACTTCAGTCACAACGGTGCCCCCGGCACCCGATTGCCAGCTACTCCAGTCACATCGGGGCCCGCGGCACCCGACCACTTAACAACTTCAGTCACAACGGTGCCCCCGGCACCCGACTGCCAGCTACTCCAGTCACATCGGGGCCCGTGGCACTCGATTGTTGCATCCCCTAGTTCGTGTTTGGTTTCAATGATATCAAAACAATTGTGTTTGTGTGTGTATGTGTTTCATTGAGCAATATGTTTTATATCTTGATTTGATGAGTTGAAAGATAGAGTCAATGTTTACTCTTGAAAGTCATGTGAACTCTCAGTGTTTAAGGAACTAATGTTATATTTATATTGGTTTGTAGTAATACAACTTCATGGCTCATACTTGGAATCTAAAGGAGTCCATCAATGAAGCTCTTCTTCTTAAAGGGAGTTAACTCTGTTCATGTTTGAAAGTTATATGAATGATTTGTATTTAAGGATCTCATGCATTGAATATTTTGATTTGCAGGATAAAAGTCCATAATTCATGTTTGGAACTCAAAGGATTACATCAATGAAGATCTTACTGAAAAAGGGAGTTGACTCACTCATTGCATTGCGTTGACTCTTCACTATTTCATGCATTTCATCAAATAACTTTTCAAAGTCTTGGTTGGGTATTTTCATGCGTTTTCCTCATAAGATTTTTGGGCTTGAAATATCCTCAACCTTGTAACTTGAAATTTGATGGATGTGCTTTTAATGATGCTTGCTCGTTTCTTGGACTTATGGTAATTTAATTTGGAAAGTCTATATCAATGCTCCTCTTGAGATAATGCTTCATGAATGTTAGTTCTTAATCAACAAGAATGCCATTTAAATGAATATGGTTCCATGATATTATGCATGTTTTGTAATTGGCATAATTGTTAACACTTGTGTGATGAAGCATTTTGTTGTTGAAGATTTGGTTGCCTTGTGATTAATTGAGAGGTCCATGTTTATCATAACAAAACCTTGTCATTTGGTGGAATGTATTTTTGTTGATTGATTTGAGAAGCCAAATACTTGGTTGAGTTAGTTCAATGATATATCTTGATGAGAACAAGTTCTAAGTGTTAATGCTTGATTGCATGGTTGTGGAGAGTTGAATATGAGCCCCATCATGTTTCTAGTATATTTCATTGAGCTTCATTTGAAATGTGTGAAAGAACCTCTAAAGTTTGGGTTGTGTGAAAATAGATTGATTGGGTTTTTTTATGAAAGCATAACAACTTCAAATCCTTATTTTTGACTATACAAGTTGGTGTACATGGCTTGGTTGAAATGCTAACTTGATAGATTCTTGTTTTGAACTCACATTTTCACTCTTGAGATCATGGCCTTTGAGATGATAATGTTTCGGGTTCATTTGGATGCCATTATGTTCATATTCATTCTAGAAAAGGTAGTTTCAACTAATAAGTTCATTTGATTTTCAAATCGATACTAATTTAGTTTTTCTATCGTTATGCAGGTTCAAATCATTAGAACTAATTATCCGGAATCAAGGGACTTTGGTCATATTTATTCCAATGGTTTTGCATAGCTTAAAGGGGCTAAACACGATTTTTTTCATCACTTACTTGCAAGGGTCGACCCCATGGGTCGACCCTCAGTGTTTCTGTTCAAGATAGAAACTAGTTTTTTGCACCCTGCCTGAAAGGGTCGACCCCTGGGGTTGACCCATTGAAGGGTTGACCCCTGTAAACCAGAACCAAGATTTGGTTCTGTTTTGGGTTCTGTTTAGCCCGAAGGTTGACCCCAAGGGTCGACCCCTGTAAAACTGAACCAAAAATCATTCTGGTTTGTGTTATGTCTGCCCGAGGGTCGATCCCAAGGGTCGACCCATTCCGGTACGTGACGACGCCGTCATATTTGACCTTCGTATAAGTGCGCCAAAAGTCCTCCCAATCCAGTCCAAAAGCCCCAAATCACTCCAGGATATCTGGATCTGGTCCCTAGGCTATCTCTTGACCGTCCTAAGTCTATAAAACATCTTATTGGAGTGAAAACCCGAAGGGAAAACCTGAAAACTATTCTTTTCTTCAACTTTGTGTGTGCAAGTCGCAGGTAGCAACTCCAGGGGTTCTTCCACCAGGTTTTGAGCGTGAATGTGAAGGGAAGAAGCTGCAAACAAGTTTCCAATTGATCTCCAACCAGAAGTTGCATAGAGAATCAAGCTACAACATCATTTGTGCAAGAATCCTTCATCATCCTTCAAGAACGATCTAAGAGGAGTCAAGAAAGATCCAAGGGAGATAAAGAGAGTGCTGTCCAAGGAAAAGAAGAGCCAAGAAAGCACAGATTAAACCTCCATTCAAGTTTAGATTGAAGCCACATTCAAGATCAACAACATACATTCAAAGGGGAGCCGAATCAGGAGTTTTTCTCAACTGTGCCTTATTGTGTTTTAAGTGTCAGATTTGTGTTTCTTATAAACTGCATACTTGTGTGTGTTTGGATCGTTGTTGGATCCATGGTCATTTGTGTGTGTGTCGTACTTGATTCATATGTGTGTGTAGGTCTTCCTAAGATCTACGTGTGTATAAAGTTTGCTGCACTTGTCGCAGCGTGTGTGCGTTTTGTTGATATGCTAGTTGGATTGTGTTGGAGACTTCATCTCCGTGCGTGTGTGTGCATTGGGGCACGTCCCCGTGTGTGTGTGTGGGGATTTATCCCCGTGTGTGTTTGGAGCGTCATCTCCGTGTTAGGGATTTTTCCCCGAGTGAAGCCTCACCGGTTTGGTGAGGGGTGGACGTAGGGAACCCGTCGTGGTCCCGAACCACCTTAAAAATCTCCATGCATTGTGGTTTGTGCTGTGGTGTTTTGCCTTGTTGTTCATATCTAATTTCTGTTCGAGTAAGTACGGTGAGATTGAGAGAATCAAGTCTATTCTAATTAGTTTAAATTCCCCACTCTTGCTAATCTTGCTAATTCCGCTGCGAGCTAGCTTAAAGCTTCAATTGGACTTTATTTTAGTAGAAGGATCTATTCACCCCCCCTCTAGATCCGTGTTCCTACACTACGGTACCCAACACCGATCACTCAATAACTCCAGTCACAACGTTGCCCTCGGCACTCGACCGCCAATAACTCCAGTCACAACGGTGCCTCCGGCACCCGACTGTCAGCTACTCCAGTCACATCGGGGCCAGCGACACCCGGTCACTCAACAACTCCAGTCACAACGGTGCCCCCGGCACCCGACTGCCAACAAATCTAGTCACAACGGTGCCCCCGGCACCCGACTGCCAACAACTCCAGTCACAACGGTGCCCCCGGCACCCGACTGCCAGCTACTCCAGTCACATCGGGGCCTGCGGCACACGACAACTCAACTTCCTTGCACAATGGTGCCTACGACACCCCTACTGCCCCGACCTCGACACTGTCTCATGTCAAGAATACATTGTGACACCCCTCGGGCGCCATCCTGCTGAGTCACAGGTCCTTTGACGGACACCACGTACAAATGCGGAGATACCTGCACAATAACGCGATGACCCCGGGACCATCATAAATGACGGAATTATCCCGTGGCTTGCAAGCAATTGTAATCAGGCTCTCATGCCCCCATATAAATACCTTTCATGGCATATAAGTCATGTAATCCAGTCAGGGAGCGGATCCCCCTCCTCGCCAGAACCAGTCTCTCTGCCCCCAGTTATCCCTGTTGTATTGCTGTTGCCCTATCGCTGTTGCACGGACTAAGCTCTCCCGACGTCGTGCCTCCCAGGGTCCCTGACTCTCTCTTCGGTAGTAGAAACAAAGGTATTCAGATTCAATCTGATGTAAAATAAACACCGATTGCTTACGACCGGTGGGGAAAGACGTCCAGTACATGAATCCCCATAATTGCCTGCGCACTCACGCCAGTGGAACCCCTTCTATCCACGTGTCACTCGATCTCTCAAGCCACGTGTCGCGTCCTGGCGACGCTTCCCCGGTCAATCCTTGGTTCCATAGGTGATTGTCGAGAAATTGACTGGCACGTCCGCATTCCACCCAGCCATCCCTGTCCCAGTCTCCCAGAATGATGAACCATACGCCATCCCTTCCAGTGCGTTCATATCGTTCTCTCTGCCTTCTTCTCAACAACCTCGGAATCCCCGCGTGCCCAATCAACCTATCTCGGCCTTCCGTAAAAGGCGAGTGTGCGCCCCCCCGCCGTGAGGACAAAACAACAAGTGACTCCCCGCGCACGTATAACAGTGGCCCAATATGAAAAGAGAAGTAGCAGATTTTGTGTCCCGATGTCTTACTTGTCAACAAGTAAAAGCAGAACATTTGAAACCCGTTGGGAAATTACACCCCTTGAATACTCCCGAGTGGAAATGGGAAAGTATAGGGATGGATTTTATCATGGGTTTACCTAAGACAAGAGGTGGACATGATGGTATATGAGTGATTATGGACCGATTGACTAAATCTGCACATTTTCTACCAATCAAAAGTCGATGGTCTGTGGATGTACTAGCAGCATTATACATGAGGGAAATTGTCAAACTACATGGTGTCCCTATCACCATTATATCCGATCGAGATCATCGGTTCACATCACAATTATGGAAGGGTCTTCAACATTCATTAGGGACCCGACTTAATTTTAGCACTGCGTTTCATCCACAAATTGATGGTCAAACTGAAAGGACAGATCAGGTGGTGGAAGATATGCTCAGGGCTTGTGCTATTGACTTTGGAGGAAGTTGGCACGACCATTTACCTCTAGTGGAATTTACCTATAACAATAGTTACCAAGCTAGTATACAAATGGCACCATTCGAGGCTTTATATGGTAGAAGCTGTCAATCCCCTACTTCCTGGAATGAAGTAGGCGAAAGGCAATTTCTCGGTCCCGATATCATCAGGGATACTACCGAGAAGATAAAGCTTATTCGGGAAAGACTTCAGATGGCACAAGACAGGCAAAAATCATATGCTGATAATCGAAGGCGCGACCTGAAATTTCAAGTGGGAGATCGCGTATTCCTTAAGGTTTCTTCGGGTCGGGATATTCGAAGATTCGGTATCAAAGGCAAGCTTACTGCAAGATTCATTGGCCCCTTCAAAATTCTCGACAGGATTGGGAAAGTCGCATATCGAGTAGCTTTACCCCCTCAACTATCTGAAGTTCAGAATGTATTTCACGTCTCAATGCTTAAGAAGTATGTACCTGATCCATTCCATGTCATCACTTACGACAACCTAGAAATTAAAAAAGACTTGACATACGAGCAAAAGCCAGTCAAGATCATTGAACGAGAAGTACATCAACTTCGGAATAAAACTATTCCTATGGTCAAGATCCAATGGACCAAGTAATGGCCACATGAAGCAACGTGGGAAACTGAACAAGCCATGCGCAAAAGATTTCCAGAGATATTTGAATGTAAGTACACTCTCCATAAATCTATGTATTGAATTTGGGGACAAATTATTTTTAAGCGGGGGAGGGTGTAACGCTCAAGAATTTTCTAAAATTTTTCTAGATTTAAATAGAAGTATTAAACATTTAAATAAGCTATTAAATGAATTAATATTAATTAAATCTCACTAAGTAAAGGCCTTCTACTAATAAATAGATTAGGCCGATTTAATTGAACCCAAAGGACTTAAAACCCAAGCCCAAAAGAGTTGGCCCATATTCTAGAAGCTTAATTTCTGGAATTTCAAAATTTAAGTGGATAAATAGGATAAGTAAATGGATAATAGGGGGAAGAGTTTGAAACTGTTCAAATTCGGCGCTCAGGTTAGAAAACGGTCTATCGCGAGACGCATAACAGTGGAAAACGGTCTAGCATTAGACCGCTAGGCTCTATAGATTCCGTGAAAGGAAGAGAATGTGAAAAGCTTGGAAATTTGGGCATCCAAATCGCCTAAGATCGATGCTATCTACTAATTAGATAAGTTTAGAAGGCTTGAGGATCGAATTGAAGACCTAATTAGGACTCTAAGTTCGTTCAAATCCATGAAACCTAGCTAAAACCTATAAATAGACCCCAGAACCACCATGTGTGACCCTTACATTTGGCTCGCGTGGAACTAAAGTAAGGAGATTTTATTTCAGGTAGGTTCTTTAGAATCTTTTATTCACAATACTCAGGTCTAACTCCCCTCAAAATTTCATTCTAGGAGATCAAACCTAAAAGGAGATAGAAGCCTGCAAAGACGCTGGTTCCGTACAAGAGACTCAGGAAACTATACGACCGACCCAAGTTGATCAGGGAATTAGAAGCCCTAGACGAGGTATTTAGTAATTGTGTCTTTAGAACTTTCTGTTACCCTTTATATCTTCTATCTACCCTCAAAATTTCACATCTTTAGGACAAGAGATTCAGGAGATATAGGAGGGTGAAGTTGTTGGTTCGGTTAAGGATGAGCAGAGAATTAGGGTTAACTTCCAGCCTTAAATTCAAAGTTTAAAGCACATGACAAAGGTAGGTTATCTCATGAAAGGCTTAAACATGACGTTAGGGATAAAATCTCTCTGATTTCAGTTGATTTCATGCATTGTACATCGAGAATTTTACGATTTATTATGGACTATGCTTCTAGTATACTCCTCATGCACAATTCTTAGCCCTAATTGAAGTTAAAAGGAAAATTTTCTTGTTTATTACACAAACCTACACATATTGTTGGATTATACTCATTCTATCATGCTGTAGGAGTTTATACATGTTGATTTCCAGACATGATATGTCTTAGATTTGATATTTTATTAAGTTTTCTGTAACACAGGAAGAAACGGTCTTCCTGTAAATCGCCAGAAACCCTAGCGGTCATACGATAGACCGTTTGGCCCAGTGAAACGGTCCTCCACTAGACCGTTTGAGTTTCTGATTTCTGTATTTAAGTTAACCCGAAACGTAATGCAGAATGGCCCTAATTAATGTGTGATATGCCTAGTTAAGTAAGTTTTATTCCTGTTTCAAGTGCTATTATCATATATCTAGTTGTGTTAACAGAGCGTTCTAATAGATTTCATGATTCCTTATGCAGTTAGAACTATTTTTACACTTATGTTATTTTCATGACCAAATCATATACTTTTGTAATTAACTTGAATTTATATGATTTATGGACTAGTCATGGTTTAATCACTGTTTTACCATGGTATCTCTCTTCTAAGAGTCATTTTCTTAAGTACATGGCACATATCCCAGTATATTGTCATTAGTTACACCTTTGCACATTAAGTACATAATCTTGGACTTGATAACCTCTCCATTGGATATTCCTTCTAACGGACTAGGAAATCTTATTTCAAGGCCTCCATAAGACTCCGCGAGCTTGGGATTACCACTCGAACACTGAGCTGGTTGTACCGTTAAACTCATTGTCTAGAAAAGCACTTACTGGTATTTTGTGTATTCTGGACATTAGCGGCCCTCTAGACGACCGTATGATTTCCATAAGCGGCCCTTCACTAGACCGCTAAGGGATACTAAATGACCATCCGCTAGACCGCTAAAGCTCCAGATGGTTTTACTGCATCGATGACTTTATTCTATGAAACGGTCCATGAATAGACCGCCAGGCGTGCTAAACGGTCCAGTAATAGACCGCTTGATTCCTAATTTAGTCTAACCCGAGGTTTGACCTTTGGGGTTGGTTTTCTTGAGTTCCTAGATGATCTTAGGATTATCTGGAGTCTCAACCTATGTTAAGTAAGTCAATATTAAAGGTATGGAACATAATGTAAGTACCGTTGTACTGCCGAATTTCTTCCGTAGCATGATGTCTATTTAAGTCATCCTTGAAATCTTTTGTTCTTAATTGAAGCATTCTTGCCTTGGTTACCTTATGATGTGACATCACCTTGGGGTGATGGTCACAAGACCAATGCTTCCTCGGACCTAAGTATGCAAGCACAACCACAAGGCTAAGAAGCCTACGTAAGCGGACCTTCGTATGTCGCACACACTTAACCCGGGGGTAACTCGGGGATGCCGAGTCGAGAAAATGGGACAAGCCCCTTGCTGGTAGAGGGCCAGCAAAGTCTAAGGCAAACCTCCTCTTGAGGGGCGGATACTCAACTCAAGGT
This sequence comes from Amorphophallus konjac, assembly GCA_022559845.1. Lineage (NCBI taxonomy): Eukaryota > Viridiplantae > Streptophyta > Magnoliopsida > Alismatales > Araceae > Amorphophallus > Amorphophallus konjac. The sequence continues at coordinate 83,762,496 of CM040122.1, read as the reverse complement.
GTTGGCCTTGGCCGAGGGACGTGGATCACTCACTCACACCCACGGTGGTCACACAAAGTGCGGTGGAGCCTTAAGATCAAGCGCTCTCTTCCTTACCGACGGCGCAATTGAAGAATATTAAATGAACAAAGATAATTGAGAGCAAGGGTCGAGATTTTACCAAGCCGGTTTTAAGAAACCGGCTCCGGTCGGAGACGTGGGCGAGCGGGGAAGCGTGTGTTCTCCACACGCCGCGCCGATGAAGCTTCGAACCTGAAATTTAAGATTTACATGCACTACGCCCCTTGCAAGGGGGTTGGACTAGGGGTGGGGGTTCAAATTACAATCAAAATATTCCTCCACGCAGGGAGGGGCCTTCAGCCGGCCAAGCGGGGAGGCGAGAAACGGGGAAAGTATGCCGAATGAAGACCGAGATCAGTTCAGTCTTCTCTCTGCGAGTGCTGACAATCGGTCGAAGATGTTGCTTCTGTGACTTCCCCAGAATTTTGTTGGGGATGAAACCACTTGGAGAATCTTTGTATCTGGAACAGGGTGACTCCAGAATTTTTTAAATTTCTTCAGGCACCGCTTCTGGTCGGGGTGGGGGCTTGAACAGGGTGGCAGACCCTCGGATCTGATAGTTTCAGGTTCCCAATAGCAGGAAGAAGATGGTGCCACGACCTCTCCCGAGCTCAGAATCAGGTACCTCTGGAGTCGTTGGAACCGTTGACAAGTCCTCTTCGAAGCAAGACCAACGGGGATACCGGATGATGTTGGGGTCGACCGGTGGGCTCTGAACACTGAGGAGGGGTTGGTGCAGACTGAGTGGAGGTAGATCCGAGCGCCTGGAGGAAGAAATTAATAACTCTTGCGAACAGATGCCGATTGGAGTTCCGCCTCTTGATTCTGAAAGTAGACAGATCGAAGAAGATATTTTCAGAAGAACTTTTGTCCTGATTCATGCTGGATTTGTCGTGGAAGAGCTTCCAATCACGTTCAGGTGCTCTGTCAGAAGAGCTTCGCGTAGTCGAGGGAGAACGGCTCTCCCGGGCAGCTCGGTGCTCGGATGGCAACAAAACTACCGCCGTTGCGAAGAAGATAGGCAGACGCTTCCGTGGGTACCTCTTGGGCCTTCAGATTAGTGGGGAGGTGGTCAGGGTGGCCGCTGCTAGCAGGTGATCCTCTGCAGGTCGCCAGTCTAGATGGTGGAAGGTGAGGGTGATGGAGAAGAACAATGGGAGAGTGGAGGAGATGAGAGAGAGGGGGGGGGCGACCTAAGGCTGTGGAGGGAAGGGAGATTTCGAAATTCAAAGGCCTAGGGAGGTGAAGGGGTGCTTGGGGTAGTGGGAAGGGTGCTTGGGAAAGTGGGAGGGGTAGTTGGGGGTTGGGTGGTGAGGAGAGGATTGGTGGAGGGGGTCTTGGGAAGGGGGGAGTATTGATGAGGGTTGTGGGGAATGGGAAGAGGCTTTAATGGGGTAGGTGGGGAGTGGAGGTGGTTGGGAAGGGAGGAGAGAGAAAAATTTTGAAATTGGGGTGGGGAGGAGAGAGAATGGGGTTCGCCCCCTTTAGAGAGAGAGAGAGAAGAGAGAGAGAGGGAGGGGAATCCACCCCTTAGAGAGAGAGAGAGATTCTCACAATTGTAGTAGAATTTTAATTTTTATTTTAATCATTCATTACCTCAAAATGGAGAGAGTGGGGTCCTATTTATAGGGATCCCACAATTTACAATAAGGCCCTGACTTTTGACACATTGACTAATAACCAACAAGATAGGGGCGCCCATGGGCCAAGCCCAATGAATTGGGCCCAATAGCTAACTAACAAACCTAATGACACTCAAACCTAGGGAAATAAGCACAAGACCTAGGGACATGACTCAAATAAAAGGGAAATTACAATGATATGACTCAAATAAAATAAAGAAACATACATAGGACTCAAAATAAATGACTAGACCATGATGTACGCCTCCAGGGTGACGAGAATGGTCGAGAGTGTCAGGACAGATGGCGATGACCCCATCATACTCCCGGGGTGCGGAGAACTCGACTCCGTCGAGTAAGAGGTGGTATCACTCACATGTCTTCCGAAAGAAGCCGATTCTTCCACCTAGCGAGGTAGAGCCCGTTCACCTTGCTCCGAGTGATGATTACCTGTTCATCCAATATTCTCTCAAGTTACTTACGTCGGGCTCTCTGGGCTGATGGTGCTCACATGGGGAGGGGTGGGTGCTCTCTCAAGGGAGGAAGGGGCTTGAAATTCTCACTTGGTACCACCGTGGGTCCCTTGTGTGGCACAAGGCTTTCCACATTGAAACTGAAGTTAACTCCGTATCCCTTGAGGAGGCCTAACTTAGTAGTGGGGCTAATGCACCTCAAAACCTGGTAGGGGTTGATCCCACAAAACCTCAATCTTGAATTGTCTCTATGTGAGAGCCTCTCATTCCTCACCATCCCGGAATCATCCATTTGGATTTCTTGGTGATGCCATTGAGTCGGTCGGCCTTTTGTAGATTTCATGACTCTTGTTGATGCGCTTGCAAGGTTATCATGTAATTTTGTGAATGCTGTCCTTTTAGTGGTTATGGGTGGATCGGGACAACCATAGATGGACCTATCATGCCATGATGTCATATGGACCTTGATGAACTTTGGTGGGCCGGGGCAACCATATGTGGACTTATCATGCAATGTTGTCATGTAGACTTTGATGGGCCTAGGTGGGCCGGGGCAACCATATGTGAACCTATCATGCAAAGTGGTGATGAATATCGGGGGACCCGGACATCCGTAGATGATTTTGACATGCTTAAGACCCATGATGAATGAGGGTGGACCAATACATCTGAATATGGACCACTCATGCTTTCTACTTGACATATGGGTGATATGAATGAATCGACCCAACATAGTGTTCATGCCAAGTGGTGTGGTAAGCCTAGACACATGCATGTTTTTCCTATGGGTGACTTCCATATGTATAGGTGTGGGACAACCTTTGAACTCCCATTGGAAAGGGTCGAATGGATCTAAGAAGGTGGTCATCATGGGGTGGAGCACAACCTCATTACCTAGGGATATGTGGCCCAATGTCATGGCTCCCAAGGTGTAACCCGGTTCTAAGATGAAGTGAATTGGGTCAAACATGGTGAGTTGGTGTAGGGAAAGATGGGTGGTGGATAAAGTATTTGGGTCACACGAGTCTCTTGACTCCCATTGGAATGGATCATATGGATCATAAAATGGGTTACCTAGGGGGAGGAACTCCATGTCCTCAAGATCCTCAAAAGGTGCTAAGTCATCCTTCTCCATGATAGTTGGGCCAATGTTCTTGGCAAGTGGGTCGGCCATGAGTGGAGAGCTTGGTTTTCTACCCAAGATAAGAAGCTCTAAATCAAGGAGAAGGTTGGGCTCATCGGGTGTAGGGAGGAATAGAAGGAGGTCGCTAGTGTAGCAATCAATGGTGCAAACCGAGGTGATAGACCATATGCATAGGTGTAGGAGGCTAAGGCTCCTAGGTTGTTCAACCATAGGGGTCAACATGCTAGTCATCTCTAATTGCCATGCTATACCCTTGAGAAGGTCCTCTAAGGTCTCCACTTGATAGGATGCTTGGATTGTGGTGTGATAGGAGAAGAAGGGCACTATGGGAAGGTCTTGTTCTATGGGAAGGGAAATATGGGCCGGGATCTCTCTAATTGGGCTCTCCTTTAGCCAACTAACAATGGGTCCTCCTAAGATGAGCTCCGCCCCAACTAGAGAGGGTGGTGTAAGGTATAGACCATCGTGTGAGGTTTCTTCTTCAATTTGGACTTGGGTTTCCTCCAAGGTGGGGGGTGAGTTTGGAGTACTCACAACTATTGGATCGGGTATGAGTTCTTCTACTAAGGAGGTGAGGGGGGCTTTTGGGGTGATGAGGGTTGGTGTGTGGTGCTCCCGGGGTGGAGGGTAGAGGGAAACTTGGATTGGGATTGGTAGAGTGGGGTTTGGGAGTGGAAGTAGTGGAGGCCTAGGTTGGGGTAGGATTGGGGTTGGAAGTGGAAGGTGGGTTGGGTGACAAGATTTGGGTTGATGGGTTTTGGGAGATGTGTCCCTTTTTGGAGACGATGGTGAGGTTGCGGTGGTGGCCAAGGGGGCTTGTGGGGTACGGGTTTGGTGAGGGGATTTGGATTTGGGGGTGGTGGCCATTATGGGCCTAGGTGGAGGGGTGAACATGGGGTCCAATTGGGTATGTGGACATATGGTTGTGGTGAGGACTTGGATGTAGGATGTAGATATTGTGGTTGGAGTAGGAGAGGTGGGAAATGGTGGGGAATGCGTGATTAGAGTCTTGGGTTGGCCAAGGGGAAATGAAGGAGTTGAAATGCTCTTTGGACTTTGGTGTTCGAAATGGGAGGGGAAAATATATCTAGCCCTAAGTTGTTCCTTCATGTCCCCCCATATTGTGAGGGGAGCTTCCCTTCTAATTATCCTTAAGCCTTCAATTTTCAACCAATGAGTGTGGGCCCGTTTGGTAAGTTGCAATTTGGTAAATCGGACTTTCTCATCCTCGGACATGGGATACCAAGTGAAGTAATGGTCCATCGAGACTTCCCACTCTAAATAGTCACTCGGTTGAGTTCCATCAAAAGTGGGAGGTGGGGGACATGTCCTTCTATCATCCGTCCTTGGGGCGGGCCCATTTTCTCCAAGTTGGTTGAGTCGACCCGATATGTTATCAAGCCGCTCATTGGCATAGGTCAAGGCCTTCATGAGATAGTTGACATGACCAGGGAGGTTATGTGTGTTAGTGGTAGGCATCCTTTGGTGGTTTGGACTTATGGAGAGGGCCGATTGGTAAGGTCGGTAAGAGGTGGCCATACTAGTGGACAAGAGATGCAACCGAGGACTCTAAATGCATAAACATGCCCTATGACCAACTTGATAGAGACAAGTTGTGAACTTGCTCTGATACCACTTGATGTGACACCACATTGGGGTGATGGTCACAAGACCAATGCTTCCTCGGACCTAAGTATGTAAGCACAACCATAAGGCTAAGAAGCCTACGTAAGCGGACCTTCGTATGGCGCACACACTTAACCTGGGGGTAACTCAGGGATGCCGAGTCGAGGAAATGGAACAAGCCCCTTACTGGTAGAGGGCCAGAAAAGTCTAAGTCAAACCTCCTCTTGAGGGGCAGATACTCAACTCAAGGTGTTGGCTTTGGCCGAGGGACGCGGATCACTCACTCACACCCACGGTGGTCACACAAAGTGTGGTGGAGCCTTAAGATCGGGCGCTCTCTTCCTTACCGACGGCACAATTGGAGAATATTAAATGAACAAGGATAATTGAGATCAAGGGTCGAGATTTTACCTAGCCGGTTTGAAGAAATAGGCTCCGGTCGGAGACGTGGGCGAGCGGGGAAGCGTGTGTTCTCCACACGCCGCGCCGATGAAGCTTCGAACAGGAAATTTAAGATTTACATGCACTACGCCCCTTGCAAGGGGGTTGGACTAGGGGTGAGGGTTCAAATTACAACCAAAATATTCCTCCACGCAGGGAGGGGCCTTCAGCCGGCCAAGCGGGGAGGGGAGAAACGGGGAAAGTATGCCGAATGAAGACCGAGATCGGTTCAGTCTTCTCTCTGCGAGTGTTGATAGTCAGTCGAAGATGTTGCTTCTGTGACTTTCCCCGAATTTTTTTGGGGACGAAACCACTTGGAGAATCTTTGTATCTAGAACAAGGTGACTCCAGAATTTTTTAAATTTCTTCAGGCACCGCTGATGGTCGGGGTGGGGGCTTGAACAGGGTGGCAGACCCTCGGATCTGATAGTTTCAGGTTCCTAGCAGCATGAAGAAGATGGTGCCACGACCGCTCCCTAGCTCAGAATCAGGTACCACTGGAATCGTTAGAACCGTTGACGAGTCCTCTTCGAAGCAAGACCAAGGGGATGCCAGCTGATCTCGGGGTCGACCCGTGGGCTCTGAACACTGAGGAGGGGTCGGTACAGACTGAGTAGAGGTAGATCCGAGCGTCTGGAGGAAGAAATTAATAACTCTTGCAAACGGATGCCGATTGGAGTTCCGCCTCTTGATTCTGAAAGTAGACAGATCGAAGAAGATCTTTGCAGAAGAACTTTTGTCCTGATTCACGCTGGATTTGTCGTGGTAGAGCTTCCAATCACGTTCAGGTGCTCTGTCAGGAGAGCTTCGCGCAGTCAAGGGAGAACGGCTCTCCCGGGTAGCTCGGTGCTCGGACGACAACGAAACCACCTCCGTTGCGAAGAAGACAGGCAGACGCTTCCGTGGGTACCTCTTGGGCCTTCAGATTCATGGGGAGGTGGTCAGGGTGGCCGCTGCTAGTAGGTGATCCTCTGCAGGTTGCCAGTCTAGATGGTTTTAGGTGGGGGTGATGGAGAAGAACAATGGGAGAGTGGAGGAGATGAGAGAGAGGGGGGGGTGACCTAGGGCTGTGGAGGGAAGGAGGATTTCGAAATTCAAAGGCCTAGGGAGGTGGAGGGGTGCTTGGGATAGTGGGAAGGGTGCTTGGGAAAGTGGGAGGGGTAGTTGGGGGTTGGGTGGTGAGGAGAGGATTGGTGGAGGGGGTCTTGGGAAGGGGGGAGTATTGATGAGGGTTGTGGGGAATGAGAAGAGGCTTTAATGGGGTAGGTGGGGAGTGGAGGTGGTTGGGAAGGGAGGAGAGAGAAAAATTTTGAAATTGGGGTGGGGAGGAGTGAGAATGGGGTTCGCCCCCTTTAGAGAGAGAGAGAAGAGAGAGAGAGAGAGAGGGGAATCCACCCCTTAGAGAGAGAGAGATTCTCATAATTGTAGTAAAATTTTAAATTTTCTTTCAATCATTCATTACCTCAAAATGGAGAGAGTGGGGTCCTATTTATAGGGATCCCACAATTTACAATAAGGCCCTGACTTTTGACACATTGACTAATAACCAACAAGATAGGGGCGCCCATGGGCCAAGCCCAATGAATTGGGCCCAATAGCTAACTAATAAACCTAATGACACTCAAACCTAGGGAAATAAGCACAAGACCTAGGGACATGACTCAAATAAAAGGGAAATTACAATGATATGACTCAAATAAAATAAAGAAACATACATAGGGCTCAAAATAAATGACTAGACCATGATGTACGCCTCCGGAGTGACAAGAATGGTCGAGAGTGTCAGGACAGATGGTGATGACCCCATCACCTTTTCATGGAATTATTGTCGATCTTATACCTTATTGGCCACATTATTGTTATAATCATGGAAGTAGCTTGATTTATACTTGAAGATGCAGTTCGAGTACTAATTGTGTTCAAGGGCCCTAAGCTAGTCCCCTTGGCTGATTGTCAGAAACATACTATAAACCATGGGGTATGATGCTACTGGCGTCGTATTACGCTGGGAGTACTTTCTTTATAAATAAGTGAAAATCCACAGGACATGAGTAAAGATCCACGTAAATTCATGAAGTACTTACTACTAAGTGAAGAGTACTTTCTTGCTTGTTACATGACTTTCTAGTACATTCTTGTTACATTCTTGTTCATGAAAATGCCAAATTTACTATCTTGATTGATAAATCCTATTCTCATGTCTCGTCATGATCGTATCTTGTTACTTGGTTATATACGTGTTTCGCCGTATCTGCATGATTTGTGTTATTCTCTAGAGCTAAAATGCTAATCACTTAAATTTGCCTTCATGTTGATACGAAGATACCTACTGGGTAAGTGTGCTCATTACTTATTTTCTCAATATTTCAGGAAGTACAAGTAAGTCGAATTCGGATTATACAAGTAACGGGTCCGAGAGTGATTGAAGGACATATGAACGAGAGAAGCCTTAGTTGTCAAGTGTTTAGTCGAGTCATGATGTAATCTTTATTTTTATTGAGTCTCGTAAAAAGAGTCAAAAGATCTTATGTACTTTGATATTATTATTGTGGAATAAAGTGAAGTTTTGGAAAATTTTACTTGTGTAATTACTTTTATGTGATTATCTTACGCTCTGATTATATTACTTGCTCGAGACTTACTAGCCGACTGTTCATATTCCCGATTGTTTCCGCTGCATAATCTCGGGACGTGATATTGACCAAACACTCTTCACGAGAAAATCAGGTAAAGACATATTAGTAGTTCAAGCATATGTTGATGATATAATTTTTTGAGCTACTAACAATGCTTTATGTGATGAATTTGCTGAAATAATGCAGGGTGAATTTGAGATGAGCTTAATCGGTGAACTTACATTTTTCTTGGATTGCAGGTTAAACAAACATCCGAAGGAATCTTCATAAACCAAGCCAAATACACTATGAAACTTTTGAAGAAATACGACATGAAGGATGCAAAGCCAATGTCAACTCCGATGGCCACAACTACGAAGTTAGACAAAGATGAAACTGATAAAACAGTAGATTGTACATTGTTTCGAGGTATGATCGGATCACTACTATATCTCATAGCATGATGTCCTGATATTCAATACAGGGTATGTCTATGTGCTCGTTTTCAGTCATGTCCTAAAGAATCTCATCTATTGGCTGTTAAACGGATTTTTCGATACTTAATTGGCACAGTAGACTTTGGCTTGTGGTTTCCATCAGTAGTTCTTTTGAATTGATTGCATATACCGATGCGGACTATGCTAGATGTATTGTTGATCGCAAAAGTACTAGTGGGTACTGTCAGTTTCTCAGTGGATGCTTAGTTTCATGGGCCTCCAAGAAACAACATTCAGTAGCTCTCTCAACGGTCGAGGCTGAATATGTAGCCGCCGGAAGTTGTGGAGCCCAAGTACTTTGGATCAAAAATCAATTACTTGATTTGGATGTTGAAATGAATTGTGTTCCAATCTTGTGTGACAATACCAGTGCAATCAACTTGTCAAAAAATCATGTACAACATTTTAGGATAAAGCACATTGATATTCGACATCATTTTCTGAGAGATCATATTGAAAAAGGGGTCTTTGAATTGAATTTCATTGACACACATAATCAGTTAGCTGATACCTTCACAAAACCCCTAAACTAGGAATAATTTAACAAAATAAGAAGAGAACTTGGCATGTGCAAGGGTGAGAGCATACATACCTAGGTTTGCACTTAGATTAAGAGCTGCACATGTAGAATAAAAACTCACTTGCATAAAGGGTAGATTGCCATACATATTCTGTGTATTTATTTTACCTTGTGTGTATATACACCCCTGTATGCTTGAATGTAATTATACATATAACCCTCCTTGAAATTTTTCTAAGGCCAAATATTCCTTGATTAAACTAATGTGGACCCAGTGACCTCGGGACTTGAGGCACTTTCTGAGGGGGAGAGTCAAAGATTTTTCTCTCAAATGCCTCATCAGCCTTTCTCCAAGTCATTGCCTCTCTCTCCACCAAGGTGTTAGTTCAATAAAAAAAAGGAAGTTGTAGAAGTTTAAAAAAAAAGAGGGAGAAATTAGGGCTAGGCCTACCATTTCGGTTGACCACCGCCCCGAGTCCGGTCAACCGAATCCGACGAACTGGACCGGCCGAACCAACATCCGAACCCTTTTATAAGGTGTGTTCTTACCCCATTTCTACATTCCATCACCCCCATTCTCTCTCCAACCTTCTTCCCTAACCCTAGAACACCAAAACTCCACCTCTCAAGCCCACAAACCTCCTCATTCTCTCAACCCCACAAGATCCGGTCTATTCGTCACGGTTTCGAGACGAAACCTCTGCGATGATTTGTGCGACCTTGAAGCTATTCCCTAGGTTCCAGATTGTGGAGAAGATCTTTTCAAGCCTTTGGTGTGTCTATTGGTCCATTTACATCCCCAAGGAAGAGCTCAATCCTTTTCAAGGGTTTTCACAGCGGGTTTTCAAGTCTAGGATGCTGCCTAGAAGAAGTTCTCGGCATTCTACCCTGGGGGAATCCAGTGCTCAGAGACGTGAGGCCCCGGCTCCTCCACCATCGCGGGCTTCTGCACCTCCTCGTGCACCGTGGTTGCCTCCACGGCCAATAATCGACCCTCGACTAGTCGATTTTAATGAGGTGAATGACATTCTTCCTGATCTATGTGCAGTATTTGAGATTCAAGAGGGTTGGGTTGACTTTGTCACAAGATATCCCCGTTACTATCCCAACCTAGTTCAACAATTTTATGGCAATCTGATTGAAAGGAATGACCGTTTATATACGGTTGTTCAAGGCATTGAGATCACTATTATTCCAGCCTTATTTGAACGATCCCTAGGAGTTTCAGCTAGGGGTGCATATATGGTTTTTGGTCATGGTGCCGTTGAGGACACCTTTCTTGCTATGACCGGCTGTGAATATGTGCATGGTGTCAGTGACTTGATCACATTGAATGCCAACTACTTTCCACCACTATAGTGAATCCTGCACCACATGTTTACTACATTCATCTATCCCAAGAGTGGAAGCCGAAATGAAGTGACAGAAGTTCACAAATTCTTGTTTTACTATGTTATGAATGGGATTTTAGTCAACATGTGCTGGCTCATGACAGATTTGATTGGGACATGCCATACCCAACTACGGAGATCCTTGTTGTATGCTTCACAGCTGACGGGAGTGTTTATTTATGCTGGAATTAATCTGGTCGTTGACCTGTTTATTCGAGTCAGGCAGGATAATGTGTATAACAAACACAGGATCTTTACAGACTTTGGATACTATTGGGGTCCCGACGGTCAGTTATGCAGAAATGTGACGGTTTATGGGGAAGAATCTGAAGAAGAAGAGGAAGAAGTGCAACAGCAGCAGTAGGGTCAAGGGGAAGCCCCCCCTCCAATTCAGGCGGAGGACCAGCCTCCTCCACCTTCACCTCCACATATAGATCCGGAGATGCCTCCTCCACCACAGTTCTTTCATGGGGAGTCCTATACTTAGGGAGCCGGATAGCCTTCTTGGGTAGATTCTGAGACTTTTGATATGCGTCTTATTGGGCTGGAAACTCGCGTGGATACTTTTGGGGGTCACATAGACACAATGGGTGATATGCTTGACACTATGTCTGACCGCATAGATTCCTTCTCCACAGTCCTGGATACCTTGTCCTCCTAAATGACCACCCTCTCCACTCACCTGACCACCCTCATCTCAAGCCATGAAGACTCGAGTCAGGCTTTTCACATCATGAACCGCACTCTTCTTGATATGCAACACCGTGACTTGGCCCGTGATAACTCCATTGACAATCTTCAGTACCGCCTTCAGTTTCAAGACCACTCTCTTGAGGATATCCGATGCCGCCTTGGCTATCAGTCGCCTCCTGAAGATCAGCCTCCGACAGATGGCAACTGAGGATTTTCTTTTGCTTCCTACCTTCAGTCTGTTGTCCTTGGGTGTTGTATCTTATTGGGTCTACTTTGCATGTACCCTATCCCCTCCTTTGATGATGCCAAAGGGGGAGAAGTAGCTAGTGCAGGTTTTATATAGCTTATGTATGCATGTTCTTATGTTTGTATGAATGTTCATTTGTGAGTCATTGCATTTTGTTTGAGTCAGTTTTGCATCTGCTTTGTCATGGGTGTCTAGTAGATGTCTTGCATTCTCAAGCATCAATGTACTTTGTACTGCATTAATGAAATGAAATGATGAAATGAATGCCATTGGTATTGACACACATGTTGGTTATTGTCTCTCATTTTCTCTCTATTTGGCAAATAAAATGTTTGAATGGCCTGCGTGGCTTTGGCTTAATGAAATGATTACATGGATTGATCGCCTTATGGATTGTTGATTTTGTCTATCCTCAAATTGATTCTATGTATATCAAATGGTGTCGGATGAAAGACAGGCCAGCCCGTCTGAAATCCTTTACTATGCGTGAGTGTAAACTCCGCCTCGTACAAGAATCATGTGCATCTTTGCTCGGATAGAATGCGTTGTTTTGCAAGTTCCTAATTTGCCTAAAAGCACGCCAATGCACTTAATAATCTAGAGTTTTGTCATCATCAAAAAGGGGGAGATTGTTGAGTATCTCCGGGTGATTTTGATGATAACAAAATCCCGGAATGGCAAATAGTTTGATAGCATTCATTATTACAGAAATAAGAGCACATTTGGGCTCACAAAGCCATTTCTATCTCAAGATAAATGCTCAACTTTATCTTGCTTCAAGATGCCATGAATAAGTCAAAACAAACTCAAATTGAATGGAACTAAATGTGGACACAAAGTCTTTTATATGAAGATACGATTTGTGGGCTAACACTGTTATTTTTGTAGATTTTTCAGAGTCCAGTCGACCATCTCAGATGGTGCGATCGACCTACTCTTCCAGCACTCAAAACTCTATAAATTTACAGAGTTCGGTCGACCGCCAGCCCAAGACCAATCAACCGATTCTCCCAGCGTTGAATGTTTTAGAACCTGTCACAGTTAAGTCGACCGACCGACCTTGACCGGTTGATCGAACCCCTCGAAGCCACTAGTTTGACTTTATTTTCTTCACGAGGGAAAAGCATCTATTTATGATTTTTAATCTTAAAGTCTCCAGATATGCCTGAAATTGTGGATCTGTATCTTGGCATGTCCCTTGACCATTCAAGTGTTATAAAAACATCTCTTTGGGGTAAGAAACCCTAATCACTCAAGGAAGATCAAGGAGGCTATCAAGGGGAGAAAGAAGGCTGCTGCTGTACCTCCCTGAACAGTACTTCGTCCAGGGATTCTTCATCCAACTCCAAGCTTTTCAAGATCAATATGAAGCCAATCAACCTTAAATCGAGTGGAGATTCAAGCTTCATTCAAAATCTGCATCAACCACTCAGGGGGAGCTTAAATCAGAGTTTTTCTTTTGTGTTTCTTCTTTAAAATTCTTCAAGCTTCAAGTGTGTGTTATTTGTAATCTCTAAACATTCATGTGTGTGTGGATCTACCCAGATCCTTGTGTGTGTGTCTTGGTTCCTTCAGATTCGTGTGTGTTTCGGTGTATTTGCACCTTCGTGGGAGTTCCTATCTTTCTACGAGTGTGTGTGTGTTCAGATCTTGTAATCCTTTACAAGATAGTGTGTGAATCCTCACAGTTTGTGAGGGGTGGACGTAGGTTACTGTCGTTGCATCCGAACCACCTAAAAATCTTTGTCTCTTGTGTGGCTTGATCCTTCTCCTCTACCCCCATTCTATGCTAGCATTCTCGTATATTATCTCTACTGATTTCTTCGTTCAAATCTAGCTTAATTGATCATTCTCACATTAGATCTTTGGTATATCAAAAGCTAGGTTCAGATTGACAAGGCTAGTCTTGTCAAAACGATAATACCTTGTGTAAGTAGAATCTTCGGATTAACAACTCCGCCTAGTACCAAAGAGCTATCATGGTGATTGGTTTTGATAGATCTAATTTGTTTTGCAATAGATCTGAACTTCTTAGTTGCTATTTCATCACACTCGTTTTAAATCGGTTAAAGTTTTCTAAAAACTTGTAATCACTCAATTCACCCCCCCTCTTGGGTGTCATTGATCGCGATACTTCATATAGATTTTAACGTCTAATCAGCACGAGTCACTCGTCTCGCACGTATCAGTGATGATCTCGTCCTGAACCACTCTGGTACATAGTGGGGCGCATAGTTTAGTGTGATACTGATGCGGGTGAATGCTTGTTGTTAAAACACCGCGCACACAATTTAACAAAATTCTACACTCACACAATAAGATTAAGATTTTGAACGTAGTGACGAGTACGAGTCGATCCCACGAGGAAGTTAGAATTTTTATGGTTGAAAACTTTATGTCTTTCAAAGAGAAGTTATTGAACGATTTTTTTGATTTTTAAATTTAAATTTGCATGAGAATAAATCTACCTAAAGAAGTGCGGAGGGTTAAAGAAAAGAAATATAGAGAGCAAGAGAGAGAAAGAAAAAATAGAGAGATAATCGCACAAAACTAATTTTATTGCTCAAAAATAAAATTTTATTGCTCAAAAATAAAATTTTTACAATAAATAAATGCTGGAGGAAAATAAAAATTACAACATTCGAAATAAAATCTAACTAAAATCATGATTAAAGAACTAGGAGAATGTGTAGTCGGGAAGAAGATGAAGCCGTTGACGTCCACGCCCTTGGATCTTGGAGAGTCGCCCAATTCGGTGTAGACGCCGTCGTGAGAGAGAGAGCCTTAGAGAGAGAAATAGATAGATGTAAAGAGAAATAGATAGAGAAAGGAGGCATTAAAATAAATAAAAAATAGAAAACAAGTTGTGTGTGCGTGTGTGAGAAGAGAGGGACAGAGAGAAAAATAGAGAAGGGAGATACAGAGAGAGCAGAGAAAGACAAGAGAGGGGAGAAAGAGACAAAGAGAGGGACGCGTGTGGCGATTAGAAGGGATACGTCGGAGAGGAGATACTGATACGCGGAGACTGTGGGGAGACGAAGAATGTGAGAGGCACCGATGAAGGGGATGCGGTGCAGAGCAATGTGGTGGCGGAGGATGGAGGTGGACGCCGCAGTAGTGGTGCAATGGGAAAGAGGCGAACGACCAAGGGAGACACAGATAGAGGAGAAGAGAGAATGAAGGGAAAGGGAGAGACGCCGAACAAAGGAGGAAATGGAGAGAAGAGGAGGGAGAGAGATGCGACGGGAGAGAGAGAGGAAGGTAGAGGAGAGGTGTGAGGAGGAAGGAGATGAGAGAATAGGGGTGCCACCCCAGAACAGGGTATCAGTGTGATGCATGGTGCAGGTGGAGGGAGAAAAAGGTGGAGGAGAGAGCAGAGAGGGAAGAAAAGAAAAGAGGGTGAGAGAGATGATGCGACAACGGCTGTGGGGTGAGGGAGCAGAGGGGAGCAGGGTGGCTGCGGTGGTCACAGGGCTCCTGCGAAGGAGAAACATGGAGAGAAGAGAGAGTGCAGAAGAGGGGGAAGAGAGGAGGAGAGGAGGAGAGGAGAAGAAGAACGGAGAAGAGAGGAAGAAGAAGAGGGCTATGGCTACGATGCTAAAAATAAAAGAACAAACAACCTACTGTTATAACAGGGAACATGAGAAGAAGGGAGGCAAGGAGGAGAAGAAAGAAGAAAAAGAAGAAAGTAAAAGATGAAGAGAGGAAAAAAAAAGAAGCTGCCTCGACGACGTCTCCCCCATGGGTTTTTATAGGCATGCCCATGTATAGTTGTGTGCCCATGTACAGTTGCGTGAACAGAGATGACTATGATTTCCTTGTGATAAGCTTTCCCAAAAGTACATCATCATATAAGATTTTCTTTGATAGCAGGACTCTCGTTGGAAGGCCAGCTTGCCATTATTTGGACAGAGGAATTGGCGTCTTAGCCCATGTCGCTATTTTCCTACATCCAGAAAATATATAAAAATCAAATGATCCTTGCAGAGAAATTGACAATATAAGTATACAAATTTTATCCATTATGCATTTCAGACCTCATATGACTATTTTCAACCAAAAAGTAATTAACTCCATGCGTGCTCAAATTTAAATGTGAAAATTGCATAACTATGTTCATTAAAGCCTAAAATAGCATATGTGACATGAATAAATATACAAAATTGAGCACTCATCGGGTACACAACGAATCGGTTGAGACTCAAGTCCCGCACGTATCGAATTCTCTCTGATATAATTCGATACGTCGAATTCACATCGTACCAAATCGATACATCAAACCATGATCAACATACTAGTTTATGCCTTGTACTATTCAGTACATGCGATAACTCCAATGGGATGCAACACATCAAATATTGGTTAGAGAGTTAGATATCTATCCTCAAAGATGATACATTTGGGCCAACTTTGATAATCGAGTGGGTTAGGGTAGAGCGTCATGTTCTACCATCCCACTCGAATAAGCAATTCGATCCCTCTCCCTCGAACAGCTTATACGATCAAAACCTAAAGGAAGAGGTTGTTCGACCCCGGTTAGAAAGAGTTTTATCAAAGTACATTATTTGCAGTCACAGGTGAAACCAGATGTCAACTGACGAATAAGCCATGCGGTTCGCTTATTGGTTTAACAAAGCGGGCCTTGAGGTTTTTGTACGAAAAGTTCTCTAATAAAATTGTACTTATATGAATGCACTTCTTAGACATATAATTATGTACTTTTATAGAAGGGAACAATTATGTCTGGATACAGGGTTTGTCGACCCGAGTGACCCGCCCGACCCAGTCACGGCTCGAGACGGGTCTGGTGGGGCGAGTCGCCCAGTGACCCGGTTCGCTTGGCAAGACAAGACGACGTGATTTTTTGATTTTTTATTTTTTAAAAAATATATAATTTTAATAAAATTTTATTTAAATTATAAATGATATATATTTAATAATATTAGAATGTAGAGTTATTTTTTGTGATAATAGATTCATACTAAATTACACATAATTAATTATATAAAAAGAACATATTACACCTCTTAATTAAACATCTTATTTTAAGAGATAAAAAAACTCCCATAATAATGATGACATCATTCAACTCCAGTCATTGAAGTACAAAATGCCAAAACTCACTCATCTGAGTCATCTGTGAATCCTGAATCCCAATCAGAATCAAATACTGATGACCCATATAATCTAACTCTATCCTAGTGGATGGAGGTACATGTGGGTGAGCCTGAAAATATGTAACCATCTGCACAAAGGCTGGGTCATGTACATCGGTGGAGGGTACATGAAAATCTCTAAAAAAAACCCTAACTATATCTATACATTGAAGTCTATCATCTGCTACTAGTGCGACTGGTGCTGGTGCTGCTCGAACTCTGGACGTGAAGGAAGGATCCTACTCTGCCTTGTGCTAGTGGTAGGGGTACCCTAGACGTAGAAGAGGATGTCCTGACTTTGGTACGAGAAACATATCCCTCCTGTAACTATATCCGAAAGTAATCTCAGACATCCTCTGGAAGTAAGGAGCATGCACGACAATCTCGTCCCACTCCCGCAAGGTGTTCTGCAAATCTGTGTATGTCGGTGATGCGATGTCCGCAGTATTTACAGTACACATGTCGATCACCCTCAACAGTGTAACCATGCTCCCACGCAAGGTGACGTCGTCCGTCCATGATGACCTGTAAATGTTGTAAAACTTTGCATTAGTAACTTGAATGATAAGTGCAAAACTCAAGATATGAAGAAAATAATGATTAATTTATAGGTACTCATAAATATAAACAAATGATACATACTCCAAATCATATGGGCTCAAACATGGCCACATCCCATCTCCAAATAATCTCGCATTATACATGCTCCGCAGATAGGACATATAGTCTGCATCAGGCATCGAACCGGCATAGTTCTCCCAGTACATGCGTACGTAGTATTCATACTGCTGGGAACTTTATGAGTACACGACCGGCGGTGGCGTAGCTGAGGGCTGATCGTATCCTTCGGTATATTACGGCATTGAAACATGGGCATGAGGATATGGATACGATGGGAAGAATGAACTACTGCTCTCAGAATCGCCATGATACATCGGTTGCTGCTGCCATGGCCGTCCATAGTCACTTTCAGATCCCTGAGAGTCATGTGTGCTCATCCTCTCAAAATCAGAGAGCATGCCTTGATAGCTGGTACTGTCTGCAACAGAACTTCCATAGTAGGGATCCCAATGATCAACCGTCCGCCTTGTTCCTGCCGATGGAGCACCGTGGTCCTCATCTTGCGTGGCATGTGTGAAGTGTTGTTCCTCTGTCCATGCGGCGGGCTGTTGGCCGCGATGACCTCTACCTTGACCACTGCGATACTCTCTACCACCAGCACTAGTATCCCCACGACGACTCCGTTGACCACCTTGCGAACCGCCACGACTATGGGATGAAGACCCTGTCGGTGTACTGTCCTCATCGGAGTCATGACTCCCACTGATGCGGGGCTCTACAACATGTAAAACTTCTAAATTTAATTAATACTTCTAAATTCAATCTACAATTTTTGTTACGAATATAATTTTAATAAAAATAACATCATTATTTCTACAACATGTAAAACTAAATGCATTATTTAATGCATATAAAATAAATCTACAATTTTTTGTTACAAATATAATTGTAATGAAAATAATAAATTTAATTCTGCAACATGTAAAACTAAATGTATTATTTAATACATCTAAATTAAATCTACAATTTTTGATACAATTATAATTTTAATTAAAACAATAAATTTTATTCTACAACCTGTAAAACTAAATGCATTATTTAATACATCTAAATCGTATTATTTAATACATCTAAATTAAATCTACAATTTTTTGTTACAAATATAATTTTAATTAAAATAATAAATTTAATTCTACAACATGTAAAACTAAAATCTTCTAAAATATTAAAATTAATTCTAAATTATTTAGCACTACAAAATTTAATTTAATTTAATTTACAATTCACAAATTATAAAAAAATTTAAAATTTTTAACTTCATCTCTCTCTCACCCTTCCCCCACCTCCACCTCCCCCACTGGCCATCGGCGCCCACCGACGCCCCCTGCCCCACCCCCCTCCCCGTCCCCCACCGACTCCCCCACCGGCGCCTTGCCGCCCCCCACTACCCCCTGCCCCACCCCCACCTCCCCCACCCCCTCCCCGTCCCCCACCGGCTCCCCCACCGGCGCCAGACCGCCTGCCCCACCTCCCCCACCCCCTCCCCGTCCCCCACTGCCCCCACCCCCCCCACCCCCACCCCCTCCTCGCCCCCACCATCGCCTGCCCCACCTCCCCGTCCCCCACTGAGTCCCACCGCCGCCCCCACGCCCCCACTGTCCACACCGTCCCCCACCGGCACCCCCACCACCGCCTACATCTCCCCCACGCCCTCCCCACCCCCCATCGGCGCCAGAGCGCCTGCCCCACCACTGCCTACCCCACCCCTCCCCGTCCCCCACCGGCGCCCCCACCACCGCCTGCACCTCCCCCACTCCCTCCCCGTCCCCCACCGGCTCCCCCTGCTCCACCCCCACCTCCGCCGTCCCCCACCGGCGGGATCCATCCCCAATCGGCCAGATCTGTCCCCCTCCGCCCTCCCACGGTGCCCCACCGACCACCCTCCCCATTTAAAAAAAAACAAAAATGAGACCACCTACCTTCGATAGCCGGTCCTCGCCGCCCAGCGCTGCCGTCCACCGCCGCTGACCGCCGCCAGACCGGGCCCATGCGTACCAGACCGGGCCCGCAGCGGACCGGTCCGGTACGCGGCGGGACGCACGGGACCATGCGGTCCAGTGCGTCCCGGCCATGTCCCCCAGCCCGTTCGTCCCGCCGCCCGCCTTGGTCGGGTCGGGTCGTGCGGGTCAGGGCGGGTCGCACCGGGATGACAAACCCTGTTCGGATATATTATGCCTACGTAAGCAGGTTTTGATGCAATTATATAACTGAACTATATTTATTTATTTGATGTTTAATGTTTCTCAGAGTTTTTTGTTTATAATCTCCCGTACAAATTGATCATTATTATATTTACACATATATTATTAAAAATGTCAATATTTTGTCAAAGATCATGAATGATCTTTTTGCACTATTTCTATATGCAAAAACATCAATCTATGATATTTTTATATAATATTGATATTTTTACTGATACGTGTGTAAATATAAATATATGAAGCATAATTTTATAATTTTTATTTTAACAATAATTTATCTGTAAAATCCCTAATTATTAACCTTACTTTCTTGTTAACTTAGAAGTGAAAATTTTGTTGCCTTTGTGTCATAAGAGTTTTCATCTACTCTTTCTTTAGTCTATCTCCTATTCCAAAAGGTTAGACATGCAAGATAAAAAAATAAGCTTATAAAATTATGTAATTATTTTGTTTTAAAATATTTATTAGTTATTTATTTGATTGTAAAATAGTGTAAATAAAATCACATGATTACACGTGACACTAATAATCTCTTGTTTTGATTTACGATTCACATGTGATACCTATTTCCAATTCCAATCTAGAGACATCACCTCAAATCCACGAGGGACGCTATTTCTGACAAAAAAAACACAACCATACTAATTTCATTGACATAAACATACATATTTCACATGGTATATATTACTACACATCTCTCGATCTAAAAATAGCATTTACATTCTATACACACACAAAAGAAAATTTAATACTTAACTTTGACCTCCACGTAGTATATTCTAAAATTTATCATGAATGACTCTCCGACTGCTCTATTCGTTATAATCTAAATTTGCTACTCACTAAGCTCTATAAAAAAAGTTAATCGCATGCATGAGTATTGGGACTCAATATGACTACTACATAATAATTTAACAAATAAAATAATAATTCTAAACTTAATATGAATTTTAACATAGTAAATAGAATGTAAATAACGAAACAATGCATATGTCTCATATCTACAAACTCCATGAATTATTAAATAATCTAAATTTACAAACATCCACTACCAAAAAAGTGGGATTTCAGACGGATATTTCAGACTGATATTTTCCGTCTTAATATCCATCTGTATTTGTGACGGATTAGCTTCTGTCACAAATTCCATCTCTATTAACGACAGACTATATTCGCTCTGAAGATCCGTCTATAATTATAGACGGAATATATTCCGTCTTTATATCCGTCATAAATTTAGGACGGATATTCAGACGGAAGTAATCCGTCTGAAATTTCAGATGGAAATAAGTTCCGTCCGAATTTCCGTCTCAAAATTCCGCCTTTCCCGCCACCGTCGGCCCCTCCCTCCCACCCCTTCCACCCGAGCCCATTTCCACCCCCCCACTCTCCCTCTCACTCTCTCCTTCTCCTCTGCCCTCTGCTTCCGATCGTCGCCGCCGGAGCCGCAAAGCCGTCAGAAGCCGCCGTCGCCATCCTCGCCGTCCTCAACGTCGACGTCCTCGCTATGGTGCCCACCGCCATTCGTGGTAGCTCGCAGCCGTGCCCACCTTCCTCGCCGAAGCTCAGACGATCGCCGCTGGTATGTCCCCCCTCACCCTCTGTCATTTTTTTAACCTGCATTTATTCTCGCTGGGGGTGTGGGAGGGGTGTCGATGGGAAAGGGGAGAGGAGGGGCGTCGTTCCCGTGGCGGCGGCTGGCGGCGAGGGGACGGGGGGGTCGGTTGGGGAGGGCAGTTGGGAAGGGGATGGGGGTTCCCGTGGCGGCCGGGGGTGAGGGGATGGGGGTTTGGGAAGGGGAGGGGGGCCGGCGGTGAGGGGACGGGTATTTTGGAAGGGGAGGGGGTTCCTGCGGCGGCCGGCAGCGAGGGGACGGGGGGGTCGGTTGGGGAGGGCAGTTGGGAAGGGGATGGGGGTTCCCGTGGCGGCCGGGGGTGAGGGGATGGGGGTTTGGGAAGGGGAGGGGGGCCGGCGGTGAGGGGACGGGTGTTTTGGAAGGGGAGGGGGTTCTTGCGGCGGCCGGCAGCGAGGGGACGGGGGGGTCGGTTGGGGAGGGCAAGGGAGGGGAGGGGGGTTCCCGTGGCAGTCTTGTGTTTGTGTTCTCTCCTCATTTCGCTCCTAAAAGATTCTACCTTTGTTCAGATGTCTTGTGTTTGTGTGTGTGTGTGTGTGTGTGTGGTAGGGGGGGGGAAGCTTTCCGGACTCTTCTCCTTGGGCAGGGGCCACTGGATCATGAGGCCAGCAATGGCAAGTACGCCAACTGCCGACAAGGGTGGCCCTTGGGGTCTCTGTTGCCAGGTTGTCCAGAATGGAAGGTTCCTCTCAGTTGGGGTGGCGTGCTTGTGTTTGTGATGCCATTAACAGTGCATGTCTATGATATGTGTACATCGGATCCTAATTCCCTGGGCGGGTTTGGCCTTTCCACTTTCTTATTACCGCTCCATTTCCTGGCACTTGCCTTCTGTGAGGGGAGAGTCCAACCCAGATGGCTGCTTCACCCCGGAGAGGCGCGTGGACGACCTCTTTAATTGCGCACTCTGTTGGCCGATGAGATATAGATAAATAGCCCATTTTTTGCCGTTTGGTGAGGGTTTTACGAAGGGGTTGTTTGGTTTGACGGAAAATATCCTAAAATACTGTATCTTTTGTGTCATACAGGTGTGGTATTTCACAGTACTTTATGATGAAACAAACAACTCGTAAAATGAAATTAGTTGAAAATTTTGGTGATTAGAATGATCATTCATCTCACTTTACCTCAGCACCTGAGTTCCTTCGACATCCAATCGACATGGCATGTTCCGTACAGAAAAGAAACGTTATCGCTATTATTGTTGAATTTATAGAAAATAAAAGGAAATCTTTCCTTAAAAATCTGAAGCTAGAAATCAAGTGTTTGAGGTTCCAAGTGGGTGATAAAAACGGGTCACCATCTATTATTAAAAAAAGATTAATCAAACTTTCTGGGTAAAAACAAAATGTCTTGATGACGCCGATGGTATTTGACGTCAATTAAGCTTGAAGCTTACAAGTCAAAGCTTAATTGCGACCTACATTATGATCCACCTGTCACCCAACTTGATGTGACATGAAGATGTGACATGAGACAACCTCCAGATCTTCTGTATCTTGGACTGGGCATTTGTCAACAACATCAAATTATTGCATTCCTCCCACTTCAAAAGCGTTCCCGCACCACTACCAAGAGGTTGTTTCCAGACATTTTTAAATTTATGAGGTTAATAAGTATAGAAAGTCGAAAATGACACTATATTTAAAGTTCAAATACTGACCTAGTTACAATCAAACGATAATATTTTTATTCGAAATTTGTATTATTTAAATGCTATTTTCCCTCTGTATGCAATGCACCTGACAATAAAAAAAGGTGCCACATTAATGCGGTTGACCTGATACCCTTGACTTGGGGAGTCGTTAACAGCGGCGCAGACATATGGACTCTAGACTTCTAGACTGCGTCGAACATTTTACCTGTTCTGTAGGGGCTCGGCCCAGCACATGGGTTTGAGGGCCTCTGATCAGAAAGAAAGGCAGAGTAAAAACTACATCAAAGGTAAGTTTACATCTCGTACACCAATCGTACTTAAGAATAAGAATAAGGGTAAATTAATACAGAATGACTTACGTCTATTTTTCTCAAAACTTATTCCGATACCAAACGTGCCCTCACATTTGAAGGGGGAGATAGCCAATACACGTGGTGCCGCCATATCACAAAACCTGATAATTTTCCTTGGTTAATTGATGAGACTCAAGGGTTATATTTCCTAAACATGGTCGAGCATCACTTTTATGCCTCGGATTAAGTAAAGCTTCTACATTTATCAACAATGGACGTAGATCTCCATTGGCTTGCAGGAGATCCCTTTATTGCACCAATAATGTTTTGATGCATCGCCTTCTAGCATGGCTGGTTGAGATTCCCAGTCGTGCGTGCACCAATAAGACACTTATCTTATGGGTGGGCGACATGAATGCCCAACCAATGGGGGGTTCTTAAGGGAGGTAATAAAGGAGCATGGATGAGCAAGGGAGAAGCTATGAATGTCGAGTGGACGGTGGGGGCAAAGAGCTGGGTGGGGAGGTACCGAGGGCTGTGCACCACAGTAACTCTTTTGGCAGTTATTTTTAATTACATGTAAATATATTTTTAAATCCGATTTTAATAGAAATTTGATGTTAATTTGACTCAAAAATGTAGATTGTTTAGCTTCGATGTTCTTCATTTGAAATTTTTTGTAATTTGGGTGTTATTTAATTTGATATGTGCATAATGATAATTACGTTGTTATTTAATTTTATGTTATATAAATGCATGGGGTATTTCCTGTGAGCTGAGGTGCGTGGGTGCGACCTAACATTACACGCACCTCAGGAGAGCGCGTTAAAACCGTGTCAATGTGCCTTCCCGTTCAAGACTTTGGGATTGATGTGTATATTCTCATTTGTTTATGAGAATGTACATATCTACCTCAAAGTCTTGAATTGTCCCGTTTGGATAGTCTATGAATGTTTGATCGCACTTAGACAGTCATTTACTATATGTGTTTGTATGGTTTGTTGAGAATTTCGGTTGCGTCTCCTCACTCTTATCTGATATACCATTATTGATTTTGAGTGTTTTCTTAACCACTTACTTGTAAGTGTTTAAGAAAATTTCAAAATCAATAAATATATTTGGTATATCGAAGAAGTGTGGGGAGATGATGCCGAAATTTTTAGCAAATCGTGCAGCACATATAGTAAGTGATTGTGCGATCAAACCTTCATGGATGGGTTAAAAAGTGATAATCTAATCAATATTCCTCTTCCAACTGCAAATGGTCTATGATGAACGATGTGAGGAAAGGGTCGGGTGTAATATTATGAGTAATGATTTGAAAGTTAGGATGTGTATTGTCATTTATTGGGTGCAGGCAAAATGTCGACAGATCGTTCATGGATGTATCGTAGAATAGTTGACCGGGTGGTGTCAGATGACTTTAAGCTTGGGGTTGAGAGTTTCATTCAATTTGCATTGGGGAATCCAAATGCAGCAATAGATCGCGACGGTCACATTCGATGCCCTTGTTCAAGTTGTAGAAACTTGAGGTGGTGTTCAACATGGGATGTGTAACATCATTTGTACACGAAAGGGTTCGTGGATGGTTATACGAATTGGACGTGTCATGGTGAGCAATTCTTGAGGTATGAGCCCGACAATATTACAGGCACAAGTGGGTACGTGGATATGGCTGTAGATGCTGCTGGTCCTAGTTTTAATATTCACGATGAAGCGCCGAATAAGACAGCCGGAAGATTTTATGAACTTAGGGATGCTGATGAGCCGCTGTGGGATGGTTGCGAAAAACACACTCGATTGTCTGCAGTGTCACAGTTGTTGAACTTGAAATCTGAATTTCACATCAGTGAGACTTGTTTTGACCGTCTCCTCCTCTTGATCAAGAGTATGTTGCCTCGAGACGAGAAGTTGCCAGAAACTTTTTACCGTGCAAAAAAGATGGTCAATGACTTAGGACTTGGATATGTGAAAATAGATGCATGTCTGAATCATTGTATGTTATATTACAAAGATGATGCAGATAAGATATCATGTTCCATTTGTGACCATGACAGATTCAAACCTAAGGGGGGGTCAATTCAAAGGTAAAAGATGTACCTTACAAGGCGTTGCGATACTTCCCTCTTGTGCCTAGGCTGCAGTGACTGTATATGTCCTCAAAGACGGCTCGATATATGACATGGCACACCGAAAGAGTACGTCGTGCCAATGATATAATCAGTCATCCTGCCGATGGTGAAGCTTGTACTCACTTTAGTCGTACTCATCTTGCCTTTTCAAGGGAGTCACGTAATGTTCGATTGGGTTTATGCACAGATGGCTTTAATCCATTCGGTGGTTCAGTGGCAGCTTATTCTTGTTGGCCAGTGCTCATGACACCGTACAACCTTCCGCCGCACATGTGCATGAAGCGAGAAAATCTATTTTTGTCCCTAGTAATTCCTGGTCCAAAAAGTGCCGGAAAAAATTTGGACATATATCTCAGGCCGTTGATTGATGAGCTCAAATTTTTATGGACTGATGAAGTTGTTACTTATGATGCATATAGGAAGAAAAATTTTATTATGAAGGCTGCACTGATGTGGACAATAAGTGACTTCCCTGCATATGGAATGCTATCTGGTTGGAGCACACATGGGAGGCTAGCATGTCCTTACTATATGGAAGATACCAAATCATTTGTATTGAAACATGGGGGGAAAAGCTGCTGGTTTGATTGCCATCGGCGGTTGCTACCAAGTGACCATCCTTTTCGAAGGCAAAAAGACTCGTTTAAAAAAAATACTGTTGAAATGGATGAAGCTGACTTGCAACGGGTGTCGGGTCTACATATGGCGTCACGGGTGCATAATTTACCAGATGTAGTTCAATTGTCTGGTAGCACACGGTAACTCCCTAATTTTGGAAAGGATCACAACTGGGTCAAGAAAAGCATTTTTTGGGAATTACCTTATTGGTCAACTCTTCTTGTACGACACAATCTGGATGTCATGCATACCGAGAAGAATTTTTTTGATAATGTGTTCAATACGATCATGAATGTTAAAGGGAAAACAAAGGACAACGCCAAAGCACGTATGGATTTAAAGATGCTTTGTAGACGTCCAGAACTGGAACTACAAAGTGTCAATGGCAAAACTGTGCAGCCTAAAGTAACTTATGTGCTTCATGATACACAGATCAAGGAAGTATGCCAATGGTTGAAACAGCTGAGATTCCCAGATGGATATGCATCCAACATAGCCCGTTGTGTGAATGTTAATGAGGGGAAAATATATGGTATTAAAAGTCACGACTGTCATGTGTTCATGGAGAGGTTACTACCCATTACATTTCATGATTTGTTGCCAAAGCAGATATGGGGAGCACTAGCTGAGATGAGTCAATTTTTCAAGATTTTATGTGCATCTGAACTCAGACTTAGGGATGTACAAACTATCGAACAAGAAGTTGTCACAACCATTTACAAGCTAGAGAAGATATTTCCTCCGACATTCTTTGATTCGATGGAGCACCTGGTCGTTCATTTGCCATATGATGCTATCGTCGGAGGGCCAGTACAATTTTGATGGATGTATCCATTTGAGAGGTATGTGACAATTTTTGTTAACTTATAAGTCGTCCATAGCCGCTACATATTGTTGCCATCTGACTTGTTGTTGTAGGTGCATGCATGAATTAAAAATGAAAGTTCGCAACAAGGCACATGTGGAGGGTTCGATTGCTGAGGCATACATTCTTGAAAAAATTTCGAACTTCTGTTCTATGTACTTTGAGCCAGAGATTCAAACTCGTCGTACTCGACCTCCACGTAATGATGATGGGGGAGTGGATGAATCGTCTGATCGACTCTCCATATTTAAACATCCTGGACGTGCGTTCGGACGTTGCTTGACTCGCACGCTCGAAGATAGAGAGTTGCACGCCGCTGAGATATATATTCTTTTGAATTGCCTCGTGATTGAACCTTATGTTGAGTAAGTTCTTAATTCACATTTCCAGCAACTCCATAAGTCTATACATCCTCAAAGTCTATACAACATTGACTTCACAAAGTCTATACATTGGCTTCCTCAAAGTCTATACATTGGCTTCCTCAAAGTCTATACATCCTCAAAGTCTATACATTGGCTTCCTCAAAGTCTATACATTGGCTTCACAAAGTCTATACATTGGCTTCCTCAAAGTCTATACATCCTCAAAGTCTATACATTGGCTTCCTCAAAGTCTATACTTCCTCAAAGTCTATACATTGGCTTCCTCAAAGTCTATACATTGACTTCCTCAAAGTCTATACATTGACTTCCTCAAAGTCTATACAACATTGACTTCACAAAGTCTATACATTGGCTTCCTCAAAGTCTATACTTCCTCAAAGTCTATACATTGGCTTCCTCAAAGTCTATACATTGGCTTCCTCAAAGTCTATACAATATTGACTTCACAAAGTCTATACATTGGCTTCCTCAAAGTCTATACATCCTCAAAGTCTATACATTGGCTTCCTCAAAGTCTATACATTGGCTTCCTCAAAGTCTATACTTTCTCAAAGTCTATACATTGGCTTCCTCAAAGTCTATACATTGGCTTCCTCAAAGTCTATACAACATTGACTTCACAAAGTCTATACATTGGCTTCCTCAAAGTCTATACATCCTCAAAGTCTATACATTAGCTTCCTCAAAGTCTATACATTGGCTTCCTCAAAGTCTATAAATTGACTTCCTCAAAGTCTATACATTGGCTTCCTCAAAGTCTATACAACATTGACTTCACAAAGTCTATACATTGGCTTTATCAAATTTTTTTAATCATTTTTTATACGGGGTGCTACATTTATATTGCAGACAATTTGATTCAGAATTAGCTGAAAAATGTCCAAATATCCAGGATGTGGAGATTGAAAAAGAACGCGAGAAGTTTTTTTCCAAATGGCTAAGAAACCGAGTTAGTGTGAACTCTGAATATATATGTTTGTATTTACGTATGTTGAGGTAATTGTTATTATTTTAACTACTCTAATTTGAATATAGGTTGAACAAGGTCTCATTACTGATCAAAGAGTACAACAGATAAGTTATGGTCCCTCGAACCAGACACGTGCCTATCCGGGATATATTGTGAATGGATACAAATTTCATACAAGGGATTATGGGCGAAATAAGTCTACGATGAACAGTGGCGTATGTGTGAAGGGAAGTTTATACAATGAAATGGAATTGGACTACTATGGTATTCTTGAAGAAGTCTTAGAACTTCAGTATTTGGGACAAGACAATCATGTATACATATTTAAGTGTCAATGGTTTGATCCTAATTCTGTTCTACATGACACAAATTATGGGATTGTCAATGTCAAGCATAGGTCTAAACTTAAGACCTATGAACCGTTCATTTTAGCCGCACAAGCCCAGCAAGTGTACTATTCAAGTTATCCATCATCCAAGAATAGAGATTGGTGGGCAGTTTGCAGGGTTAATTCAAAACTCTTTCCCACTTATGAGTTAACTATGAGTGGAGATGTCTCAAAGGTTGCTCGTGCTGAATATTATCAATCAGACGAAGTTGGCGTTGTTGGTTCCTCTAGGTTTAATCTGGACGAATCTGATGAGCCACTGTCATTACGTACGCGAGATGGAGTGGAAGAAGTCGATCCGACGGAGCTAAATGTTGATGTTAGAGGGGAGGAAGAATCAGATGAAGACGAAGACTTTGAATCTCATGAGACTACTATGGATGACGAAGATGATGAAGTTGAGCTAGATATATCAACATGAGGGAGGCATGTTTTGATAATTTAGTAAGAAGATTCTTACTTTTAAGCATAATTTTAAATAACATTTGTCTAGCCTTATATAATTGTGGATTAATATGTATTAATTGTTTTGTTATTAATAAGGAAATGGTGCGAGGAGGTCGTACTAGGGGTGGGAGGAGATCTAGCAGTGAGAGGGGCGCTACTCCCTCCTCGCTACCATCTTTTTCAGACACAGGTATATTTGATCAATAAGTTAGCTATATAAATATTTTAATTATTTACAAACTTAAAAGAATTTATTTATAGGTGCAAGTGTCAGCTCACCACCACTTGTACATACGCCACCACCTCTCGCTACAGATATGTATATTTTAATTTAAATTCTTGAACATTTGTTCTACTTATGAAAATAAATTCTTGCAGGTCTCAGTGGCCTCTCACCTGTTGTGCATACGCCACTCCCACCACCTCCCGCTGCAGGTATGTATATTTTAATTATATGTTCACAATATTTGTATCACTCCACATGACAATAAATTCTTGCAGGTCTCAGTGGCCTCCAACCTCGAGGATCATATATGTATATTTTAATTTAAATTCTTCAATATTTGTTCTACTTATGACAATAAATTCTTGCAGGTCTCAGTGGCCTCCCACCTGTTGTGCATACGCCACCTCCACCACCTCCCGCTGCAGGTATGTATATTTTAATTATATGTTCGCAGTATATGTATCACTCCACATGACAATAAATTCTTGCAGGTCTCAGTGGCCTCTCACCTGTTGTGCATACGCCACTCCCACCACCTCCCGCTGCAGGTATGTATATTTTAATTATATGTTCACAATATTTGTATCACTCCACATGACAATAAATTCGTGCAGGTCTCAATGGCCTCCCACCTCGAGGATCATGTATGTATATTTTAATTTAAATTCTTCAATATTTGTTCTACTTATGACAATAAATTCTTGCAGGTCTCAGTGGCCTCCCACCTGTTGTGCATACGCCACCTCCACCACCTCCCGCTGCAGGTATGTATATTTTAATTATATGTTCGCAGTATATGTATCACTCAACATGACAATAAATTCTTGCAGGTCTCAGTGGCCTCCCACCTTTTGTGCAGACGCCACCCCCACCACCTCTCGCTGCAGGTATGTATATTTTAATTATATGTTCGCAGTATATGTATCACTCCACATGACAATAAATTCTTACAGGTCTCAGTGCCCTCCCACCTTTTGTGCAGACACCACCCCCACCACCTCCTGCTGCAGGTATATATATATTAATTATATGTTCGCAGTATATGTATCACTCCACATGACAATAAATTCTTGCAGGTCTCAGTACCCTCCCACCACCTCCCACTTGTACAGGGCCCACCCCCACCAGTCAGCCCCTTGACGATGCCGGCAGTTGTCACGAGGGAGGCACGACCCATGATAGACGTCGCCCGTGTTGGGTATCCGGGTAAATCTATAAGGTTATATTACATTAATTAGCCCTCAACTATCTAATATGAATATTTTGACATTTGCAATTGCAGTATGAAATTTGATCCCCACAGCGCTGTCCATCATTCCACCGAACTCATGTTGGCACATGTGCCCGGGACAGCTTCCACTTTCAGAGATTTTCCGATGTCCGTCCGCGATTCATTGTACAACATGTTCTTAGTAAGTAATTACATCATTTAATTCAAGTATTTCCCAAAGTCAATTTACAACTTTATACTAAGTGTGAAAAGCAATTGATTTACAGCGGTCTTTTCAATTCACATGTGGACATGACGCGGCGAGATGTCGTCGTGCCTGGGAGTCTACTATGCTCTCAAGTTACAAGAGGAAAATACATGAGGCCCGAGCACACGCTAAAAAATTGAGTGGGGGGAGTGAAGACCGACAATTGTGGAAGGCGCATCGCCCTCTATGGATGAGGCAGGAGGATTGGGAGATATCTTGTGACCATTTTGCTGACCCCAAGTGGATAGAAAAGTTCGAAAAAGCCAACGCAAATAGGGCGTCAAAACCAGGTTCAAATTTGCATACGAGTGGGTCCATCTCTTATGCGGCTCATAAACAAAAATTGGTAAGTAATATACCAATTTATCTTCTTACAATTTATCCCAATATTTTACTTTTTTTACTATGAATTGTATAACAGGCTGTGGAGCTTAATCGACCTCCGTCGTTCCTCGAGGTGTTTGACAGAACACACAAAAAGAAGGGGACTAATGATTTTGTGAGTGACACAGCTAAGTCAGCAGCGGTAAGTTTATCTACATATGTAACTTGTACCGTTCATTTAAATCGGCATGTAATTCATATGAAATTGACTAGTTATTTTATTCAATTTGTAGGAAACATATAACAAAGCAGTGACAGAGAAGTACGGGGAGGGAGACACGCAGCAGCCGAAGTTCGATCTGGTGGAGTGGGTGGCAGCAACTGGCGTACCGAAGAAAGGCCGACTATATGGTTTTGGGGAGAGCCTAGACGCAAGCGCGGTGATATCAGCGTGTACAAGTTCTAGCTATACTTCTTCCAGTGGCAGTGCCTTCACTATACCTTCCGTTGCCCCCAGCGCTTCTGCCAGCGACATGATGGACATGGTCCGATCACAGATTTCTGATATGCAGCGGCAGCAGCAGCATTTCCAGCAAGAGATCTCTAGCCAAGTGTCAGTATTCTTGCAGGCAATCAGTGGCCTCCTCTCCCAGAGTGGAATGGTCCCTCAGCAATCCACCACCACCACAGCACAGGCCGCACAGGTGAGTGTTTACTATGTTTTTATTTTGATGGAATTACTCGATTATGTTCATTATTAATTTTAAAACTCATTTACTTTAGAAGAATTGAGAAAATCCGGGGGCCGGGGGTCTAAAACTTGAAATACCGGTCGGATGGCCGTGCCGATCGTTCCAACACGACCGGAGAGATGAAAGTGACTTGTCAGAACTGACGGAATGCAAATCGGATGCCCGGTTTGAGCTCGGCGCTCAAAGTTCATTTCTAAAATACACTTGGTACAAATGAACTGCCAGGTCGGGGTCGGGAGTCTAAAACTTGAAATACCAGTCGAATGGCCGTGCCGATCATTCCAACACGACCGGGGAGATGAAAGTGACTTGTCAGAACTGACGGAATCCAAATCGGATGCCCGGTTTGAGCTCGGCGCTCAAAGTTCATTTCTAAAATACACTTGGTTCAAATGAACTGCCAGGTCGGGGCCAGGGGTCTAAAACTTGAAATACCGACCAGATGCCCGTGCCGATCATTCCAACACGACCAGGGACATGAAAGTGACTTGTCAGAACTGACGGAATCCAAATCGGATGCCCGGTTTGAGCTCGGCGCTCAAAGTTCATTTCAAAAATACACTTAGTTTAAATGAACTGCCAGGTCGGGGCCGGGGGTCTAAAACTTGAAATACCGGCCGGATGCCCGTGCCGATCGTTCTAACATGACCGGGAAGATGAAGGTGACTTGTCAAAACTGACGGAATCCAAATTGGATGCCCGGTTTGAGATCGGCGCTCAAAGTTCATTTACAAAATACACTTGGTTCAAATGAACTGCCAGGTCAGGGCCGGGGGTCTAAAAGTTGAAATACCAGCCGGATGCCCGTGCCGATCATTCCAACACGACCGGGGAGATGAAAGTGACTTGTTAGAACTGACGGAATCTAAATCGGATGCCCGGTTTGAGATCGGCGCTCAAAGTTCATTTCTAAAATACACTTAGTTCAAATGAATTGCCAGGTCGGGGCCGGGGGTCTAAAACTTGAAACACCGGTCGGATGCCCGTGTCTATCATTCCAACACGACCAAGGAGATGAAAGTGACTTGTCAGAACTGACGGAATCCAAATTGGATGCCCGGTTTGAGATCGGCGCTCAAAGTTCATTTCTAAAATACACTTGGTTCAAATGAACTGCCAGGTCGGGGCCAGGGGTCTAAAACTTGAAATACCGGCCAGATGCCCGTGCCGATCATTCCAACACGACCGGGGAGATGAAAGTGACTTATCAGAACTGACGGAATCCAAATCGGATGCCCGGTTGAGCTTGGCGCTCAAAGTTCATTTCTAAAATACACTTGGTTCAAATGAACTGCCAGGTCGGGGCCGGGGGTCTAAAACTTGATATACCGGCTGGATGCTCATGCCGATCATTCCAACATGACCGGGGAGATGAAAGTGACTTTTCAGAACTGACGGAATCCAAATCAGATGTCCGGTTTGAGCTCGGCGCTCAAAGTTCATTTTTAAAATACACTTAGTTCAAATGAACTGCCAGGTCGGGGCCGGGGGTCTAAAAGTTGAAATACCGGCCGGATGGCCGTGCCGATCATTCCAACATGACCGGGGAGATGAAAGTGACTTGTCAGAACTGACGGAATCCAAATCGGATGCCCGGTTTGAGCTCGGCGCTCAAATTTCATTTCTAAAATACACTTAGTTTAAATGAACTGATAGGTCGGGGCCGGGGGTCTAAAACTTGAAATACCGGCCGGATGGCCGTGCCGATCGTTCCAACACGACCGGGGAGATGAAAGTGACTTGTCAAAACTGACGGAATCCAAATCGGATGCCCGGTTTGAGCTCGGCGCTCAAAGTTCATTTCTAAAATACACTTAGTTCAAATGAACTGCCAGGTCGGGGCCGGGGGTCTAAAACTTGAAACACCGGTCGGATGCCCGTGCCGATCATTCCAACACGACCGGGGAGATGAAAGTGACTTTTCAGAACTGACGGAATCCAAATCGGATGCCCGGTTTGAGCTCGGCGCTCAAAGTTCATTTCTAAAATACACTTAGTTCAAATGAACTGCCAGGTCGGGGCCGGGGGTCTAAAACTTGAAACACCGGTCGGATGCCAGTGCCGATCGTTCCAACACGACCGGGGAGATGAAAGTGACTTGTCAGAACTGAAGGAATCTAAATCAGATGCCCGGTTTGAGATCGGCGCTCAAAGTTCATTTGTAAAATACACTTGGTTCAAATGAACTGCCAGGTCGGGGCCGGGGGTCTAAAACTTGAAATACAGGCCGGATGCCCATGCCGATCATTCCAACACGACCGGGGAGATGAAAGTGACTTGTCAGAACTGACAGAATCTAAATCGGATGCCCGGTTTGAGCTCGGCACTCAAAGTTCATTTCTAAAATACACTTAGTTCAAATGAACTGCCAGGTCAGGGCCGGGGGTCTAAAACTTGAAATACCGGCCGGATGGCCGTGCCGATCATTCCAACACGACCGGGGAGATGAAAGTGACTTGTCAGAACTGATGGAATCCAAATTGGATGCCCGGTTTGAGCTCGGCGCTCAAAGTTCATTTCTAAAATACACTTAGTTCAAATGAACTGCCAGGTCGGGGCCGGGGGTCTAAAACTTGAAACACCGATCGGATGGCCGTACCGATCGTTCCAACACGACCGAGGAGATGAAAGTGACTTGTCAGAACTGACGGAATCCAAATCGGATGTCCGGTTTGAGCTCGGCGCTCAAAGTTCATTTCTAAAATACACTTAGTTCAAATGAACTGCCAGGTCGGGGCCGGGGGTCTATAACTTGAAACACCGGTCGGATGCCCATGCCGATTGTTCCAACACGACCGGGGAGATGAAAGTGACTTGTCAGAACTGACGGAATCCAAATCGGATGCCCGGTTTGAGATCGGCGCTCAAAGTTCATTTCTAAAATACACTTGGTTCAAATGAACTGCCAGGTCGGGGCCGGGGGTCTAAAACTTGAAATACCGACCGGATGTCCATGTCGATTGTTCCAACATGACCGGGGAGATGAAAGTGACTTGTCAGAACTGACGGAATCCAAATCGGATGCCCGGTTTGAGCTCGGCGCTCAAAGTTCATTTCTAAAATACACTTAGTTCAAATGAACTGCCAGGTCGGGGCCGGGGGTCTAAACCTTGA
Source organism: Amorphophallus konjac (assembly GCA_022559845.1). NCBI lineage: Eukaryota > Viridiplantae > Streptophyta > Magnoliopsida > Alismatales > Araceae > Amorphophallus > Amorphophallus konjac. The sequence continues at coordinate 83,727,909 of CM040122.1, read as the reverse complement.
AACACCGGCCGGATGGCCATGCCGATCATTCCAACACAATCGGGGAGATAAAATTGACTTGTCAGAACTGACGGAATCCAAATCGGATGCCCGGTTTGAGCTCGGCGCTCAAAGTTCATTTCTAAAATACACTTAGTTCAAATGAACTGCCAGGTCGGGGCCGGGGGTCTAAAACTTGAAACACAGGCCGGATGCCTGTGCCGATTATTCCAACACGACCGGGGAGATGAAAGTGACTTGTCAGAACTGACGAAATCCAAATCGGATGCCCGGTTTGAGATCGGCGCTCAAAGTTAATTTCTAAAATACACTTGGTTCAAATGAACTGCCAGGTCGGGGCCGGGGGTCTAAAACTTGAAATACCGGCCGGATGTTCATGTCGATCGTTCCAACACGACCGGAGAGATGAAAGTGACTTGTCAGAACTGACGGAATCCAAATCGGATGCCCGGTTTGAGCTCGGTGCTCAAAGTTCATTTCTAAAATACACTTAGTTCAAATGAACTGTCAGGTCGGGGCCGGGGGTCTAAAACTTGAAACACCAGCCGGATGCCCATGCCGATTGTTCCAACACGACCGAGGAGATGAAAGTGACTTATCAGAACTGACAGAATCCAAATCGGATGCCCGGTTTGAGATCGGCGCTCAAAGTTCATTTCTAAAATACACTTGGTTCAAATGAACTGCCAGGTCGGGGTCGGGGGTCTAAAACTTGAAATACCGACCGGATGCCCGTGCCGATCATTCCAACACGACCGGAGAGATGAAAGTGACTTGTCAGAACTGACGGAATCCAAATCGGATGCCCGGTTTGAGCTCGGCGCTCAAAGTTCATTTCTAAAATACACTTAGTTCAAATGAACTGCCAGGTCGGGGCCGGGGGTCTAAAACTTGAAACACCGGCCGGATGCCCGTGCCGATCGTTCAAACACGACCGGGGAGATGAAAGTGACTTGTCAGAACTGATGGAATCCAAATCGGATACCCAGTTTGAGATCGACGCTCAAAGTTCATTTCTAAAATACACATAGTTTAAATGAACTGCCAGGTCGGGGCCGGGGGTCTAAAACTTGAAATACCGGCCAGATGCCCATGCCGATCATTCCAAAACGACCGGGGAGATGAAAGTGACTTGTCAGAACTGACGGAATCTAAATCGGATGCCCGGTTTGAGCTCGGCGCTCAAAGTTCATTTCTAAAATACACTTGGTTCAAATGAACTGCCAGGTCGGGGCCGGGGGTCTAAAACTTGAAATACCGGCCGGATGCCCATGTCGATCGTTCCAACACGACCGGGGAGATGAAAGTGACTTGTCAGAACTGACGGAATCCAAATCGGATGCCCGGTTTGAGCTCGGCGCTCAAAGTTCATTTCTAAAATACACTTAGTTTAAATGAACTGCCAGGTTGGGGCCGGGAGTCTAAAACTTGAAATACTGGACGGATGGTCATGTCAATCATTCCAACACGACCGGGGAGATGAAAGTGACTTTTCAGAACTGACGGAATCCAAATCGGATGTCCGGTTTGAGATCGGCGCTCAAAGTTCATTTATAAAATACACTTGGTTCAAATGAACTGCCAGGTCGGGGCCGGGGGTCTAAAACTTGAAATACCGGCTGGATGGCCGTGCCGATCATTCCAACACGACCGGAGAGATGAAAGTGACTTGTCAGAACTGACGGAATCCAAATCGGATGCCCGGTTTGAGATCGACGCTCAAACTTCATTTCTAAAATACACTTAGTTCAAATGAACTGCCAGGTCGGGGCCGGGGGTCTAAAACTTGAAACACCGGCCGGATGCCCGTGCCGATCGTTCCAACACGACCGGGGAGATGAAAGTGACTTGTCAGAACTGATGGAATCAAAATTCATTTCTAAAATACACTTAGTTTAAATACTGTTTCAGGCTAGTGGTTGATTTATAAAATATGTAGTTATCAATTTGATATGTTTGCTTTCAATTTATGCTAATTTCTTCGCCCTAATTTTTTTATCTATGAATGAATGTTATTATTTTTTTAATGTAGGGGGATCCTTCTGCGGGCGGCGACAGAGGAGATGAGCAGGGCGGTGAGGATACGGACGATGAGGATATGGACGATGTACCGGATATTTCTTGATATTCAGACGGATCAGCAGGGTTAATGTCTTTTTTTGTGGTATTTATTTGATCAGAATTTTATTTTTCGGTGGTGTTTATTTGATTAGCAGGTTCCTAATATTTTTTTTTCAACATGTAGAATTTCTTGATGTTTATGTATGATTAAACAGGTTTTGTAAAATAATTTAAGATTTATAAAAAAAAACGTAGATTTCAGACGGATTTTCAGACGGGATGTGCGACGAATATTGTCCATCTATTATCCGTCGTAAAATCCATTTGGAATATAGACGGATTTCAAACCACATTTCGGACAAGAGTTGAGTTGAATTTCAGACGGTTATTTTATCCATCGTAATATCCGTTTGAAATAGCGACGGATTTCGGACGAGTTTTCATACGGTAACATGATTTGAGACTAAGAGTTGGGCTTCATTTTAAGACGGTAACTATATTCCGTCGTAATAGCCGTCTGAAATTTCAGACAGAATTTCAAACGGCAAATATAACCGTCGTAAATTTCAGACTGAAAATTTCAAATTTCAAATGGAAATGTCTCGTATGAAATGCAAACGGAATTTGTGACTGATTAAATTCTGTCTTAGTTTCAAACGGAATTTTCGACAGAAACATAAACTGTCACAAATTTGTGACTAAGAATTTCAGACGGTCGGTTTCAGTCTTAAATATGTCGCAAATCCGTCACAAACGTGGTTTGTGACGGATTTTCAGACGGATTTCAGACGGATACGGGCCGTCTGAAATCCCGCTTTTTCTGGTAGTGATCCCGCACATCAAATTTGAGGAGGGGTAAAGTTGCCAGGCCCAGCACGACTTAGTAATGTCAGACCCAGCACGACTTGACGTCATCAAGTCTATAGCGGTCATCTCTAGCTAAATCGCGCTCTAGGAACGTTGCCCGATGAGACCCACTCAGGACTGCCCAACCCACATGCATGATCCTTATACACGTGCGTCCTAGACACCATAAGATTCACCAACTGGCAAGCGTAGAGGTTACGGTTACGAGGAACACCCTGACGAATGCCAAATCATGCCCACGCCATGATGCCCTTCCTCGAAGAACAGACAAGTAGGCAACGTATGATCCCCATGATAAAACAATGAATCACGCTCCACTAATCACGCCCTCGCCAAGCTAGGAAAGAGTCGACATTACTACAACCAGTATAAATAGGTCCTCGACGGACCTAGAAAGAGGAGGACATAGGCATATACACGGAGCCAGAGAGACACCCAGAGAGAGATCTACACGCACGATGGAACTCCAGATCACTCCAGCTTCCTTGTCTTAGAGAGAGACAACTGTAGACACCAAAGGTGAATGCTATGAGGGTGTAAGAAAATAGAAACAATAACCGTGATCGCCACCAAAGCAAAATAGCGTAACTAATAGAAAAAATACTGAAAACTATGTCACTCACTGTAATGACCCAGGATCCGAGTACAGAAACGGAATCGGAGCGACCCAAGTCTTGTCTCGCCACCCACGAGCCACGGGGTTCAGAAGGATTATTTGATGGTGTGAGAGTGTACAATAATCTAAAATACATGTAGGAATATAAAGTGCAACAATTTAAATAATACAAAAATTAAAGAATTATATAATTAAGCAATTTTATAGTTCAAAATTCTAAGTCCATAACAAGTACATTCTAACAGAAAGAAAAGTACATAATCAGGAGATATACCCCGTCTCTAGCAAACTGGCAGCTAAGACGAACCACTGGCGCCGTACTGGACCTCGAAAGTGCTACGAGTAAGGCGCGCATCACCTATAAAATAAAAGGGGTGAGTTTCATCTCATTGGCTCAATGGGGTCCTATAGATCCCCACCTCACAGCGAGAATAATAGTAGGAATAATAAATAAATGGCAGGAAAGATAGAAAATAAACAGTAAATGAACAAATAAATAAATCTACAAAACTAACACTAAGCTTATCATATAAATCACATCTCAAGTGTCATGCTCCGAACCAATAGCAGCGGAAACTACTCAGAATTAGCAGTGAATAGTTATGACAATCGGAGCAACACCAAAAATAAACATAGCAAGACCAAATTTGAACAAAACATAATTTTATTAAGGGATTCTTACATATATACCCTCATAAATATGGATTTTTACATATATACCCTTAATCTAAGCATATTATCATATATACTCTCCATTTAGCTATATGTTTAACGATTATATCCTCGTGGTGCCCTGTCGTCAACACCGGGTGAATATTCGAGAGAATATTCCATGGAAACCGTTTATCCGTTGATATACCGAAAATGGCCTCCTAAGGCCCGTGGGTTTAAGTGGATGAGGGTCGTCTTCCTCCTGCCTTCCCGTTCCAACCTCTGCGTAAACCCTAAATGGATAGACAGAAGATCCAACGATCGTCTGCCTATCCCTTGTCCTTTCCCTCTCCCCGTTCCAATCCCTAAACCCTAAACGGTGGAATAGAACTATGAGCACGATGATAATCTACCTAGTGATCGGTGGCCGGTGAGCACGGGCGATCGTCTGCCTAGGGGCCGGTGAGGACGTCGATTGTCTACCTTTCCATCCACTTTCACATCTTAGACTCTATCGTCTCCCTCTATCTTCTTCACTTGCATACAAAATTTTCACAAATGGCGACTTCCAAAAGTGAGGACGGATGACATACGGCAACTAGGGTGGCAACAAACAATAACAAATGTCCGGTGAGGACAGTCAAGCAGCACGGGCCTAGTGACCGGTGAGCACGGGCGAGCAGCAACCCGACCACCCACCAAGAGGACTCTAAGAGGGAAGAAGATGAGTGACACGACCACCGGACAATCTAGTGTGAGACGTTCACTAAATATGATGGAGTATTACGATGTGCCATAATGTTATTACCGAAAGTGGTGCAGGGTATACATCCGAATCAGAAAACAAGTAGAGGACGAAGGTTCTATCGGTGTGTCGGTTGGAAGGTACGAGGTTCACAAGTTATTTGTTGAAATGTCCCTGAGAACTGCGACACCATCAATTTCAAAATAACAAGACAAGTTAATGTGCATGTTTGCAAGAGGACAATTGTTGTGATTTTTTTGTCTGGGTTGATGATACACATCATAATACCGTCGACTTGAAGCATCAGTTAAATTCCATGGAGTCATTGCTTAAGAAGAAGTTAAATTTCCTTGAGCGAAAGATTGATATTCTACAAGTGAAGGTGGATATGAGACGGACAACAAATGATAGAGCCAATGAATTATGCCTTAAAGTGTCTCTGAAGAGACTGTTCTTGTGCCTAATGGGGCTGGGAGTCTTGTTCTATTTCTGTCACTATCTAGGGTGAAGGGTACTTTAAGAATGGAATATATACACATTCGATTTTTATACTGGGTTAGGGGATTATATCTATAGTGCTGAATCTCTAAATGTAACAGGGAGCAAGTTTAATCATCCTTATAATGGAGAAGAAGTTTAATCTTCCTAGTAATACAATGTCTACTTTTTTTCCTATGTATATTAACGCAGTATCAAAGCAGGCGCAATGTCTTCCATTCCACACCTGCATAGTCCATGAATAAGTGCTGCATAAGCTACCTTATTTGGAGCACATTCTTTCTCCTTCATTTTAATTCAATATATGCTGAATAAGAGCATCATCGGGTCTTCCAGCATCAAGGAGTTAACAACTATGGGTGACTTTGCTTCAATATCAACAATTTCAGAAAAGCACAACAGTACAACATCAATATTATCATCCTTACACCATGCATTCATCATTTAGTTGTGGGTTGTTGTCCCAGGAAAATGGCAAATTGATGTGAACCACCTAATCACAGGATTTAAACAGAACCCTGGGAAGATGGGTGTCGACCCGTGTTCAACAAGGTTCTGTTTGAATCCTCTAGGTTCAAACCTTTTGGTTTTGGATGGTGATCAAGTCGACATAGGGTGAGGTTCTATCGACCTATTTCTCATCAAGAGGTTCTCAGTTTATGTACAGCGAAGCCATGCCTTGCACAAATCACCAACATCAGGTGAGTGTGCACAGCGACAGGTGTGTGGACATCCCAGGTGAGTATAAACAATAGTTTCATTCACAAAAAAACTCATCCAATCAAACACATACCGTTCGCATCATCTGTCAACCTTAAACAAAAGATTTCATTATAAAAAGGCCATCCAAACAGATCTAATTCCCATAAAACAGGAATTGCCATTCATAAAAATCAGATACAATTCCCAATAAGAGTATCAATAAAAAAAGGTCATTCAAACAAAATCTTCCACATTGGCCAATGTACCAAACTTAAACATACACAAATATCAGTCTTAAATAGACATAGACAATAGGCTAAAACTTTTTAAACCAAGCAGCCACCATTCGGTCGCGACCCCTTGAGGAGGATGCCTAAGACAAACTGTCCAGGCCACCAACTGCACTTTGGGAACCCATAGTTGTGCCTCCTTCTGCTTGCACCTGAACATTAACAGTTGAAGGGGCATGTGCACCTGTGTTGTGCACTTGCACTTGGGTCATCATCTCCCTACGACTGGCTTCATTATTTATGCTAACCTGCAAATTTAAGCACAAACATAGTAAACACATGAAGCTTGATTAACTACCAACTTAATGTGTACATAATTAACCACAGCCTGAGACAAACTGTCCAGGCCACCAACTGCACTTTGGGAATCCCTAGTTGTGCCTCTTTCTGCTTGCACTTTAGTCATTATCTCCGTGGAACTGGTTTCAATATTTGTGCTGACCTGTAAATTTAATCACGAACATAGTAAATACATTAAGCACAAACATTGTAAGTAAATTAAGCTTCATAAGACTAGCTTCAATGTTGTGTCCCTGTGGTTTTGATGATGACAAACACCATAAGTCAAATGTCAGACATCATAAAAAGTCAAACACCTACACATTAAGTCTAAGCACATTCTGTTGGACTGCATATAAGGTCAATGCTATCACTGTTCATACCTTCACAAAGGTCTGTGCACATTTGCTAGTCTTCATATGAAGTCGGTGCATTTTTTTATAGCACATAACGTCGATGCACATTTATCTTAGGCATACTACAAGTCTGAGCACATTTTCAGCTTGCAAGGCAAGGTCCGTGCACATTCTTATACACCATATGCATACAACGGCGGCGCATGTTTTTCCTCCTTCACACAACGTCTGTGCACGTTTTGCATTATGCGAACTGGGTCGGTGCTAGTTTTAGTTAAGTCTGCATAAGGTCGGTGCATGTTTTGCACCCTACATACCAAGGTCCGAGCATGTCTTGAGTCTATGCATGATGAAGTCTGTGCATTTATGCTCACTAAGTTTGTGCATGTTCTGCGTCGCACATAACTCAGGTCAGTGCACGTTGCTTGGCATATGTTACAAGGTCGGTGCATCTTTTTCATTGCGCATAAGGTTTGTGCAGATTTTTGTCTTGACCATACACAAGGTCAGTGCAAGTTCTATTTTTTGCACATACCAAGGTCAATGCAAATTTGCCCAGCGCACGACTAAAGTCGGTGCAAGGTTGCTTTTGCGCTTGACTAAGGTCAGTGTTAGTACGCATAGCTTTGCATGTAAGGTCGATGTTAGTTTACAGAGTTGCATAGAAGGTCAGTGTTAGTATGCAAGTCTTGTGCATTAGGTTAGTGTTAGCAGGCGATGTCATATACTCAGGTCTATGTTAGTTGCATACTAAGATCTGTGCAAGTTGCACATAGGTCAGTGCACATTTGTCCGTGTGCGATATAAGGTCCGTGCATTTTTTTTCCTCATGACACATCAAGTCAGTGCATGCTTCTTAGAACTGCATATAAGGTCTGAGCAGTTGTTGTCTTGAGCAAGACAAGGTCGGTGCTAGTGCGTCAAGCCTCCATATATAGTACGTGCATGTTTTCATTGAATGCTTGATAGGTCTGTGCATATTATCAATAACTAATACTTTGTCTGTTATCTTGCCAGGCCAGCCAAAGGTCGAGCATCTACTGAGCAAACTGCACGTGTTATATAAAGTACCAGTTCGATGGCTCGTGATCCAAGGCAAGGACTGGAGCAGTTGATCCTGCCACGTGGATAGCTACAGTACCACGATTTTGACACATGGAATCAAAAAGGATCAGATCTGCGTGAAAGGATTGGGCGGGAAACATGGTTCCCACGCGCCCATCGTCTGCCTATAAGAAGGGATCGAAGGCTGGGAGAGAAAGCTGCTGAAGATAGAAAAAGTGAGAGCATTTGAAGCCCGAGTGTGTTGAAACTTCCCCATTCGAGAAGAGAGCCAGTCCAGAAATAGAAGAGTCTGAGTGATCGCAAGGATTAGAGTCTGAAAGCTGCTTCTTCGGAAGCTACAATGTTATTGTCGTTGAGCAATTATTTCTCTGATTATTTTCATCTTCTTCGAGTTTCTTTTTGTTTTGCATCTCTGAATTCCAGTCTGTTACCCTCCAAGTTCAGTTGGAGGAAGGGAGACTGTCTCTGGTTGCTAGTGATGGGCTGTCACTAGTGGTTCCCTCCGGTTTGGAGGAAGAGAGGATTGATCCTCTGGTTCGTGAGTTGCTGGGAGCAATTCACAGGATTCCCTTTGCGGTGTGCAAAGGAAGGGAGGTTGGACCTCTAATGTTTCTTCTGGTCATAGGAAGATCGAGGAGATTGTTCCTCGGGGCAAGCTGTAAGGCAGCAGATGTTGCAGACTGAGTCTGCAGTTCGATTTGTTTAGTGCAAGGAAACCTTACTCCGGAGGAGTAAGGGGTGGACGTAGATTGTGGATCGCAATCGAACCACCTTAAAAATTCTTTGTCCCATTGGTGTGGTTTGCCTATCTGTTCATCATATTGCTTTCAGCACCCCAGCTGTTTGATCGTTGCACATTGTAGCTCTTGTTTCTCCTTAAGCATCGATCTATTTGTCTGCTAAGTGGCTAGACTAGAGAAGCTTCCTTACTCCGTTTCTGAACTACATTAGTCGGTCCTTGAATTAATTTTTTGAAATAGGGGTAATCTATTGATCCCCCCCTTCTAGCTCACCCATCGTGTGAACTATCAATTGGTATCAGAGCAGGTTACCCAACATGTGGTCCAACGACCAGGGTAAATCTGGATCTAGTACTGCTCGCAGTTTCATGACTGAGGGACAGTCTATTAGTCGCCCTCCTTTTTTCGATGGTAATAACTACTTTTATTGGAAAAATAGGATGGATGTGCTCCTGAGAGCGCAGAGCCACGAACTCTGGAGAGTGATCACCACAGTACCATATGATCTCCCACCAAATGAAGAAGCGTGGGCAAAGGATCACATCAGGCTCTCAGCAGTTAATTGGTCAACTCTGAACATAATCCAATGCGCAGTGCATCCAGAAGAGTATGCCAGGATCTCAGCCTGCCAGACAGCCAAGAAGATGTGGGATGAACTAGAGCTCATCTATGAAGGTACATCCCAAGTCAAAGCCACCAAGGTAAATATGCTCACCTCTGAGTATGAATTATTTAAGGTGAAATCCGAGGAGAATATTACGGAAATGTATGCTAGGTTGTCGCTGATCACTAACAACCTTAGAGGGCTGGGGAAACAAGTTTCAAAAGGGGATCTAGTCAGGAAAATCCTTAGGTCGTTAACCCCCGCATGACACACCAAGGCCATTGTGATAGAAGAGTCTAGGGATCTGTCAATACTGATAGTCACTGAGCTGATAGGATCCCTAATGACTTACGAAATGAATTTCAAAAGAAATGGTGAAGGAAGTGACAAGAAAGGCAAGAACATTGCTCTCAAGGTGTCTCGGAGCAGCAGTAGCAGTGGCAGTAGCAGTAGTAGTGGGGAGTATGATGGGCTCTCAGATCTTGATCAAGAGGAGCAAGCTATGCTGACCCGACAGTTTCGTAAGTTTATGAGAACCAAGGGAAAAATATTTAAAAGAAAAAGGTCATATCCCTCTGGTAAGCATGTTGATTCCAACAATGATAAAAATAGGAATGCTAAGATGATTGCATGCTTTCATTGCAGGAGGCCTGGACACATGAAGGGGGATTTCCCCGATCTCCAAAAGAAAAGCTCCAAGGTGCAAAAGAAGAAATCTCAGGCTATGGTCTGCACGTGAAGTGACGAGGAGGAATACCCTGAGACCAACTCGTCAAAAGAAGATGATTAAGGAATATGCCTCATGGCTAACAGTGACGAAGAGGTAACCAACATTTTTGAAAATTTCACTATTGATGACTGGGAAGATGTCTATGTAGAACTGTTAGCTAAGTTTAATGCTTTGAGTAAAGATCATAGGGTGTTAAAAAGAAAATTGAATGCTGCTAATGAAGAACAAATTCAAACTGACAAAGAAAACCAGAAGGTTAAGGAAGAATTAGAAGAGATGAATTCTCTCAGAAAAGAAAATGAAAATCTTAAGTCTGAAAACCAGGAAGCTCAAAAACAACTTGAAGAATTCAAGATAAAACTTCAAGAAAGCCAAAGTGAAAATAGTTTAATCACTGAAAAATATGAAGCTGTTAGGAAGGTGAACTCTGAACTTCAGGGAAATTATGAAACATTGCAAAAAGAACTGGAAGACAAGCAAAGAACCCTAGAAAAATTTGTTCAAGGAAAAATAAACTTGGATACCATTCTAGGTACTAGGGTCAATTTCAACAAAGAGGGTTTAGGTTATGAACCTATACACAAGAAACCTTTTGAGTTCACAACTGTAACATTCTGCCCAGAAAAGGGGAAGGAAAAGCAAGACACACCATCTAGCTCCAACAATGCTCAGAATGTCCAGCCACCAAGAATTAATTCATTAAACCCTATTGGACAACAATCTAAAACTGGAAAGAACATAACTAGGCAAGCCCCTGCGTATACCCCCCAGAACAAGAACTTTCACAAGTCAAGACACATGACCCAGAACAGAAATCCATTATTCTATAAAAACATGGGTCAATATAATAAAAACTGGGGAAATCATGTTCCACAGAAATTATTTAATGAGTATGTCTATCCTAGACAGAATGGGTACAAAAGATACTCGAAGAATGAGCAGCCTAATAACAGGAACAGATTCCACACCTTTAGACCAAATGGACAGAACACTAGTTTTAATTTTAACAAAACTGTCAACAACATGGAAAAGAAAAATACTGTGAAATAGTTTTAGATTTCGAAATGTCTGCATAGAGATTTGAACAATGTCTTTGGACCCAACTTGTCTTGGGTTCCAAACTACTCTGCTTGATGTGTCCTCTACAGGTTAGCCTTGCAGCCGAGCACAACATGTGGTACCTAGATAGCGGCTGCTCCAGGCACATGATAGGCGATCGATCCAAATTCAGTAAACTGGAAATGAAGGTAGGGGTTGCTGTACTTGGACTATTTCCTCAGCGAAATACCCAGAAATAAGGGTTCGAGAATTTCCTCGAGCACCTTCAAGGCGTGGGCCACCCGGCCCCTCAAGAAATCCAGTGGGCCCGACCAACGGCCCTAACCCGCTAGCCGAGGCGCACGGTGGCACTAGCCATCGATCGGGACCACACCCGACTCATAAGTCGCGGACTTCTTCCGCACTCTACACGGCCACCCGGGGAACCCCGGGGGCACTCTGACTACGAGCCACGCCACGTGGCACTCAGTGAAAAGGCCAAGGGCCTACCCCGGAATGCCTTCCCTCAACCCTCCAAGGTCAAAGGGAGACCTAAATAGGTCAACCACAGGCTCAAGAGGGCCGTAGTACGCATGTACGGCTCACACACGCGTGTTCGGCATTCTACCGAACACCTTGTGGGCGCACGTGTTTCAACCCTTCTACACCAACCCGCGGGCCACCCCATGGTTCCAGTACACCAATTGGGTCCTACAACGACCCCCCAGCAAGCCGGGGCCACCCCCGACCCTCAGACACGTAGCAACATGCCACTCGACTTTAGCTCTTGGGCCAACCCGAGGCTACCCTACCAACCCACCGTATAACACAGCACGTAGTACGAGGTAAGGCCCATCGGCCCAAGGTGCCTCCTTCCAGCCCCTACGGACTTCTACCCTTGGTTCTTGGCCGAATCTGAGGCCCATCGGCCACCTACGCGGCTTGTTCGGTAACCCGGGTGTGTCAGGCATTCGCCCGAACACCTTGCGAGCGGTCACTACAACTCGAAGAACAATGGCTCTCATGGGCCATTTTAATACCCCGAAACTTCATATCTCTTAAGGGATATCCCCAGACGACGAAGGAAGATCCCCGGGGGCCATCCCTTGGGGTTACGGCTTTGCCCGGGGCCCGTGCGCCCCAGGGCGTGGCAGCGCCCCCGGGGAGAGCGAACTCCCCGGGGGGCCGCGCCCTCTCCCCAACCTAGAGGCTCGACGGCCCTCCCCAGTCCCAGTCCATGCAAACTCTCAGTTTCGCGGTCCGAGGTTCGTGCAAGGTTCGTCGTCGTACCCGTGTGCCGAAGGATTTGCGAAGACGGAGTCCCGGGATTACGTTGAGTCACACACGTCAATCCCTCGATCTTCGCGCACAAGTAGCCAGTCCACCAGTGTATCCTCCCAGTATCCTTTATCCACTTTCTTCTTAACAAATTTGAGAAGAAAATACACAAAAATCAGGTTTTATAGAGGTGGGGCCACTCCCCCTCTCTCTCTTCTACCTGGTCCGCCTAAACCCCCCAAGGGGGGGGGGTTTGGCTGACCAGCCTGGGGGTGGGGGGTTTAGGCTGACCAGCCTGGACCCCCAGGCTGGTCCTCCTAAACCCTTGAATAATAAAAACAAAGATTTTCAAAAATTAAAAAGAGGACCACTTTGGTCCGCCTAAACCCCCTAGGGGAGGGGGGTTTAGGCAGACCAGCTTGGACCCCCAAGCTGGTCTGCCTAAACCTCTCCAAAAAAAAAAGAATTTCTACCCTCCAAAGAGGGGTTTAGGCGGACCAGACCATCCCCTTGGGCTGGTCCGCCTAAACCCCATCTCTCACACTTCGACACACACACAAAAAACACACAAAAATTATAAATAAAATAATAATAAAAATACTATTTGGGGGGTTTACCCGGACCAAGTTGGACCCCTAACTTGGTCCGCCTAGACCCCACCCACCACCCCTTCAACTTCTATAAATTGCCCCCCTTACCAACAAGCTAAAAAAGGCATGAAAAGAAAGGAAGGAAGCAACGCACGGACACATAGTCGGACGAGCGATCTTCCCCAGCCTAATTATCGCACCCTCGGACTCCCGAGGCTTTCGACAAGGGCCGATAATGCGAGAAGACAAGTGCGCGTGCGTTTGGCTTGCTAGTCGGCTCACACACGCCGAGGGTATGTCTCACGTACTTCCCTCACACAGTGTCTAGCCGTCTCATGACAAGTCCATCCCCGCCATGTGTAAGATGACCGTACCAACGGCAAATACGCCCGCACCCCGGGACCACCCGTGTGCGTCAACTTACGACAGTGATGAAGGGTACTTCATAACGTAGCGTTGGCCCTTGACACGGAACCGCGTGCCCACCGCTCACCTCCCAGTTGGCCGTAGGCCCCTCAGATTGATGAAACGAGTCTAGTCGGACCTCTGGCCCGGGAATCATAGTCCCGGGGCCGACCTCCACTCTCCAACATGACAACACTCGCCGTCCGAGACCCGGACCCGACCGCTCACCTCGAGCCGCGTCCGACCTCCGCCAGGTGCCAACCCGTGTCCGTTCTGACCACCAAGGCAGTGGGGCCCACACCAGCTCCTCTGTAAAAAGTTCCAATAGAACACGCGGACATCCACTTTATCACGGAATGACCCGGGGACCTACTCACATGTCAGAATTATCCCGTGGCTTGCTCCAATTGTACTTTGGCCGCTCAGGCCCGCTTGTAAAGCCCATGTGGCTCATCATAAAACCAGTAAATTGTATACAACCGTGTTCGGGCTTCCGGCTCTCTACCCACACCACTCGGCATCCGTGCCCAATACCCTAACCCCAGTGAACACCCCCCAGTCTAACGCGTACTCCTAGCTGCTGAATGCACCCGGTGTCATGTCCCGAGCCTTTATGACAGCGGAAGACTCGCTCGAGAAACGTGAACAGCCGGCATGGTAAGCCTCTTGCAAGCAAGAATGATCAGAGCACAATATAATCACACACATAAATGTAATTGCACACTATTTTAATCAAACTCCAACTTATTTCATTATAATCAAATATTCAAATACAATAACTTTCAACTTCTTCAATCTATCAGACTCAAGAAATAGGAAAATTACATAGACTCAATCTAAACAATATAGACTTTCCTAAGTCTTCACTCTCATCTTGACAACACTTTCATTCGCTCTCGGACCCGCTACTTGTATAACCCGAATCCGAATTCGAATCACTTTCATTTCTGAAAAGAATGGAAATATGTAATGAGCACACTTGCCCAGTAGGTATCTTCGCATCAACATGAAGACACTATTAAAGTAATTAACATTTTAGCTCTAAAGAAATAAGGTAAAATCATGCGAATGCGATCAATCATGCGAATACCCAAAGTAACAAAGATGATCGTTTAAGATAGAATGAGAGCAAGTATGAACTAGCAAGAATGTAACAAGAACATGTTATGGCCTTTCAAGAACAAGAATGTAACGAGAATGTACTAGCAAGCCACATAATCATCACTCCAGTATCTTTTGCTTATGAGCAAGTACTTCGTGAATTTCTGTGGAATATCAAGTCATGTACAAGAAAGTCATGTCGTGCCGTGGATCTTCACTTATTTATAGAGAAAGTACTCCCAGCGCAATGCGACGCCAGTAGCATCATACCCCATGGTTTATAATAGTATGTTTCCGGCAATCAGCCGAGGGGACTAGCATAGAGCCCTTGAACACAATCAGTGCTCGATCGCATCTTCAAGTATAAATCAAGCTACTTCCACGCATGTAACAATAAAGTATGGCCAAGAATGTACAATTCAATAAGTTCATGATAACACTATTCAATGAATGAACGCTTCAATTTAATAATGCGAGAGTCAAGAATGACTTAAACAAGGTTATGCTTATGGAAATAAATCGGCAGCATAACGGTACATTTCTTTAACTTTTATTTCATTATATTAAGCCTCTTTGGATAATATGGCAAGTTCTAGATCATCAATAATCCATCTAGAAACTTTGGAACATCAACCCTTGGGTCAAACCTCGGGTTAAGCACTCAAACAATGTGACGGTCAAGGACTGGGCCGTTACATGATGTGACGCTCCAGTATTCAGCCGTTACATTAGTCTGAATCCAGAAATAGTAAAATAGACTTAGTGAAATGTGACGGTCGTATATTGGCCGTTAGATGCTCCTGACGGTCCAGTATAGATCCGTTACATTGCTAGAACCAGAAACATCGATAGTGTAATCTACTAAATGGGCTTTAATGGTACAACCAACTCGGCGTCCTAGTGGGAATCCCAGGCTCGCGGAGAATTACGGAGGCCTTGAAACAAGATTTCCTAGTCCATTGGAAGGAATATCCAATAGAGAGGTCCTCATGTCCAAGAATAATGTTCCTATAGTGCAAAGTGTGAACTAATGGATAACATACCGGAATATGTGCCATGTACTTAAAGAAATGACTCTATTGATAGAGAGAATGTGTAACAATATGAAATCATGATAAAACTCCGTCAATACATCATTTAAAATCATGGAGTTAATACAAACTATAGTGCTTTGGCATGAAATTAACATATCCTTAAAATAATTCAAGATGCTTTTAACATGCGATACTTATCATGAACCAATTAATAAATTTAAAGTCATATCAACAGGTCAAAACTTAGATAACTAGGCATATTTATAAGTTAATGTGACTGTTCTTCAATTCTGTCTACAGTTACTCTGACGGTCGAGAATGGGGGCGTCACAGTGATTGTGACGGTTTATCGTGGGACCGTTACAGTGTTGTAACGCACTGAGTCTGGGCCGTCAGAGATAACAGAGAAATTTAAAAACAACAGAAGGTGTGACGGCTTGTCGTAAGACCGTTAGATCATTGTGACGGTCTTACCTTGATGCGTCAGATCGTCTGCTGGCAGAAAAAATATAAAAAAATCTAAGGTTTCAACTTACATCATATCTGGAAATCATATATAAACTTCCACATGATAGAATGAAGGCTAACCTACTAGTATGCATGGGTTTTCTGTGAATTTGACAAGAGAGTTCCTTTTTAACTTAGTTAGGGTTAAGAGTATACATGTATGCATGTCCTACTAAAACATGAAATTCATGATCTATGATGCATGAAATCAATCAAAACCAGAGGGCTTTTATCCCTAACAAGGTGTTTTTACCTATCATGAGATGACCTACCTCTTAACTAGGCTTTAAGCTTCTAATTTGAGTCTGAAAAACTGAGCCCTAGTTCTCCTTTTTCAGTGATTTTCCAGCAATTTCTTGCTGCTCTAACTCCGCGACCTCTTGACCTAAAGATGTGAAATTTTGAGGGTAAGAAGATGAAACTAAGGTGAACAAAAAGTTCTAAAGGATTGTGCTCTAATTACCTCGTTTAGACGTCCTAATCTCTTGATCTTCAGGGGTCTTGCGTTCAGTTTCCTGAGTTATTATGGTCGAACCAGCAACTTTGGAAGCTTCAATCTCCTTGGTTGCTTGATCTCCTAACATGAAATTTGGAGAACTATTAGTCTAAAGTATACTAAACAAAATCTTCTAAAGAACTTACCCGAAATTATGACTCCTTACCTTGATTCTTCACGAGCCAAAAGTAAGGGTCGCTCAGTTCAGAACTAGGTCCTATTTATAGGGTTTTGGCTAGGGTTTGAAGATTAGATCGATTCTAGAGTCCTTAATTTGCCAGAACCTAATCCCTAAGAGTCCTTAGTAATGTTATAAGCTCTCCCAAGTTGATCTCTTGCAGATAGGATCCCAAAGTTCTAATCTTTTTGCTCGTTCTTCATTCACGGAACTATCAGGGTGTAACGCATCAAGACTGGTGCGTTACGTGCTGTGGCGGTCGCACGATAGACCGCTACATCCAACGTGCACAGAATTCAACATAAATCAAACTCTTTTGTTAATTATCTATATTATTATCTATAAAATAGTATTTATCCTTAAAATACGTAAATATGCTAAATAACCTTCTAGAATATGGGCCAAACTTAATGGGCTTGGTCCTTAAACCTTTTGGATTTTATTTAAATAGGCTAGGTTAATTATTTAACACAATTGGGCCTTATAATGACTTATTATTTCAATAATCCATTTATTAATCTATTTAGCCTTTATAACTCCTAATAAATTTCATAAAAATCTATAAATAATCCAGAAATTATTATATAAATTCTGGGGCACTACACCCTCCCCCACTTAGATGAATTTGGTCCCCAAATTCAATACATAGATTATGGAGAGTGTACTTACAGTTAAAATAATTCTGGAAATCTTTTCCACATGGCTGCTTCGGTTTTCCACGTTGCTTCATATGGCCATGTTTTCTTCCATTGAATCTTGACCATAGGAATAACTTTATTTCTTAGTTGACGCACTTCCCGTTCCAGAATCTTTATTGGCGTTTGCTCGTACGTCATATCCTTCTGAATCTCCAGATTATCATAAGTGATAATATGGTCAGGATCATATACATACTTCTTCAGCATAGAGACGTGAAATACGTCATGAACTCCTGCTAATTGTGGAGGTAAAGCCAGTTTGTAGGTCACTTCACCGACCCTTTCAAGAATTTCAAACGGGCCAATAAACCTTGGAGTTAGCTTGCCCTTAATGCCAAATCTTCGAATACCACGACCTGGAGAAACCTTGAGATACACATGGTCTCCTACTTGAAATTCCAAGTCACGTCTTCGATTATCAGCATAAGATTTCTGCCTATCTTGCGCCATTTTTATTCTCTCTTGAATGAGCTTGATATTCTCTGTAGAATCTCTGATAATATCGAGGCCTAGGAATTGTCTTTCCCCTATTTCATTCCAACATATTGGTGATCGACAACTTTTTCCATATAGAGCTTCAAAAGGTGCCATTTGTATGCTGGCCTGATAACTGTTGTTATATGCAAATTCTACTAGAGGCAAGTGATCATGCCAACTACCTCCAAAATCAATAACACAAGCCCTGAGCATGTCTTCTACCACTTGATTCGTTCTTTCTGTCTGACCATCAGTTTGTGGATGAAAGGCTGTGCTGAAATTCAATCTAGTCCCTAGTGACTGTTGTAGACCCTTCCAAAACTGTGATGTGAATCGAGGATCTCTATCAGATATAATAGTGACTGGGACACCATGTAATTTAACAATTTCTCTTATGTATAATGCTGCCAGGATATCCACAGACCATCGACTTTTGATTGGTATGAAATGTGCAGATTTAGTTAATCGGTCTATGATTACCCATATACCATCGTGTCCACCTCTTGTCTTAGGTAACCCCATAATGAAATCCATCCCTATACTCTCCCACTTCCATTCGGAATATTCAAGGGATGCAGCTTACCTGCGGGTCTAAAATGCTCTGCCTTTACTTGTTGACAAGTGAGACAGCGAGACACGAAATCAGCTATTTCCCTCTTCATGTTGGGCCACCAGAAATTTCTTTTGAGATCCTGATACATTTTTGTACTACCTGGGTGAATGGTATACCTGGATTTATGTGCTTCTTCTAGAATCAATTTCTTCGTATCCTCATGATCCGGTACACATACTCGGTCTTTAAATAGCAATCTTCCATCCTTAATAGAAAAATCCGACCTTTGTTCAACATTGACCTTGATCTCCAATAATATAGATCATCATTTTGCAGCTTGACCAGATCTTCTATTAATGTAGGTTGAGCTTGAATATTAGCTAGGAAACAATCTTCCTTCCTGTCAATATCTAAGTTCAACTGAGCAAATTGAGGAATAAGATTAGTCATACTAATCATGAGACTTGATAGCATACCCATTGATTTTCTGCTGAGTGCATCCGCTACAGCATTAGCATTGCCAGGATGATATTGAATAGTAAAATCGAAGTCTTTGAGATATTCTAACCACCTCCTCTGCCTCATATTTAGCTCTTTTGAGAAAATAAGTACTTCAAGCTTTTGTGGTCCGAGTAGACCGTAAACTTTTCTCCATAGAGATAATGACGCCAAATTTTTAAGGTGAAAATGACAGCTGCTAATTCTAAATCATGCACAGGATAATTTTCCTCGTGACGCTTTAATTGTCTTGAAGAATAACATATCACTTTTCCATTTTGCATGAGGACACACCCTAGGCCAATGTCAGATGCATCCGTATATACTTAGAATCCACCACCTTCCATCGATAGTGTTAGAATAGGAGCTATAGTAAGATGATTCTTAAGAGTTTGGAAACTCTTTTCACATTCCTCTGACCAGACAAAAGGATTTTCTTTTCTCGTGAGTCTAGTTAAAGGTACTGCAATTTTCGGGAAATCCCTAATGAATCTTCTATAATAACCAGCTAGACCCAGAAAACTTCGTACTTCCGATACGGTCGTTGGCCGGCTCCAATTCTTAACGGCTTCTACCTTAGAAGGATCCACGGTGATATCTTCTTTTGAAATAATGTGGCATAGGAATGAAACTTCCTTGAGCCAGAATTCACACTTATTAAGCTTGGCATAAAGTTTATGTTCTCTAAGTATTTGCAAAGCTATCTTCAGATGCTCTTTATGTTCTTCCTTTGTCTTGGAATATATCAAGATGTCATCGATGAAGACGATGATGAATTGGTCTAGATATGGCTAGAAAACACTGTTCATAAGTTGCATAAATGCTGCTGGGGCATTTGTTAACCCGAACGGCATTACCACGAATTCATAGTGGCCATAACGACTTCGAAAAGCCGATTTATAAATGTCTTCTTCTTTAATTCTAAGCTGATGATAACCTGATCTGAGGTCAATCTTGGAGAAATATTCTACTCCTGAAAGCTGATCAAAGAGCTCATCAATACGCGGCAACGGATACTTGTTTTTGATTGTAAGTTGATTCAGTCGCCGGTAATCGATGCATAGCCTGAGAGAACCATCCTTCTTTTTGACAAATAGAACCGGCGCACCCCAAGGGGATGTGCTAGGTCTGATAAAGCCCTTATCCAGTAGTTCCTGCAACTGCTTCTTTAGTTCTTTGAGTTCTGTGGGGGACATCCTGTAAGGGGCTATAGAAACAGGTGCTGCTCCTGGAATGAGTTCAATAGTGAAGTTTACTTCCCTCTCGGGTGGTAAACTGGGTAATTCGGATGGGAACACATCGGGGAACTCATTTACAATAGGAATGTCTGCTAAGATAATCTCCTTGGATTCGGTAACAATGACAGAAGCAAGAAAAGCTTCACATCCTTGCGAGATAAGTTTGCAAGCGTGAAGAGAAGATATGATAGTAGGATGCTTCTTGTACTTGATGCCAAGGAAGGAAAATCTTGGAAGATCGGGCTTTCGAAAGGATATAATCCTATTTCGGCAATTGATATAAGCATCATGATCTACAAGCCAATCTACCCCTAAAATGGCATCATAACCTTTCATGTCAAAGCATACTAAGTTTGCGGGGAGATTATGCCCTTCTACTATCAGTTCGCTATCAGGATAATAGTCGGTAAGCTTTGTTCCAAAACCTAAGGGTGTGATAATAGCGAGATCTGAAGGTAAGGGGACTGATACAATTGATAATATTTTTGCAAAAGTAGTGGAGATAAAAGAATGAGAGGCACCAGTGTCAAATAGCACAAATGTAGGACGAGAACAAATTTGAAGAGTACCATCCATAAGCCCACCATCCTTGGGCGCTTCCTCTTCTTCTAAGACGGCATTGAGGCGAGCCTGCCTCCTACAATTGGTCTTTCATAAGGGGGCAATCTGGCATGCGATGCTCCCTACTTCCACAACGTAAACAAGCACCGAGGCGCTTCCAGCATTCCTCAGCCGAATGGCCAAATTTTTCGTAAAACGTGCAAGCTGTAGCAACTTGCTCCTTCTCTTCCTTGACTTTCTTTTGCTTATAGGACCTTCCACCATTCCCATTCCTGGATCTTTTCTTACTATCACGGCTTTTGTAGGGCTCCGTGATGCTGAACTTTTCTTTCTTATAACGCCGATCTGAGCGTCGGCTGGATTCTTCTCCTTTCCCTTTAAATTTTTGACCTTCTCTAAGGTCCTTTCACACAAATACGCTCGTTGAACCATTTCCGCATAAGTACGGATGTTTTGGGTCCCGAGCTGCTGAATGAAATCGGGCCGTAACCCGTCCATGAACCGATTTGCCTTCAATAAATCGGTGCTGATAAGATGCGGTGCGTAAGGTGCAAGCCTTGAGAATTGCAGTTCATATTCGGCAACCGTCATCATTCCTTGCCGAAGAGCGGCGAACTCCATAGCCTTTCTCTCTTTTACGTGCTCAGAAAAGTACTTGGCACGGAATAGGGTAAGAAAACCATCCCAGGTATGAGGGGCATAGGCCGGAGGTGCCGGAACCGACTTCCACCATGTGCGGGCATCTTTGTTGAGTTGAAAGGTTGCGAGACGCACCTTCTCTTGATCGGTGCATTGGATAACATCAAAGATACGATTCATTTCGTCTATCCAGTTCTCTGCCTCGTCAGGATTAGAAGAACCGTAGAAACGCGGAGGGTTTAAGCTCCGAAAGTTGCGATGCAAATCACCAGCCCTTGCTCCTGCGCCAGCTTGCGCCATGGTTTGTAATGCCTGTGTAAGGCCAGCAACAGTTTGTTGCATACCATTCCAATCTACGCGATGAGCCATGGTAATAATAGGGTACCTGAGAGAAAAATAACAACTTGTTATTTCTCGTGAAACTGGAAGGAAAATCAATCTTAAAACTAATTAACTATCTTATCCCGGGTTCTACCCAATTCTCACATGGGTGTGAAAATTTCTTCCTTAGTTCATAGGTAGGGGTCCTTAAACCTTGGACTTATCCTATGACATGACTCTTCTTCCTAAGTCCTGAGACTTAGGCTCTGATACCAACTTAACTGTCACGCCCCGAGCCTTTATGACAGCGAAGACTCGCTCGAGAAACGTGAACAACCGGCATGGTAAGCCTCTTGCAAGCAAGAATGATCAGAGCGCAAGACAATCACACACATAAATGCAATTGCACAATATTTTAATCAAACTCCAACTTATTTCATTGATAATCAATATTCAAATACAATAACTTTCAACTTCTTCCAATCTATCAGACTCAAGAAATAGGAAAATTACATAGACTCAATCTAAACAATATAGACTTTCCTAAGTCTTCACTCTCATCTTGACAACACTTTCATTCGCTCTCGGACCCGCTACTTGTATAACCCGAATCCGAATTCGAATCACTTTCATTTCCTGAAAAGAATGGAAATAGGTAATGAGCACACTTGCCCAGTAGGTATCTTCGCATCAACATGAAGGCATCATTAAAGTAATTAACATTTTAGCTCTAAAGAAATAAGGTAAAATCATGCGAATGCGATCAATCATGCGAATACCCAAAGTAACAAAGATGATCGTTTAAGATAGAATGAGAGCAAGTATGAACTAGCAAGAATGTAACAAGAACATGTTATGGCCTTTCAAGAACAAGAATGTAACGAGAATGTACTAGCAAGCCACATAATCATCACTCCAGTATCTTTTGCTTATGAGCAAGTACTTCGTGAATTTCTGTGGAATATCAAGTCATGTACAAGAAAGTCATGTCGTGCCGTGGATCTTCACTTATTTATAGAGAAAGTACTCCCAGCGCAATGCGACGCCAGTAGCATCATACCCATGGTTTATAATAGTATGTTTCCGGCAATCAGCCGAGGGGACTAGCATAGAGCCCTTGAACACAATCAGTGCTCGATCGCATCTTCAAGTATAAATCAAGCTACTTCCACGCATGTAACAATAAAGTATGGCCAAGAATGTACAATTCAATAAGTTCATGATAACACTATTCAATGAATGAACGCTTCAATTTAATAATGCGAGAGTCAAGAATGACTTAAACAAGGTTATGCTTATGGAAATAAATCGGCAGCATAACGGTACATTTCTTTAACTTTTATTTCATTATATTAAGCCTCTTTGGATAATATGGCAAGTTCTAGATCATCAATAATCCATCTAGAAACTTTGGAACATCAACCCTTGGGTCAAACCTCGGGTTAAGCACTCAAACAATGTGACGGTCAAGGACTGGGCCGTTACATGATGTGAGGCTCCAGTATTCAGCCGTTACATGAGTCTGAATCCAGAAATAGTAAAATAGACTTAGTGAAATGTGACGGTCGTATATTGGCCGTTAGATGCTCCTGACGGTCCAGTATAGATCCGTTACATTGCTAGAACCAGAAACATCGATAGTGTAATCTACTAAATGGGCTTTAATGGTACAACCAACTCGGCGTCCTAGTGGGAATCCCAAGCTCGCGGAGAATTACGGAGGCCTTGAAACAAGATTTCCTATTCCATTGGAAGGAATATCCAATAGAGAGGTCCTCAAGTCCAAGAATAATGTTCCTATAGTGCAAAGTGTGAACTAATGGATAACATACCGGAATATGTGCCATGTACTTAAAGAAATGACTCTATAGATAGAGAGAATGTGTAACAATATGAAATCATGATAAAACTCCGTCAATACATCATTTAAAATCATGGAGTTAATACAAACTATAGTGCTTTGGCATGAAATTAACATATCCTTAAAATAATTCAAGATGCTTTTAACATGCGATACTTATCATGAACCAATTAATAAATTTAAAGTCATATCAACAGGTCAAAACTTAGATAACTAGGCATATTTATAAGTTAATGTGACTGTTCTTCAATTCTATCTACAGTTACTCTGACGGTCGAGAATGGGGGCGTCACAGTGATTGTGACGGTTTATCGTGGGACCGTTACAGTGTTGTAACGCACTGAGTCTGGGCCGTCAGAGATAACAGAGAAATTTAAAAACAACAGAAGGTGTGACGGCTTGTCGTAAGGCCGTTAGATCATTGTGACGGTCTTACCTTGATGCGTCAGATCGTCTGCTGGCAGAAAAGATATTAAAAAATCTAAGGTTTCAACTTACATCATGTCTGGAAATCATATATAAACTTCCACATGATAGAATGAAGGCTAACCTACTAGTATGCATGGGTTTTATGTGAATTTGACAAGAGAGTTCCTTTTTAACTTAGTTAGGGTTAAGAGTATACATGTATGCATGTCCTACTAAAACATGAAATTCATGATCTATGATAAATGAAATCAATCAAAACCAGAGGACTTTTACCCCTAACAAGATATTTTTGCCAATCATGAGATGACATATCTCTTAACTAGGCTTTAAGCTTCTAATTTGAGTCTGAAAACCGTGCCCTAGTTCTCCTTTTCCAGTGATTTTCCAGTAATTTCCCGCTGCTCTAACTCCACGACCTCTTGACCTAAAGATGTGAAATTTTGAGGGTAAAAAGATGAAACTACGGTGAACAAAAAGTTCTAAAGGATTGAGCTCTAATTACCTCGTTTAGACATCCTAATCTCTTGATCTTCAGGGGTCTTGTGTTTAGTTTCCTGAGTTATTATGGTCGAACCAGCAACTTTGGAAGCTTCAATCTCCTTGGTTGCTTGATCTCCTAACATGAAATTTGGAGAACTATTAGTCTAAACTATACTAAACAAAATCTTCTAAAGAACTTACCTGAAATTATGATTACTTACCTTGATTCTTCACGAGCCAAAAGTAAGGGTCGCTCAGTTCAGAACTAGATCCTATTTATAGGGTTTTGGCTAGGGTTTGAAGATTAGATCGAGCATAGAGTCCTTAATTTGTCAGAACCCAATCCCTAAGAGTCCTTAGCAATGTTATAAGGTCTCCCAAGTTGATCTCTTGTAGATAGGATCCCAAAGTTCCAATCTTTTTGCTCGTTCTTTCATTCACAGAACTATCAGGGTGTAACGCATCAAGGCTGGTGTGTTACATGGCTGTGGCGGTCGCACGATAGACCGTTACATCCAACGTACACAGAATTCAACATAAATCAAACTCTTTTGTTAATTATCCATATTATTATCTATAAAAATAGTATTTATCCTTAAAATACGTAAATTGGCTAAATAACCTTCTAGAATATGGGCGAAACTTAATGGGCTTGGTCCTTAAACCTTTTGGATTTTATTTAAATAGGCTAGGTTAATTATTTAACACAATTGGGCCTTATAATGACTTATTATTTCAATAATCCATTTATTAATCTATTTAGCCTTTATAAGTCCTAATAAATTTCAGAAAATTCTATAAATAATCCAGAAATTATTATATAAATTCTGGGGCACTACACCCGGCCCTCCACCCACGGCTTCAGACACATATACAGACTTTTCTTCAGCATGGAACGAAGGTATTCAGATTCTATCTGATGTAAATAAACACCGGTTGCTTGCGGCCGGTGGGGAAAGACGTCCTGTACACGATTCCCGCAATTGCCTACGCACTCGCACCCATGGAACCCCTTCTCTCCACGTGTCGCCCGATCGCCCGAGCCCACGTGCCGCGCCCTGGTGACGCTCCCCCGGTCAAACCTTTGTTCCATGAGTGATTGTCGAGAAATCGACTGGCACACCCGCACCCTGTCCGGTTAATCTTTATCCCGACACTTACGTGCCATTCGACCCTTTCCAACTTTCCGTGAAAGGAGGGTGCCCGATACTACCGTGAGATGCATGCACCCGTGAGGAGGATACCCGAGATACATCAAACTCCCGTATTTTTCCTTCCCCGATGTATCCCTTCCTTCACCCCAGTTAATCGGCATAAAAACCCGAGCAACAGAGAGGATGGCACGCCCGGTGGGACGTCTCCCGCCTTCCTTCTTTTTACTGAAGAAAAGTTTGTGCCAGCCCTGAAGCCCGGTGCCCTTTCCTTGTCCTTGCAGGAGAGGCAGAGGAGGGTACTCGTGCGCATTTCCCAGCGGCTTCCGGTTCGCGTTCCGATCGTTGGACTGCTTTCGGCGACTGTCAACGACCGTTGCCTTCGCAGCACCCAGCTCTCCGGCGACCATGGCGGCCGTCACCTACGGTCCCAATGTCATCGCCACCCATGCCCGGGTGGGCTACTTGGCGACGCCGATCGCTTTCGGCGGCTTCGCCCCGGTTATTGGATCGCCCTACTTTCTGGGTGTGATCCCTGTGGCTGCTCCTCAGCCAACTCCAGTCTCTCCAGTGGCCCTTGCGGCCAACGTGCCATGCGCGCCTCCAGCTCCAGTGTCCCGCTCGAGTGCCGGGCGCTGGACTGTCACTGCAGGCCCCTACAGGGCCCCCATGTCAACGTCGGCCCGAGTGAACATCAGCTCCCAACGCCAGCCCCGTCTGATCTCCAACACGGGCCCCGTGCCCCGGACTTTTGTCACTATCTCAGCATCCTCCTCGGGTCCTCAACCCCGAGCCCCAGCAAAGCCGGCACCCAACACGGGCTCCCTGCCCCGGGTCCACGGCTTCCCAGCATCTTCCTCGGGTCCTCAACCCCGAGCCCCAGCAAAGCCGGCACCCAACACGGGCTCCCTGTCTCGGGTCCATGGCTTCCCAGCATCTTCCTCGGGTCCTCAACCCCGAGCCCCAGAAAATCCGGCACCCAACACGGGCTCCCTGCCCCGGGTCCACGGCTTCCCAGCATCTTCCTCGGGTCCTTAACCTCGAGCCCCAGCAAAGCCGACACCCAACACGGGCTCCCTGCCCCATGTCCACGGCTTCCCAGCATCTTCCTCGGGTCCTCAACCCCAATCCCCAGTAAAGTCGGCACCCAACACAGGTTCCCTGCCCTGGGTTTACGGCTTCCCAGCATCTGCATCGGGTCTCCAACCCAAAATCCCGGTAAGGCCGACACTCGACACGGGCTCACAACCCCGAGTTCACGGCTCCCCGGTAGTGCACTCGGGACCCCGGTCCCGAGCTCCAGTCCAGTCGGCTCTCCCCGTGGGTCTTCCCCCGAGAGGGCAGCTCTCCTCAGCACCTTCCTCGGGCATCCCGACCCGAGCCCAGACTACACCGGCACCTACCCCGGGTCCTCGACCCTGGGGCATCGGCGCTCCGGCACTTCCAACAGCTATGCCTTCCGGTGCAAGAGTGTCATCTCGACCCTCAGCGACACTCTTATCGACGCGGGCGAAGGCTTACACCCGAGTCACCCAGCCATCGACTCCCGGTGCGGGCTACTTACCCCGGGGACTGACCCCGGCACCTTGGACTGACGTCTTCATGTTGCCGGTCGTTCCGGGCCATGTTTTCTCGGTTTACCATCTTGGGGCGGAGTCTTCCTCAGCTCCTCAGAAGAAGCGTCGCCATGGCCGTGAAGGCAGGCGACTTGTTGCTGCAACCAGCAACTCCAGCAAGATGGTCCTTGTCAGCGACTTGCGGATCCATCTCGATGGGGGTGAACCAATCATACCCTAGGAATGGACCGTCCCTGCCATCCCCACTTCCAATCGTTTTGACCTCTTGCGTCAAACACGAGAGGACGAGGCGAAGCTCAAAGGAGCGGGTTCCTCGACGGCAGCCTGGGGGCCCCCGCCGCAGCTAGACACGCGGCCTCCTAAGATAACTCGTCGGAAAAACGGCGACAGGGGAGACCAGCAATTGGACCTGAGAAGAATCTGGGTCACCCCAGAAGAAGCTCAAGCTGTTCGAAGGGCGCGTATCATCAACCCCCTGCGAGCACTCAGACGCGGCATCAAACGGGATGTGGCGGGTGTCACAACAGCATTATCTGACGACGCCCAGTCGTCCAATGTGCCCCGCGCAAGCAAGCGGAGGCAAAGGCGAGCCCATCCTCGGGCCGTTCAGCAACCTCTACAGGACTCTACTCCGGCTAACATCGGGAATGAGCCCCCTCTGCAACGCATCTCGGTCTTTGACAGATTGGGGACGCCTGTTCGCCCCGAGCGACACCCGCAGAGGAAGCGGACGGCCCAGTTTATCAATGATGCGGTTCGAGTGTTCACGTGCTACACCACCGGACACCAGCCAGACACCTAGTCTGACGATTTGAACCAGCCTCTGTCCCACTTCAGGAGGCCACGCCACCCGACTCTGTCGCCTCCTCCAACAGGTCATATCGGCACTTCTGCCGGACCGCAAGCGTCAGAACGCGCAGAAGAGGTTCCGACAGAAGATCGTGACCCTCCTATCAATGCAGAGCCGGTCAATAACGACCCTCCTACGAACGAGGTTCAGGAAGTGACCCTCGACACCCTAATGAAGGAGAACCAGGATCTGAAGGCCCTCCTGCAGGACCTCCTCCAGGAGCGAGACCTTCACCCTCAGCAACCTGCTAGGCCTCAGGCCGAGGCACTGGTACCCTCGGTGGCTCGCGATGCTGCCAAAATCTGAGTGGCGATCGCCCGAACCCCGTTGGCAATAGGGTTTGGCACGCCCCCGGTTGAGGCTCAACCACGAGCCTCTAACACGCCAGTGCCGAAAAATCTCTTGGCACAACGCCAGATGATCGAGCGCATTGTCGAGACAAAGCTCGCCTAGTATAGTGAAGGGACGGTCACGGTAGATCTCTACAGTGTATTCTACCCGCTTCACCACCAGTTGAAGAAGCTTCCTCCAGAATACTCCAAGCCCCCGAAGCTGTAACAGTTGGGCAGGGGTCGCCACATGAACACTTGGCCTACTATGTTACGGCCATGGGCGAGTTAGCGTTGGATGAATCCTATCTCCTCCGCTACTTTGCCACTTCGCTCATGGGAACGGCCTTCCAATGGTATTCCCGCCTGAAGCCCAACTCAGTCATCGACTGGGTGGATCTCCAGAAGAAATTCCTCGATTGCTTTCAAACGGCCGAGCGAAGGGTCTCCCTAGCCGAACTCTGTTCTCTTCGGCAGAAAAAGGGCGAGGGTGCCCATGACTTCATCAAAAAATGGCGAGACCTCAGTATGAGGTGCGTCAATCCACCAGTCCAGGAGGACGCTATCACCATATGCCATTGAGGTCTGGTGGCCGAGGTCAGCGAAAAGCTTCTCGGCACCAATATCAAAGGCTTCGACCAACTCAATTCGACAGTCGCCGAGATAGAGATGTTCTTCGCCGACAACCCGAGCTATATCACAGCAAAGGGTAAACAAGCGCGAGAACGCCAGCCCGGTAAGGAGGTGAATATCATAGAATTCACCCCTCCCACTAAGGCCAATAAAGCGGCCGAGTCCAGCGGCTCCGACAAAAAGCCAGCGGACAAGCCGGATGTTCCCTCCTTCTTGGAGCGCATGAAGACACCCTTCTCCTTCAAGAAGGAACATACGAAGATGCTCTTCGACCTCTGCATGGCTTAGAAGATCATCGAACTGCCAGAAATCTGCAAGCCGGACGAGGCGCTGAAGACCGACGATCCCAGTTATTGCCTGTACCATCGCATGCTGGGTCATTCAATTGAAGATTGCTACGTCTTCAAGACTCAGGCGCAGAAGCTGATCCGAGACGGCCTCATCAAGATGAAGAGCGGTCTCGTCGATCCTCCGCAACCACATACATGGGCCAGGCCGGCTAAAGCATCACGCGTGGCTCACCCCTCGGCCAATGTCATCCACATGATGGCCGCATTCTCTCTTTCTGATGACGAATCAGAGGAGCCCATCACCAGTCGAAGGGAACGTTCGATCTGGTATCCAGGGTGGAGGCCTTGGCATGATCAGAGACCTCTCTCCTTCCCCAGGGAGAGAACCCGGTGACTCTTTGATATCCTTGTCGAGAGGGGCCAAATCATGCCCCGCGACTCACCTTCTGGCTACACTCATTGGGATCGTAGTCACCCCCGATATTGCCCCTTCCATGCCATAATCTGCCACCCGATCGAGTCCTGTGAGGAAGTCCAATACCTCATCCAGGAACAGATCCAATGGGAGCAGATTGATGCGAAAGGAAACCCCATGTCGCTCGTCAGGCTTCGACAAGCTGTCGAAGAGACCCTGAGCATCGCCAAGAGTGCGCCAGAGGGGCCAGACTCTGCCCAAGAAAATGGGCACGGGCTGCCTTACCAGCATCCTCCAGAATGGCTCGAGTTCCTGACTGACAACCAAGCGGCGCTCGAGCGACTGCGAAGACACAGAGAGCAGGATGCCAGTCAAGAGACGGGGCCGATCGACTTCTCGATCAACGGCATTCATGCCCCTACTCCTCCGGCCCTTGAGGGCTCCCAGACATCAGCACATAGCAAGCCAATCTCAGCCACATCAGCTGTGCACTGGCGGTCTTGGCGGGAGCTAAAGTCTCTCCCTTTCCCTGAAGAAGACACTGCCCGGCTCCTCCAGGTCCTTCTCGGCTGAGAGGACGTTCTAGTGGGTGAGACAATGACAAGCTCTTCAGCTCTTTCTTGTTCTCCTCCTGTCCTACCTCCATCGCCGACAGTCACGGATAGGAAGGGAAAGCAAAAATAGGGTGAGGCCCCACCTCGACCTCGTGACACCTCCCCAGCAGGGGGGCCGTCTCGTCCCCTCGACCTACATGTTGACGCAATTCGGAGTACGAAGAAGACATCTTCGGAGTCTTCAGCGGCTTCGCTTCAAGTGGCGGGCCCACCGCCATCAGGCTCCTTCATTCCGCAAAGTCGGGATAACTGTGCAGAGCGACAATGCCTTGCAACGCTGTCAGTTGTCGCAAGGCCCAGCTCTCAGCATGGTCACAAAGGCAAGGCTAAGGAGCAGGACGACCAGTGCCCTTCTCTGCCCGCTTCTCAACAAAAGCCACCGCCACCGCGGCTAAGGCATCAAACCGCGCATATGTCTTCCAACACCGGTCCCAACGTACCGGCTCAGCAGAAGACATCTTTACCGCCACCGCGGCTAAGGCATCAAACCGCGCATATGTCTTCTGACACCGGTCCCAACGTACCGGCTCAGCGGAAGACATCTTCATCGCCACCGCGGTTAAGGCATCAAATCGCGCACACGTCTTCGGAGGCCAGCACCAGCCTACCGACTCCTCGTAGGCTCCCGTCGCCACCGCGGGTAAGACACCAAACCGTGAACACGTCTTCGGACGTCGGTCCCAGTATTCTGGCATACCAGGAATTGCCGCTTGAGGTGATCGAGCAGGCGATTAATGCCACCTTCCAGATACAACAAGCAGAAGGCGCCTGGATTGAAATCCGGGCAAGGAAGAGTCAACGACCTCACCCTGCAAAGACATCAGCTCAGAGATATCCTCAACAGGATTTGTCAACTCCGGCCCCAGCACCTCTCCCTCCTACTCCCTTGGAGACGGCTATCGCCAAGAGACAAGAGAAAAATAGAAGGAAGAATCTCATAAGGCGGCTCAAGAAACAAGCCGAACAAGCCGCCGCCCTGCAATCCCCAGCCGAGCCAACGCCTCTCCAAAGACTCCAGCGGCTCATTGATGACATGGAGGAATACATCCCTCCTCGTTCTACCGGGGCTCTCCCACTCGATAGCTACATCCCGTGGTAAGAGATGCAGAAACGAGTCCACCTTAGAAATTGGGCCGAAGAAATGATCCAAAAGCTCAAGAACGGCGAAAGACTCGTGATCCCTAACGAGCTCTCCTTGTGCTATAAGGACAAGGAGATCACCCTAGAGCAGCTGGAAGAAATGCTCCGTCGCTGCACCTGCAACATGGTGGCCATCCCACCTCCCGACAATATCAACGCTTCTCGGCGAGGCGAGCCAGTAGCCTCTCGAACAAGACAAAGAACTATTGCCCCTCTTGGGCTACAGCCAGCTCCAGAACGCACCGACCGTGGCCGAGGTCATGGCCGGGAACGTGGCAAAGGTCATGGGAGAACTCCCGAGCTACCCCTCTCTCTATCCACCTTCGATCCAGAGCGAGTTATCCTCTTTCGAGGAGAGGAACCAACTCCCATTCCGGAAGTAGAAATTCGGGGCGGACCCGGCAACTTTGATCCTTCCGGTAGCAAAGAGGCTACTTCCAGCCTCCCAGTCCCTACACCAGTACCGACTTCCGCAGCAGAGCAAGCAGGACCGTCCGGCAAGGACGAGCCAACCCGCCAATCACCCCCAGAAGAGCCGTCATTGGCATCCCTGTTCCAAGAGCCCGCTGGTGATCAAGGTCGATCTGGTCCCAGTGATAAGGGCAAGGCAGTGCAACTTCCCGATGGGAACAGCACGGCAGCTCGCAGAAGGTTCAACCTGACATACTACCTTCTCTGGAGGATGCTCGAGCCCGAGCTGACCGGAAGGTCCTCCACCAGATGAAGCGCTTCCCCGCCAGCATTTCAATTTGGGAAGCCATCGCTTGGAGTAAGGATTTAAGGGAGACCCTTATCAAAATACTCCAAGAGCCAGAAGTTTATGAAGCGCATGCCGCGGAACTGAAGGTGGCTGCCTATGGGGCCTTCGCAGCCACTATCACCTTCACGAGAAAAGATATGCTGATGTCCCCTCCGTGCCACAACCGTCCTCTCTACATGAAGGGGAAAATCAATGGGCACGATGTGAACCGGATCCTAGTGGACGCTGGTGCCGCTGTTAACATCATGCTGCTCAAGACATTCAAGTCTCTATATCTAACCCCATACCTCCAGAAGGTCCAGGCGGTCAAGATATCCGATTTCAACCAGAACACCGAGGACGTCCTCGGCCGAGTGGACGTCGATCTGGTGCTCGATGATTTTGCCTCCAAGGCAACATTCTACATCATCGACTCCAACACGTCTTATAAGATGCTGTTGGGCAGACCCTGGCTTCATGAAAATTGGGTCGTCCCGTCGACTCTCCACCAATGCATCAAATATGCCAAGGATGGGGAGCAACACAAGGTCTTTGCAGACCTATCGCCATTTACACCAGCAGAGTGCAACCTAGCCGACGCTGCGCTCTATTTCAAGGGGATTAGTCCGTACCCCGTGATCAAGAGCAAAAGCAACAGTTGGCTCTCAGAGGAAGATGATGATGACCTCTTCTCTGTTGACGAGGAAAAGGCCAAGCTCCACTGGCTGCGCCTCAGCTCCAAGTCAACCCCAGATCACCCTGAGAGGCGCCAAATCGACTTCGAGGCTAATCTCATTAGCCGAGCTATTGGCAAGAGTATATGCTTGTCACCAGACTGCTTCCAGCTCCCGTGTGCATCCGAGGAGCATAGCGTCGAGTCGCTGACAACATTATTGTCACCTTCAAGCGACAACACCGGAACATGAAGAAGGCTAACAGGGACAAACCCATTGTCTTCTACAAAGGAGACATGGTCCCTCAAGCCCCGCCAGATGATGACTTCGGCTGGTCTAGGTAGGCCAATGATACCCCTGAAGCAGTTCAGGTGTGGGGCGACCTGTCGTCGCATATTCATGAAATGTGTCTGAAGCAACACATTCCCCTGTGGCAGACTCCTGCCCAACAAAGATATTTTCGTCGACTGTGGGACCCTTCCCAGGGCCGGGGGCAACCCCCGTCCTTCCATAAGGATACCAAGTGGCTTGGTTACAACCAGGACCTGGACTTCCGCGTCCACTACACAGTTAACGTCGTAGGCTTGGCACTACTGGCCCACGACCAAACAAGAGTCGAAGCTAAATTCGACAGCTCCGGGGATGAGGGAGAGAAAATTCTGATCCCGATCTCCACCAAAGCCAGAACCCCGGCTCAAGCCGTCGGGGAACCTTCTTCGCCTCCCAGCCAAGACAAACGGGCAGAAGAAGCCCCTTTGGCTTCTCAGCCTGTCGAGGGGCCCATTACAATAAACCCTCCTGAGAGGGGGAATCTTACTGGTCCTAGCTGCAAAAGAT
Organism: Amorphophallus konjac; assembly: GCA_022559845.1. Lineage (NCBI taxonomy): Eukaryota > Viridiplantae > Streptophyta > Magnoliopsida > Alismatales > Araceae > Amorphophallus > Amorphophallus konjac. Next base: position 83,694,074 of record CM040122.1, on the reverse strand, counting down.
TGTCAGCTTCGCCAGGCAACCCCAGAAAGACCTCAGCAACTCCAGTTGACAACCGTTGGCCAAAAGTCGGCAGTCCAAATCAATCCTTGGTGGATTCCAGTGACAACCACTCTCTAGTCCCTTCAACATCGACTAGTGGCTTCGAGAACCAAGAGATACATGAAGTCGACACCAATGATGAGAATTTCATCGACCTTCAACCCGCTCCTCCCTAGCTGGAGGACGACCGTCGATGATCTTGTGGAGATCAATCTGGGTGACGATGAAGCCCCTCAGCCTACATTCATCAGTGCTCTCCTTACCGAGGCAGAGAAGCAAGACTACAAGCAACTCCTGCTCGAGTTCAAGGACTGCTTCGCCTGGACATATAAGGAAATGCCAGGGCTAGACCCCTCCGTAGCGGAGCATGACCTAGCCATTTCTCCCTCAATCGCTCCTGTCAAGCAACCACAACGGCGCAAGCGCCATGAGCTAGAGTTTTAGGTTACCGCCGAAGTCCACAAAATGGCGGAGGTCGACTTCATCGAGCCGTGCATCTACCCGATCTGGCTCGCCAATATAGTGCTAGTCAAGAAGAAGAATGGTCAAGTCCGCATCTGCGTTGACTTCCAGGACCTCAACAAAGCTTATCCGAAGGATGACTTTCCAGTCCCGATCACAGAAACGATGGTCAATATGACCACCGGCCATGAAGCCTTGTCTTTCATGGATGGGTCGTTCGGTTATAACCAAATCCGGATGTCCCTCAAAGATAATAACCATATAGCCTTCAGATCCCCCAAGGGGATTTTTAACTACAAGCGCATGCCCTTTGGTTTGAAAAATGCCGGTGCTACTTACCAAAGGGCCATGACCAAAATATTCGATGAGATGCTGCACAACACCGTCGAATGCTATGTCGATGACCTCATCGTCAAGACTAAAAGGCGCGAAGACCATATGCGTGACCTTCGCCAAGTCTTCAAGCATCTCCGGCTAAGAAGATCAAAGAAGAAGACATTCATAAAACTGCATTCCGAAGCAGGTATGGGCATTGTGAATTTACTGTTATGCCTTTCGGACTAACAAATGCCCCCGTAGCTTTTATGCAGTTAATGAACAGCATATTCAGGCCCTACTTAGACCAATTCATTGTGGTCTTTATTGATGATATTTTGATCTATTCCAAGACCGAAGAGGGTCATGAAGAACATCTCAAGAAGGCACTGCAGATATTACGGGAAAATAAGCTTTATGCCAAATTCAGCAAATGCGAGTTCTGGCTCGAGGAAGTTTCTTTCTTGGGCCATATCATTTCGAAGAACGGAATTGCTGTTGACCCGTCAAAGGTCGAAGCCGTGAAGAACTGGGAACGACCAATAAATGCAATTGAAATTCGAAGCTTCTTGGGTCTACCTGGTTACTACCGACGTTTTATCAAGGACTTCTCCAAGATTGCCATTCCACTGACCAGGTTAACGCGCAAGGAAGTGCCTCATGAGTGGAATGAAGACTGTGAAAAGAGTTTCCAAACTTTGAAGGATCTCTTGACCACTGCCCCAGTCTTATCATTACCAATTGAAGGAGAAAAATACGAGGTATATACCGATGCTTCGGGTATTGGCCTCGGATGTGTATTGATGCAGAATGGAAGAGTCATTGCATATTCTTCCCGACAATTGAAGAAACATGAAGAGAACTACCCGGTTCACGAATTAGAACTGGCTGCGGTAGTATTCGCTTTGAAGATCTGGAGACACTACCTCTACGGAGAATAATTCACTGTGTACTCCGATCATAAAAGCCTCAAGTACTTATTCTCCCAAAAGGAGCTTAACATGCGGCAAAGGCGTTGGCTCGAGTATCTCAAGGATTTTGACTTCACTATACAGTATCATCCTGATAAGGGTAATTCCGTAGCTGATGCCCTTAGTCGAAAGCCGAGAACAATATTGGCCAACTGCATGATACAAGAATGGAAGTTATTGGAGAAATTCTCTGAGCTTGATATCAGCACAGATGAGAAGAACATGTGTATTATTCTATCTCATATGAGCCTACATCCAGATTTGCTACCTGAAATCAAGAAGCTACAGGAAGAAGATCCCTCACTAGTGGAGATAAAGAGTAAGCTGGACGACAGATTGGATTTCAAGCTGGCACATGATGAGAGATTGCTATTTCATGAACGGACATGTGTGCCCGACTGTCCCGAATTGAAGAAGTAGATTCTTGAAGAAGCTCATCGATCGAGGTACACGATCCACCCTGGAGCCACTAAGATGTACCAAGACTTGAAAAGAACTTTCTGGTGGCCTAACATGAAAAGGGAGGTAGCAGACTTTGTGTCTCGTTGCCTCACATGCCAACAAGTGAAGGCGGAACATCAAAAACCCGCCGGAAATCTACATCCGCTGGATATTCCTAAGTGGAAGTGGGAAGACATTGGCATGGACTTTATCATGGGTTTGCCCAAGTCTAGGGGTGGATATGATAGAATTTGGGTAATTATCGATCGACTAACTAAATCGGCCCATTTCTTACCCATCAAAAGCCGATGGTCAGTCGACGTACTTGCTGCCCTGTATATTAAGGAGATGGTTAGATTGCATGGAGTTCCCGTCTCGATCGTATCTGACCGAGACCCGCGCTTCACCTCTCATTTTTGGAAGGGTCTACAACACTCTCTGGGGACGAAACTTAATTTCATCACTGCTTTCCATCCCCAGACAGATGGTCAGACTGAAAGGACAAATCAGGTTGTTGAAGATATGTTAAGGGCATGTATTATAGATTTCGGCGGAAGCTGGCACGACCACTTATCCCTAGCCGAATTTGCCTATAATAACAGCTATCAAGCTATTATTCAAATGGCACCTTTTGAGGCGCTTTATGGCAGGAGTTGTCGTTCTCCAATATGCTGGGAAGAAGTCGGTGAAAGACAAATTCTAGGCCCAGATATGGTTAGAGATTCGACTGAGTAGATACACCTTATCAGAGAGAGACTCAAGGTAGCTCAGTGCAGACAAAAATCTTATGCTGACAATAGAAGAAGAGATTTGGAGTTCCAAGTTGGTGACCATGTATTTCTCAAGGTATCTCCTGGCCGAGGTATTAGAAGATTTGGTGTTAAGGGCAAGCTTGCACCGAGATTTATCGGTCCATTCGAAGTATTGAAAAGAGTGGGCGAGGTGGCCTACCGTATTACTTTACCTCCTCAACTCTCAGAAGTGCATGATGTATTTTATATATCTATGCTAAAGAAATATGTGCACGACCCTTCTCACGTCATCGACCATGCTGATTTGGTGATTCAAAGAGATCTTACTTATGAGCAAAGGCCGATGCGGATCCTCGACCGCGAAGTCCGAGTTCTAAGGAGTAAGACGATCCCTATAGTGAAAATCTAATGGAATCGATGCACGGAACAAGAAGCAACTTAGGAGACCGAAGAATCTATGAAAAGAAGATACTCAGAATTATTCTAAACTGTAAGTATTTTATACTTTCAACAATATCCTTATACATTTGAATTTGGGGACCAAATTCTTTTAAGTAGGGGAGGGTGTAACACCCGAAAATTTTAAAATAGAAATATACAAAAAAAAATTTATTATTGAACTCATATTCTAATTCTATTAGATTAACCATTTAAAACATTTAATTATCAATAGATGCTTTAGAAGATGCCAAATTATATTTTTAGAAATACCAATTTATATTTTTAATCACTTCGGAAATTAATATTACACTATTCCAAAGAAATAGGAAACAGGTTATATATATAGTGTTTTAAAGGTTAAACATCACTTTTACAAGATGCCAAATCATATTTTCATAATTTAGAAAATTTCATATTTCAACTTTTACATGATATCATTATTTTGAAGAAATAAGGGTATATAGATGAAGTGTTAAAGGATAAACATAATTTACAAAGTGAGAAAGGGTATATAGATAATTTTAGTTAGTGTAGAGTGAATACAAAAATCTCCGTTAAAAATAATGACACATGTTAAGTCGTTATTTCCTAAATGTGAATAGTGACGTGAATAGTGTCACTTTTTATTTAAAAAGAATTTTTTAAAATGATTTATATGTAAAAATAGAGAAAAATATAAGGGTCTCACCCCTTAAATTTCACAAACAAATTCTCTCAATTTTTAAAGATAAAAATCTTTGAAGTTAACTTGAAAATCTTAACTTATGAAATACACGTCCCTCTGTGGGGCGTCATTTCATTCCGACAACTATCTCGATCATTCTATCCCTCCAGCCTGTGTAGGCTGTCAACCCACTAAATACCCTATAATTTTGGATCTGGTCTCCCATCCTGTCGACCCTAAGGTTATAAAATACACTCTATTTTCTCCCTATTTGGTTAGTTCGAAGGCTAGATACGGGAACAAGTTCTGAAGAGTTGCAAAGGAAGGGAAGGGCTGCTTCTTCCTCTCATGTCACTTCACAGAGGTAGGTGTTCTCAAATTCTTACCTAACTAGTAGTTCAATAAGTTAATTGATGCATGTTTAGAGTTAGATCAACTAGTCAACCATGCTATATATATGTACATATAAACTACTTTACCATGACCAAGAATAATATCATGTTATATATTTGTTAATAGCTTGTTACATACTAACTCTGCCATGGCCGGTCCCAAGCCCGGATGAGAAAAGAGGAGGGTTTGTGTTAGGTCGACAGCCAGCAGTAAAATTTTGTCACATCTCCAACATGAATTCTGATCCAAATATATTATGTGCTAATGCTAGGGCGTTCCCCGTAAGCGACGCGTTACATCGGAACCCGGATGGAATGACAAGTGAGCAAGGGCTGGCTAGGGCGTTCCCCGTAAGCGACGCGTTACATCGGAACCCGGATGGAATGACAAGTGAGCAAGGGCTAGCTAGGGCGTTCCCCGTAAGCGACGCGCCGTAATGGCACCCGATTGCGGTGTCAAATAGGCAAGGGTTCTCGTGTGGGGTTGGACGCACACGGGTAAAGAAGCAAGTCTAAAAATATAGGATCCGTCTAGTTACTTGGAATGTAGGAACTTTAACAGGTAAGGGTTTAGAATTAGTTAAGTTAATGAAGGACAGGAGGGTTAACATATCTTGCCTACAAGAAACTAGGTGGAAATGACATAAAGCTAAAGACATTGATGAATATAAAATTTGGTATACGGGTAATAATAACTCTAGAAATGGTGTTGCTATAATAATAGATAAAAACTTAAAAGACAGAGTTGTGGAAATAAATAGATTGGGGGATAGACTAATGTTAATTAAACTTATCTTAGGTGAGGATATTTTGAATATAATTAGTACATATGCACCTCAAGTAGGATTAGAAGAGAGCATTAAAAAGTAATTTTGGGAGGCTATTGATAGTTTGATCCAAAATATCCCTAGTGAAGAGAGAATCTTTATTGGAGGGGATCTTAATGGTCATGTGGGTATAGATAATAGAGGCTATGAGAGGATTCATGGAGGGTTTGGTTTTGGCATTAGAAATGATATGGGTAACACTATTCTTGATTTTACTGTGGCCTATGATCTAGCAATTACTAATACCTTCTTTAAGAAGAGGGACGAACACTTAATAACATACAAGAGTGGAACACATATAAGTCAAATTGACTATTTTCTCATTAGGAAGGTCGATAGAGTATTATATAAAGATTGTAAAGTTATTCCTGGTGAGAGTCTAGCCCCTCAACATAGGTTGTTAGTAATGGATGTCACTATCCCTAAATTCAAAAGAAAGATCATTATAAATAATTATTCCAAGATTAAATGGTGGAATTTAAAAGGTAAAAGTTTAAAAACATTTAAAAATCATCTATTAAAGGAAAATATTTGAAATTTAGATCAAGAAACTAATGTAATGTGGAATAATGTTACAAATTATATAACGAGGGTTGCAAAACAACTCTTAGGCGAATCTAAAGGTAAAAAGAATTTAGACAAAGAGACTTGGTGGTGGAGTGAGGAAATCCAAAATACCATTAGAGTAAAAAAGGAATGCTTTAAAGTTTGGCAAACTAACAAAAATGACCAAACCCTAGAAGCCTATAAAATCGCTAAAAAGAGAGCTAAGAAAATAGTTAGCGAAGCTAAATCAAAGGCATTTGAAGATTTATATAATAAATTAGGAACCCGAGAGGGTGAAAAGGACATATTTAAACTTATTAAATTAAGAGAAAGGAAAACTAGAGATTTAGATCATGTTCGGTGCATTAAAGGTGGAGATCAAAGGGTTTTAACTAAGGATCTTGAGATTAAAGGGAGGTGGCATAGCTATTTTCAGAAGTTACTTAATGGAGATTCCGTCAAGGATTTATCTCTAGAAGGTACTGTGGACACCAAAAAATGCATAGCTGGATAGCCTGCTCGGCCTCGCGTCAGCAACGGCGCCGAGTGGAGAAACCCTGGAGAAATCAAGCATAAAAGGCCCCACAGCCTGTGGGCCTCAAAGAGAGTCAAACGGGCCATGATTCGTGCCCACAATGGGCTCAGAACAGCCCCGGGTACACACACCCCCTGGGGAGCCCTTCAGCGGCACGCCCAGCCCCAAGGGGCCTCAACGGCACACCCTGGCAAGGCCCAGCGGCACACCCCCTCGGGGTCCCAGCGGCACGGCCCCAAGGCCCTTCAACGGCACACCCCCCTTAGGGGGGTTTCAACGGCACACCCCCCTGGGGGGGGGGGGTTTCGACGGTACACCCCCTGGGGGGGGTCCTCAGCAGTACACCCCCCTGGGGGGTCTTCAGCGGCACGCCCTGCAGGGGCCTCAGCGGCACGCCCTGCAGGCCACTCAGTGGCACGCCCTGGGGGGGTCTTCAGCCGCACGCCCTGCAAGCCATTCAGCGGCACGCCCTGCAAGCCATTCAGCGGCACGCCCTTAGGGGCTTCAACGGCACGCCGTTTTGGCTCTCCAGCGGCACGCCCATTCAACTCGCCAGCGGCACAGCGGTGAAGCTTTTCAACGGCAAGATGACGTGAAGCCCATGCCCTACGCATCCTTGGCGCGCAGTGAAGCCGTCTGAGGTGGCAGTCGATGACTGGGCCGCGTAGCCTACCCCACTGACAGCCAGGACAGGAGCAGGTCAAACCCATCATCACAGCCAGCTTCCCGCCTTCGACAGCCGTGATCGAAGTCACAGGTGGCTGGTGGTATAAAAAGCCTTCCGCTCGACAAGAAAAAAAGGAGGAGGGGCCCCCAGAGAGAAAGAAGACACACAGAGACGCACAGGAGAAAGAGGAGAAGAGAGAAGAGGAGAAGAGGCGTCCCGGCGGGAGATTCCTCCGACGACCACCGGGAAGAAGCAAGAGTAAGAGGGAGAGAGCCTGATGTAATGGGGGAGGGGGTTGGGGACGGCGGCCCATGTCTTAGGCCCCAATGTTTTTTTTTTTGTATTCCATTCCTCCTCCCGTTCTCTGTCTTGGATCTTTCCCTTTTGTCCATGGCCTCATTTGGGCGTCTTTTTTTTGTGATATGCATGTAGGGCCACGCCCTTTTGCTTCCCATGAATGAAAACAATCGCCCTCCTTGGGCCTTTCCTGCTATTTCTGTTGGTTTGCTCCCGCCTTCACAATGCATGTAGTGTGTTGCCCATTTTCTCCGTTCCCCCGGTTTCTTTCGAGCCACTACATCAACATGATGCCTCCCCTGTGAAGCCTGACTTTGTGAGCCTTTCACTCATTTCCAGCAGCCTTACCTTGGTCTCAAATCCCCCTCTTTTCCTGAATGGCCTCCAAGTCTGCCAGCTTGTACACTCTGTTTGAGCCCCCAGCGTTGCACCCTTTTGGCCCCTGGGCGGCACATCCATTCTGGCCCTCAGCGGCACACACATTTCTGGCCCTCAACGGTACACGCCTTCCTGCCCTCAGCGGCACACACACACCCTGTCACCCCTGGCCGGCACACTCCTTGGCCGGTACACCCGATTGGCCTTGGCCGGCACGCCCCGATTGGCCCTTGGCCGGCACACCCCCCTTATGGCCTTCAGCGGCACACCCTTCAGTCCCTCAGCAGCCCCCTTCTTGGCCTCGCCCCCGAGCCCTTTCCTTCACGTTTTTCGAGGCTCTAAAAAGGTGTTGCTCCCCCGGGGGCCCACCTCCAGTTGTCGGGTTCCGCCACTCCATGTGGGCGCATTCCTTTTATCTCCCTTACGCCCCGGGTTAAGGGGAGATGCTGCCGAATTTTTTTTGTAAGAAAATAATAAAACATTAAAAGAGGCAAAAGGGAAACGACAAACGAACAGGATGATTAATAAAACTTTCCAACTAATCAAACCACTGCTGGCATCACGACGAGGACTGAACCGACTGGCGACCCGGCATCCCGAACGTCCGACTCGTGAGAAGAGACTGAACAAAGCAAAATAAGGAGGGAGTTTATACAAAACCACTTAAGAGTCAGAATAAGAAGAAAAGAAAAGCCTTAAAATGAGAAATTGAAGACTAATTGAACTTCCAACACTACGCCCTGATTGGCCCTTCAACGGTGCACTCTGGCCACCTTTCAGTAGCGTGCTCATCCAACTCCTTCGCCGGTACACCCCCCCACTGGCCCTCGGCGGCACGCTTCTATTGGCCCTCAGCGGCACGCTCCCACTGGCCCTCAGCGGCACGCTTCTATTGGCCCTCTGCGGCACGCTTCCATTGGCCTTCAGCGGTACACTCCCCTTGGCCCTTTCCGCGGTACGCTCCCTCCCTTCGCCGGTACACCCTCAACCCTTCAGCGGCACACTCCCCTTGGCCCTTTCAGCGGTACGCTCCCTCCCTTCGCCGGTACACCCTCAACCACCGTCTCAACGGGATCCAATGTATAGACTCTGGGCCAGCCAATGTACAGACTTCATGTTACAACGTACAGACTTTGGGCTTGGCAACGTATAGACTTCGAGCTGCAATCAAAGGGGCAATGTACAGACTTCATGGTGAAGCGTACAGACTTGGGGTTGGCCGATGTATGGACTTGGCCAATGTATAGACTTTGGGCCAGCCAATGTACAGACTTCATGTTACAACGTACAGACTTTGGGCTTGGCAACGTATAGACTTCGAGCTGCAATCAAAGGGGCAATGTACAGACTTCATGTTGCAGCGTACAGACTTGGGGTTGGCCGATGTATAGACTTGGCCAATGTATAGACTTTGGGCCGGCCAATGTACAGACTTCATGTTACAACGTACAGACTTTGGGTTTGGCAACATATAGACTTCGAGCTGCAGTCAAAGGGGCAATGTACAGACTTCATGTTGCAGCGTATAGACTTTGGGCCAGCCAATGTATAGACTTCATGCTGCAACGTACGGACTTTGTGCGGCAGCGTACAGACTTTGAGCCAGCCAACGTACAGACTTCACGCTGCAGCGTATGGACTTGGCCAATGTATAGACTTTGGGCTGTAATGTGTAGACTTTATGCTGGTCAATGTACGGGCTTTGAGCTGATGAACGCTGGACAATGTATAGACTTGGGCCAGCCAATGTATAGACTTCATGATGGCCAGTGTACAGACTCCGGGCCAGTCAATGCATAGACTTCATATTGCAACGTACAGACTCTGCTCCAATGTATAGACTTTGGGCTTGGCCATGTATAGACTTCGAGCCTGGGGGACGTACAGACTCTATATCACCCCCCCCCCCTCCTTCACCGACACACTCCCTCCAGCCTCCAGCGGTACACCCCTCCAGCCCTCAGCGGTACACTCCCTCCAGCCCCCCCCAGCGGTACACCCCTCCAGCCTCCAGCGGTACATCCCTTAGCCCCAGTGGTAGACCCTGATTGCCCAGCGGTGCACTCCCTTGAGTCCCAGCGGTACGCCCTTTGAGCCTCCAGCGGTACACCCCTTTCAGCCTCCAGCGGCACGCCCTTATAGCCCTCAGCGGTACGCCCGTTCTGCAGCACTCAGCGGCACACTCTTCCGCTCCTCAGCGCACCCTATTCCCTTCGCCGGCACACCATATACTTACACATATAGACAACCTGATAAGGGCATTAACAATAGCAAATAAATTAATAAAAGTTACGCTAATTAAAGGACTTCGAATGCGCAATATTAATCGTAATAAAAGAAGCGGGAGGGGTAACAAGAAAATAAATAATAAACAAATAATAATAATAATAATAATAATAATGAATAAAAGAAGAGGAATCATCTGGAACAAACGCATAAAGAAGTAATGAATAGCAAATCAAAAATCCCGGAACATATAATAAAAAATTTCTCAGATAAAAATGCCGGGCCCCACACTGCAGCTCTCTCTCTCCCCGGGACCCAGGTCAAAAGGAACAATGACGCCGCCCTTTCAGGTCGAACTCGAGCCTTGGGAATTATCCCGATATGGCCGAGTCCTGACCTAATCTCGGGCCGACATCCTAATCGGACCGGATTTGTTTCTCGTTCCGGATACCTTCCGAATCCTCATTAAAATTGCCGCATGCTTGGCAGACATTTGAAGGGATCTACCTCGGTTTTCTCGTTGTGTCTCTGCCACGGACCCGTGTCCGAATACGAAAAGGTCCATGAGTGACCGACATGGCCGACAGTTTATGGCCCTAATATGACTTTCAGTGTGACCTATCCCTATCTCTCTCTTACGCAGTTGGTATTATTCTTTTCGGCCGCGGGGCCCCTAATTTCGGCAATTAATCAAGGGTGTTCCCTCCTATAGGGGATGTAAACGACGTCATGACCTTTATGGCACGACGGGATTCGGTCCCGACACGAACCACACAATCGTCTGACGAAGTCAGATCGAGCGCACCATGGGCTCTTCGGAGCCCGAATAAATCGTCACCTCGGTGACTGGCACGCCCACGCACTCAATAAACCGAATAAAGAAACAAGAGAATAACGAGTGCCAAAAAGTGCGTCCACAACTCTGGCACGCCCGGTGGGACGGTTCCACCCTTCATCTCTTTGCCGAAATTAGGGGCCCCGCGGCCCCCTTCTTGTTATACTAATTGTGCCACTTTCTTAAATGCAGAAAAATAGAGAAGAGAAAACGACATCATGGAACTGATAATGGCTGTCGTCTGCAGCCCTCAAGTCGTGGAGAACCACATCCGAGGCGGCTACCTGGCGGTGCCCCTCACTTTCGGGAGCTTCCCTCCCACTGTGGGCTTCCCCAACTTCTTGGGAGTGGCCTTCGCTAAGATCCTCGACGTGGAGGCGCCCGAAGAATCTCAGATCAATGCTCCCGTTCCAGGGGCCATTGAAGCTGCTGTCGGCCGAGCTGTGGCCGGAGACAACAATAGCGTCCCCACAATGATGCTCAGCTGCAACGTGCACCACGTGCACCACACTACCGACCCATCCCACCAAGGGTCGACATCCCATCGAAGGAGGCTCCGGAGGAACAGCACCGGCACCGGCTCAGGGCTCCGCGCCTCCAACTCCGAGAAGTCAATGACTGTTGGAGCCCTCCGAGTCCGCCTAGACGGACAGAGGTCCCAACCGGCACCGGACCGCGTCGTCTCGACCGTCCCAGTCCGCAACTCTTTCCAGGGACTGGAGAAGCTAAAAGAGAGGGCAGCGCCCGCGACCCCAGTCGTGGCACCAAAGAAGGCGTCGGCTCATAGGCCGGCTAAACTGAAGAAAGTCTGGGTACCCAAGGAGACCCAACCCACTGCACCCGTCCAAGCAGGGCCCAGCGCTCTCCGCCCAAGGAGGGTCCAACAAGATGGCAGGATCGAGATGATGACCCCAACTCTCCGGCCGGCGCCTATCATTCCGGTGCCGTGCGAGAATGTCCGCTGCCGTCGCCGAGGGTGCCGGCACAATGCCACCCAACCGGCTCTCACGGCCTACTCCCCTCCTGCCGCTATCATCGACATGCAACCCCAGGCCGCTCTCCCTGACCAGGAGTGGGAAGGGATCGAGCAGGCTATGAGGAACTACCTCCAAGGCCCGGGAAGCACCCCCGCCGGCCGCCAGAGACTGCTGGGGGCAATGGCTTCCGCTTTTCAAGAGGAAGGCGCCCGACCCGCACCTAGCGTGGAGTCGAGGACCCGTCCGGAGGAGCCGCGCCAGTCCCCTGTTCGGGAGGAAGCGCCGCCCCGACGATCGGTCTTTGACAGACTGGTGTTCCCGGGAAGATCGTCCAGGAGGGCGACAAAAAGAAACAAGAACAAGAGGTGGCAGACATTCACCTGCAGCATGGCAGGGGTTCACGGGCGGTATGGCGCCTTGCCTATCAATCCTGAAGAAATGGCCAGACTGGCCGCCAGACCGGGACCCCTCACTAGAAGAGGTAGAGCGGCAGGCAATGTAGCACCCCCAGGCTCTGAAGGGACCTTCCCTGAGGAATCCCTCGCGGCCAACGTGGTCACTACCGGCGACACGAGCGGCGGACCTTCGACATCATCCGAGGACGCCCCGGCCGAAGAGACAGGGGGCGTGCCCAATCTCCCCACAGCTGACCCTACAATGCTGCTCATGATACAACGATTTCAGCAGGAAATCGAGTCACTCAAGAAGCAGCTAAGTGAGCGGAACGCACCGCCCCCGATGTCCTGGCAGACCGAGGTTATACCCGAAGTACCCAGGGATAGGGGGCAGTCTTCAGAGGCAGCTCTTCCAGTAACCCTCAACCCCCTCGGGGACGCGCCCCCGCAGCAAACACATTACACAGCAGTGGCCCTGCCACAGGCTCCGCCTTCACAAGGGTCCCCCATGGCCCCCCGAGTGACCGTGGTAGCCACCCCGAGCGCGCAGCCCGCTCATTTCTACCCGAGCCCAGTCGACCCGGCGGCAGTCAGCCGGTTGATGCTCGAACAGATGATAGATATGAAGCTGGCCGAGAGGGGCGAAGGGGACCAGACGCCGTTTGACGTCTACCGGGTACCCTACCCGGCCCACTATGCTGCAAGGAAGCTGCCGGTCGGCATCACCAAGCCCCCGAAGTTTGAAAAATTCAACGGGCAAGGGTCCCCCAGGGAACACATTGCTTACTATGTGAACATCATGGGAGATCTAGCTGCTGATGAAGCCTATCTCTTGAAGTTCTTCGGCTCGACACTTACCGGACTCGCCTTCGAGTGGTACTCCAGCCTGCCACCCGGGTCCGTTGCTGACTGGCCTGACATGCAAAAGAAGTTCAAGGAAAGATTTTATGTTGCAGAACGGGAAGTCACTGTAGCAGAGCTCTATGCTACGAGACAGAAGAACGATGAGTCAGCCCTCGACTACATCAAGAGATGGAGGAACCTCAGCATGAGGTGCAGGCGTCCCCCGCACCAGGAGGACGCGGTGTAGATCTGCAAACAAAATTTGAAGAAAGAAATCCTAGAAAGAATGATCGGCACCGAGGTCAAAACATTTGACTGCCTGAACAACGTGGTAGCAGAGATCGAGGCGTTTTTGGCCCGATACTCCTCCACCCCAGCCATGTCAAGCCAGAGGGCCAGGCAGGCCGAGAAGAAACCAGCTCCCCCCGAGGTGCACACACTAGACTTCCAGGCTTTTGAAAAGCAGAAAGAGAAGGCCAAGGGGGCTGCCAACCTCCCTCCGCCCAGGACCACAGAACGGCGGGAGGGCCCTCCTAAGAGAGAAGATGAGAAACAAGCTATATTCCTTCTCCCGGGACAAGTCCAAGCTCCTGTTCGAATGGGCCACCAGCTACAACAAAATGACATTGCCAGAGCCGAAAAGGCCCAGCGACCTGAAGAAGAAGGATGACCCGCGCTTCTGCTTATACCACCGGATGCTCGGGCATACTATTGAAGACTGCTACGTCTTCAAGGATGTTATTGAGTCCCTAATCAGGACCGGGGAGCTGGATATGGGGGAGCATAAAGTGGACCCCCCGCAGCCGCATGAGTTGCCCAGCATAACCTCCTCCATCAACATGGTCTCACTATACCAGGAGCTACCTGAAGAGTGGGCGGAGGCCTGTGCCCGCGCCACTTATGAAACTTTCATTATGGCCCCAGCTCAAGACCAAGAAGGTTGGCAGATCGTGCCTGGAAAGAACAGAAAGGCGCGTGCCCCTCGGCCTACTCCAGCAATTCACCCGAGGAAGGCGACGCCCCAGCCTGCACCGCCCCCGGCAAGCCCAGTTTGCCTTGACACAGCCCCTCGGCTAGTCATGAGACGGCCCACCCATAATAAAAAGAGTTTCGTCCTGCTGCGGATGCACAAGAAGACTAGCCCGGCGGTTGAAAGACTCCAGGCTATTATTGATGGGCTCGAAGATTATGAACAGCCCGAGATCCAGCCTGTGGAGCTGAAGGAGTATGTCCCCTGGAAGGAGTTCGAATCACTCGAGCTGGCTCCGGGAACGAAAGCTGATGCAGACAAAGAGCCTCCCCTGTGGGGTGAACCTCCTCAAGAGCAGCCACCCGCTGCAGCAGGCAAGAAGAGCAAGAAGAGAAGACCCAGGGGCAAGAAGAAGAAGGAGGTCATCTTCGCCTGCAACACCCTCTCGGCGTTGTTTGACACTGCTCTCTCTCTGGAAGAGAAAGAAGAAGAGCCACCCCATGAATCTGCAGAGGTGAATCAAGCTGAGGCGTCCACCTCCCAACATGCTACCAGGTCAGGAAGGAAGTGGGGGCGCCCTCCTCAGGACAACCTCAACATCATGCTCAGGGGAGAACAACCGTACCAGATCCCCGACCCTGAGGTCCGAGGCACCGAGATCCCTCCTCCATCGGGTCTCTATCCCGGAGGGACCAGAAGCCAAGGAACCCCTTCATTCGCCGAATTCCTGTAGGCCCGAGTAGGCAGGCAGGCGCGCTCCCCAATGCCTCCCTCCACCAGGAAAGCAAGCAGTCCCCGAGCTCTACCGGCGGCTACTCCTCCCATCCAGAAGAGAATTCAACGGCATCCCAAACCTCGCCGAATTCATGCGAGAAACAGAGGAAGCCCAGCAGGCCCCGCCGGCTCGGCAGGCTGCGACAGAACCCACAGAGCAGGCATCCCCCGATCAGGCACCCCAACTTCAGGATGAGGGCAGGCGCAGCAAGCCCGAAGAAATGAAATTGCTCAAGGTGCGGGCGCCGAGCGAATAGTCAGACACCTCAAGAAGATCCCGACCCGGTTACGGTATGGGAGATGCTGTCCTTGAACGAGGAAACACGGCAAGCCATCATAGCCGCCCTCCAGACGCCAGCACATCTTGAAGCTTGCCTGGCAGAGATGTCACCTGAAGTGGCCGTGGCCTTCACAGAAGATGACATGCTCCTGCCGACCTGCAGTCACAACAGACCCCTCTACATGAAGGGGCAATTGAATGGCCAGCCCATCAACAGGGTCCTGATCGACCTAGGGGCAGCAGTGAATATACTCCCTTACCGGGTGTACCAGAAACACTATTTCGACGTACACCTGGTTGAGGTTAAAAATGTCAAGATTGCTGGCTTTAACCAGAAATGTGAGGTGCCCATGGGGGTTGCAGAGTTCAACTTGACCTTTGATGACTTCACCACCAAGGTCCAGTTCCACGTCATCAACTCCAGCACTTCCTACAAGGCGTTGCTTGGCCGGCCTTGGCTACACCAGAATAGGGTGGTACCCTCCACTCTGCATCAATGCATCAAGTACCCCTGCGAGGGAAAGGAAGTCAGAATCTTCGCCGACCTCCACCCGTTCGAGGTGTTCGAGTGTCACTTGTCAGATGCTAATCTGTACTTGGAAAAGGCGAAGCAAGCTCCTCAAGCTGCCCGAGACAAGGGAAATAAGAAAGCAGAGTCGGTGGCTGGTTCCCTCCGCCACCCCCGGGTTATGTGGCTCCTCCACATGTACCGTTTATTGCACAAGAAGAAGGGGTATTCAAGGCGGCTCCTCTCGCCATCTACCCTGCACCAGGGGTGCCTTGCCTCGAAGACCTGCTAGAAGACGTCAGGGTCCCGCCAGGGATCATCAAGCCTGTAATAGAGATAGAATGCCAAGCAGCCGAGCAGCTGAGGACCTTCGAGGTACCTAACCCCGAAGGGCCGCCCACTATCTTTTATGTTGCTGGAGAGAAGCCAGTCAGGGAAGACGATGATTGCCGATTCCCTGATGAGCTGCATGACCCGCACGTCCCCATTGCGGGACTTCCCCACATGACTGACCAAGTAGCCAGAATGGCCAGAAAGCAGAAGATTCCTCCCTACCAGCCCTCCAGCCGGAAGGAAATGTTTGAAAGAATGTGGAACCCACCAAACCTAGATCGACGGTTGCTGAAAATCACCAAGCACCCCGGTCTGGGCTTTTCACTAGAGGAATATTACGAGACTGACGTCATATCAGTCTCGACGTGGTCTGGCGACGACCCCACAGAAGCTAAAGATTCGCGGGAAGCCTGTCAAGATGCATATCCTGGGCCCCCGGTTCAGGAGGCACAAGACGAAGAGGTCTTCCTTTAGAAACCTCCCCGCCGCCGCTGCATGGAGAAGACCCCCTCCTTCTCCGAAGTGTCGACCTCGAGAGGGTACACCAGCGAGGCACCTCCACCCCGGCCGGTCGGCGAAACAAGGAGCAGAAGCATGGGCCAGGCTCCGAAATCCCCTCGATACGACCCCGTCATGTACGCCCTGTACCACAGGCAGCAACGGGAGATCGAGATGCTAAAAGTACGACTGGCTGAGTTGACCTCGCTAGTCGCCGACCTAATCTAGGTTTCTCTACCCCCGCGGGGTGGCCGCATGCCTCGGCCTCGAGATACCAGTCCTGACACCCCTGTCTTGTCAAGAAGGGAACTGAGAGACACGGCAAGCCTGTTGATCGGGCAGCCAACCAGGCAAGGCCTAACACTCCAAGAGAAGCTGCAGAAGCCTTATTCCTTCTCGAGAGAGAAGACCCGGGGCATCTTCGACTGGGCCTGCCATTACGGCAAGGTCTCCCTCCCACGGTCCAAGAGGCCGCAAGATACCCGAAGAAGCGGGGACCCACTATTTTGCCCTTACCACCAGATGCTGGGTCACGCCATTGAAGACTGCTATGTCTTCAAAGACATTGCTCAAGACCTCATTGACAGGGACGAGCTCAGAATGGGGGATTATGTGGTAGCCCCGCCATGCCCCCACGTGGCAGACAGCCCCAGAGCAGGAGCCTACACCGTGTCCATCCACTACCAGGCCCCTGAAGATGCGGCTGCCCCGGCCCCCGTCCAAGCTGTCTACGATGAGTACATAGAAGACCTCGAGGTGGCCCTGTGCCTTTCTGCACCAGCGGACCTCACAGACCCGGCGGCTACGGTCCAAGAGGACTGCGCGGCAAATCCAGCCCCCACACCCAGCCAGGAGGAGCAAGAAGACGAGAATGCCATCCTCGAGCCCGAAGACAATGAAGGCCAAGACTTCGTCGATTTGTCGCCAGCCCCGCCGGAAATTGAAAATGGCGGTCAGGCCACAGTCGACGAATTGATTGAGATCAACCTCGGCACAGAAGGCGACCCCAAGCCGACCTTTCTAAGTGCTCTCATCCCCCCTCGTGAGAGAGAACAATACACAAAGCTGCTACAGGAGTTCCGGGATTGCTTTGCCTGGAACTATAAAGAAATGCCCGGGCTCAGCCCCGAGGTGACTCAACACATCCTGTCCATTGATCCCAAGGTGGAGCCAGTGAAGCAGTCTCCCCGGCGCATGAGGCCAGAGTTAACCAGCCAGATCTGCAAGGAGGTCGACAAGCTCATAGATGTCGGCTTCGTGGCGGAAAACCAATACACCACATGGTTGGCCAACATTGTACCAGTGAAAAATAAGAACGGACAGATCAGGATTTGCGTGGATTTCCGCGACCTGAATAAAGCCTGCCCGAAAGATGACTTCCCGGTGCCTATCACCGAAGTGATGATTGATGCAACTACTGGCCATGAGGCCTTGTCCTTTATGGATGGGTCGTCCGGCTATAACCAAATCTGGATAGCCGACCACGACCGGATTCACACCGCCTTCAGGTCGCCCAAGGGGATATTTCACTACAAGAGGATGCCCTTCGGCCTCAAGAATGCCGGTGCTACATATCAGCGGGCAATGACTAAGATCTTCGACGAGCTGCTGTACAGCAAGGTCGAATGCTACATTGATGATCTGGTCATCAAGACTAAGAAGAGAGATGAACATCTGAATGACCTCAGGGTTGTCTTCCAAAGGCTCCGGCTATACGGGATAAAAATGAACCCCATGAAGTGCGCCTTTGGCGTGTCCAGTGGAAGGTTCCTCGGCTTTATTGTCCGGCACAGAGGGATCGAGATCGACCCCTTCAAGATAAAAGCCATCCAGGAGTTGCCCCCTCCGAAGAATCTGGGAGAGCTGAGATCCCTACAGGGGCATCTAGCTTACATCCGCAGGTTCATCTCCAACCTGTCGGGGCGTTGCCAACCCTTCCACAGACTAATGATGAAGAATGCACCCTTCAGCTGGGGTCGTGAATGCCAGTACGCGTTCGACCAGCTGAAGGAGTACCTGAAGACCCCGCCTGTCCTGGGGGCACCTGTCAAAGGTAGACCGCTTATCCTCTACATAGCGGCTACCGAATATTCACTGGGGGCAATGCTTGCCCAGAACAGCGATGAGGGAAAAGAGCAGGCCCTCTACTACCTCAGCCGGAGACTGGTGGGTGCGGAGGCCAAATACACTCCGATAGAGAAAGTCTGCCTCGCTTTGGTCTTCGCAGTCAAGAAGATGAGGCACTATATATTGTCCCATGAAGTAAGTCTAATATCCAGAGCTGACCCCATCAAGCACATTTCTCCTCCAGCCAGTCCCAAAGGGGCGCCTTGGCAAGTGGGCCGTGCTACTCATGGAATTTAACATCACTTACGTGCCCCAGAAGGCCGTTAAGGGGCAAGCCGTCACGGATTTCTTCGCAGCACACCCTGTGCCCAAAGACTCCCCGTTGGCCACAGAGCTGCCCGAGGATGAAACACTGGAGGTAGACCAAATACAACAAGCCATCTGGCAGCTTTATTTTGATGGAGCCTCGAGGACAGAAGCGACCCCGTCCGGGCGTGCCAAGGTATGAGCCGGAGCAGGCATCGTCCTCAAGTCGCCACATGGAGAAGTGATGCACACTTCCTGCTGCATTAGCAAACCCTGCACCAATAATGAAGCAGAGTATGAAGCTCTGATCATCGGCCTCCAGGTCGCCCTCCAAATGGAGATCAAAATGCTCCAAGTGTTCGGTGACTCGCTGCTGGTCGTCAAGCAAATCCAGGGGCAGTTTGATGTCCAAAAACATGAGTTGCTCCCTTATCACACTAAGGCGAAAGGGCTCATGGAGCGGTTCTACCTCCTCGAGATAGGCCATGTCGCCAGAGGGGAGAACGCACAAGCCGACGCATTGGCAAAATTGGCAAGCTCACTGGCAGTGCCTCCAGATGGATCTCTCCATATCCAGGTAATAAACCAGCGCCAGATGCCCAGCATGATAGAAGAAGAGCTAGAAGAAGAGGACCTAGAGGCCGCTACAGCAGAAGCCGTCAGTCTACCTGACTGGAGAGACCCCCTGATGCAGTGGTTCAAGTACCAGCAACTACCCAAGCACAGGGAAGAGAAAATCAAGTTAGTCAGAACCAAGGACTCTTATGAGCTCCGAAACGGAATATTATTTCGGACTGTGGCAGATGCCAAACAGAAGCTACTCCTCCGATGCTTGTCCATTGAAGAAGCTTGGAGGGTTATGAAGGAGGTCCATGCCCGCACAGCTGGCGCGCACCAGGCGGGGCCGAAGATGAAAATTGAAATCAAGAAACTTGGCTACTATTGGCCTACAATGTTCAACGACTGTTGCGAGTACGCTAAGTCGTGCCAGAGGTGCCAGGAGCATGCCACCATACCCAGGAGGCCTCCCGTGCAATTGCACCCAACTGCGCCCAGTTGGCCGTTCGCCCAATGGGGAACAGACGTTGTGGGCCCCTTACCCGCATCTTCCACAGGCTGCAAATACATTCTGGCGGCGACCGACTACTTCTCCCGCTGGGCAGAGGCCGTTGCCTTGTGGGAGGTCACCGGAGAAATCGTGGTCCGGTTCGTCCGTCGTAACATTATATTCCGGTTTGGCGTGCCCGACCGGATTGTGTCAGACAACGGCAGCCACTTCCGCAACCAGAAGGTTTACCGGCTCGCAAAAAAATACAAAATTGATTGGAGGACCTTAACTCCTTACAATCCACAAGCTAATGGGCTGGCCGAAGCTTTCAATAAGACACTTTGCACTCTCCTGGCCAAAACTGTTAGCTCCAACAAAAGGGACTGGGAAGAAAGAATGTACGAAGCTCTTTGGGCGTACCGAACTGTATACAAGACCCCAACGGGCTGCTCGCCCTTCTCTCTCGTGTACGGCTCGGAAGCAATCGTCCCCGTCGAACTGGAGATACCATCCCTCAGGGTCGCCATTCAGCATAGGCTTGTCCCCGAAGGGTAGACCAACGCCGAGCGAAGGCTCGAAGAACTCTCCAGTCTGGAAGGAAAGCGGCTTCAAGCCCAACGGAATATTCAGGTCTACCAGGCCCGAATTGCGCGCGCCTTTGACAAGCTAGTCAAGGAGCGCGAATTCAAGAAAGGTGACCTTGTCATGGTCAAGAGAAGAGATCTCATGGCTACCAACCCCAAGGGTAAGCTGAACGAGAACTGGCTCGGACCCTACGTAGTCCAAAAAGTCTACGAGGGTGGGGCCTATGTAATTGTCAACCATCGCGGGGAAGTTCAGTTCCCGCCTCTTAATGGAAGGCACTTGAGACTGTACCACGCTCCGACGCCCCCATTCAGGTAATAATATTACTCTCCGCCCCATTTTGGGGTGGATTTGCGTCATTAAATGTCCAAATGATGTGACCACCAGCCGTGTTCCAAAAAAGGGGAAGAGGAATAATAAGAAGAGAAGAGAGAAAAGAAAAAAAAGGGGACAAAAAAAAAGAAGAAGCAAAAAAAAGAATAGAAAGAGAAAGAGGGAAGAAGCAAAAAAAAAGAGAAAGAAAAGAATAGAAAGAGAAGAAAAAAAGGAATAGAAAGAGAAAGAGGGAATAAGCAAAAAAAAGAGAAAGAAAAAGAATAGAAAGAGAAAAAAAAGAGGAAAAAGAAAAAAAAGGAAGGAAAGCAAAAAAAGAAAGAGAAAAAGAAAGAACCAGAAAAGGGGAACGCCCCCCATTTCCAGTCACTGCCCCGCATCAGCGGAGGTACTAAAAAAATTTACTAAAAAAAACACACAAAAAAAAACAAACTCTTCTCTCCGTCCTTCCCGGGCGGTGAGTACCCCTATGGCTCGGACCTCCCGTCCGGGTCATTGACTAAACAAACTCTTCTCTCCGTCCTGCCCCGGCGGTGAGTACCCCTTTGGCTCGGACCTCCCGTCCGGGTCATTGACTAAACAAACTCTTCTCTCTGTCCTACCCGGGCAGTGAGTACCCCTTTGGCTCGGACCTCCCGTCCGGGTCATTGACTAAACAAACTCTTCTCTCCGTCCTGCGCGGGCGGTGAGTACCCCTTTGGCTCGGACCTCCCGTCCGGGTCATTGACTAAACAAACTCTTCTCTCCGTCCTTCTCGGGCGGTGAGTACCCCTTTGGCTCGGACCCCCCGTCCGGGTCATTGACTAAACAAACTCTTCTCTCCGTCCCCTCTGGACGACGAGAAGTCCGGCCTCTGACCGAGGCCCCCGCTTGAGGCCAGCACGCGCTTCTAATATTGTGACAAAAGCAGGGAGTTGCCCGTTCGATATGGTGGAGTGGTCCCCTCGTCCTCCCCTTGGGAAGGCGAGCACTCTCCTGTACCCTGACATGGGTCCCTGCCTGGTCCTTCCGAAGCGAATCCTCTCAAAGACTCATACCCTGCCAATGGGTCTCAACACAAAAAGGGCGGAAAGATACAAGAGCAAGGGAAGAGGAAGAAGAAAACAATATGCACAGAAGAGAAAGAAGGGTAAGAAAGCTCCCTCTGGGACGAATGCATAGACAAAGAACGCGTGGAATCATAAATGCTCTGCTTTACTCAGAAAAGGGACCAGAGTACATGTGCTGCGGGGCATACCCCTGTGTTACATTCGAAAGAAAGAAAAAGAATTAAGGGATGCAACCTAGTCGATGTCCCTGAAGATGTCCTCGAGAGGGAGGATCCCGACGCAAGGGAAGTTCGTCATATCACGCAGTCGGCCCCTCAATTCCTCAAGACGGGCGGGCTCCGCTTCGACGGACACCATTTCAACGTCGGCGATGGCAAGAGCTTCCCTCTCCTCCGCCACCCTCCTTTCCGCCTCGGCAAGGCCAAGTTTAGCCGCAGCGAGGTAGCCCTCTAGCTTCTCGATCCGGTTCTTGAAGGAACGGATGCTGCCTTCGCCTTCCTCCAAGGCCTTTCCGTGGCATTCTCTATTATGGCGTCGGGCCTCCAAGGTCTGCAGGTACTCATCTGCCTGAGCGTCAAGGGCGGTACGTTCGTCGGGAGCCTGGCTCTCCAGGAACTCGCGGCACCTGACATACTTCAGCAACAGTAGAACCCGCCGCGACCATTCCTCCAGCGGGCAGCTGAGCACTTGCAACACCCCAGTCAACTGCGTCACTATGGTGTGCACCTCCCGATACGACAGAGGAGGGTCGGCGAGGAGCATGTTCCGTAGAGTAATCAGCATTTGACGGACTGGCGCTTCTGATGACATATGGCTGACTGAGGGCACGACTGGAGGAGTGAATTCCACGGTGCTGTCCACTTCTGCCCACAGGTCAGCGTCCACTACCGCTGAAGAGGAAGGAAGGGCAAGGGTCAAACCGCCTGGTCGGTGTAGCTCAACCAGAGACCCTTGGCCAGCCACTGCCCGGGGAGTGGACGAGACCATTGCCGAAGCCTCCGGTACTCCCGTTATTTGGAGCTCCCCTGCCTCCTCTGCCTCCGCCTGACTCGCTTCTGCCACTCCAAGCGGCAGGGGTGTGGCTGTCGCTGCTCTGGCTAGAGGAGGGGCTTCAAGTAAGGCTGGGCCCGAAGTAGTCACCCATGAACTTCTCCTTCACGGCTGGGACCCCTCCAGATGTGCACGGAGCCCCGCGAATATTTGTCTCAGAAACGGGTCCTCCATCTGGGCCGGCAGCTTCGGAAGAGGTGGAAGTGGGACTAATAGGTGGGGAACGCTTCCTGCCTGCATGAGCACGGCAAGAGTCTCCACCTCCGGAACAGATGCCGGAATCGGTCCCCCCGCTGGTGGCTGACCGGTAATCGGCCTCCGCTTGGCGATTGCCTTGCGAGAGCGGCCAGGCATCTTCCCGGTCGTCGGCACCACCTGCCCACATGAAATACGGTTAGCCGCTCGTCGTCAGGAATAAATTACGCAAGGACGAAAAGTGGGAAGAGCCATAAAACCCTGCTTACCTCGGCCACTGTGAGGGGGCGGCCTTCGGGCGCAATCTCTCCTTCCTCCAGAGGCTCGGCCGCCGCTTCGGAAGCACTTGAAGTTCCCACGGCCGACTCTTGCTCAAGAGCCTTGAATAGAAGGGCTAGTTTGCCCGAGCCCACATCGACCCCTGCCTGACGGTCGATCGGCGCAACTAGGGTACCCTTTTCCATAGCCTCCGGCAAGTCAAGCCCCTGAAACCCGGAATTGACAAGAAAAAATCATTAGATAACCAAGAAGGAGAGGAAGGAGCCGGCCCAAGCAAGCTCACACTTACAGCAGTCTTCCCCACAAAGCTCGGGGAGCCAGCAAGTAAGGGGGGCCCGAAGACCGGCTCAGGCGGCTCCGATGCCCCGGGCACGCCCTCGTCAGGACCGCTTCATCGGAGGAATAGTTATAGTCTACCTCTTCGCCCGACGATGACTCGACCGCCGCAGGCTCTCCCCTTGCCTGCAAAGGGGCCTCCACTTCGAGGCCAATGGCTGGTGCACCCTCCCTCGGGCTAGATGAGGTTGGTACACCGGACTTCGGCCTCCTCCTCACATATAGAAGCGTCGTCGGGAGTTGCACATGGGGCCCGAATAGTCCAGCGACTGCCTCTGCTGTGCCTGTCATGAAGAAGAAAAGGGTGGATTACATCAAATCCAGTCAGCTCTCCAAGAACAAATAAGTCATTTAGGCTGACTAAAGATAAATACCCTCTTCGGCCCCTACAGCCTGGGATGACCCGCGGGCTTCCTCGACGGGCAGAGCCTTCTCGGGAGTTGCAGCCCTGCCCTCGCCCGGGACTGACACGGGCGCCGGTTCCTTTGCGCCGCCCGCAGAAAAGAAACGCATCGTCGCCATACGCGAGTGCGAGGCCAACCCAGGAGGCAAATCGATCACGGACGACGCAGGCGGCCGATGAACCTCACCAGCTTCGTAACTCGGCCCGGTCTGGGTAGCCTCAAATTCCTCAAAAGATAGGATAGGGGCCACTGGAGGGGCTACCTTCGGAGCCGGGAATTCCTCAGCCCGCCTCCGCTTTGCCGCTTGTGGCCCGGCCACCTTGGCAGCAGCCAACGCCTCCTTAACAGGTGATTTTGCCATGGCCGCGGCTTCACCCATGTCAGGCGCGGGCACAGGAACAGGCTCCCCCACGTGAGGAACAGGCGTGAGCACGGGCTTTTCCACAGGGGCTGAGACAAAAGAAATATTCAAGTGTTAGGGATCTGCTCCAGGATGAAAATAAAAAAAAGGGAGACTTAAAAGACACGGCGATAGTCGAAGGTACTGACCGGCGGGTTGGCTGGGCTCGGGTCGGGCAGCCTCGAATTCCTCAAAAGAGGGGACCCGTGGCACCGAAGGAACGACGGTCGGGGCCTTGGCCGCCTCTGTTTTTCTCCGCTTCGTGTCCCGCTGCTTGGCCACCTTAGCGGCGTCCACTGCTTTCTTCACCGGAGATTTTGCCCGGGGCCTCTTCGCTGCCTTGGGCAGAGGAGCGGCAGTCGGGGCTAGTGGCGCGGCTTCAAAATATGCAGGCTTCTGCACAAGCCGAAGGAGATTCAGGTACGTGGCCACTTGCGTGCTATCGGGGTGGTCTGTCAGAAAGGAAAAGAGAAAGGACAGACACGCACTCATGATTAGCATTCAACTATCTACAAAGGCCGCAATGATAAGAGACGAAGGCAAAAGAAGGAAAAGAGATCGAGTACCGTGAGGGCCGGTATACAGTCGCAGTGTAATCGGCCAGTAGCTCAGGGATGGCTCTTTATCCCGACGCGCCGCCTCTCGAACGAGCCAGCACACATCCTCGATCGTCTGGCACCGGTCCGTGAGGCTGGCCAGATCCGCGTGCCTCTTCATGGAAAGGTGGCAGAAGAGGCTGAAGTGGTCTATGCCCCACCCGTCAGCATAATAGTATGGGATGTGCAGGCGCTTGCCTAGGATGGAGGCCCTCTGAGCTTCGATCGTCAGCCCGTTCACCCGGAGAAGGACATATAGCCACGTGGTGTCCTTATAGTTCTCGGGCTTCCTCTCCTCCCGCCTCATGAATGTGCGGTATGGGTAGAGCGTATCTCTCTCCGGACGCCAGCTCTTGGCGGGAGTCCCCTCTTCCTCTATAGGGAATGGATAATTGATGAGGTCCAGGCGGTCGCTCCCTACCCGGCACAGGTCCCTCAGCGTCTTCTGATAGTTGTCCTTCGCCACTGGAGGCAGCTCCACTTTCGACGTCGGCCTCCTATCCCGGGCTTCCCGACGAGCTGCCATATAGGCCGCTACCTCCTTCTCCTGCCTGTTCTTAAGCCGAAGAAGATGCTCCAGCTCAATGTCAAGTACCGGCACTGGTTGCCGGCTAAGGAACCTCCTTTCGGCGCCATCCCAACAATCGGTTTTGTGCAACCGATAGAAGGCCGTCCGAGCATTCCATCACTTTATATACTCTTCGGTCACTCGGGGCACGCGACCCGGGGCTGGCACCCTGAAGGAGGCAGAGTCCGCCCGGTGGAAGAAGTCCCACCAGCTTTTAGCATGCTCGGCAACCGAACCTCCCCGGACATTCCGCGATGGCAAGCCGAATTGTGAATGATAGGCGGGGATATGCTGGTCATATCCGAAGTTCCGGCCAAACCGAAAGGGGTAGTACGGCTCCAGCAACACATTATCTCCCTTCCGGAACACCAACACGCTCGGGCGGATAGCCCGCGCCCAATCCCTCAGTTCGGGCTCCAGCAACGGGCGCACCACATTTTCCTGACTGATAGGGTGAACGTACCTCTCCACCTGGTCATCCTTGCACTCCCTCTTATTATTCACAAGGGGGCTTGAATGTGCAGCCAGCGTCCAGAAGTGAATGGTACCGGCCGCATCCCGGGGGACCGTTGTCAACCGGCCCCGGATATCGAACATCCGCATGGAAGTGGAAGCCGGCTCTGCACTAGCAAACTCCAACATCCTTGGCACTAGCCCCCAGTCCTGAAGGACTCGCGGGGCAAACTCCGGGAACAGTGAACAGACCCACGCGTTGAAGAAATGCAGTGGGCACACGTACCGGGCCTGCCTCGGGAACTGGTGGGTGCTAATATCTCCCAGCGCCTTGTAGATCAAGCAAAGGGTTGCCGGGCACAGTGACAGCTGGATACCCCATGCCATCTGACATGCCGGGTAGATGGCATCTGGCCGGATCACTGTCTCGTCCCCATACGGCATGGCGAATGAACACAGCCAATACGCCAAATAGGCGGCGCAGTGAGTCTGTGGGTCGACCCCCATCGGATTGGCCCCGCTCCGACGTCCCCTGGAGGGGATCTTCACATCATGCTTGGGCTTCGCACGCTTCTTGCGAGCAACGGCCGTGCCAACGCAGGGAAAATCTTCATACTGCTTCAGCCCATCGTAGAAATATTCCAGCCATACTGCCATACGCACCCGCTTTCTGTCCCCACGGGCGGGCTGCTTCCCCTTGTGCGATAACTGGTACAGCTCCCGGTACGCCTTCATCAGGTACCGGTATGAATACCCTAGAGAATAATAGCCGTCCCCGTTAGTCTCGTCCTTGATTAAGTCCGGGAGGCATACTTCTTCATAAGGCTCCCCGTCAATGGGCAAGCTGCTCAGCTGGCTTAGGCTCCACAGATCAAGTGAAGTCTCTCCCTCTGCCGTGTAGAAGGTATTGGTCTCCGCGCTGAATACCTCTATCATGCTACAACAGAGACCCTTGGAAATGGGGTAACCATACCGGGAGGCGTACACGCTGTGGTAGATGCCAACCCGGACCAGCAATGGGGCGTAGTTGAACAGTACATATTCAGTGAACTCCACTGCCCCTTCTCGGAAGCTGTGGGCGTCTTGAAGCTTCAGCTCCCCGAACCAGCCCAGTGATAGTTCATACTTGAACTTGATGGCCAAACAGTCCAATATGAATGGCTCCTCCCTATAACCCCATTTTAGGGGAGCCAAGAATAAGCCAAATCGGGGCGACTCGCCATGCACCTTCCCCGCGGACATGTCCCAGCTTGCTGGCGTGAATTGAGGAGCTCGCACCAATTTATCTTCAACCGGCAGCACCCCTTCGATCCCCAGAACCGGCTTCCATTCCCAGGCTTCTCCCACCAGATACATCAGAATGCTTCTGGGGACGCTGTATAGCAGACTGTCTCGGGCATGCAGGATCGCCCGCTCGGCCGCCTTTATGACGCGATAATCTCGCCCCTCTCGAGAGCGCAAATGCCTCAGAAACCGAACGAGGTGCCTATCCATCGGGAAATCCTTCCTGTATTCTTCGGTGGCCCGATCGAATGTGAAGCCACTTTCAATCCTGACGAGTCTGCGGACGTCCATGCTTTCACGGTCGGACCCCGATGACTCAGCCAAGGCGGAAATCTCCGCGTGCTCTCGGTCTAGGTCCTCTACATTAAGCCATGTGACTGCTGGCACGGGACTCCGCAGAATGAGGTCGGCACCGACAGCAGCAGCAGGGGCAGAAGAACCACTTGGGGCAGCCATTTATCTGCAAAGATACACGAATGGAAGATCAGAATAAGCCACATGCACAAGGAAATGAAAGACTGTAAAGGGGATTTGCTACAAGTCAAATGAATAAAGTATTGCCAATTTCTGACGAAATTTTGGCAGAGTTTCCCCTAGGCCAGAGGCGTAAAGGAAAACACGGGTGCGCGTCCACAAGGAGTGACGGCCCCAACAAAGCATGGTGGGCCCCGAGAGGCAACACCAGAAGTCCGCCGGTCAAAGGAGTCCTCTTCCTTAGCTAAAAAATCCCCCTGGCCCCCTGGCCAGTACAACTTCCCCTGGGTGCCTTCCCCGGCACAGTCCCCCTGCAACGGCCTTCCCCGGCACACCCGCCAGGGTTGTTCCCCGGCACGCCCTCAGTGCCTTCCCCGGCACGCTCCCTAGTGCCCCCTTCGCCGGCACGGCCCATTAAGGCTTCCCCGGCACACCACACGGTAGCTAACTTCACCGACACGCCCATGGGTCCTTCGCCGGTACACCCATGTGTGCCCCCCGGCACACTCCTGACAGTGCTCCCCGGCACGCTGGAGCCCCGCTCCCCGGCACGCTCCTGGGCTTCTTCGCCGGCACGCCTATGGGGGTCTTCCCCGATGCGCCCTAAACAACCCTCACCGGCACACACTTGAAGCCCCTCGCCGGCACACGCCTCTGCTTCTCCCCCGGCACGCCCTAAGGGGCCTTCCCCGGCACCATCCCGACCGGCGCGCCCACGCCCGCTCCCAACGGCACCTCCGGCCACCCACGGCGTCGGAGACGGAGAAGAAGAGGGGGGGGGGAAGAAGAAGAGAACAAGAAGGAGAGGGAAGAGATAGGGAGACGGAGATGGAGGGGGCGAGGGCCTCCGGCCGCCGTCCACTGTGGAGAAAAGAGGAAGAAGAAGAGAACGAGAAAGAAGAGGGAAAGAGAAGGGAGAAGAAGGGAGAGAAGAGAAGAGAAGAGAAGAGAGATGGGGGGGCGGCCTTCGCGGCAGTGCCCTCACCGGACGACGACGAGGGCGACGGACACGGCGGCGCTGCTCGGTGACGGAGAAGAAGAAGAAAGAAGAAGAAAAAGGGGGGGTTTCGCCCGTTGAAAAGAGAGAGAGAGGGTGGAGAGAATTCGAAAGAGGGGGGGGAAACGTCAACCGCCCCCGCCCCCCTTTTATATGAAAAAAGAGGAAGAGAGAAATAAGAAAAGAAAAAAAGAGGAAAAAAGAAAAGAAGGGAAAAAAGAGAAGGAGATAGAAAAAGAAAAAAAGAGAGGGAGAAAATAAAAAAAAGGGGGGGGGGAATAAAAGGAGAAAATAGAGAAGAAAATAAAAGGAGGGGAAGCAAAAAAAATATATAACATATTAAATAAAATATATATATACATATATATATATATATATATGTATACATATACACCCATGTATGTACACACATTTACATACTCATCCGCTCACATACGCGGAGGAGTGAGTCGATGACATATAATAATAAACGTCCCTGGGGAAAACATCTCATCCCCACAATCCTATACGGACGGGCGTCCGCACAAGCAAAGATGACTTTTACCCCTGCACACAGCCACCTCTGCAATGGTGCCATTCCCATGCCAACAAACAAACCCGTCCCTGGCACGTCACCTCAGACCTCGGCCGCCTCCCATCATATGAAATCGCCGTCACAGGCCTTACGCCCGGATCGGCGGAATCTCTATCCTTGCGCTGGCATTATTCCCTTGCCAACGAATAAGTCCCTTCCCGGTTCAAGGCCTCGTGCCCTAGCCACCCACTCCGCACAATATGGCCATTATGGACCTTACGTCCGGATCGGCACGAACTCTCCCGTTGCGCTGGCATTCTATTCTTGCCAACGAGTGAACCTCATCTTCCGACGCAAGGCTTCGTGCCCTAGCCTACACTCGCATATCACCCAATCTCAAAAAAAGAGAGAGAGAAAAGAAGAAAATGGGGTTAAAAATAGAGATACCCCGCCGGACTTGCCCCTGCATAGGGACAAGGGTAAAAATGGCAATAACCCGGCTGTGGCGAAAACCCGAAAGGGCGCTACGGGCAAAATTGGGTACCCCGCCACGTGAAAACCCGAAAGGACGCGTGGGCAAAAGCAAGAGGGGGCCGGTACCGGTGAAAACCCGAAAGGGCGCTTGTATCGGTAATGTGGTTCAAAAAAAAGGGGAAAGAAAAGAACAAAGAGATCAACAAACCAGGCCAGCTCCCGACACCCTGTCGGCACTGGCAAAGAGACCAAGAGACAACAAACCAGGTCAGCTCCCGACTCCCTGTCGGCACTGACGAAGAGACTAAGAGACAACAAACCAGGTCAGCTCCCGACTCCCTGTCGGCACTGACGAAGAGACCAAGAGACAACAAACCAGACCAGCTCCCGACACCCTGTCGGCACTGGCAAAGAGACCAAGAGACAACAAACCAGGTCAGCTCCCGACTCCCTGTCGGCACTGACGAAGAGACTAAGAGAACAACAAACCAGGCCAGCTCCTGACACCCTGTCGGCACTGGCGAAGAGACCAAGAGACAATAAACCAGGTCAGTTCCCGGCATGCTGTTGGCACTGACGAAGAGACGACAAACCGCTTCAGTCCCCGGCATCCCGTCGGCACTAATGAAGAGACAAAGAGACCAACATACTGCTTCAGTCCCCGGCATCCCGTCGGCACTGATGAAGAGACAAAGAGACCAACATACTACTTCAGTTCCCGACTCCCCGTCGGCACTGACGAAAAAGACCAACAAACAACAAACCAGCTCGGCTCTTGACACCCCGTCGGCACTGACGAAGAGAAAAGAGACGAGTACACCCACGGGCACCGCCCGGCTCATCCTTCGCCCGCGCTACCCATGGGTGGGGGGCATTTGTGGACACCAAAAAATGCATAGCTGGATAGCCTGCTCGGCCTCGCGTCAGCAACGGCGCCGAGTGGAGAAACCCTGGAGAAATCAAGCATAAAAGGCCCCACAGCCCGTGGGCCTCAAAGAGAGTCAAACGGGCCATGATTCGTGCCCACAATGGGCTCAGAACAGCCCCGGGTACACACACCCCCTGGGGAGCCCTTCAGCGGCACGCCCAGCCCCAAGGGGCCTCAACGGCACACCCTGGCAAGGCCCAGCGGCACACCCCGAGGAGCCCTTCAGCGGCACACCCCCTCGGGGTCCCAGCGGCACGGTCCCAAGGCCCTTCAACGGCACACCCCCCTTGGGGGGGTTTCAACGGCACACCCCCCTGGGGGGGGGGGGTTTCGACGGTACACCCCCTGGGGGGGGTCCTCAGCGGTACAGCCCCCTGGGGGGTCTTCAGCGGCACGCCCTGCAGGGGCCTCAGCGGCACGCCCTACAGGCCACTCAGCGGCACGCCCTGGGGGGGTCTTCAGCGGCACGCCCTGCAAGCCATTCAGCGGCACGCCCTGCAAGCCATTCAGCGGCACGCCCTTAGGGGCTTCAACGGCACGCCGTTTTGGCTCTCCAGCGGCACGCCCATTCAACTCGCCAGCGGCACAGCGGTGAAGCTTTTCAACGGCAAGACGACGTGAAGCCCATGCCCTACGCATCCTTGGTGTGCAGTGAAGCCGTCTGAGGTGGCAGTCGATGACTGGGCCGCGTAGCCTACCCCACTGACAGCCAGGACAGGAGCAGGTCAAACCCATCATCACAGCCGGCTTCCCACCTTCGACAGCCGTGATCGAAGTCACAGGTGGCTGGTGGTATAAAAAGCCTTCCGCTCGACAAGAAAAAAAGGAGGAGGGGCCCCCGGAGAGAAAGAAGACACATAGAGACGCACAGGAGAAAGAGGAGAAGAGAGAAGAGGAGAAGAGGCGTCCCGGCGGGAGATTCCTCCGACGACCACCGGGAAGAAGCAAGAGTAAGAGGGAGAGAGCCTGATGTAATGGGGGAGGGGGTTGGAGACGGCGGCCCATGTCTTAGGCCCCAATGTTTTTTTTTTGTATTCCATTCCTCCTCCCGTTCTCTGTATTGGATCTTTCCCTTTTGTCCATGGCCTCATTTGGGCGTCTTTTTTTTGTGATATGCATGTAGGGCCACGCCCTTTTGCTTCCCATGAATGAAAACAATCGCCCTCCTTGGGCCTTTCCTGCTATTTCTGTTGGTTTGCTCCCGCCTTCACAATGCATGTAGTGTGTTGCCCGTTTTCTCCGTTCCCCCGGTTTCTTTCGAGCCACTACATCAACGTGATGCCTCCCCTGTGAAGCCTGACTTTGTGAGCCTTTCACTCATTTCCAGCAGCCTTACCTTGGTCTCAAATCCCCCTCTTTTCCTGAATGGCCTCCAAGTCTCCCAGCTTGTACACTCTGTTTGAGCCCCCAGCGTTGCACCCTTTTGGCCCCTGGGCGGCACATCCATTCTGGCCCTCAGCGGCACACACATTTCTGGCCCTCAATGGTACACCCCTTCCTGCCCTCAGCGGCACACACACACCCTGTCACCCCTGGCCGGCACACTCCTTGGCCGGTACACCCGATTGGCCTTGGCCGGCACACCCCCCTTATGGCCTTCAGCGGCACACCCTTCAGTCCCTCAGCAGCCCCCTTCTTGGCCTCGCCCCCGAGCCCTTTCCTTCACGTTTTTCGAGGCTCTAAAAAGGTGTTGCTCCCCCGGGGGCCCACCTCCAGTTGTCGGGTTCCGCCACTCCATGTGGGCGCGTTCTTTTTATCTCCCTTACGCCCCGGGTTAAGGGGAGATGCTGCCGAATTTTTTTTGTAAGAAAATAATAAAACATTAAAAGAGGCAAAAGGGAAACGACAAACGAACAAGATGATTAATAAAACTTTCCAACTAATCAAACCACTGCTGGCATCACGACGAGGACTGAACCGACTGGCGACCCGGCATCCCGAACGTCCGACTCGTGAGAAGAGACTGAACAAAGCAAAACAAGGAGGGAGTTTATACAAAACCACTTAAGAGTCAGAATAAGAAGAAAAGAAAAGCCTTAAAATGAGAAATTGAAGACTAATTGAACTTCCAACACTACGCTCTGATTGGCCCTTCAACGGTGCACTCTGGCCACCTTTCAAT
The DNA here is from genome assembly GCA_022559845.1 of Amorphophallus konjac. Lineage (NCBI taxonomy): Eukaryota > Viridiplantae > Streptophyta > Magnoliopsida > Alismatales > Araceae > Amorphophallus > Amorphophallus konjac. The sequence continues at coordinate 83,661,246 of CM040122.1, read as the reverse complement.
AGCGTGCTCATCCAACTCCTTCGCCGGTACACCCCCCCACTGGCCCTCGGCGGCACGCTTCTATTGGCCCTCAGCGGCACGCTCCCACTGGCCCTCAGGGGCACGCTTCTATTGGCCCTCAGCGGCACGCTTCCATTGGCCTTCAGCGGCACACTCCCCTTGGCCCTTTCAGCGGTACGCTCCCTCCCTTCGCCGGTACACCCTCAACCACCGTCTCAACGGGATCCAATGTATAGACTCTGGGCCAGCCAATGTACAGACTTCATGTTACAACGTATAGACTTTGGGCTTGGCAACGTATAGACTTCGAGCTGCAATCAAAGGGGCAATGTACAGACTTCATGGTGCAGCGTACAGACTTGGGGTTGGCCGATGTATAGACTTGGCCAATGTATAGACTTTGGGCCAGCCAATGTACAGACTTCATGTTACAACGTACAGACTTTGGGCTTGGCAACGTATAGACTTCGAGCTGCAATCAAAGGGGCAATGTACAGACTTCATGTTGCAGCGTACAGACTTGGGGTTGGCCGATGTATAGACTTGGCCAATGTATAGACTTTGGGCCGGCCAATGTACAGACTTCATGTTACAACGTACAGACTTTGGGCTTGGCAACGTATAGACTTCGAGCTGCAGTCAAAGGGGTAATGTACAGACTTCATGTTGCAGCGTATAGACTTTGGGCCAGCCAATGTATAGACTTCATGCTGCAACGTACGAACTTTGTGCGGCAGCGTACAGACTTTGAGCCAGCCAATGTACAGACTTCACGTTGCAGCGTATGGACTTGGCCAATGTATAGACTTTGGGCTGTAATGTGTAGACTTTATGCTGGTCAATGTACGGGCTTTGAGCTGATGAACGCTGGACAATGTATAGACTTGGGCCAGCCAATGTATAGACTTCATGACTGCCAGTGTACAGACTCCGGGCCAGTCAACGCATAGACTTCATATTGCAACGTACAGACTCTGCTCTAATGTATAGACTTTGGGCTTGGCCATGTATAGACTTCGAGCCTGGGAGACGTACAGACTCTATATCACCCCCCCCTCCTTCACCGACACACTCCCTCCAGCCTCCAGCGGTACACCCCTCCAGCCCTCAGTGGTACACTCCCTCCAGCCCCCCCCAGCGGTACACCCCTCCAGCCTCCAGCGGTACATCCCTTAGCCCCAGTGGTACACCCTGATTGCCCAGCGGTGCACTCCCTTGAGTCCCAGCGGTACGCCCTTTGAGCCTCCAGCGGTACACCCCTTTCAGCCTCTAGTGGCACGCCCTTATAGCCCTCAGCGGTACGCCCGTTCTGCAGCACTCAGCGGCACACTCTTCCGCTCCTCGGCACACCCTATTCCCTTCGCCGGCACACCATATACTTACACATATAGACAACCTGATAAGGGCATTAACAATAGCAAATAAATTAATAAAAATTACGCTAATTAAAGGACTTCGAATGCGCAATATTAATCGTAATAAAAGAAGCGGGAGGGGTAACAAGAAAATAAATAATAAATAATAATAATAATAATAATAATGAATAAAAGAAGAGGAATCATCTGGAACAAACGCATAAAGAAGTAATGAATAGCAAATCAGAAATCCCGGAACATATAACTAAGAAAACCCAGATAAAAGACGCTAGGGCCTACACTGTAGCCCCCATCTCTCCCCGTGACCCGGGGCAAAAGGAACAACAACGCCGCCCTTTCAGGTCAAGCCCGAGTCTTGGGAATTACCCCGATATGGCCAGGCATTGATCTAACCTCGGGCCGACATCTTAATCGGACCGGATTTACTTCTCGTTCCGAACTCCTTCCGAATCATCACCAAAAATGCCGCACGCTCGGCAGACATTTGAACGGATTCGTCCCGGTTTTCTCATCGCATTTCCATCATGGACCCGTGTCCGAACATGAAAAGGTCCACGAGTGACCGACATGATCGACGGTTTGTGGTCTGAACACCGCTCTCAGTGTGATCTATCCCTATCTCTCTCTCGCACAATTAGTATTATTCTTTTCGGCCGTGGGGCCCCTAATTTCGGCAATTAATCAAGGGTATTCCCTCGTATGGGGGATGTAAATGACGTCGTGACCTTTATGGTGCGACGGGATTCGATCCCGACACGAACCACACAATCGTCTGACGAAGTCAGATCGAGCGCACCATGGGCTCTTCGGAGCCCGAATAAATCGTCACCTCGGTGACTGGCACGCCCACGCACTCAATAAACCGAATAAAGAAACAAGAGAATAATGAGTGCCAAAAAGTGCGTCCACAGGTATCCAAGCGTCCACAATATTTGATAAATATCAATATTTCATGCGTATTAAGATGTCAGAAGTGGAGGATGATTTAAGGAAAATGAAAGTGGGCAAGGCCTTAGGATTAGATGGCTTACCTATTGAAGTATGGAAAGGCCTAGGAGATATTGGTATTCAGTGGCTAACTAAATTTTTTAATAAAATTTTAAAGGAACGGAGAATGCCAGAAGTTTGGAGAAAAAGTGTTGTAGTTCCTTTCTATAAAAACAAAGGAGATATTCAAAGTTGTAATAATTATCGTGGAATTAAGCTTATGAGTCATACTATGAAACTTTGGGAAAGAGTAATTGAAAAATGCCTCCGTTGTATGACTTCTGTATTGGAAAATCAGTTTGGTTTTATGCTAAATAGATCCACTACAGAAGCTATTTTCTTACTACGGCAGCTAATGGAGAAGTATAGAGAGATGAGAAAAGATTTGTATATAGTTTTTCGTGATTTAGAGAAGGCGTACGATCGAGTACCGAGAGAATTGATTTGGTGGACATTAAGAAAGAAAGGAATCTTTCAAGGATATGTTGATTTGATTAAAGATATGTACGGCGGTGCTATTACTAGTGTTCGAACTATTGCTGGGGAGACTAGTGAATTTCCCGTTTCTATAGGTTTGCATCAAGGTTCTGCACTAAATCCGTATCTCTTTGCCTTAGTTATGGATGAAGTAACTAAACAATTGCATGAGGATATCCCTTGGTGTATGCTATTTGCAGACGATATTGTTTTAATTGATGAGAGTATTGATGCTCTAAATGCTAAGTTAGAGCGTTGGAGACTTGCCTTGGAGTCTAAAGGTTTTAAAATTAGTAGGAGTAAGTCAGAGTTTATGCACTGTAATTTTAGTAATGGGAGAGTGGTTCAGGAAGACATGGTTTTAATTGATGGACATAACATTCCGAAGAGTAGTAGCTTTCGATATTTAGGGTCTATCATACAAGAGAATGGGGAGATTTATGATGACGTTACGCATAGGATTAAGGCAGGCTGGTTAAGATGGAGAAGTGCATCAGGTGTCCTTTGTGATCATCGTATCCCTGTGAAACTCAAAGGGAGGTTTTATAGAACGGCTATGAGACCTGCTTTGTTATATGGTACCGAGTGTTGGGCAGTACGAAAGGAACACATCCACAAAATGTGTGTAGCAGAGATGAGGATGTTGAGATGGATGTGTGGCGAGACTAAGAAAAATAAGAGTAGGAATGAGCGCATCCGTAAGGACTTAGGGATAGCTCCAATTGATAGCAAAATGAGAGAAAATAGACTCAGGTGGTTTGGACATGTGTTCCGTCGCCCTAACTCAGCGCCGGTTAAAAGATGTGACCAAATCTTAGTGGATGCTAGTAAAAGAGCTCGAGGAAGACCTAAAATGAGATGGTGCGACGTTATTAGGAAGGACATTAGTTCCTTGAGTTTAAATATGAATATTACACTTGATAGAAATCTTTGGCGGAACAGGATTCATGTAGCCGACCCCAATTAATTAGGATAAGGCTCTGATGATGATGATGATGATGATGAGCTTGTTACATACTGTTATCATGATTTTTTTATGAGTTTGAACTTAATTTATTAGCATGATTTCTTGAGCTTTTTAACGTATTTTTATCACATTAGTTTTCAGTCTTAATATTCCTATTTTAAATCCCCTGTTAGCGGCTTAACACCCAGCACAATTGAAATTGGCGCCCCTGACAAAGGCGCCAATTAGCAAATTGAAGACTTCGTCGAAGTCTTCAATTAAATGAAGACATGCAACATGTCATCAATTCAATTTCTAAAATTTTGTGTAATTGATAATTCAACACATTCAAAAATCCATAACTATAAAACTAAAGCACGGAATTTTTGCATGAACATGTTTCTGGAATCCTGACTTTTTTCTCAACATATTCATGCCATTACTTTCTGAGTTGGAGAAATTTTTTTGGAATGAATAGTAATCACTGAATTGAAGATGGCCCTTAAGTCTTCAATTACTGAATAGAAGACGGCCCTTAAGTCTTCAATTTCAGAATTGAAGACTGCCCGAGAGGGCGTCAATTAATTGAAGACATGCACCATGTCGTCAATTCCATTTTCTGGAATTTTCAGAAACCATTAAATCAAAGCATTCAAAAATCTATAACTAATAAACTGGACCTTGAAAATTTTGACAGAATATACTTCTGTGACCCTGAGATTTTTCTCCATCTGACCATGTCTTAGGATTCTGATTTGGAGAAACTTTTTCGAAATGAACAGTAATCACTGAATTGAAGACGGCCCTTAAGTCTTCAATTTCAGAATTGAAGACGGCCCTTAAGTCTTCAATTAATTGAAGACTGCTCAAAGAGTCGTCAATTCCATTTCTTGAGGAATTAAAGTTATAACATTAAAAAAATTCATATCTGTGAAACCAAAACTCAGTAATTATATCTGAGCATGTTTCTGAACTCCCGAGTAATTATACTAAGTATTCATATCCTTATTTTCGAATTTCGAGAATTTTTTTTGAAATGAATAGTACTTTGAGTCACAAAATGTATCTGCTAGGTGAAAATCACAGAATTGAAGACGGCCCTTAAGTCTTCAATTTCTGACTTGAAGATGGCCCTTAAGTCTTCAATTTCAGAATTGAAGACATCCCTTAAGTCTTCAATTTCAGAATTGAAGACGGCCCTCAAGTCTTCAATTCAGAAATTGAAGACTGAGCAAAGGGGCGCCAATTTCATATAGATATATATATATATATTTGAAAAATCAAATATTTTAAAAGATTGGGCAACCCCCAGGCGCCAATTACTGAATTGATAACAGCCCTTAAGTCTTCAATTTCAGAATTGAAGACGGCCCTCAAGTCTTCAATTTCTGAATTGAAGACGGCGCTCAAATCTTCAATTAATTGAAGACTGGGTAAAGGGGCGCCAATTTGATATCCATATATATAATTTTTTAAAAAATTGAAAATTTGAAGGATTAGCAAACCCTCAGATGCCAACTCAGTAATTACAACTTCTAATCTTGATCTGTCTCGAAAATTGTGTAAATACAACCCTAATCCATACTCCTACATATGATGAGTTCTTGAAATTCCATTCCATGAAAAATCTACTAGTGTATACCCTACATCGTCAAACCTTGAATCTCTTAAACTACCATTTGGGAGTGTAGGAGCTAAGTGTCATGCAGGGCAAAGTGCTACATTGTGGGAGCCATCTCTTGAGGCCGTACGGCGCAAAGTGCTACACGACGGGAGTCACCTCTTGTGCATGTAGGGGCCACCTCTAGAATCCTCCATAACCAAATGACTAGTTAATCTCGTCTGAAATACTACGTTTCTAAATTCTTGAAATTCCATATTGGCTATAAATGAGAGTGGATGTCAAAGGTAATACATGAAATGCTGTGCATATAGGGCCCGGTCTGGTCCTGAGAGGAGCACCCGAAGGTACTTGTGCCCATGGGAGTTTATTGACCACGGTATTTAGCATTGCACCGGAGTACTTGCTTGACTTGAGACACTCCACCCCTACTCTCTCTCTCCTTACTTACTTGACTTGCGTGGCCCGGAACGGGCGATACTTGACTTTTGGCCCGAGAAAGGGCAAAATACTTACATGATAATAGCCAATTCTACTGATGCGTACTTGACAATACTTGCTTGAATTGAATCTTTACTTAATATACTTGTACATGAGTTCCTTCTCATACCTGCGTTCATACTTGTACACGAATCCCTGCTTGCCCGAAGTGGCATTTACATCAGTAAATTCTTGAAATATTGTTTGTCAGATGCTTGAAATCTTGTTATACTCTCTTTATATAGTTCTTGATCTCTTATTGTTCATCATGCCTAGATTTACATGTATACCTGATTTTTATTATACGTACATCATGCATAGCCATACTGATAATACATGCAAATTATAATTCACGTATAGATTGCTCGTATTTGAGATGTAATTCCTACTGAGCGATTCGCTCATCCAGTTGCTTCCTAACATTTTCAGGTGATTCGGATAGTGACAAGAATGGGTTTGTGGCCGAGTGAAGAGTGCTAGAACGCCATCCATTTATCATTAGCTAGTCGAGTCTTTGAATTTATTTGAGTCTACCTTGTATTCCCAGTTATGTCAGTTAGTGGTATAAACTTTGTGTTAAGTCGTATAGCCTAATGTTGGCTTTCTAACTTTGAAAATTTGTCATGGACTGTCTTTATTTCCTTTGATTAATCAAATAAACATCACTTGGACTATTGAAACTTATTAGATTTTTAGTCATTTACGCACTCCAAAATTTTGTATATTAAAATTCTTATCGCTCTAATGACACGATCTATATAGACGCGTCACGCATCCGAGTATCTTCCGCACTCGGGACGTGACAGTCTTCGCGGTATCAGAGCCTAGGTTTTCAAACCTAGGGAACTAGAAGAAATAAAAGGTTAGAAATTGAAATATAAGTTAAAAAACTTGAGTCTAAGGGTAGGTAAATCCTGAGTCCAAGGATAGATATACCTTACCCGGTGAGATGGATAGAGCCATGGGTTAAGTTATATAATGACTTTTGACCTTACAAGTAAACCCGATCTTTATCATACTTAACTCTTTTGTAGGATCATGACTGCGGAAATAGCACAATGGCGCGAGATGCAGCGCACCGTGCAAGGCCTCACACAGGCACTACAACAGGTGGCCCAAGGCGGAACAAACCGTGAAGCGGGAGACCTCCACTGAAGTTTCCGTAACATGAACCCACCGAGGTTCACGGGTTCATCCGACCCCGAGGATGCCGAGAATTGGCTAAAGGAGATGGAACGAATCTTCCGTGTGATGCAATGCGCGGACGAAGAGAAGGTTTTACTGGCCATATTCCAACTAGAGCGGGACGCTCGATGCTGGTGGGAATCCATAGAAGCAACACTGCCAGAATACCATGTCACATGGGATGAATTCACGGAGCATTTCAACAACAAGTACTTCTCCGATCATATCCAGGAAAAGAAGGCCACGGAATTCGCTGTTCTAAAACAACGGGGCTTGAAAGTGTCCGAGTATGAGGCCCAATTCTCCAGATTATATAGGTATGCACCCCACTTGGTGTGTACGGAAAAGATGAAGGCGAGAAGATTCCTCAACGGGCTTCAGCCCCATTATATCACACAACTTGCCCCGATGGACATCCAAGTCTATTCGGAGATGGTTCGGCGTGCTCAACTGTTGGAAGACGCCACCGAATTATCCGAGAGAATCCGAAGAAGAGACAAGAAGGAACCCGTCACAAGCCTAGGAAAATTCAAACAATCCTTCAACAAGAAGCAGTTCTTCATGGAAGGGGAGCCCTCCAAGGCAAAGAAATTCCATAAGAATGACAAGCCATTCTCCACCTCCACACCCTCAAAGGAGATTTGCAAGTATTCTGATAAAGTTGGTCATAAGATCGAGGAATGCTGGAGGAAGTTAGGAGCTTGTCTTCGATGCGGGAGCCGAGAGCATCGAATCCCAGACTGCCCACTGATGAAGGAACAAGACACCAAAGATGAGAAGCGTCCGGTAAAGAAACAAGGCCGTCTACAAGCTCTCCGAGAGACGGAAACCACTGAAGGCGGAATTGTGGAAGGTACTCTCACTATTTGTTCAAAAACTGCTCAAGTTTTATTCGATACCGGAGCAACTCATTCATTTGTTTCCAAGAACTTTGCTGCTTCATTTTCTAAGAGACATGAACTGTTAGATTTGGTCATATCTACACCTCTTGGGAATGAGTCTGATATCACTTATCACTATCCAAACTGTGAAGTGATGATTAAGGGAAGCAATTTACCTACTGACCTGATATGCCTAGATATGAAGGGTTATGACGTCATACTAGTTGCCGACTGGCTATCCACATACCAAGCAATTGTAGATTGCCGGCATGGCAACGTAACTTTCGTAGATTTCCCGGAGCTAGTTTACAATAGCCCTCGGAGTAAATCACTTCTTATATCAGCACTCCGAGCTAGTAAACTTATGAATAAGGGATGCATGGTTTTCATAGCATTAGTGACTGCCACAGAAGTCGAGAAGGCTAAACTTGAAGACATCCGTGTAATTCGGGATTTTCTCGATATTTTTCCAGAAGATTTAACCGGCTTACCACCGGAAAGGGAAGTGTCGTTCACAATCGACCTTGTCCCTGGTGCTGGTCCTGTTTCCAGGGCACCATACAGAATGTCCCCTGCTGAGCTGAAGGAACTAAAAGAGCAGTTAATGGAGTTATTGAAAAAGGGTTTCATCAGGCCGAGTACTTCCCCATGGGGAGCACCCGTGCTATTCGTCAAAAAGAAGGACGGATCGATGAGATTATGCATAGATTATCGACAGCTAAATCACCTTACAATCAAGAACAAGTATCCACTACCGAGGATTGATGAGCTGTTCGATCAACTATCTGGAGCTTTATATTTCTCCAAGATTGATCTTCGTTCTGGTTACCACCAATTTAAGATCAAAGAAGAAGACATTCATAAAACTGCATTCCGAAGCAGGTATGGGCATTACGAATTTACTGTTATGCCTTTCGGACTAACAAATGCCCCCACAGCTTTTATGCAGTTAATGAACAGCATATTCAGGCCCTACTTAGAACAATTCATTGTGGTCTTTATTGATGATATTTTGATCTATTCCAAGACCGAAGAGGGTCATGAAGAACATCTCAAGAAGGCACTGCAGATATTACGGGAAAATAAGCTTTATGCCAAATTCAGCAAATGCGAGTTCTGGCTCGAGGAAGTTTCTTTCTTGGGCCATATCATTTCGAAGAACGGAATTACTGTTGACCCGTCAAAGGTCGAAGCCGTGAAGAACTGGGAACGACCAATAAATGCAACGGAAATTCGAAACTTCTTGGGTCTACCTGGTTACTACTGACGTTTTATCAAGGACTTCTCCAAGATTACCATTCCACTGACCAGGTTAACGCGCAAGGAAGTGTCTCATGAGTGGAATGAAGACTGTGAAAAGAGTTTCCAAACTTTGAAGGATCTCTTGACCACTACCCCAGTCTTATCATTACCAATTGAAGGAGAAAAATACGAGGTATATACCGATGCTTCGGGTATTGGCCTCGGATGTGTATTGATGCAGAATGGAAGAGTCATTGCATATTCTTCCCGACAATTGAAGAAACATGAAGAGAACTACCCGATTCATGACTTAGAACTGGCCGCGGTAGTATTCGCTTTGAAGATTTGGAGGCACTATCTCTACGGAGAACAATTCATTGTGTACTCCGATCATAAAAGTCTCAAGTACTTATTCTCCCAAAAGGAGCTTAACATAAGGCAAAGGCGTTGGCTCGAGTATCTCAAGGATTTCAACTTCACTATACAGTACCATCCTGGTAAGGGTAATTCCATAGCTGATGCCCTTAGTCGAAAGCCGATAACAATATTGGCCAACTACATGATACAAGAATGGAAGTTGTTAGAGAAATTCTCTGAGCTTGATATCAGCACAGATGAGAAGAACATGTGTATTATTCTATCTCATATGAGCCTACATCCAGATTTGCTACCTGAAATCAAGAAGCTACAGGAAGAAGATCCCTCACTAGTGGAGATAAAGAGTAAGCTGGATGACAGACTAGATTTCAAGCTGGCACATGATGGCAGATTGCTATTTCATGAACGGACATGTGTGCCCGACTGTCCCGAATTGAAGAAGAAGATTCTTGAAGAAGCTCATCGATCAAGGTACACGATCCACCCTGGAGCCACTAAGATGTACCAAGACTTGAAAAGAACTTTTTGGTGGCCTAACATGAAAAGGGAGGTAGCAGACTTTGTGTCTCGTTGCCTCACATGCCAACAAGTGAAGGCGGAACATCAAAAACCCGCCGGAAAGCTACATCTGCTGGATATTCCTAAGTGGAAGTGGGAAGACATTGGCATGGACTTTATCATGGGTTTGCCCAAGTCTAGGGGCGGATATGATGGAATTTGGGTAATTATCGATCGACTAACTAAATCGTCCCATTTCTTACCCATCAAAAGCCGATGGTCAGTCGACGTACTTGCTGCCCTGTATATTAAGGAGATGGTTAGATTGCATGGAGTTCCCGTCTCGATCGTATCTGACCAAGACCCGCGCTTCACCTATCATTTTTGGAAGGGTCTACAACACTCTCTAGGGACGAAACTTAATTTCAGCACTGCTTTCCATCCCCAGACAGATGGTCAGACTGAAAGGACAAATCAGGTTGTTGAAGATATGTTAAGGGCATGTATTATAGATTTCGGCGGAAGCTGGCACGACCACTTATCCCTAGCCGAATTTTTCTATAATAATAGCTATCAAGCTAGTATTCAAATGGCACCTTTTGAGGCGCTTTATGGCAGGAGTTGTCGTTCTCCAATATGCTGGGAAGAAGTCGGTGAAAGATAAATTCTAGGCCCAGATATGGTTAGAGATTCGACTGAGAAGATACACCTTATCAGAGAGAGACTCAAGGTAGCTCAGTGCAGGCAAAAATCTTATGCTGACAATAGAAGAAGATATTTGGAGTTCCAAGTTGGTGACCATGTATTTCTCAAGGTATCTCCTGGTCGAGGTATTAGAAGATTCGGTGTTAAGGGCAAGCTTGCACCGAGGTTTATCGGTTCATTCGAAGTATTAAAAAGAGTGGGCGAGGTGGCCTACCGTATTACTTTACCTCCTCAACTCTCAGAAGTGCATGATGTATTTCATATATCTATGCTGAAGAAATATGTGCATGACCCTTCTCACGTCATCGACCATGCTGATTTGGTGATTCAAAGAGATATTACTTATGAGCAAAGGCCGATGCGGATCCTCGACCGCGAAGTCCGAGTTCTAAGGAGCAAGACGATCCCTATGGTGAAAATCTAATGGAATCGATGCACGGAACAAGAAGCAACTTGGGAGACCGAAGAATCTATGAAAAGAAGATACTCAGAATTATTCTAAACTGTAAGTATTTTATACTTTCAACAATATCCTTATACATTTGAATTTGGGGACCAAATTCTTTTAAGTAGGGGAGGGTGTAACACCCGAAAATTTTAAAATAGAAATATACAATTATTATTATTATTATTGAACTCATATTCTAATTCTATTAGATTAACCATTTAAAACATTTAATTATCAATAGATGCTTTAGAAGATGCCAAATTATATTTTTGGAAATGCCAATTTATATTTTTAATCACTTAAGAAATTAATATTACACTATTCCAAAGAAATAGGAAACATGTTATATAGATAGTGTTTTAAAGGTAAAACATCACTTTTACAAGATGCCAATTCATATTTTCATAATTTAGAAAATTTCATATTTCAACTTTTACATGATATCATTATTTTGAAGAAATAAGGGTATATAGATGAAGTGTTAAAGGATAAACATAATTTACAAAGTGAGAAAGGGTATATAGATAATTTTAGTTAGTGTAGAGTGAATACAAAAATCTCCGTAAAAATAATGACATATGTTAAGTCGTTATTTCCTAAATGTGAATAGTGACATGAATAGTGTCACTTTTTATTTAAATAGAATTTTTTAAAACAATTTATATTTAAAAATAGAGAAAAATGTAAGGGTCTCACCCCTGAAATTTCACAAACAAATTCCCTCAATTTTTAAAGATAAAAATCTTTGAAGTTAACTTGGAAATCTTAACTTATGAAATACACGACCCTCTGTGGGGCGTCATTTCATTCCGACAACTATCTCGATCATTCTATCCCTGCAGCCTGTGTAGACTGTCAACCCACTAAATACCCTATAATTTTGGATCTGGTCTCCCATCCTGTGGACCCTAAGGTTATAAAATACACTCTATTTTCTCCCTATTTGGTTAGTTCGAAGGCTAGATACGGGAACAAGTTCTGAAGAGTTGCATAGGAAGGGAAGGGCTGATTCTTCCTCTCATGTCACTTCACAGAGGTAGGTGTTCTCAAATTCTTACCTAACTAGTTGTTAAATAGGTTAATTGATGCATGTTTAGAGTTAGATCAACTAGTCAACCATGCTATATACATGTACATATAAACTACTTTACCATGACCAAGAATAATATCATGTTATATATTTGTTAATAGCTTGTTACATACTGTTATCATGATTTTTTTTATGAGTTTGAACTTAATTTATTAGCATGAATTCTTGAGCTTTGTAACGTATGATGCGGGACGGACACGGGAGACGACACTATATGGTGCCACCCTCGGACTCTAGATGAAGACACGACCAGCAACACACACCAGGGAGACACTAAGCCTGACACTACGAGTTCCTAGTGGCGAAACGTTGCTAATAGAAGTGGAAGCTCACTCGTCGTCCAAGCGAGGGAAAGCGCGGACCGTGCGCGGTTAAGGAACCGACGGAGGTCAAGGGTAGTCCGACTCAACTTCCGGACTCGGATCGAGTCGCGGGACGGGTCACTCTCACTCTCACAGCGGTGACATGGACACACGGGCTAGTACCTACGCTCTCGACAGCGGCAACAGACCATATACTAGCTAAGCAAATGAACGCTAAGAGGTTCGGACCATTACCTCCACGCACCCAGCGTGGCGAAGACAACCCCGGCCGAATCACGGAAACAATGATTACAGCAATACACTAAGTCGACCCACTCCACGCAGGGAGGTAAAAGGTCACATGTGGGTCTGGGAATCACGCAACTCGGGTTGACGGGCAGCATCTTGATGTCGCCCGGCGGTGCCGAACTCCTTGTTTTCGTGCTTTCCGAACGGCGGCTTCTATAAGCCCGTGGGGCCCACGGGCGGCGCTGTCCTCCGGATCTGCGGGGGTGGGACCCACTGTGATAGGGACCCCTGGTGGCGCGCCTCCACGGACGGCGGTCGGCCGGGAACACCGATCGGGGGTCGATCGGCCCCGATTCCCAACTCTTGAACTAATAACCCACGGATTTTGGTTGCTGTCTTCCGGCGCGCGCCGAAAAAAACGGCCGCTGCGGCCAATCCCGACGTTGGATCGGGACGAATGAGCTATCGTTGGAAAGCTCTATTCAAATGCTTCAATCTAGACCTTGAGAGATCTGCTGGATCTGGTCGGATCAGAACTTTATTGATATTACAAGTCCCTGTTGTACAGTAACCGAAATCTCAGATCTGTAGGGCACTTGTCTGAGAACCACCGTTGACCGCCTAGTGAACCTCCGATTCAGCTCTTGAGCTCTTCTTAGGAGTTGTAGGGAATCAAACCACGGAACTAGGACTATTTTTAGAATTGGATTTGGAGGTGGCTGAGATTTTTTATGATGTTTTGGGTGACTGGTGGTCGGATCTGGGAACAGGTGGATAGAACTGTAGATGGGTCTGAGAATGATTTTTAGAAAATATGAGATGGACGAATCAAAAATTGAGAAAACTTATTGATGAAGGGGTGGATGGATGGAACCCCCAGTAAAATTGGGATAACCAACAGAAATCAAAAAGTGGCTCTAAGACATGAAACACAGGACGGAGGTGAACCTGGACAGAACTCTGGCAGAACTGAAATGGAAGAGTGGACGAAACTCAAAATATAGGAAACATGATCTGAATGCTGGCCTGATTTTTGTGGGTGGAGAGGAACATCCCAGGAACAACTCCTCCAAATTTGGCAGCCAAATGAGCTCGGGGAAGAGCTGTGAATTTCGAGCAAGCTGCTGTGGTATTGCGCAGGCAGAACTCCGTTGATGGCGATGGCGGTGCGGTGGCGGCTCGTGGCGGCGACGGCGATCGTCGGAACCGATACACGAGGCGTCACACCTCAGAATGGAAGCCTTCACAGCTTCAAGGGGGAGAGGGAGGAGAGAGGAGGGGGGCGCACCAGCCCTTGCTCTTGGAATTTGTTTGATTCAAATGGCATTAATTCATCAAAATGGGAAAATACAAGTATTTATGTGTTACATCTCACATCTATCTACAACCGTAGGATCTAGGGGAAGGGGATGGAGGGTTGGGATGAGATGTGAACATCACACAAAAATTAAAATAAAAAATACAAAGGGGGGGCGGCCTATTGACTATGGTGGCAAGGGGGGGACAAGTTGGTAGCCACCTTGGACTTTGAAGTCCACTTGTCTCCCATGTGTCTTTTACCATTCAAACTTCTAGATGCCTCCATTTGATATGTTGACTGACCCCACATGGGGCCCATGGGCTGAGGTGGATCAATGGGAGGGGCCTGGGAGGTCCCGTGGGGCCCAGGGGTCCCATTTTGCAAATAAGCCCCTCGTACACTCATAATTACATACCGAATACAATGAAATAAACACAAATTACACACACATAAAGGCTAACTAAATATGATAAATGGGGAGGCTCAAGGCGGAGTCTCCAGGCTGTCTCCGAGCCAGATGGACGCTGAGGTGGCTCGAGTCGTGCTCCGTGTGCGGTACCGGTGGCTCGACGTGTCGCGCCGCTCAACTGCTCGGGTGTCCGCACCAATTCTCCCCGGGTGGGAGAAACTCGACCCTGTCGAGTAAGGGTCTGCATCACTCCTGTATCACTCCAGAAGGTCCGGATCGATCCGCTGCAACTCCCCATGTGTGATCCATGTGTCCTCAGTAGCGGGCCGTCCTCTCCATCGCACTAAGTAGCGCGGGTAAGATCCACTCCTGGTAATTGTCACTTGCTCGTCCAGTATACGATCTATATGCTCACGCTGCCGTGAAAAAGGGGCTGCAGGTGGAAGTGGACACTCAGGTGTGGGATCACTCTCAAGGGGAGGAGATGGCCCAAAAGGCTCACTAGGGATCACCGCTGGGTCCCTATATGCAACAAGATCCGATACATTGAAGGTAAAGCTTATACCATATTCCTCGGGTAGGTCCACAACATACGCATTGGATCCAACGCGTTTCAACACTCTAAAGGGACCGGCTCCACGAGCTTGCAACTTCTTAACGGTCCTAGAGGGAAACTGTTCAGGTCTTACCCTGATCATGACGTATTCGCCCCCATGGAACTCTCGGTGGTGTCGGTGGGCATCGGCTAACTCCTTGTACCGTGCATTGCTGGCCTCAATGTGACGACGTATGTCGTCATGCAAACTCCTAACATGCCTAGCAAACGACTCGGCCGACTCCGACACTCTAGCATGGATAGGCATGGGGACAAGGTCAACGGGTTTCCTAGGCCTACGACCTGTGACAATCTCAAATGGACTCATGCCGGTAGACCTATTCACCGAATCATTGTATGCAAACTCAGCCATAGGTAAAATGAGATCCCAATCCCCAATGCGGTCCTTAACTAGACACCTCAAAAGATCTCCCAGACTCCTATTGACCACCTCGGTCTGATCGTCTGTCTGGGGATGATATGCAGTGGAAAACTTGAGGTGAGTACCCATCATATGCCATAGTGTCTTCCAAAAGTAGGAAGTGAATCTAACATCACGGTCAGACACTATAGTGCGAGGCAACCCGAACTTGCACACCACATGCGTAAGGAAGAGGCGGGCTACCCTCGAAGCATCCGAAGTCTTCGAGCAAGGAATAAAGAGGGCCATCTTCGAGAAACGGTCAACCACCACATAGACCGAATCATGCTTCCTGGAGGTACGTGACAGTCCCAAAACAAAGTCCATGCTAACATCCTGCCACGGGACATCAGGCACGGGAAGAGGCGTATAAAGGCCCGAGCTTTGCTTCTTCATCTTGGCCGTAGCACATGTACGGCACTGAGCCACGATGTTAGCAACATCGCGCTTCAAGATCGGCCAATAAAATCGATGCTCCACTGCCTCAATAGTCTTGTTCCGACCAAAGTGGCCGGCTAGACCTCCCGCATGTAGTTCCCACACTAAGAAATCTTGAACCGAAGTTCAGGGAACACATAGCCTGCTACCTCGAAAGAGGTAACCCTCCTAAAGCACATACTCATCAAGGTCTCTCGAGGGTCCGGCCTGGAGAGTGGTAAAAATCTGACCGAAGTCAGGACAATCAACATAGGCCTCCTTCATCTTCTCTAACCCTATGACCTCGGCACTCATGGTGGTAAGCAAACATGCTAGCCGACTCAAGGCATCAGCCACCTTGTTCTCCACTCCAGCCTTATGTTTAAGCACAAAGGTGAACTGCTGGAGATACTCGACCCAACGACTATGACGCGAGTTAAGCTTCTTTTGCGAATGGAGGTACCTCAATGTCTCGTGGTCGGAGTATAGGACAAACTCCTGATGTAAAAGATAGTGCCTCCAATGCCTAAGAGCCTGAACAACTGCGTAGAATTCTTTATCATACGTGGAATATCGCAGTTTCGCATCATTCAGCTTCTCGCTGAAATATGCGATCGGGTGGGACTCCTGACTCAAAACTCCTCCAATCCCAACACCCGACGCATCACAAGAGACCTCAAACACCTTCGAGAAATCAGGCAATCGAAGGATAGGTGTCTGGGTCATGCGCTCCTTGATGTCCTTGAAGGCGACAGATGCGGCCTTCGTCCATACAAATGTGCCCTTTCGGATACAATCCGTGATCGGGGCGGTGACGGAGCTAAATCCGCGGATGAAGTGACGATAGAACGTCGCAAGACCATGAAAGCTGCGGACATCATGAACGGTACGGGGTTCCGGCCACTCAACAATGGCCCGGACCTTCTCCGGGTCGGCGGAGACCCCCGTACTAGACACAATGAAACCCAAGAAGGTAAGCTGAGGTGTCATGAAGGCACACTTCTGTGGGTTCGCAAACAGCTGCTCTCGCCGAAGAAGTAGACAGACC
Organism: Amorphophallus konjac; assembly: GCA_022559845.1. Taxonomy (NCBI): domain Eukaryota; kingdom Viridiplantae; phylum Streptophyta; class Magnoliopsida; order Alismatales; family Araceae; genus Amorphophallus; species Amorphophallus konjac. The sequence continues at coordinate 83,644,191 of CM040122.1, read as the reverse complement.
TGTCGAAGGTGGTCCAAGTGGTCCCCTGTGGTGCGGCTATAGATAAGGATATCATCAAAATACACCACTACAAAGACTCCAATGAAAGGTCAAAGGACCTGAGTCATGAGCCGCATGAAAGTGCTAGGGACATTGGTCAACCCAAAAGGCATGACCAACCACTCATATAGACTGTCCTTGGTCTTAAATGCGGTCTTCCACTCATCACCTGGCCTAATCCTCACCTGATGGTAGCCACTCTTAAGATCGATCTTCGAAAAGATAGTGGCACCTGCCATCATGTCTAGCATGTCATCAAGGCGGGGAATAGGGAACCTGTACTTCACGGTGATTTTGTTGATGGCACGACTATCAATGCACATTCTCCACGTGCCATCCTTCTTCGGGGTGAGTAATGCGGGTACAGCACATGGACTCATGCTGTCCCGAACAGACCCTCTCTGCACTAACTCATCAACCTGCCGTTTAAGCTCGGCATGCTCCGTGGGACTCATGCGATAATGAGGAAGGTTGGGCAAAGAAGAGCCCGGAACAAGGTCAATGGCATGCTGAATATCCCGCATAGGTGGGAGTCCCTCGGGAAGCTCATCGGGGAATACATCAGCATACTCCTGCAGAATGGGAACAACCTCGGGTGGGAGCTCACCCTCGGAGTCCCGCTCCACCTCTCGGACCGTAATGGCAAACACCGGACAACCCTGACTAAGCTCCTGCTCCATTTCCCGGGAGCTAATCATCATCAATCTCCTCGTCGAGGGCTCTCCTGGGCCAGAGGTAACGGTCATAGCCCGAGCTGGGGATGGGGTACTAGGCCCGGGAACGGAAGGCTTCGGAGTACTAGGGCTAGTAGGACCCCTGACTGATGGGCTCCTGGGCCGAACGGGTTGGAGGGTGACCCGCTGGCCAGCGTGGTCGAAGGTACAGGTGTTCGACCGGCCATGGAGCGTGGCATCCCGGTCGAATAACCACGGCCTACCAAGAATGATACTGCCCACTTCCATGGGGAGAACATCACACCAGATCTCGTCATGGTAGGAGTGGAGCTGCAGCGGGACCAAGCACCGCAGCCTGACCGAAATGGAAGTGGTATCCACCCATGATACCTGATAGGGGCAAGGGTGGTCTACGGGTGTGAGACCAAGACGAGTGACAGCGTTCGTGGAGATTGCATTGATACAACTCCTGCTATCGATGACCACCTTGCAAATTTACTTTCCCAGCCTACAGAATACATGAAGGATAGTAGTCCGTCGCCAGTCATCACTGACCTGTGGCTGGGTGAGGATACATCTGACGACCCCCACGTGGGTATCGTCCGAATGCTGGGCATCCTGGGCCTCACCTCCCATCTCATAGTACTCGTCTGCTAGCTCTTCATCTGCCTCATAGTTGACTAACTCGAGGCCCGTAGGGGTGGTATCCTCGGCCTGTGTGTCCCCAATGTGAAGAGATGGGCGGGTGGGACACTGGTTGGAGAAATGACCAAACCCATTGCAGGGATAACACTGCTACCGTGATCCACTAGGCTCCCCAATCATAGGTCCTTTACCTTTATCCTCCCGACGGATAGGAGGCGTAGGCAACAAAGGACATGCAGGAGGTGCGGGTGCCGGTGGACGGGCTATGGGTGGGGCTGTAAGATGCTGGGGACGAGGAAGGTCCCTCGGGGGTAGAGGACGAGGCCTCGGAGCAAACGGCTCGGGACGAGCGGGCTCCTAAGGTCGAGCCATGGGGGCCCTCGGATACGTGCCAGATGAGCCACGGGGCTCGACACTACGAAGGGGAAAAGAGCCCAACCGATGGGGAGACTCAAACTCGGCCTCGAATTGCTCCAATTCGAGAGCTATTTGATATGCCTGCTCCAAAGTGGTGGCATTGCGGCGAAAGAGTTCATATTGATAATTTGGCCGCAAACCTCTCCGGAAGCGGGATATCGTCATGGTGCTCTCTTCTGTGACCCCACACCGTAAGTAATACTCATCGAACTCGGCGGTGTACTCGGTCACGGATCGGTTCCCTTGGGAGATGCTTTGCCACTTGTCTATGAGACGTTGGAGATATGAGGCGGGAAGGTACTTCTCCCTCAACTTGGTTTTCATATCATCCCAAGTACCGATCTGGGGTTGACATCGCTGGTTGAGCAGGCTCTCCACATTGATCCAATAAGTTTGGGCTTGCCCTTGCAGCTTCATCTTTGCGTATCGGACTCTTCGGTGGTCCGTCATCTCAAACCACTCGAAGTACCGGTCCATGCCGGCCTCCCAATCTAAATACACCCTAGGGTCCAAGGACCTGCTAAAAGTGGGAGGGTCCGCACGCACACCCCTAAGAATGCGGTCGTCATCCTCGTCATCACGATTCCGTCGTTGATGACGACGACCGTTACCCCCTTGATCATTATCAGATGCATAATCATCCACCACATGCACCTGTTGAACTCCAACATTCTCCACTTGAGCCCTTGGCACAGCGGGTTGCTACACCGGCTCTTGTTGGCCATTCGTCGGCGCGGGTTGCGCCGCTACTGGGCCCCTCTCTAGGAAGGCAATCCTCCCAACTAAGCCCTGGATGGACTGATCCGAACTCTCGGCCCGATCCTCGAGGGCTTTCATCCGCCCTTCTAGACGCGTTCCTATGCCATCCATACGCGTACTAAGGCCATCCATATGCGTGTCAAGACGTTCCATAACGGCTCGGAACATCTCGGCTGTCGAGGACTCATCGGAGCTATGGGCCCGGGAATCCGCCATAGGTGGTGGTGGCGAGTATTGGGTACCTCGACGGGTGGGCATGCAAAGACACACGACCTAGAAGACACCGACTAATGCAAACACTCACTAGATGATGCACTTAGACCTAACCAATATCCGGTACGAGGCGGAGATAAGCGATCCGAAGATCACTCGCGCAAGTACGCTACCCTCCCGATAGGCATAACCTAATGTTCGGGCAACGCCTTTTAATATACCGAGCTATTGGGTGAAATGCAATTTGAAAACACTTTTTTTGTTGTTGTTTTGAAATGATGATCCTAGACTCGACTTATACTATGCAAGACATATGCAACGACTACCCTAGACTCGACTCTCTCTGATATCAAACTAATGCGGGACGGACACGGGAGACGACACTATATTGTGCCACCCTCAGACTCTAGATGAAGACACGACCAGCAACACACACCAGGGAGACACTAAGCCCGACACTACGAGCTCCTAGTGGCGAAACGTCGCTAACAAAAGTGGAAGCTCACTCGTCGTCCCAAGCGAGGGAAAGCGCGGACCGTGCGCGGTTAAGGAATTGGCGGAGGTCAAGGGTAGTCCGACTCAACTTTCGGACTCGGATCGAGTCGCGGGATGGGTCACTCTCATAGCGATGACATGGACACACGGGCTAGTACCTACGCTCTCGGCAGCGGCAACAGACCATATACTAGCTAAGCAAATGAACGCCAAGAGGTTCGGACCATTACCTCCACGCACCTGGCGTGGCGAAGATAACCCCGGCCGAATCACGGAAACAATGACTACAGCAATACACTAAGTCGACCCACTCCACGCAGGGAGGTAAAAGGTCATATGTGGGGTCCGGGAATCACGCAACTCGAGTTGACGGGCAGCATCTTGTTGTCGCCCGGCGGTGCCGAACTCCTCGTTTTCGTGCTTTCCGAACGGCGGCTTCTACGGGCCCGTGGGGCCCACGGGCGGCGCTGTCCTCCGGATCTGCGGGGGTGGGACCCACTGTGATGGGGACCCCTGGTGGCGCGCCTCCACGGACGGCGGTCGGCCGGGAACACCGATCGGGGGTCGATCGGCCCCGATTCCCAACTCTTGAACTAATAACCCACGGATTTTGGTTGCTGTCTTCCGACGCGCGCTCCGGCGAAAACGGCCGCTGCGGTCAATCCCGACGTCGGATCGGGACGCATGAGCTATCGTTGGAAAGCTCTCTTCAAATGCTTCAATCTAGACTCAGAGAGATCTGCTGGATCTGGTCGGATCAGAACTTTATTGAATTTACAAGTCCCTGTTGTACAGTAACCGAAATCTCAGATCTGCAGGGCACTTGTCTGAGAACCACTATTGACCGCCTAGTGAACCTCCGATTCAGCTCTTGAGCTCTTCTTAGGAGTTGTAGGGAATCAAACCAAGGAATTGAGACTAGTTTTAGAATTTGATGTGGAGGTGGCTGCGATTTTTTATGATTTTTGGGGTGACTGGTGGTCGGATCTGGGAACAGGTGGACATAACTGTAGATGGGTCTGAGAACGATTTTTAGAAAATATGATATGGGCGAATAAAAATTGAGAAAAATTGTGGATGAAGGGGTGGATGGATGGAACCCCCAGTAAAATTGGGCGAACCAACAGAAATCAAAAGGTGGCTCTAAGACATGAAACACAGGACGGAGGTAAACCTGGACAAAACTCTAGCAGAACTGAAATGGAAGAGTGGACGAAAATCAAAATATAGGAAACGTGATCTGAATGCTGGCCTGAGTTTTGTGGGTGGAGAGGAACATCCCAGGAACAACTCCTCCAAATTTGGTAGCCAAATGAGCTCGGGGAAGAGCTGTGAATTTCGAGCAAGCTGCTGTGGTACTGCGCAGGCAGAACTCCGTTGATGGCGATGGTGGTGCGGTGGCGGCTCGTGGCGGCGGCGGCGATCGTCGGAACCGATACACGAGGCGTCACACCTCAGAATGGAAGCCTTCACAGATTCAAGGGGGAGAGGGAGGAGAGAGGAGGGGGGCGCACCAGCCCTTGCTCTTGGAATTTGTTTGATTCAAATGGCATTAATTCATCAAAATGGGAAAATACAAGTATTTATGTGTTACATCTCACATCTATCCACAACCGTAGGATCTAGGGGAAGGGGATGGATGGCTGGGATGAGATGTGAACATCACACAAAAATTAAAATAAAAAATACAAAGGGGGGGGGGGGGGCGGCCTATTGACTATGGTGGCAAGGGGGGGACAAGTTGGTAGCCACCTTGGACTTCGAAGTCCACTTGTCTCCCATGTGCCTTTTACCATTCAAACTTCTAGATGCCTCCATTTGATATGTTGACTGACCCCACATGGGGCCCATGGGCTGAGGTGGATCAATGGGAGGGGCCTGGGGGGGTCCCGTGGGGCCCAGGGGTCCCATTTTGCAAATAAGCCCCGCGTACACTCATAATTACATACCGAATACAATGAAATAAACACAAATTACACACACATAAAGGCTAACTAAATATGATAAATGGGGAGGCTCAAGGCGGAGTCTCCAGGCTGTCTCCGAGACAGATGGACGCTGGGGTGGCTCGAGTCGTGCTCCGTGTGCGGTACCGGTGGCTCGGCGTGTCGCGCCGCTCAACTGCTCGGGTGTCCGCACCAACGTATTTTTATCACATTAGTTTTCTGTCTTAATATTCCTATTTTAAATCCCCTGTTAGCGGCTTAACACCCAGCACAATTGAAATTGGCGCCCCTGACAAGAGCGCCAATTAACAAATTGAAGACTTCGTCGAAGTCTTCAATTAAATGAAGACATGCAACATGCCGTCAATTCGATTTCTAAAATTTTGTGTAATCGATAATTCAACACATTCAAAAATCCATAACTATAAAACTAAAGCACGGAATTTTTGCATGAACATGTTTCTGGAATCTTGACATTTTTCTCAACATATTCATGCCATTACTTTCCGATTTGGAGAATTTTTTTTGAAATGAATAGTAATCACTGAATTGAAGACGGCCCTTAAGTCTTCAATTTCAGAATTGAAGACGGCCCTTAAGTCTTCAATTACTGAATTGAAGATGGCCCTTAAGTCTTCAATTTCAGAATTGAAGACTGCCCGAGAGGGCGTCAATTAATTGAAGACATGCACCATGTCGTCAATTCCATTTTCTGGAATTTTCAGAAACCATTAAATCAAAGCATTCTAAAATCTATAACTAATAAACTGGACCTTAAAAATTTTGACAGAATATACTTCTGTGACCCTGAGATTTTTCTCCATCTGACCATATCTTAGGATTCTGATTTGGAGAAACTTTTCGAAATGAACAGTAATCACTGAATTGAAGACGGCCCTTAAGTCTTCAATTAATTGAAGACTGCTCAAAGAGTCGTCAATTCCGTTTCTTGAGGAATTAAAGTTATAACATTAAAAAAATTCATATCTGTGAAACCAAAACTTAGTAATTATATATGAGCATGTTTCTGGACTCCCGAGTAATTATTTATTTTTGAATTTTGAGAATTTTTTTTGAAATGAATAGTGCTTTGAGTCACAAAACATATCTGCTAGGCGAAAATCACAGAATTGAAGACGGCCCTTAAGTCTTCAATTTCAGAATTGAAGACGGCCCTTAAGTCTTCAATTTCAGAATTGAAGACGGCGCTCAAGTCTTCAATTCAGAAATTGAAGACTCGGCAAAGGGGCGTCAATTTCATATAGATATATATATATATTTTTGAAAAATCAAAAATTTTGAAAGATTGGGCAACCCCCAGGCGCCAATTACTGAATTGAAGACGGCCCTTAAGTCTTCAATTTCAGAATTGAAGACGGCCCTCAAGTCTTCAATTTCTGAATTGAAGACGGCGCTCAAGTCTTCAATTAATTGAAGACTGGGTAAAGGGGCGCCAATTTGATATCCATATATATAAATTTTTAAAAAATTGAAAATTTGAAGGATTAGCAAACCCTCAGATGCCAACTCAGTAATTACAACTTCTAATCTTGATCTGTCTCGAAAATTGTGCAAATACAACCCTAATCCATACTCCTGCATATGATGAGTTCTTGAAATTCCATTCCATGAAAAATCTACTTGTGTATACCCTACATCGTCAAACCTTGAATCTCTTAAACTACCATTTGGGAGTGTAGGAGCTTAGTGTCAGGCAGGGCAAAGTGCTACATTGTGGGAGCCACCTCTTGAGGCCGCACGGTGCAAAGTGCTACACGACGGGAGTCAGCTCTTGAGCATGTAGGGGCCACCTCTAGAATCCTCCATAACCAAATGACTAGTTAATCTCGTCTGAAATACTACGTTTCTAAATTCTTGAAATTCCATATTGGCTATAAATGAGAGTGGATGTCAAAGGTAATACATGAAATGTTGTGCATATAGGGCCCGGTCTGGTCCTGGGAGGAGCACCCGAAGGTACTTGTGCCCATGGGAGTTTATTGACCATGGTGTTTAGCATTGCACCGGAGTACTTGTTTGACTTGAAACACTCCACCCCTACTCTCTCTCTCCTTACTTACTTGACTTGCGTGGCCCGGAACGGGCGATACTTGACTTATGGCCCGAGAAAAGTCAAAATACTTACATGATAATAGCCAATTCTACTGATGCGTACTTGACAATACTTGCTTGAATTGAATCTTTACTTAATATACTTGTACATGAGTTCCTTCTCATACCTGCGTTCATACTTGTACACGAATCCATGCTTGCCCGAAGTGGCATTTACATCAGTAAATTCTTGAAATACTGTTTGTCAAATGCTTGAAATCTTGTTATACTCTCTTTATACAGTTCTTGATCTCTTATTATTCATCATGCCTAGATTTACCTATATACCTGATTTTTATTATATGTACATCATGCATAGCCATACTGATAATACATGCAAATTGTAATTCACGTAAAGATTGCTCGTATTTGAGATGTAATTCCTACTGAGCGATTCACTCATCCAGTTGCTTCCTAACATTTTCAGGTGATTCGGATAGCGACAAGAATGGGTTTGAGGCCAAGTGAAGAGTGCTAGAACGCCATCCATTTATCATTAGCTAGTCGAGTCTTTGAATTTATTTGAGTCTACCTTGTATTCCCAGTTATGTCAGTTAGTGGTATAAATTTTGTGTTAAGTCGTGTAGCCTAATGTTGGCTTTCTAAATTTGAAAATTTGTCATGGACTGTCTTTATTTCCTTTGATTAATCAAATAAACATCACTTGGAGTATTGAAATTTATTAGATTTTTAGTCATTTATGCACTCCAAAATTTTGTATATTAAAATTCTTATCGCTCTAATGACACGATCTATATAGACGCGTCAAGCATCCGAGTATCTTCCGCGCTCGGGACGTGACAACGATGGAGGTCATCCAGCACTATCTCCTCGTACCCCTCGCCGCTGATCGGCCACCTAGAGATCCTCCACTGAGACCACAAGTCTAACGAGGTCTCTCCCTCAGCCGTTGCCACGGTGTTCCACTTGCGGTTGAAGCGCTCTGTCAGCGCCTGTAAAAGTCAGGTGTAACAAGGATACCCATACAGAGCCACAGTCACAGCATATCTGATGTCAGCTCGGTCTAGCAGCACCCGATAGTGGTGTACTATGCCCATCAACCACTCAGTAGCTCCCTGGCGGTAGCTGTGTGACGGAATCACCGCCCAGCGGCCATACCAGCTAACGGCGGTCTGTCGCAGAATCCTGGACATAAGGCTATGGTCATCATAGCCTTCCCCAGCATACTCCAGCCCTGATGGCTCCAGCACCAATCTCGGACTGCCCTCTATCTCTGCTCGGTGGTGTCCATGCAAATCCCAAAAGGCAGGACCCATCACTCCAGCACGAACTTCGAACTGGTCTGCTCTGCTGAAGAAGCCCAGGCACTCATCACTGGGAAACTGACTCTGCCTCCAGTAATCCATGGAGAAGCTCAGGAAGCCGTAAAGGACGATCTCGTGCAAGCTATCTCGACCCACCAAGATCGCCCGCTCCAGTCGGCGACGGGCTCTAGCAACCCGAGAGTCACTCTCCTCCATGGCTGGCGGGACAAAGTGCCTGATAAACTCAAACAGGTGACGGTCCAAAGGGAACTCCACTGGATAGCCACCGCTGCGATCATAAGTGTAAATTCCGCCCACCTCCAACGCGCGGGCCAGCTCCACGACCCCAACCCCGTTGCCGCGTTCACCGACAAGGCCCTCTGCCACAACTGCCTGCCCACCATCAAGCTGCTCCACGCTGGCCGCGGTGACAACTGGTGAGCCCAAAGGGGGCATGGGCCGCTCGGTCCTCCTCACCTAGTGGTCCTCTTCCTGGACCACACGCCTCGGGACCCTCTCGTCCCTGCCAAATCGGGCCATAGCTGCAAGACATAGCACAAAAATGGTCAGTACTCCAGAAATTCAACACATATAATACAACAAATCACAAACATATGAAGCGTCAAAATGCAACTACAACAACTCAGAAGGAGAGGTTCACAGGCCATACGCCCTCGTCTCCGCCTCCGACGCACGACCCGTAGGGGGCATTTGTTGTATTTGGACTATTTCCTCAGCGAAATACCCAGAAATAAGGGTTCGGGAATTTCCTCGAACACCTTCAAGGCATGGGCTACCCGGCCCCTCTGACAATCCAGTGGGCCCGACCAACGGCCCTAACCCGCTAGCCGAGGCGCACGGCGGCACTAGCCATCGATCGGGACCACTCCCGACTCATAAGTCGCGGACTTCTTCCGCACCCTACACGGCCACCCGGGGCACCCCGGGGGCACTCCGACTACGAGTCACGCCACGTGGCACTCAGTGAAAAGGCCGGGGGCCTACCCCGGAATGCCTTCATTCAACCCTCCAAGGTCAAAGGGAGAATTAAATAGGTCAACCACAGGCTCAGGAGGCCCGTAGTACGCATGTACGGCTCACACACGCGTGTTCGACATTCTGCCGAACACCTTGTGGGCGCACGTGTTTCAACCCTTCTACAACAACCCGCGGGCCACCCCGTGGTTCCAGTACACCAATTGGGTCCTACAACGACCCCCAGCAAGCCGGGGCCACCCCTGACCCTCAGACACGTGGCAACATGCCACTCGACTTTAGTTCTCGGGCCAACCCGAGGCTACCCTGCCAACCCGCCGTACAACGTGGCACGTAGCATGAGGCAAGGCCCATCGGCCCAAGGTGCCTCCTTCCAGCCCCTACGGACTACTACCCTTGGCCCTTGGCTGAATCCGAGGCCCGTCGGCCACCTACGCAGCTCGTTCGGCAACTCGGGGTGTGTCGGGCATTCGCCCGAACACCTTGCGAGCGGCCACTACAACTCGAAGAACAATGGCTCCCATGGGCCATTTCAATACCCCGAAACTTAATATCCCCCAATGGATATCCCCAGACGACGAAGGAAGATCCCTCGGGGCCATCCCTCGGGGTTACGGCTTTGCCCGGGGCCCGTGCGCCCCAGGGCGTAGCCGCGCCCCCGGGGAGAGCGAACTCCCCGGGGGGCCACGCCCTCTCCCCAGCCCGGAGGCCCGACGGCCCTCCCCAGTCCCAGTCCGTGCAATCTCTCAGTTTTGCGGTCCGAGGTTTGTGCAAGGTTCATCGTCGTACCCGTGTGCCGAAGGATTCACGAAGACGGAGTCCCGAGATTACGTTGAGTCACACACGTCAATCCCTCGATCTTCGCGCACAAGTAGCCAGTCCACCAGTGTATCCTCCCAGTATCCTTTATCATCTTTCTTCTTAACCAATTTGAGAAGAAAATACACAAAAACCGGGTTTTATAGAGGTGGGCCCACTCCCCCTCTCTCTCTTCTACCTAGTTCGCCTAAACCCCCCAGGGGGGGGTTTAGGCGGACCAGCTTGGACCCCCAGGCTGGTCCGCCTAAACCCTTGAATAAAAAAAAGATTTTTAAAAATTAAAAAGAGGACCACTTTGGTCCGCCTAAAACCCCCCCTGGGGAGGGGTTTAGGCGGACCAGCTTGGACCCCCAAGCTGGTCCGCCTAAACCTCTCCAAAAACAAAAAAATAAAAGAATTTCTACCCTCCGAAGAGGGGTTTAGGCGGACAAGACCAGCCCTTGGGGCTGGTCTGCCTAAACCCTCCCTGGAGGAGGGGTTTAGGCGGACCAGATCAGCCCCTTGGGCTGGTCCGCCTAAACCCCATCTCTCACACTTCGACACACACACAAAAAACACACAAAAAATACAAATAAAATAATAATAAAAATACTATTTGGGGGGTTTACCCGGACCAAGTTGGACCCCCAACTTGGTCCGCCTAAATCCCACCCCCCACCCCTTCAACTTCTATAAATTGCCCCCCTTACCAACAAGCTAAAAAAGGCATGAAAAGAAAGGAAGGAAGCAACGCACGGACACATAGTCGGACGAGCGATCTTCCCCGGCCTAATTGTCGCACCCTCAGATCCCGAGGCTTTCGACAAGGGCCGGGAATGCGAGAAGACAAGTGTGTGCGCGTTTGGCTTGCTAGTCGGCTCACACACGCCAAGGGTATGTCTCACGTACTTCCCTCACGCGGTGTCTAGCCGTCTCATGACAAGTCCATCCCCGCCACGTGTAAGATGACCGTACCAACGGCAAATACGCCCGCACCCCGGGACCGCCCGTGTACGTCGACTTACAACACTTACGACGGTGACGAAGGGTACTTCATAACGCTGCGTCTGCCCTCGACACAGAACCGCGTGCCCATCGCTCACCTCCCAGTTGGCCGTAGGCCCCTCAGATTGATGAAACGAGTCTAGTCGGACCTCTGGCCCGGGAATCATAGTCCCGGGGTCGACCTCGACTCTCCAGCATGACAACACTCACCGTCCGAGACCCAGACTCGACCGCTAACCTCGAGCCGCGTCTGACCTCCGCCAAGCGCCAACCCGTGTCCGTTCTGACCAACAAGGCAGTCGGACCCACACCAGCTCCTCTGTAAAGAGTTCCAGTAGAACACGCGGACATCCGCTTTATCACGCAATGACCCGGGGACCGACTCACATGTCGGAATTGTCCCGTGGCTTGCTCCAATTGTACTTCGGCCGCTCAAACCCGCTTGTAAAGCCCATGTGGCTCATCATAAAACCAGTAAATTGTATGCGCCCGTGTTCGGGCTCTCGGCTCTCTACCCACACCACTCGACATCCGTGCCCAATACCCTAACCCTAGTGAACACCCCCCAGTCTAACGCGTACTCCTAGCTGCTGAATGCACCCGGCCCTCCACCCACGGCTTCAGACACATATACAGACTTTTCTTCAGCATGGAACGAAGGTATTTGGATTCAATCCGATGTAAATAAACACCGGTTTCTTGCAGCCGGTGGGGAAAGACGGTCCTGTACACGATTCCCGCAATCGCCTACGCACTCGCACCCATGGAACCCCTTCTCTCCACGTGTCGCCCGATTACCCGAGCCCACGTGTCGCGCCCTGGTGGCGCTCCCCCGGTCAAACCTTGATTCCATGAGTGATTGTCGAGAAATCGACTGGCACACCTGCACCTTGTCTGGTTAATCTTTATCCCGACACTTACGTGCCATTCGACCCTTTCCGACTTTCCGTGAAAGGAGAGTGCCCGATACCGCCGTGAGAGGCATGCACCCGTGAGGAGGATACCCGAGATACATCAAGCTCCCGTATTTTTTCTTCGCCGCTGTATCCCTTCCTTCACCCCGGTTAATCAGCATAAAAACCCGCACAACAGGGGTCTGGTCAAATTTGGAGGAAAGAATAGAGGTAAGATTGCTGGAATAGGAACAGTTGGTAAGTCCTCCACAAACTCTATTGAAAATTTTTTGCTTGTAGAGGGTCTTCAACACAACTTGCTAAGTATTAGTCAGTTATGTGACAAGGGTCACAGAGTTGTGTTCGATGATAATGCATGTAAAATACTTGAAATAAATTCTGACAAGGTCAAGTTTAATGCACAGAGAGTCGATAATGTTTACATTGTTGATTTAAATGAAAAATCTGAATCAAATCTTTGTTTGGCTGCTGATTTTGAAAATAATACATTTAATTGGCATAGACGTTTAGGTCATGCCAGTTTCTCTACATTGAAAAAATTGGTCAAGCATGATTTAGTTAGAGGCATGCCTAAGATCAAATTCTGTTACATTTCAAAAGTCTATGATGCTTGTGCTCTAGGCAAACAAACCCGCAAATCATTTAAGCTTAGATCTGAGCCTTTGTCCTCCAAGCCGATGGAGCTCTTGCATATGGATCTCTTTGGCCCAACCAAGACTCAAAGTCTTAATGGGAAGGGATTTGGGTTTGTGATTGTAGATGATTTTACTAGATATTCATGGTTATTTTTCTTAACAAATAAAAGTGATGCTTTTCAGAAATTTGAACATTTATTTAATAAAGTCAAACAAGAAGGAACTCACAATATTTCCATGATTCAATCTGACCATAGAGGTGAGTTTAAGAACTCCATGTTTTCTGAATTCTGTAACAATGAAGGACTAACTCACAGATTTTCTTCTCCTAGGACTCCGGAGCAGAATGGCATTGTGGAGAGAAGAAACCGTACAATCATTGAAATGGCAAGAACTATGCTGGTGGAGAGTCAGCTTCCCAGAAGATTTTGGGCAGAGGCAGCTAACACCGCTTGCTACATCATCAACAGAGCCTTGGTAAGACCCATCCATAATAAAACCCCCTATGAACTCTTGAAAGGTAAGAAGCCGAATGTCTCATATTTTAAGATTTTTGGTTCAAAATACTTCATTCATAACAATAACAAAAAGGACCTGGATAAATTTGATGCAAGGAGTAGCCCTGGAATTCTTCTAGGATACTCTGAAACAACTAGGGCATATATGGTTTTAATGTTTCAGACCAAACAGTAGAAGAATCCCCTCATGTTATATTTTATGAAACAAACACTGTCACTGACTTGGATAATGATGACAGGAGCTCAAGGCATGATGGAAACTTTCTAGAGGAGATGGTGGAGGAAGAACTTGAAGTACCTGAAGCTTCAACTGTTCCAAATCAAGTAAGTCCAGCCGAAACAGGTGAGTCCTCAACTAATGTTAAATTTTTGAAAGATCATCCTGTGCATAATATCATAGGCAACCTAGGAGATCTCCCTAGGACTAGGTCTTATCTCAAAAATATAAATCATCAAGATCTAGTTGCTTTAGTGTCACAGATATAGCCCAAATCTGTTGATGAGGCTTTGAATGATGAATCATTGGTGAATGCTATGAGTGAGGAACTAGGTCAATTTGAAAGAAATAATGTCTGAGAACTAGTTCCGAGACCTGAAAATTCAAATATAATAGGAACTAAATGGGTTTTCAAAAATAAAATGAATGAGGATGGAATAATTTCAAGAAATAAAGTCAGACTAGTAGCCAAAGGTTACTGTTAGGAATTTAGAGTGGATTTTGATGAATCCTATGCACCTGTTGCTAGGATGGAGGCAATAAAAATGTTAATAGCTTTTGCATGTTCTAAAAATATAAAACTTCATCAAATGGATGTCAAAAGTGCATTTTTAAACGGTTTCATTAAAGAAAAAGTCTTTGTAGAACAACCCCCTAGATTTCAATTGTCTTCACATCCTAACAAGGTTTTCAGGTTAAATAATGCTCTATATGGTTTAAAGCAGGCCCCTCGGGCCTGATATGAGAGGCTGACAGAATTTTTGATCAGCAAGGGCTACAACAGAGGTAAGGTGGATCAAACCCTGTTCACCAAAAGTTTGAGTAAAGATCTCATCGTAGTTCAGGTATATGTAGATGACATAATTTTTGGTTCAACATGTTCTGAACTATGTAATGAATTTTCTCAATTGATGTCTGTTGAATTTGAAATGACTTTGGTAGGAGAATTGAAATATTTCCTTGGCTTGCAGGTACAACAGCAGGATGATGGATGCTTCATTAACCAGACCAAGTATACCTTGGACATACTCAAGCGTTTTGGAATGACTAATATGAAGCACATCTTAACTCCAATGGGTACCAACACACCATTAATTAGATGCAGATGAATCAGGTAAAGAAGTTGATGCAAAATTATATCGAGGTATGATTGGATCCCTACTCTATTTAACCGCCTCAAGACCTGATATACAATTCAGTGTAGGTATGTGTGCTTGGTATCAATCTAGGTCTACTGAATTGCATCTAGCTGCTGTAAAAAGGATTTTTAGATGCATATCTGCTACACACACTCTAGGCTTATGGTTTCCTGCATCACACACCTTAGATCTGATTGCATATACGGATGCAGACTATGATGGGTGTAAGCTAGATAGGAAGAGCACTAGTGGTCAATGTCAATTTCTAGGTGGGTGTTTAGTTTTTTGGGCTTCCAAGAAGAAAAATTATGTGGCCCTCTCCACTGCAGAAGCTGAGTATGTAGCTGCAGGGAGCTGTGATACACAAGTGATCTGGATTAAGCACCACCTTCAGGACTACCAAGTAGAACTGGGCTGCACACCCATTTACTGTGATAATACTAGTGCCATAAATCTTACAAAAAATCCTATTTTACATTCTCGCACCAAACATATTGAAATCAGACATCATTTTATCAGACATGAGGTTTCTAAAAATACTTTTGAACTGATTCGTGTAGATACCTCACATCAGATAGCTGATATTTTTACTAAGCCTCTAGACAATGACAAATTCACAACCTTAAGAAGAGAACTGAGAATCTTTAGAAACCTCTGAATTTTGGAATTTTGGAATAAAATGCTTCCATGTTATACTCACCTGCATGTATTTTGAAATAAACTACTGCATCCTGTGTTTGTCATATTTCTTCTTCCATGCATAACCTATTGGTATATAAAATGATAAGCTGGGAGAAGGTCAGATGTCTTCTGACTGGAAACCCACATCATGTGTGAGGAGGTCCTATGACCTATGTTCTCCACCTAGTACCACATGCTCATTTGCATATAAATCAGGCTCATTTGCATTTTCATACTTTTTGCATCTCACATGTATGCTTATATGATTCATTTTGTGAGGGAGAGGTATTTTCAGTATGTATTCTATAGAAGGCACTTGCATCTGTCATGCTGAAAGGGTAGAGTCCATCAGTCAGTCTAAGTGTAAGGGGGAGCTTCATGTCAGTCAGTCTAAGTGTAAGGGGGAGCTTCATGTCTGTCAGTTTGAGGTCTTAGGTGACTGATTCAGAGGTTTTTTGAGAGATCTTGTTACTGCACCAAGCCCATTGAGAACCTAATGCAATCTTCTTCACAAAAGCTGGTAGCTCTCAACTCTCTTAAACTTCCAAATTTGATTAACTAAATTTTGGCTAAAAAGCTTCTCTCTAATAATCCTGTAAAGACCTAGATGGAGAATCTGAAGACTATCTTCCTACAACATTATAGAACATGGATCACTGTTGACACTTCTATGTCATGAAATCTCCTAAATGTTTGAAACTTAAATTTATGGAAGCAAACTCTCTCAGGATCAGTACATTTGGTATTGTCTTCAAACATTCTATAACAGATAAACACAATTTGTATAGGGGAATTTCAACACATCAGAGCAATGTTCTGATTTCCGAGAAACTAGATACTTCATCTAAGAAATGAATCATATTCTATGTCATGAAGTGCCAGAATATCTCTGTTTAAAAAGTTCCTAAAAATTTAAGAATTCATGGCAGAGTAAGGGCATTAAAGTGTTGAGTAACTGGGGATTTAGGCCTCTGATCAAGGTGTCTCCTCATGTCAAAAGACACTTATGTTGCTAAACTATGTTCTCTAAAGAGAGGTAATACGGTTATCACAATGAGAATCTGGGAATTCTGGCCTCTAATCAAGGTGTCTTCTCACATATCAATGTGTGCTTTACCAAGATTACTCAATGACTTTTACTGCTCAATAATAGAAAAAATCTTCTTATGCTCACCCCTTCAAAAGAAAAATCTTTGTCGACTTTTTGTCCTCAATACCTCTGGACCATCCAATAGTAGATAAGCCTCCATTTACTTGGTTAGTAAAGCATTTAGACAACTTTCTCTTGGCATAACTATTTCACATTGGTCCTCATTCTTACTTCTGTACGTTGATAATCTTCACTCTTATTCTCTATCTTTCCTGCTTATTAGCTATGATGTATTTCAGCTCCACTCAGTTACCATATTTGGATATTTAAGGGTTGCATATGAGATGCTTCTACTGAGTGACTTACTTGTCTCTGGTCTATCAAGCTTTGTAGTACCTTGTTTCTCCCTACACTCCTTTTGATGATGTCAAAGGGGGAGAAGATGTCTGAAGGTTTAGGGGGAGAATGGCTTATGAGAACAGCTTTGCGAATGCTTTTGAGCATGTGAGCATGGAGTATTGTCTGGTTGATAGTCATAGTGTCAGGGGGAGTTAGTGTGTCAGGGGGAGTTAGTGTGTGACATTGTTTGCATGTTTGATTGATTGCATGTGTGATTGTTTGCATGTTTTAAACCCCCTCATTTTTGAATGACAACATTAAATTTGTTTGGCTCACGGTGTTGCCATCATCAAAAAGGAGGAGACTATTGTGTCCCTATGATTTTGATGATGACAAACACCATAAGTCAAATGTTAGATATCATAAAAAGTCAAACACCTACACATTAAGTCTAAGCACATTATGTTGGACTGCATATAAGGTCAATGCTATCACTGTTCATACTCACAAAGGTCTGTGCACATTTGCTAGTCTTCATATGAAGTCGGTGCATTTTTTTATAGCACATAACGTCGATGCACATTTACCTTAGGCATACTACAAGTCTGAGCACATTTTCAGCTTGCAAGGCAAGGTCCGTGCACATTCTTATACACCATATGCATACAACGTCGGTGCATGTTTTTCCTCCTTCACACAACGTCTATGCACGTTTTGTGTTACGTGAACTAGATCAGTGCTAGTTTTAGTTAAGTCTGCATAAGGTCGGTGCATGTTTTGCACCATACATACCAAGGTCCGAGCATGTCTTGAGTCTATGCATGATGAAGTCTGTGCATTTATGCTCACTAAGTCTGTGCATGTTCTGCGTTGCATATAACTTAGGTCAGTGCACGTTGCTTGGCAAATGTTACAAGGTCCGTGCATCTTTTTCATTGTGCATAAGGTCTGTGCAGATTTTTGTCTTGACCATACACAAGGTCAGTGCAGGTTCTATTTTTTGCACATACCATGGTCAGTGCAAATTTGCCCTGTGCACGACTAAAGTCGGTGCAAGGTTGCTTTTGCGCTTGACTAAGGTCAGTGTTAGTACGCATAGCCTTGCATGTGAGGTCGATGTTAGTTTGCAGAGTTGCATAGAAGGTCAGTGTTAGTATGCAAGTCTTGTGCATTAGGTCAGTGTTAGCAGGCGCTGTCATATACTCAGGTCTATGTTAGTTGCATACTAAGGTCTGTGCAAGTTGCACAGAGGATAGTGCACATTTGTCCGTGTGCGATATAAGGTCCGTGCATTTTTTTTCCTCCTGACATATCAAGTCAGTGCACGCTTCTTAGAGCTACATATAAGGTCTGAGCAGTTGTTGTCTTGAGCAAGACAAGGTTGGTGCTAGTGCGTCAAGCCTCCATATATAGTCCGTGCATGTTTTCATTGAATGCTTGATAGGTCTGTGCATATTATCAATAACTAATACTCTGTATGTTATCTTGCCAGGCCAGCCAAAGGTCGAGCATCTACTGAGCAAACTGCACGTGTTATATAAAGTACCAGGTTGATGGCTCGTGATCCAAGGCAAGGACTAGAACAGTTGATCCTGCCACGTGGATAACTAAAGTACCACGATTCTGACACGTGGAATCAAAAAGGATCAGATCCACGAGAAAGGATTGGGTGGGAAACGTGGTTCCCACGCGCCCATCGTCTGCCTATAAGAAGGGATCGAAGGCTGGGAGAGAAAGCTGCTGAAGATAGAAAAAGTGAGAGCATTTGAAGCCCGAGTGTGCTGAAACTTCCCCATTCGAGAAGAGAGCCAGTCCAGAAATAGAAGAGTCTGAGTGATCGCAAGGATTAGAGTCTGAAAGCTGCTTCTCGGAAGCTATAGTGTTATTATCGTTGAGCAATTGTTTCTCTGATTATTTTCATCTTCTTCGAGTTTCTTTTTGTTTTGCATCTCTGAATTCCAGTCTGTTACCCTCCAAGTTCAGTTGGAGGAAGGGAGACTGTCTTCGGTTGCTAGTGACGGACTGTCACTAGTGGTTCCCTCTGGTTTGGAGGAAAAGAGGATTGATCCTCTGGCTCGTGAGTTGTTGGGAGCAATTCACGGGATTCCCTTTGCGGTGTGTAAAGGAAGGGAGGTTGGACCTCCAATGTTTCTTCCGGTCATAGGAAGATTGAGGAGATTGTTCCTCGGGACAAGCTGTAAGGCAGCAGATGTTGCAGACTGAGTCTGCAGTTTGATTTGTTTAGTGCAAGAAAACCTTACTCCGGAGGAGTAAGGGGTGGACGTAGATTACGGATTGCAATCGAACCACCTTAAAAACACCCCAGCTGTTTGATCGTTGCACATCGTAGCTCTTGTTTCTCCTTAAGCATCGACCTATTTGTCTGCTAAGTGGCTAGACTAGAGAAGCTTCCCTACTACGTTTCTGAACTACATTAGTCAGTCCTGTTGGGACGCTTAGGGTGATCTAGAGGGGGGTGAATAGATCAAACACCCGATAAAAACTACTGCAGCAGAATCAAATGCGGAATGAGAAATTCTGCTAAACAGATAGAATGCACAAATCAAAGACCAACCAGAACTGCTGAAGAACTTAAACAAACATCTACTACGCAGAGTACTAGAATAAAGAGGCGATGCAAACCACAAAGAAATCACACAGTAGACAGAGGTTTTTAGGTGGTTCGGTCCTCCAGACCTACATCCACCCCACACTCAACCCGAGTGTGGATTACTGCTGACTCACAGCTTGAACCACTGGGCCTCACAGCTTGCCTACAACCCGCTGAGCCTCACAGCTTGCTATCCAGTGGAATCCTCCACTTCAACCGCTGGGGATTACAACTTGACCCATCCAGAGACAGCACCTCTGCAAACGCTGACTAACAGCTTGATGAAAGGAGTAGGAAAACAAAACAAAAGCAAACAAAAGATAAAAAGAATCCCTACAGGGAACGTAGCACAAACAAGTGAGCAAAACTCAGATCTGGTTTTGAACCAAAGATCTGAGGAACATCTCTCTCAACTCTTCACTCTCTCAACTCTCTTTCTTTTCTCTCTTTCTTTTCTCTTCTGTTGGATCGAAAGGGCTCTCTGCTCTTCTACTTTTCTTTCAAGTCTTCTGTATTCGATCAGTCTTCATCTGTGGAAGAAGGCTTCCTTTTATAAGCAGTTCCAGCAGGAGCAGCACTGGGCGTATGTCTTCCACAGTTCCCACCCAAGTGTTTTGGCTACGTGTCATCATCCTGTCAGCCCTTCCAGCCTCGGATCACGTGCCCTTCATAAGCTTCACGAACTGTACCTGTCAGACAGTGAGAAACTTATCAGTTTAATGTCGACACCTTGTACAGACTTTATAGTATGTAATGTGCATACGTTGTATAGACTTGATGCAGTGTATGCAGCTCACCGATGCAGTGTGTAGACTTTGCAATGTATAGACTTTGCAATGCGAAGACAAAGCATGTACAGACTTGGAAATGCTTGAAGCACAGAATGCACTTGCTAGAGTTATGAGTGTATAGACTTGATAGCACATGCTGCAGTATGCATATGGTGAAGTATGTACATTGACGATGAAAGCTCAGGCTTGCCAAACGAATGTGTAGACTCTGCGTGCAATGTATAAGCAATGTACAGACTTCGTGAATGCAAATCTAAAACATGGCAACACATAATGTGCAGACTTCGTGCAATGCATGAAGCAATGTACGGACTCTGTGAATGAAGCACACAGGCTATACAGACTTGTGCTAATGCTGCAAGTGAACAGTGTATAGACTTCAGCTTGTGCAAGCAAAGCCAATGTATAGACTTGGCGTTTGTGCAAGCAGAATGATGTATAGACTTTGTGTTGTGAACACATGATGTACAGACTTTGAATGATGCATGCACAAGACGCAACGAATGTACAGACTTAGAGTTCGTGCATGCTACAGTGCTAATGTATGGACTTAGTGTTCTGCAGGGCAGACAATGTCTAGACTTTGAAACCTAGAACACGAACAGGCTGCAATGTATAGACTTTGATTGAGACGATGCATGAGACGATGCGATGTACATACTTGCCTGGCCGATGCATAGACTTTGAGGTAAGACGCTAGACGCTGACAGACTTTACTTGCATGTGCAGACTTGGCGATGTATAGACTTGCACAGTTCTAGCCAAGGGATGTATAGACTTTAAGTGATAGCCCAATGTACAGACTTGCTGAATTGAACGTAGGAAAAGATAAGGAGTGTATAGACTTGCTCAGTTCAGAACGTAGGTAAAGATGCAATGTATAGACTTAACATATGCACTGGCTGTACAGACTTAGCCATGAGCTGAACAATCGGATGTATAGACTTTGCTAATGCACTGATGCAGACACTGTATATGCATGAGCAACGTATGGACTTGCTAGCCAGACACTACAAAGACTCTGTACAGACTTTAGCGTGCAGACATGCTATTTGAATGTATAGACTGTGTGGACTTGATAGCATGCAGATGTATGGACTTGTGCTGGCTTGATAACATGCATGAAATACCCTGTACAAACTTAAGCAATGTACTGACTCTGAACGCATGCAATGCAGCAGGGCAATGTATACAAAACACAATGACTACTCTCACTGTGTTGCTATCATCAAAACAAAATATCATATGCTTGTGCCTAAGGGGCACGACATTCTCTCCCTTTTTGATGATGGCAGCAAAGTGACAGTGAGTCACCAAATTAAATTTCTCCCCCTTTGACATGATCAAAAAGAAAGAAAAATATTAGTGCAAGGTGCAGTATACAAGCAGATTTCCCTTAGAACAGCTCAAACTCCCCCTGAATGAAGAACTCCCCCTGAATTATTTCTCCTCCTATGAAAAGGAATATGGATAGATAATCAAAAGGTAGAGAAGGTAGGAGGGTCAACAGACAACAGCTGATGCATTGGTTCAGAAAGTGAGCATGATTATAGACAACTGTTAAAGCATAAGAATCAGTAATTTACGGTCTTGAAAGAATTCATGTTTAACAGTGATAAAGATAGAGTAAAGCAGCTGACCACTGAAAAAGAGTTATAGACTCCATTTA
Source organism: Amorphophallus konjac (assembly GCA_022559845.1). Taxonomy (NCBI): domain Eukaryota; kingdom Viridiplantae; phylum Streptophyta; class Magnoliopsida; order Alismatales; family Araceae; genus Amorphophallus; species Amorphophallus konjac. Next base: position 83,622,223 of record CM040122.1, on the reverse strand, counting down.
TAGCAATGAATCTAGGGCACATGGCTTTAATAGATAAGTCAGAAACAATACCCTTTGTGATTAAACATGGAAGTTTAAGAAAGGCAACTTGAATATTTATTGATAAAAATAATTTTCACTCAATGACTTTTGATTTCAAAGGGTTACATCAGTTTATTTTTCACTTTTTAATTTTCAAAAATTGAGCTAAGTGAATAGACCAGTGGCATTTATACTATTGACATTAGGTGTACACCTTGATCAGAGACAGGTACTCCCAGTTACTAGGCATAAACTACTAGATCTACTTCAGATTAAGACCTACAAGGAACAATTTTCACCTTTGACATTAAGGGCACACCTTGATCAGAGGCCAGTACCCCCAGTTACTTGGTGAAGACTCCCCCTATAGATTTGACCCTATGAACAGAGATAGTCTGAAGCACTTCATGACTTATGAATTCTCCTGCTTCTTTGGAGATCACAGTTTCTCAGTGCAATTCAGCCATTGCTCTGTCACTGTGTTCAGCTCTTTACATTGATGATCTTATTTACTGCTGCCCTTATTTCTTTTAGAGTGATTGTTTAAAAAATAGTACACACTCTATTTACCTTTCTAGACATTATCCAGTTTAACACATTCAGGCAGTAAAAAAAAACTTTTTCTATTCTAACCATGAGACAAAGATTAAGAGCTATAAAAGTTTTCTTTTATCTCAAGTTCTGAAGTGCAGACACTTAACTCTTCAATTTATAAAGGTTAAACCTTTAGTTCCTCTCAATTTGCAAGTGTGATTCTTACAAATGAACAATTACAATGACCACATCTCAATGCACTAAACCAGAAGTAATATTGTTGTTCAGCGAAGGTTAGGGAAATTATGGCAATTGTTAAAAAGTGATAGCAATAGGCATGAAAGTCCAAGAGCATCTGATGTCAAAGATTATGAATGAAGTGAGTGGGAACAATGAGGAGTGAAAAAGATTCAACGTACTGAACATAACTCTCAGCTCCCCCTGACACCATGATGCAAAAATATGCTATGCAATGAGTCATTTCTTTTTAAAATTTTTAAATTCAATGATATGCAGTGCTTTGCTCTATATGAAGACTGGACCCTATATACCATAGTGGTCATGCAAAGAAATGCAGTGCAAAGCAGTCCTATATGCATTAAACAACTTCCTTGATGCAAATGATATATGCAGACATTAGACACATGCATAAACTATATGCATTAAATGAACCATTCAAACTCAGTGCAATTGATGGTAGAAGAAGAGCATCAAATTTATGCAGAGTTAAATTCAGTAGCTGAGTCTGGAATGCAGACTGATCAGCTAGACAAGAAGAGAACATCAGAAATTAAACAACCAAATCAACATGACTTTCTCAATTCTGAAGGTAAGTCACTTACCTGCTTTACCTGACTGATTTATTTTTGCCCTTGGTGTTGCATCAGATTATTGACAAGGCCTCCAATTTCTTTCAGCTTTTAGAATTTTTGGCCCTGCCTCTTGTCATATGCCTGGAGTATCTATTCCTGTTTCATCATTTTGTTCCCGGCTACCAGGCATACCTGCAAACACACTTAGGGAGCAAATTTTGGAACCCAAGATAGTTTGGGCCCCAAGATAGAAACAGATATGTGAGAGTGAAAATATGACAGAAGCTGTTTAGGGATCCACATTTGTGTGAAAGTGGATGGTTTGGTGGATTCTACAGCTTGAGAATTCTTTTTGTTGTTTTCCTTTTTCTCAGCACCAACAGGTTTAGCTTTCTTTTTCTGGTGCTGTGATGGTTTTTGTGTAGTCCTGGCATTCATTTTATTAGAAACATTGTTGTTTTTCTGCCAGTGCCTTGGCCAATGAGTGTACTGGAAGTTATGGCCCAAATTGGTCCTAGGCTGACCATAGAACACCTATTGACTAGGACTCCATGTCCTAAAGTGACTATCCCATCTCCTAGCTGGCTGAGATCTACAGGGCTGAATGTGGAAATTCTGATTCCTATACCTCATGTATACATGATTCCACCCAAACCTATTAAGTGGTTGTGAATGAATGTGATGATAGACTTGGGCTCGAGGGAAACAGGGATGTGCAAACTGGTTCCTAGCTACACTTGGTCTCCCTGCCACCTTTGGCCCTCTAGGTTTCTGCACTGACTTATATTGGGTCTTTTTTTGAGTAGTTGATGGTGGTGGAGACTTAGCATCCTTGGACTGGGGTTTTGATGTGGTAGCTGGCTGACCCCTAGCCTTGGACTTACCCTTGGGAGAAGAGCATGCAGCTCTAGGCTCTACAACTTTCTACTTTCCCTTGTCCTTAGCACTGGACACTTTTGATTTTACATTATTGAAAGCAGATTTTTCATTAACCATTTTTATGAGTGGTCCTTTATTCTTTTCTCCCACGAATGAAATGGTTTTCAGTTCAAAACTCTTTTTAGCTGAGGGATTAAAACTGAGACCCGCCTTTCTAAAGTTGACTCTTGACCCTAGCAAGGCATTAAGATTTTCTGTTCCTTGGGTCATGCTTTCAATGATTCTCTTTTTGTCAGAATTTTCATTTTCCAGATTTTCAATAGTTTTCTTCAATTCAGCATTCACTGACAAGATAGCTTCATATTTTTCAGTTGAAATCTTTATTTCATTTTCAAATTTCTGAATTGACAATTTCAACTCATCAATGACATTTTTCAGCAACTCATTTTCTTTCCTACAATTAATCAAAACATGCTTTAATTCATCAAACTCAGAACATGCACTTTTCAATTTGTCATTCTCTGATTGTAAACATGCAACTTTATCATTAACCAGAGAATTCATTTTCTTCTTCAAGAGTCTGTTTTCCTTCTTAATATCATTCGCTTTATCTAACAGTTCTCCATAAGCATCTTCCCAATCAGAAATAGTATAATGTTCAAAAGGGGATGATACCTGATCAGACTCTTCTTCTTCTTCTCTTCCATTCCTGGCCATCAAGCAGATGTCCTTTTCTGATTTCTCACTATCTGAGGAAGTGCTTAGCGTGCCTTCTTCCTCATCACTCCATGTACTGACCATGGCCTTTCGCTTTGGCGCTTTCTTCCATGGTCTTCCTTTCATTTTCTGTAACTCTAGACAATCAGCCTTTTTTTTTTTTATATAAATCCAAGTCATCAAGGAACATAAGGGAGAGTGCACCCCCTTTCCAAAGGAAGGGAATGGACCCACTCCACCTTAGTTACAAGATGCTTGCTTTTATTGATTTTGATCAGACTATATACAATTCTGGAAGGCAAATGCCTTAAAGACAAAAAAGAAAAATACAAAGTCTGTCATCCATGAGGTCAATGCAGCACACAATATTGACAACTCTGATATGCCATTACTTCATGCCGTCATAGCAAGCATACCCTCTGGCAGCTACAGAAGATCTCCTTCATATGAAATATCAGAATTTGAACCCCTCACATCGCAGCACCCTGTTGAACAATTCTTTTCCTAAAATTGGGAAGCCCATTGGCATCAGAAATTGCATACCCTTTGGCCATCTGAGGAAGATCCTGAAGAAAATCAAACTCTTGATTATGCCCAACATGAACCGCATGATTTGCTAAAGCATCAGCTAATTGATTCCCTTCTCGATAAACATGCCGAATTGGACAGTGAAAGTGGGATATCAATTCTGTTAGAGCCTCCCACCAAGGAAGAAAAGACCAAGGGGGAGATTGCTTGGACTGAATCAACATTAATAAAACCATTGAATCTGTGTAAATTGCAGAAATCGAAATGTTATGTAATTGAGCAAGCCTAAGGCCGTCCAGCAAGGCCCGTCCTTCTGCAACAGTGTTGGTTCCGAAACCATAAAAATAGGAGAAACCCAAACAAACTTGACCCCTTGGATCTCTGATACAACCTCCACCACCAGCCAGACCCGGATTGCCCTTACTAGCTCCATCGACATTCAAGGTATAACCAAACTCTGCATATTTCCATCGAACAATAATAAAGAGAATCTTTGGGCTGTTAGCCACCAAACCAAATGCCTGCAGCTTGGAGTAGAAATCTCTTCCAAATTCCTGCTTGAATCGAATTCTCTTTAAGAGGATTTGAAGATCTTCAACCAGTAGCTCTGCCAAATAATCTAAAGGTCTCCAAGAATTATCATTCTTTATAGAACATCGGATTTTCCAGATATGCCAGATTACCAATTCCATAACTAAAAGAGCAACTACATCCTTTGGACAACTCATAACCGAATCTATCAAAGCAGTGTGCAGCCTATTTCTGATATGTGGAATATCTGACCAAGAGGAGGGAAGCAGTGGGGAAAAAGCTGACCAAAATACCTTGGCAATCTCTCCATGTATGAACAGATGATCTAAGTCCTCCACCGAGTGAGCGCCACGACAGCAAACGCATGAAGAAGCTAATTGCACTCCACAACTCTGAACCTGGGAATCCACCGGGACTGCCTGCTTCAGAAGTCTCCAACAGAACAGTGAGGCTCTGATAGGAAAAGCAGAGTTCCATAACTTGCTAATTTGACCACTTTGCCTTGAGCCAGAATCCATCAAAAATACATAAGTGGATTTAGAGCTATATTGGCCAGAATTAGTGAGGGTCCAAACAGGGATATCATCTCTCTGATATAAGATATAATTCCTAGCAGTATCCATTAGATGTCTAGAAATAGGGAGCTGCCAAATGCCATGAGTCGGATCAGATAGAACCTCCTGAACTGAACATTTTCCAAACTCTGAATGTATAGACAAATTAAATGTATCTAACAGAGGTTTATCTATCAGCCAGCTGTCTTTCAGAAAATTGGTGGAGGCACCTGACATTACTACCTTTCTAGAATTTGAAAGAAGCACAGACCGAGCTCTCTCAAAATCCACAGTACGAAAACCCACAGGGAAAGGCTTTTTGCAGTCAGAAATGTGCTTACCAGCAATATATTTGCTCCTGATGAAATTAGCCCATAGAGAATTGCTATACAAGGAATTCCAAAGCAACTTCACATAAAGAGAGATTTTCATTTCATATAAGTTCCTAATCCCAAGCCCTCCTTCAGCCACTGGCCTGCAGATTTTATCCCAAGATATCCAATGTTTTTTGTGGGTGGATTCATATCCCTGCCAAAAAAATTAGAGCAGATACTCTCAATGCGTCTAAGAATAGAATGAGGAATGGAGGTTGCACTAGCACTATAAACAGTGAAAGAATCCAATACTGATCGAATAAGAGTGAGTCTGCCTGCTTGAGACAACAAACTGCTTTGCCAACCTTCTAATTTTGCAAGGATTTTGTCAATCAAAAATTTGAAATGAATAACTTTCTGACGGCCTGATATAAGAGGAATGCCCAAATAAGAAATACTACCAATCCGATGTTGAAATCCAGTCTTGGTAATAATTCTATCAATAGCGCTGCGAGGCATATGCTTTGACACTACAAAGCAACTCTTTTGTGCATTGATTTTCTGTCCAGAGGAATCTTCATATGCAGCCAAGAAAAGTAGTAAATTGTTGATGGAAGGCAGACCACCATTAAGAAATACCATGGAATCGTCAGCAAATAGCAAATGAGTAATTTCCTGAACCCCCCTAGGCAAATGGTAATATTTACACACTCCTCTGCTGAACAATAAAGAGATACCCCTACTCAAGACCTCTTCTGCAATAATAAAGAGAGCTGGAGCCAAGGGATCCCCTTGTCTTACCCCTCTAGAGGATTTTAGACAATCAGCCTTCATATGGCCACTCTTCCTGCAATGATAACAAGTATTATCGTCAGATTTTTCAGCAGGGTTAAATTTATACCTGTTTTGCTTCCTACTGTGGTGTTTTCTGTAGACATTTCTCCCTTCTGTTCTAAGAAATCTTCTGAACTCTCTTGTAATCATAACTAGTTCATCATTTTCAAACTTCGATCCAGATAGGCTCCGATCACTGGATGATCCATTGCATCTGGACTGTTTTGAACAGCTATGCTTGGCCTTCAGAGCAATAGGCTTCTTGTATTCGAGCTCTTCAGCTTGTAGAAGATTCATCTCGTACGCCATCAAAGAGCCTATCAGCTCATTAGGTTTCATCTTTTGTAGATCTTTTGACTCCTCAACCATAGTTGCTTTGGTATGCCATATCGGAGTCAACGATCGAAGGATCTTCCTCACAACTTCATGATCAGTATAACTTTTTCCCAGATTTCTTAGACCATTTGTTATGATGGTTAGACGAGCATACATTTCGGTCACTGTCTCACTGGGCTTCATCCGAAATGCTTCATACTTTGACACTAGCATATTTGCCCTCGTCTCTCTCACTTGAGATGTTCCCTCATAAATGACTTCAAGGGTATCCAACATCTCCTTCGCCGTCTTGCAGGATGACACTCTATCAAATTTAGTGGGATGGAGTGCACACTGAATGGCGTTGATGGTGCTCCAGTTCAGAGTGGATTTCTGGATTTCTTCTCTGGTCCACAATTCCTCATTCTCATGTAGTTCATAGGGACCTTTGCTTATAATCTTCCAGATATCATAATCTTTAGCTCTGAGGAAGACCTGCATCCGGTTCTTCCAATATGGGTAGTTGGATCCGTCGAAGAATGGTGGCTTCGTAGTGGACTGTCCCTCTGCTGTTAACCCTCTAGCATCCATGGCCGTTCCTCTTTAGGATGTTACTCCTGCATAAAGAGTTAGGCTCTGATACCAATTGTTGGGATGCTTAGAGTGATCTAGAGGGGGGTGAATAGATCAAACACCCGATAAAAACTACTGCAGAAGAATCAAATGCGGAATGAGAAATTCTGCTAAACAGATAGAATGCACAAATCCAAGACCAACCAGAACTGTTGAAGAACTTAAACAAACATCTACTGCGCAGAGTACTAGAATAAAGAGGCGATGCAAACCACAAAGCAATCACACAGTAGACATAGGTTTTTAGGTGATTCGGTCCTCCAGACCTACATCCATCCCATACTCAACCCGAGTGTGGATTACTGCTGACTCACAGCTTGAACCGCTGGACCTCACAGCTTGCCTACAACCCGCTGAGCCTCACAGCTTGCTGTCCAGTGGAATCCTCCACTGCAACCACTGGGGATTACAGCTTGACCCGTCCAGAGGCAGCACCTCTGTAAACGCTGAATAATAGCTTGATGAAAGGAGTCGGAAAACAAAACAAAAGCAAATGAAAGATAAAAAGAATCCCCATAGGGATTGTAGCTCAAACAAGTGAGCAAAACTCAGATCTGGTTTTGAACCAAAGATCTGAGGAACATCTCTCTCAACTCTTCACTCTCTCAACTCTCTTTCTTTTCTCTCTTTCTTTTCTCTTCTGCTGGATCAAAAGGGCTCTCTGCTCTTCTACTTTTCTTTCAAGTCTTCTGTATTCGATCAGTCTTCATCTGTGAAAGAAGGCTTCCTTTTATAAGCAGTTCCAGCAGGAGCAGCACTGGGCGTGTGTCTTCCACAGTTCCCGCCCAAGTGTTTTGGCCACGTGTCATCATCCTGTCAGCCCTTCCAGCCTCGGATCACGTGTCCTTCATAAGCTTCACGAACAGTACCTGTCAGACAGTGAGAAACTTATCAGTTTAATGTCGACACCTTGTACAGACTTTATAGTATGTAATGTGCATATGTTGTATAGACTTGATCCAGTGTATGCAGCTCACCGATGCAGTGTGTAGACTTTGCAATGTATAGACTTTGCAATGCGAAGATAAAGCATGTACAGACTTGGAAATGCTTGAAGCACAGAATGCACTTGCTAGAGTTATGAGTGTATAGACTTGATAGCACATGCTGCAGTATGCATATGGTGAAGTATGTACATTGACGATGAAAGCTCAGGCTTGCCAAACGAATGTGTAGACTCTGCGTGCAATGTATAAGTAATGTACAGACTTCGTGAATGCAAAGCTAAAACATGGCAACACACAATGTGCAGACTTCGTGCAATGCATGAAGTAATGTACGGACTCTGTGAATGAAGCACACAGGCTGTATAGACTTGTGCTAATGCTGCAAGTGGACAGTGTATAGACTCCAGCTCGTGCAAGCAAAGCCAATGTATAGACTTGGCGTTTGTGCAAGCAGAACGATGTACAGACTTTTTGTTGTGAACACATGTTGTACAGACTTTGAATGATACATGCACAAGGCGCAACGAATGTACAGACTTAGAGTTCGTGCATGCTACAGTGCTAATGTATGGACTTAGTGTTCTGCAGGGCAGACAATGTCTAGACTTTAAAACCTAGAACACGAACAGGCTGCAATGTATAAACTTTGATTGAGATGATGCATGAGACGATGCGATGTACAGACTTGCCTGGCCGATGCATAGACTTTGAGGTAAGACGCTAGACGCTGTACAGACTTTACTTGCATGTGCAGACTTGGCGATGTATAGACTTGCACAGTTCTAGCCAAGGGATGTATAGACTTTAAGTGATAGCCTAATGTACAGACTTGCTGAACTGAACGTAGGAAAAGATAAGGAGTGTATAGACTTGCTCAGTTCAGAACGTAGGTAAAGATGTCATGTATAGACTTAACATATGCACTGGCTGTACAGACTTAGCCATGAGCTGAACAATCGGATGTATAGACTTTGCTAATGCACTGATGCAGACACTGTATATGCATGAGCAACGTATGGACTTGCTAGCCAGACACTACAAAGACTCTGTACAGATTTTAGCGTGCAGACATGCTATTTGAATGTATAGACTATGTGGACTTGATAGCATGCGGATGTATGGACTTGTGCTACCTTGATAACATGCATGAAATACCCTGTACAAACTTAAGCAATGTACTGACTCTGAACGCATGCAATGCAGCAGGGTAATGTATACAAAACACAATGACTACTTTCACTGTGCTGCTATCATCAAAATAAAATATCATATACTTGTGCCTAAGGGGCACAACAGGTCCTCGAATTAATTTTTTGAATTAGGGGTGATCTATTCATCCCCCCTTCTAGCTCACCCATCGTGTGAACTATCATTAAATATTGTCACAAAATTAAGCCTGATAGCACAACCTATCCACTTTAGGAACCCCTGGCTGTGCCAGCTTCATTATTTGTGGGGTGCTGACCTGTTGATTGGCTACCTATTGCTTGCACTTGTAGGGTGCTGACATGTTAACATGTAGCACAAAAATTATAATTGCATTTCACCAATAATTTAATTGCTCAAAAATATACAGTTAATCTGAGTAATGAAGTACTAGCCACAACCTGTGAATAACTTGACAGAGTTGATGTTCGACCACCACCTCTGCTCTTCCTAGGCCTACTAGGAGGCCTCCTACATTATAAGAATAATAATCACTACATGCCAAATGAAGGAAATGACATAAATAGAGGGCACATTTACTTACCTTGTTTGTGTTACAGAAGATTCACCCATGTTTGACACCGGTTCTTGCAAGTCTTTGCATGGTGACCAAAACCTCCACATCTCTTACACTTGTGGAATTTCTTAATCATGTTCTCCTCATCTGGGTCTCGGATTCTTTTCTTCCTCAGCCTCCCAGGTGGCCTTCTCGCACTAGGGGGAAGACTTTCAATCCAAGTTTAATCCACTATGTTTTATCTGGCATAAGGGCGATGTCTAAAGCATATATATGTCTGTTTATAAGCCTTCACAGTGTAAGATTTGTCAATGCACTCTTCCCATTTTATACCCCTTCTTGTTGCTAAAAAAGCACATGCATGTGAGCACAATAATCCTGTTATATGTCAAGCTCTATATGTACATGTTTGCTCCTTCAAGTCCACAACTTCCCTCTCATCTGGGCTAGTAACCTGAGCAGTCTCATTGAACCCTTTCTCTACCAGATAGTCGCCTAATTTCTTGCTCATGACACATACTTCCTGGCCCTAGGCACCAAAGTATCTTTCAATTTCTCAGCTCTTAACCTTCTAATATGCATTATCTTCATCATTTTTGACCGGATTAGGTCAATGCAGTCAAGTATAGGCCTCCAGCGTGCGTCTGAGATGTATGCATTAAAAGATTCACTCAAATTGTTGGTAATGTGATGACACTTTGTCCCAGTCTAGAATTTTGACCTACTCCACACAATACCCTCCATGGTCGGTAATGTCACGTAAGCATGTGCCTCTCGAGAATTATCCTTAATTTGCATCATGCAATCTAGAAAATTTACCTCTGTGTAGGCCGTTGCTACATTCCAAAGTAATCTTTTCATGAATTCATTTGGAAACTGCTTCGTATAGTTCTTATATAGATGTCCAAGACACACCATGTGCTGAACCCCTGAGAAAACAAATGGGAGGTATTCTTCTAATCTATTTTGCCTGTCTGACATGAATGACAGGCCATCCGGTACACCAATGGCCTCTTTTAGGCCATCCAAGAACTAGGTCCAACTATTTGCATTCTCTCCCTCAACAATAGCAATGGCTAATGGAAAAATTCTATTGTTCCCATCAAATATAGTAGCAGCTAGTAAAGCACCCCTGAAATATCCTTTTAGGTGGCACCCATCTAGCCCTAATAAGTGCTTGCATCCCAATTTAAACCCCTCCATAGAAGCCTTTAAAGATACAAACAGTCTCTTAAATCTATCTTGTTCATCTGTCTGATATCTGACAATACTGCTTGAATTTTTAAATAGCAATTCGTGCTGCAGATCTGGAACCCTGTCATACATAGCTTCCCATGACCCATGAATTTTCTCCAATGCTTGTATCTTTCCTCTATAAATCTGATGATAAAGTATGGCTATATGATATTGACTATTCAATCTCCTGGAAATCTCTCTGATATACACATCTCCTTCTGTCCTTAGCCACCTTATGCACTTACTTACTACCAATTTTTGGGTGGCCATATGGTTCTCAGCCTTATTTGCCCCTGTGCAAGTGTGGTCAGGTTCAAGTTTATTTACTTGGAATGTGTGTCCATCTAGTAAATGGGAAGCATGCAATCTCTATTTGCACTTCTTTTCATGACACACTACTGTCACACGTGTAAGTTCAGATTTCTTATACTTCACACCAAATTCATTTTTCACTGCATGTTGGGCTAGGGCTATTCTGAATATCTCTACATTCTCAAACATGTTACCGTGGACATATAAAAAAAGGGGAAAAAAAGAGAAAGAAAGAAAAAGAAGAAGATTAAGAAAGAAAAGAAGGAAGGGAAGAAAGAAAGAGAAAAATAAAATAAAAAATAAAAAATAAAAAATAAATAGAAGAGGAGAAAAAAGAAAAAAGAAAAGAAATAATAATAATAATAATATATAATAAAATAAAAAAGGGAGGGTGGCCCACTCTCTCTCTCTCCCTTTCTCTATCGTTCTTTCCTTTTCTTTTCTCCTTACCCACTGCACCCGTATGCCTCTCTAACCGGTGCACTAGTCAGAGCCTCCACCCGGCACGCTTCTAGCGTCTTTTACCCGGTGCACTGCCATGGCCCCCCATCCGGTGCACTCTTGCCACCTCTGCCCGGTACACCTATTGTGTGTCGGATAACACCCAAAAAGTTGTGCCGGATGGCACACCTTCGCCTGTGCCGGATAACACCCACCGCTCCTCCATCTCCACAACCATCGCTACACATTCGGCGCGCCAACCCCCGTTATCCCAACCCTAGCTGTCTTCTCTGCCCCCATTTGGCCGCTTTCCCAGCTCGGAGCTGCTCCCCTCGACCGCTCTACGCCCGCAAGGTTCGATCTTAGGTTCGGTGAAGATGGGGGTGTGGCAGATCGGAGTTCCGGTTTTGTTTGAGGGTTTTGAATACTGCATTCTCTTCTAGGAAGATTCGGAAAGTAAGCCCCTATGCATATTGGGGCCAACGTGCTTGAGGAAAATCTATATACAGATGTTATATTTTCTATGCCCGCTGTGCTCTTTTTCCATCTGAATACTTCCACAGAAATGGGTTAGTTGGAGGATACTTCAATTCCTTCCTACATCCTGCTATTATTGAATATTGATTTTAGTGCAATGGAGCAACCTAAAGGAATGGGTTCATCATTTGAAATTTGTGAAATCACCGAAGCAAAGGATGAATTGGATTTGGTTTATCATTCAAAGGGACTTAATCCAATTAAATGTAAAGCCAAAATGGATGTCGGGGATGGGAAACAAACTCAACATGATGAACATGAACTTAGCCGACTCATTGAAACTGTTGATAGGAGAATGACTTGGATGAGGGTTACTCAACAATGTGGCAAGGACTTGTTACTGAAGCGCACCCTAAAGAAGCCAGTTAGAGTTAGTTCATCTCAAGCTTCAGGCATTGGGATCTCTGAATCTGTGACACTAAAGCAGGCCCCGAGAAGGTTATGCATTTCCCAGGCATCGGAAACTGCTGCTATGAAGAGGTTATCAAAGCCAATAGGCTTATCCGGTGCCTCTGAGGCTGGAACTATTAAAAGGTTGTATGCTGCTGTAGTCATTCAGGCTGATGAATCGCTAGATGAAGGGAAAGTGAAGCTGCTGAAGATTTCTCTCGTGCCAAAAAAAAGCTGCAGCAGAAGTTCCCGATTCCAGGACTGAATCTTCAGACGTGTCCAGTGTAAATATATCCCATAACTCCACTGCAACCTCTCCCCGGCACAGCACCCGGTTCTTCATCCGGCAAGGCTGACAGCCTTCCATCCGGCACAGTTTATTTTCTTCACCCGGTGCGGTCACTATTCATCCAACCATCCCATCTTCATTACGATACTCTGTTTCGCCCGAACACGGAGCATTGAATGCTCGTGCCTCTGGCTCATGCTCCGGTCGACAACGCAGCGGTACCAGGCCGTCGATGTCAATCTCAGCCAACCTTGTGAAGACACGCTAGTTACCTCTGCCGCCCCTACGCATAGGCCATTTAATGGCCCCAGACGTGTAAAGAGGTGAAAAGAAGAAGAAGAAGGCTTGCCCCTCGAAGGCTCCAACCTCGTTCTATAAAATGGAAGGATTTTCTCTCTAAAGGAGAGATCTCAAGGGCTAGCTCATCTGCTCTCGGAGAAGCTTTTTGACTCTCTCTGGCTCCCTAGCTCTCCGGCTCCCACCCCCGGCTGGTTCTCAAGCTCCGAGAGATAGAAGAGAAGAAAAGGAAGACCAGAAGAGAAGAAGCGGCCACCGTGTGTGAAGAGAGAAAAGAAGAAGAGAGTGAGGGTGAGTGAGGGAGAAGAGGTATAAGTCGAGGGGATGGAGTCAGTGCTTCGTTCCATCGACCGTGTTCTTTTTCTTTTCTGCTCTTTCTTCTCCCTCGCGATGTATTAACTCCCTTATTCTTCCCCCTTTTCGTGAGGAATGGACAAAGAAGAAAGCTTGCAAATGTTTCACTGTCTTTCCACGGTCACTCCTTCTGTGTCTACTTCCTTGTTGTTCTACTTTCTTCACGACCGATGTACATTGTGTTTTACTATATTCGACTCTGACGTTGCCGCCTCCGGGCACATCATAAATTTTCGGGGCCGTCACTCCTTGTGGACGCGCACCTGCATTATCTCCCTTCCATCTCGGGTCTGGGGGAGATGCTGCCAAAATTTCGTCAGGATTAAAACTAATAAAAGAAATAAAAGCACAACATAATTCCAACCTCCAAAACATTGGTAAATAAGAAATGCCTTGCATGAACACTTGGAGACCCAATGCACCCTCGGGCAACCTTAACCGGCACACCCTTCAGCCTCCTATACGGCACACCCAATCAGCCCCTTTGCCCGGCACACCTTCTCGGCCTTTTATCCGGCACACCCAATCCACCCTTTGCCTGGCACACTTTCTTGGCCTTTTATCCGGCACACCCAATCCGCCCTTTACCCGGCACACTCTTTCGGCCTTCTACCCGGCACACTCAATCCACCTTCTACCCGGCACACCTTTTGACCCTTTATCCGACACACTCTTATCTTGCCTTCACCACCTTCTCCCAGCGTTCGGGTATAGGGGAGACACTGCCGCATTTTTACCAGGATTAATATAATAAAAAATAATAATAATAATAATAGTAAAATAATAATAATAATAAGGGAAACAAAAAAGGATAAAAAAAATAAAAGGAAATAATGCAAGCTTCCCTTGTGCATTTCATGAATAAAAAAAAAGCACCCCCTCCCCCATGTATGCATTAAACAGATTGTATCAAAGCTTACATAAACAGGGCCTTGTACATTGTGTGAAGACCCTCCACTAACCGCCCAAGCAAAAAAAATTGAAGAGACCATCATGTACCTACTGCAAATTAGAACATAGCAAGTTCCCACCTTAAGCTCTACTCTGCCTATGCATCAAAGCATCATGCAAACATGAGCATTGCCTAAAACTCTTTGTTAATACACCACAGAACCAATAATAAAAGAATATAAATAATAAAAGGGGGAAGTCATGATAATACACTCAAAATATGATAAAAGAAGGGGAGAACACACGTGAATGGAATAAAATCTACACTCAAACGGAACCAAAAGCAATAAGATAAAAATGCAGAACACGCGCGTTGCTGCGCAAGTCGGAGAATCTCACCTTCCCTTTGCCCGGGCATTGGAATATTAACGCTACCCCTGCAAGTCGGACTCGTGCCTCAGGAATTGCCCTGACCATGGCCTTGAGTCAACTTTGCTTTGGGACAATATCTTTCTAAGGTCAGGCCCACTTCCTCATCGAGGTCCGGCCCAGCTTTCATCAAATATTGAACTTGCCGTTTCTCCGGCAGATATTCGCCCGAGGACCATTTGTGGCTTCGTGGCACTCTTAATACGGACTTTCGTCCGAACATGAAATGGTCCATGGGTGACCGATATGTTTCGAACACTTTTCCCTAGACGTAGGGCTTTTCATGTGACTCAAGATCGATGTCGTCATGTTTCCATCAACATAGTCTTTCAGGCCATGAGGCCCTTATTCCTGGCGATTAATCAAGGGTGTTCTCTCGTATGGGGGATGTAAATGACGTCGTGACCTTTACGGTGCGGCGGGTATTAGTCCCGACCCGAACCACACAATCGTCTGATCGAGTCAGATCGAGCGCACTCTGGGCTTCCTTGAAGTCCGAATAAATCGTCATTCTGTGACTGGCACGCCCACGCACTTAATAAACGAATAAAATGCCATCGAATAAATCAATAATTATCGAATAAAAAGTGCGTCCACAGCTACCTAAAGACATGTCTGGATCATGCAAATGCCTCACAATAGGAGTACCCTCATGGTCTCATTTATCTACACAAACATCACAATCAGAGTCTGAAGAATATAAACTTTCACGATTGTCATCAGTGTACACCTCATTGTCAGATAGGTCCCCTCCCAAAAAAGTGTCTCCGCCTCATTGTTCCCTTCAGGCTCAACTTCAATAAACTCATAGTCATTTACTAGAGGATTCCAATCCAGATCATCATCGGTTGGGTTAACTTTCTTGGCCCTGGACTTTCTTCTAGTGTTTGATCCTACTATGGACATCCCATGATGAGAAGATGCTAAGGGCGCACCTATGTATTGTGTCATGACATACAAGCTTATGTTCAAGTTGACATTGTACTTATCAAACAAAGACATGACATCCTCATCTGAAGAAATCTTTACAAATTTTCTGGGTTTGACATTAGGTACTAGAGCATAGAAGTCAATGGTCTAGTCATGTCCTCACTTGGTGACTTGACTAGCAAGTACTCTAAGCTCCCTCAAATTAGTACACTCCCTTTCAAAACCATAATACTTCTATCTAAATCCGATGGAGACCATTCTCCCATCATCACCCTGTGTCTTAAAATGCCCTCCATAATGCAACTTCAGTATATATGAATCAGCCATATTTCTGCTACACATATATACAAGAGAATAGAAAGAAAATAGGAGGGGTTATCAATAGTTAACCCATCAAAAAAAACTCATCAACATACATGTCACTAGCTTCCACCTTACCTTATAAAGGTGGACAGTAGGGGACCACAATCACGTTCCCACCAGGAGAATCTTTTAAAGCCACGTTCCCACCTACTATACCTATGTGACCCTGCACATAAACAAAAGCCGTAAATCTCACAATTGCTAGCATATAACCCTAATCCCACCCAAATGCCATCACTGTTTCCTTAACCCCACAGATGAGGGACAGTGGCATCTTTGTCAGTGATATAAATATGAGAGAAAGACAGAGGGAGAGTTAAGGAGACATTACGACCGTGAGAGAGATCAATGAGCACGGGTTCGAGACCGTGAGAGAGAGTGTGTGATGAATGTGTGATGAAGAAAGCGTGTAAGACTCACCGTAAAGAGGGATCTTCTGCCACGCCGAAAGAGGAAAGCACACACGATCGGGACGTTCTGTCGAAAGGGAGGGAAGAGCAATTAGGGCTTGGTGGTTTCGTGATAGGGAAGATGATGGTAGGTGTTCACGTGTTCGCGCGACAGCTCCCTGTACCGACCCGCGAGGGGGTGGTTGTAACGACCCAGAATCCGAGTACCTAAAAGGACCCGATACCTCGAATCCTGAACCGCCACCCACAGGCCGGGAGGCCCGGAAGGGTTAAGGGTTGGTGTACGAGTGTACAAGAAGCTAAAATAAACACATGAATGTAATGCACAATTAATTAATAAAGAGCTAAACTATCACATGATTTAATAAAGTTATATAGTCTAGAACTACAAGTCCAAAGTAAGTACAGTCAACAGAAAGGAAAGGTACAAGTACATGGGGCATACCTCGGCTCTGACAAACTGGCGTCTAACCCTGACCACTGGCACCACGAACAACCTCGGAAGTATCACATGCAAACCTCGCCTCACCTGAAAGCAAAGGGGGTGAGCCTCGTCTCACATGCTCAGTAGGGGTCCCACAGATCCCCACCTCATGCGACGGAAACAATAGTACGATAACCAAAGTAAGCGCAGTAAATAAATAATAGGAAAGGCAAGTAACTACCAGTAAAGGAACTCTGCAAGGGACCACTACACCTGCTGCTAAACCAAACCTCGTCCATGGGGGATGGAACAGACCGAGCCGCCAAGACGGCAAACCACAGCAAGGGAAACCCGAGCCAGAACCACTCAAGTGACAGGAGTACTAACCCACTGACCACGAGATCGGAAGCGTCTTCCGACGACTTACACCGCAGCCTTAAGTGTCTCCCTACGCACCCTCGGGTGGAAACTGAGACACGGTATACAGTACCACAGACAAGGACTAGTCGGGGTCGCGCTCGTCAGCACGCGTCCATGGCCCCCGACTACATGTGCTCACACAGACCAACTGCTCTAGGTCGGGTCCTCTAGCCAATTTTCCCCCCAGTCAGACTCAGGCTGCAAAGGCAATGGGCCCTCAGCTAACCGGCCTACAAAACCTCTACTCGGGCTAAGCCTCTACCACTCCCAGGTGGGTCGGCACAAACGTGCCCAGGTCAGCTACATCAAGTGGGTGGAGTCACCAAGTGAAAATTCGTCGTAACCATGGAAACCGCCGGAGTACCACCGGTCTGAAACCCTGACGAGGAGCGAAAATGATCCTCCGCACCAATAACGCCTCACCGGAGGCTAGAACGACGCAATCAAAACTCAGTCAAGGTGGAAACTAGGTGGCGGTCTTCACCAAATCGTCACCTCATGTGGCGGCCCACCCTGGACCACTACCTGGAGGTAGCGGTCCCCAAGGGACCGTTACCTGCCAAGGGTTCTTGGAAGGAGATAGTCATCTCTAGACCGTCATCTGAAGGATGCGGTCTGGGGATGGCCGCAACCCCGGGACCCCACGAAAGGCACGTCGACGCGTCCTTTGAGGGCACGTCGACCCAGCCAGGTGGCGGTCTTGACCTGACCGCTACCATCAGGTAGCGGTCAGTCACAAGGATGCTACCTGGAACTGACTGCATACAAATGGCGATCCCCAGCTGGCCGCCTCCTGCAGAAACGGTCTCTGGTACTACCATAACCTCCTTCCGAGGTCAAAAATGGCGAACTCTGTAGGAAAACCAATTCCACGCCCCAATCACCCCCAGGTGATAGGGAAAACAAGGGGAACTCAACCCCCTACCCCTATAGCATAAAAAGAAGGCCTCCAAGGCATCAAAACCTCGGAGGATTGCTAGATCCGATGCTCAAACCCTAAACATGCATTCAACCCTCCCGGCAAGAAATACACCCCTCTCGACCTCCCCACGGCCTAGAAATCATAGGGAAAGCTGGAAGGGAGGTAAGGATCCATCTCCCTACCTCAAAGAAGCTCGAAGCGCCCGGATCGACGTCGATCTCCAACCCACGGTCGAAGCACGAACACCCACGAGCTTACCACGAACCACCACCTTCGCGCACGCCTCGCTACCGCCGTCACCTTGGCTCGCCGTCTGCAGCCAGAGATGGAGGAGGCATCGCATCCGCGCATAGGGGAGGAGGAGTTTGCAACGGTTGGATGGGGAGGGCGCTCACTGGAGAGAAGAGAAATAGAGAATTAGGGATTGCTCCCTAACCCTCCCAGAACTAAAATTGTATATACGCCCAGAAGGTTTCTATGAAATCCAATTATTCATATAAAATTTTGAGAATGCCGCAATCTGATCATAATTCAATTCCATACGATTTAAAATCAATTCCTTTGTCAAAGATGAATCCGACTAAGGTTTTAATTTACCTATTAAAATAGATCCGAAGCCTATAACTACGGAATCTAAAATTCGGGGTATTACAAATTGTCGGTGACCGCGGTGAGGGATGAAATATAGCAATAAAGGAAAATAAAGGAGTTTGATGTATCTCGAGATATTCTCCTTCATAGCCGCATGCTTCTCACGGCGGCACCGGGCTGTGTCCTTTACAGAATGTCGAGAGGGGTCGAATGGCATGAGAGGTTTTCGAGAGTTGGTAGATGAAGAGAACGGTCTACGAACGGGATAGTTACTCACTCGGGATGAATGAGGCTGGGGTGGCTGGTAGACAGGGAAGCTGGACAGGGTGCGGGCGTGCCAGTCGATTTCTCGACAATCACCTATGGAACCAAGAGTTGACTAGGGAAGCGTCGCCAGGACGCGGCACATGGAGAGAAAGGGAGGTTCCACGGGTGTGAGTGCATAGGCGATTATGGGGATTCGTGTACTGGATATCTTTCCCCACCGGCCACAAGCAACCGATGTTTATTTACATCGGATTGAATCTGAACACCTTTATTCCATGCTGAAGAAGAGCCTGGATAATTCTGAAGCCAAGGACGGGGACGGGATATACCCTGCAGCTGGGGGACTGGTGGACTGAGACCCGAGAAAATAGGTTGCGCACTGGTTAGCTGGGGTAAGAAACTAGGACCCATGGTACGGGTATGCGTATGTAATTGGTTTCATGCTTTATAGGTGCCACATGGGCTTTACAGAGGGGCCTAAAGGGCCGAGATACAATTGGTGCAACCCGTGGGATAATTCCGACACGTAGGTCGGTCCCCGAGTCGTTGCAGGATAAAGCTGATTATCCGCGTGTTTTACAGAGGCTCTCCTCGGGGAGCTAGGGGCATGCCCGAATCACCGAGGGAGGGCTAGACTGGATGGCATGGGCGGACTCTGGCTGGCGCTCGAGGGAGGCCAGACTCAACTCGGGATGAGTGATCGGGTACGGGTCCCAAAAAAGTGAGTGTCTTCATGCTGGGGAGCGAGGCCGGTCCCAGGAATGTTACTTTCAGGCCAGGGTCCGGCTAACTTGGGTCAGTGGTTGGGACGGTTGGTGGTCGGCTCATGGCGAGCGGCAGGCACGTGGTCCCGTGGCGGGGGCAAGTTCGTCATCATGGCGCGGGCATCGTTATCATAACGCCTTACACCCGGGCGGACTTGAGGTGCGGGTGTGTTCGCCATTAGTACAATGCCTTACATGCAGAGGAATGACTTGAGTGATACGGCTAGACGCCATGTGAGGGGAGTACGTGTGACATACCCTCGACGTATACGAGCTGATTGACAAGCCAATCAACACGCACTTAGCTCCTCACGTTCTTGCCGGAAGCCTTGGGGCTTGAGTCCTTGAGCCGGGGTGCCTGCGGATGTCCAAGTGCTAGTTAGCATGCATTGTCTGCCCCTTGAGCTTCAAAGGGGATTTTATAGGAGAAGTTGAAAGGTCATGGGGATTTACACGGACCGGGATGGGGGGTGCAATCTGGTCCGCGTAAACCCCTTGAAAATACATTTTTTTTTTTGTTTCTGAGTAGGTGAGGGCCAATGCAGACTTGGTTGGGCAGGTTTTTTTTCATTAAATTTTCTTTTTTTTTGTTTCAGGGGGTTTTACGCGGACCAGGCTGGGGGGGCCAACCTGGTCCATGTAAATCGCCCCCCCCCCCCCCTTGGGGGTTTACGTGGACAAGGCTGAGGAGGTCAGCCTGGTCCGCATAAACCACCCCCCCTGGGGTGGTTTATGCAGACTGGGATGGGGTCTTTCCCCAAGGTAAAAATAGTTTTTTTTTAGTTTTAATGGGGGTTTATGCGGACTAGGCTGAGGGGGTCAGCTTGGTCCTCGGAAACCCCCCCTGGGGGGGGTTTATGCTGATTGGGATGGGGGTTCATCCCCCAATGAATTTTTTATTATTTTAATGGGGGTTTACGCGGGGTGGACTAGGGGTTTTTTCCAAATGGTCTATAAAACCCCCATTTTTTCTATTTCTGGGCCCACATGACTCTCTTTGCTCGCAAGGAGACAAAGGATACGAGATTTGGACTGGTTGGCTAGTTGTTGGTGCACGTGGATCGAGGAGTTGACTCTTGTGACCCCGAGGCTCCATCTTCGCGAATCCCTCCAAGCGGGTACGCCGATCGACCTTGCACGAGACTGGACTGAATTCTCACTGCGGCTGACTAGGCTGGGTGGAGGGGCCGCCCCCGGGGGAGTTCCTCCCCACTAAGGCACGACCGCACCTGGGGCGAACTCCCCCCGGGGCAGGCCGTGGCCACGGGGGGTGGTCCCCGGGGCCTCCTTTTATTGTTTAGCATTGTCCTTTGCGGGACTTCAGGCGTCTGGGGTGCTGGGATTGGCCCGCGGGGGTCAATCATTTGGTGTCGTTGCAGCCGCTCGCAAGGTGCTCGGGGGAATTCCCGACACACCTCAGGTAGTCAAACGGCTCTGGTAACTGACTGGCGGGCCTCGGATTTGGCCCCGGACTGAGGGTGAGAGCTTGCGGGAGCTAAGAGAGGGCGTCCTGGGCGTGTGGTCCTGGTCTCATCCTGAGCTTTCAAGGCCTACTTCCACCCCATCCTTCGGCCTTTTACGACCTGCTTCCATTATCCCTTTTGGCCTGCTCGGCCTACTTCCCCGATGTTGGATTTTATAGCCTACTTTCTCACTACTCTTTGGCCTGCTCGGCCTGCTTTCCTGATGTTGGCTTATACATCCTGCTTTACCACTACCCTTTGGCCTGGTCGGCCTCCTTCCCTGATGTCAACTTACCTAGCCTAATTTCCCACTACCCTTCGACCTATTCGGCCTGCTTCCCTGATGTTAGCTTATACAGCCTACTTTCCCACTGCCCTCTGGCCTACTCGGCCAACTTCCTTGCCGTTGGCACTTGTAGCCTGCTTCCCTACTGTCCAATGGCCTACTCGGCCTGCTTCCTTACTATCCTTCTGCCTACCCGGCCTGCTTCCCCGATATTGGCTTATACAGCATGCTTTCCTACTACCTTTTGGCCCACCAGGCCCGCTGCCCCAATCTTGGCGGACGTAGCATGCTATCTTGTTACCGAAGAGATTGAAAATGGGCTATAAAGCTGAAGGTACTAGAGAGCGGGATATGAAGCCTACGATATTGGTAGCAGGCTAGAGAAGTCAAGAGGCGTTGGAAAGCAGGTTGTGAAACTGAAGATATTGGAAGTAGACTACAAAGTCAGGGGATATTGAAAATCACGATGGGACAATGGATTAGTCCTAATATTGGGCTTCGTCCGAAATGGCTAAGTCGAAAGGTGTAGGATAGTTTGCCAAATAGGCAAAAGATATTGAGATAACGAGGCGTATGAGCCATAGGAAATTGAGGTAGTAGGCTGGATAAGCCAAAGGATCCTGGAAAGCGGGCTTTGCGGGCCGAGAGTAGAGGGAGCAGGCTATGAGTGCCAAGGATAGTGGGAGAGCAAGTTGTAGAAGCCGATGAGTACTAGGAAGCAGGCCGTAGATGCCGATGTATATTAGGAAAGAGGGCTATAAAGCTAACAGCTAGCGGAAAGTAGGCTATCGCGCCGAAGAATATTTAGGGGAGCAGGCTATGGAGCCAAAGGGATATTGGAAGCAGGCCGCGAAAGGCCAAAAGATATTATGGCATCAGGCTATAAGGCCACATGGATATTAAGGAAGCGGGCTATAAAAGCCGTAAGATACTAGGGCAGCAGGCTATAAAGCCAAAGGGATGTTGGAAATAAATGTGGACACTAAAAAATTCTCACCCCATGTTTACGTGCAGGGGGATAAAGAAGAGGAGAAAAGAGAAGAGAAGATGAGAAGAAAAGAAAAAAAAGGAAGCCCCTCAAGCGCCCTTCCAATGGCACACACTCTAGGGTGCCTCTTCAACGGCACACCCCTCAAGTGCCCTTCAACGGCACACCCCTTTCTTGCCTCTTCCAACGGCACAGCAACCCTCAAAAGCCTCCAACGGCACACTCTCAAGTGCCCCAGCGGCACGCTTCTTGAAGCCCTCAGAGGCACACTATCCGTGTCCTTCAGCGGCACACTATTTGTGCCCCTTCAACGGCACATTACCAACTGCCTGTCTAGCAGCACACCCTGTTGGACCCCTTCACCGGCACACTCATGGTGACTCTTCCAACGACACACTTCTTGAAGCCCCCAGCGGCACACCTTGCCAGCCCTTCAGCGGCACACTCCTGGTGACTCTTCCAATGGCACACCAAATAATCCCTCCAACGGCACAGCGTTGCAACCCCAAGAATGGTACAAACCGGCAGAAGGCACAACGGTCACTAGGTGGGGCCCTTGGCGTGCAGCGCGGCCACTTCAACGCCAGCTAACACTGCGCCATGGTGTCATCCTCTGATTCGGCCATGAGATCTCCACCTGACGATGATGGGACCGGAGTCAACCCCAGATGACAGTGCCATCATGAGGTCCCCCCCCGTCAACACCAGACGTATAAAAAGCCCTTCACGAAGAGAGGAAAGATGATGCGCAGACAGCGATACGAGAAGGAGAAGAAGAAAAAAAGGAAGAAAAAGAAGAGAGAAAAAAGGTAGAGGAGAGTCCAGAGAGAAAGAGAGAGTGCGCTGTATGTAGTGGAGGGGGAAGGAATGCAGTGGAGGGAATAGCCACTCCTTCCTCGTTCTAACCCTCTCCCCAACGAGTTTCTCTTCTTTTCCTCTTCCTTGTTGCTCCCCTCCCTCCGTCAGATGTACTATATTGTATTTGGTCTTCAGGCCATGATCTTTGTCATTTCGAGTTCTTCATGAATAAAAAGTGTCTTTGGGGTTTTACCTCTTGTTGTGCTTGTTGTTTTCTCCCCACCGTTGGCCTGTGGTTTTACGTTCCTCCCCAGCCTCCCAACTCCCTGTCCTACCTGACTTCCCATGGCATTAGCCTGCGTAGTCGATGGGTATTATTCCTGGCTTGATTGTGGGGCTGCCCTCCTCTTCCTTTTAATGGTTTTCCCTCCAACATAATCATCCCTCTCTTGTCTATACGGGTTTATTAGAACCTATTACCCCCATTCAGCACCTGGGACTCACCCACTGGCCAGAGCATCCCCCTTGTCTCCATTTCAAAGCCCATGGTGTATATATACCTGCCGGAGTCTCCCACCGGTACACTCCCACTGGGGCACCCCATCTGCCGTTGCCCGGTGCACTCCTGAGATGTCCAGCCCGGCACACTGCCCAGGCTTCCATCAGTATACCCTGCGTGCCTTGGCCGGCACACTTCCCTGTCTTCCTGCCCGGCACACCCCTTGGTGCCTTCTTTGGCCAATACTCTTTGGCCGATACACTCCCCCTTGACCCTCTCGGCCGGCACACCCTAGTTGACACTCATCCGGCACACCTCTGGCCAGTCCAGCCCGGCACACTCTAGCCACTGATTCCCCAGTGCATTTGTAACTTGAGTCAGTCTAGTGGCTTCTCATTCGGTGTTTTCTCTGAGTTTTCCGAAGTTTTCTCAAAGGTGGCTGCCTAGGCACACACCTCAAATTTTCAGGTCATGTCACTCCTTGTGGACGTGTTCCCTTTTCACTCCCTTACCATCCGGGTTAAGGGGAGATGCTGCCGAATTTTTGTCAGAAATAACAACATGTTAAAAGATAAAAGGAAGCAACAAACAAATGAAGCAAGCAACAATAAAACATTCTAATCAAATGAAGGAACCATGCAAGACTCAGAGGATTGGACTATTGAGCATGACCCTGGAATTAATCACATGACAGAAAATTGAAAGCTTGATCATTCAGGGCCCTCCGTTTGAACTCCGTGAACAAGGGACCTTCTCTCAAACCTTACTTCACCCATCTGGACTTTACTTCATCTACATTGATCCTCCATTCTCAACCCATCTGCCACCGGTATACTTTATACCCTCTCATCTGGAAAAGTTGCTCTACCACTCTAACGGCACATACCCTCACTCCCCAGCGGTACACCCTCTAGCCCCTGGCCCGGCACAGTCCTCAGCGGTACACCCATAGCCCTTCCAGCGATACACACCCTAACCTCTACCCGGCACACTCATGGCTAAACTCCAGCGGTACACTCCCCAGCATCCCAGCGCCACACTCATTCCTCACTCCCCAACCTCCCAGCACCACACTCATTCCCCACTCCCCGGCCTCCCAGCGCCACACTCATTCCCCACTCCCCAGCCTCCCAGCGGCACACTCATTCCTCACTCCCCAACCTCCCAGCGCCACACTCATTCCCCACTCCCCGGCCTCCCAGCGGCACACTCATTCCTCACTCCCCAGCCTCCCAGCGGCACACTCATTCCTCACTATCCCTTACACCCACTCCGGCACACCTTGTGCTCACGACATCACACCAAAAGGGGTATAATAGAAGACAAAAGGGAAAACATAATAATGATAATAAAAAAGGGGAAATCCACCCGATAATCAAAAAAAGGGGGGAATTTATATAATAATAATGATAGAAAATGTAACAATAAAAGACATAAATAATAATAATAATAAATGAATGATGGTAATAAA
The DNA here is from genome assembly GCA_022559845.1 of Amorphophallus konjac. NCBI lineage: Eukaryota > Viridiplantae > Streptophyta > Magnoliopsida > Alismatales > Araceae > Amorphophallus > Amorphophallus konjac. The sequence goes on along the minus strand of CM040122.1, from coordinate 83,597,109 downwards.
TAATAATGATAATGATAATAAGCACAAAATATGTATAATAAATAAACAAATACTGATAAAATGAATAAGTAATAATAATAACAAACTCACCCAAAAACATATAAAATGACAATTAATAATGATAAAAATTCAAGTAATAATAAAATGATGAGATCCGCCCTGCAGCCTCATTCTCCTCAAGACCCGGTATAAAGGGAACATTAACGCCGCCCCTCCAAGTCGGGTTCGGACCTTGGGAGCCATCCCAATATGGCCGTAATCCGACATTGCTATGGGCTGATAGTTCATCAAACCGAACTCTTTCCCATTGAGATTTGTCTCTGCTCTTTCATTGAAATTACCATAAACTCGGCATACATTCGCACGGATTTATTTCTGTTTATGTCGTACCTTCGATACGAACCTTTGTCCGAACATAAAGTGGTCTATGCATGATCGACAAAATCCGAATGGAACGAGAAGGCTCTCGTCATCCCCGAACCCTACGCATGGGAATATCGATAAGACCTTCGTGAGTCACGCTTGGACCTCGGGTTCGTCCCAACCATGGTCATTGCCTGACCCACACCCTAGGCCTATAGTCAGCAGTCTCTATATACGTCTTTGTTTTGGAATCTAATCTCGGGACACTTTCCCGCTACCCTTCGGCACCGAAAATATTAACGATGTCCGCACAAGCCTCGTTTGGACCGCGGGAGGCGCCCCCCGGAATGGTCCTGACTCGATCTCGTGCCGGGCCAATAAACTCACTGATTTCTGACCACTCTAACCGAGATTTAACCAAATGTTTCCCACCCCTCTGAATAATCAATGTGCCGTACCTTGGCATACATATGCTCCGATTTTCCCGTGACGATTACGATATTCTCAAGCCGGACACTCGTCTGAACATTAAATGGTCTCCTGAGGGACCGACATGTTTCGAATGCTTGCTTCCCTAGACATAGGGCTTTCCGACTGATTCGAGATCACTATCGTCATGTTTCTCTCGATATAATTTTCTGGCCATGAGGCCCTTATTCCCGGCGATTAATCAAGGGTGTTCCCCTCACCGAGGGGATGTAAATGACGCTGCGACCATTATGGCGCGGCGGGTTTTGGTCCCGACACGAACTTCACAATTATCTGATTAGTCATATCGAGCGCACAACAAATCATCACTTTGTGACTGGCACGCCCACACACTTAATAAACCAATGAACAAACCCAATAAACAAATAAGCAAAGATGTAATAAAAAGTGCGTCCACAAGTCTGGCATGCCCGGTGGGACGGAAACCACCCTTCATGTCTTCGCCGGGATTCAAGGCCTCATGGCCTCCTAATAAACGTTGTTTCTCTACTTTGATGAATTGCAGGTGCTGTCTTTGCCAGCCCTATGGCGAGAAAAGCCGGACTAGGCGCAATTATTTTTGTGGCCTCGAGGACGCTACTCCGAGGCACATGCAGCTTCCAGGAATCATGAAGGCTGCTAAAAAAAGAAGAAGAAGAAGAAGAAGAGAAAGAGAGAAGAAGAGAGGGGAAATCAAACCCCCCTTTCCCTTAGAAGAAAAAGAAGAAAAGAAGATAAGAAGAAAAGAAAGAAACAAAAAAGAAGAAGAGGAGAAAGAATTGGCGAGAGAGGGTTGTATGGCCATATCCGCCGACACCCGTGCTGAACAATGATTACCACTGCGGGATCGATGCGGTGGAGCGAACCACGCATCCCCTCCTTGAGGGGGTGAGCGCTCTCCTGCACACCTACCTTGGTTTACTACACAAAAAGAAGAGAAGAGAAGAAAGGACAAAAAGAAAAAAATTGGCAAGCATCGCCAACCAAAAGGATAAGAAGAAGGCCGGCATCCCGCCCGACTCTAGGAGGGTCCAAGTCCGTGGTGCAATGCCCCGGTCCGTTCCACCTTCCTGCTGCCTCTATCCGGCACAAGACGGCCCCTCGAGTGGCTGTTAGAAGATCCGGCAAGCCGCAACTGTAGCTTGGTGAATTCCTGCCCGCTGTGGGGAATGCTTTATAGCAATGAGGCCAAGCACGGCCACCACTCCCGAAGAGAGCATGCATATACCCCGCCATGGGGGATAAGAAGAAGAAATATACCCCGCCATGGGGGATAAGAGGCAAGAAAGAATACTCCCCGCTCCTGGGGGCACGTGAGAAGAATCTACCCCGACCTGGGGGCATAAGAAGAAACAGAGTTGCACCCCGGCTTAGGGGCATTCGAAGAAGAAATGTACCCCGCCATGGGGGAGTATGAAGAAAAAGAAACACACCCCGCATGGGGGGGCATGAAAACAAGAATTCACACCCCGCTTGGAGACATAGAAGCCATAAAGGATATACCCCCGTCATGGGGGCACTTGAAGAGAACCCACCCCGACTCAGGGGCACACAAAGCAAAAGTTACACCCTGGCTTAGGGGCATTCGACAAAGAAATACACTCCACCTAGGGGGCATAAGAAGCAACAGAGTTTCACCCCGATCTAGGGGCGTAAAGAGCAAAGGAATACACCCCGGCTTAGGGGAATACGAAGAGAAATATACCCCACTCTGGGGCATAAGAAGCAGTAGCATACACTCCACCTAGGGGGCATAAGAAGTAACAGAGTTTCACCCCGATCTAGGGGTGTAAAGAGCAAAGGAATACACCCCGGCTTAGGGGAATATGAAGAGAAGTGTACCCTCTGGGGCATAAGAAGTAGCATCATACACTCCACCTAGAGGGCATAAGAAGCAACGGAGTTTCACCCCGATCTAGGGGCGTAAAGAGCAAAGGAATACACCCCGGCTTAGAAGAATACGAAGAGAAGTGTACCCCGCTTTGGGGCATAAGAAGCAGCAGCATACACTCCACCTAGGGGGCATTAGAAGCAACAGAGTTTCACCCCCGATCTAGGGGCGTAAAGAGCAAAGGAATACACCCCGCCTTGGGGGTAAAATAGGCAGATGACACCTCGCCGTGGGGGGGGCATAAGAAGCAAAGACTCTACCCCGTATGGGGGGCATATGAAATAAAAAGAATACACCCCGGCTTAGGAGAATACGAAGAGAAATATACCCCACTTTAGGGCAGAAGAAGCAGAAGAATCTACTCCGACCTGGGGGCACAACAAGTAACAGAGTTACACTCTGATCTAGGGGCAAATGAAGAGAAATATATCCCGCCATAGGGAAGTAGAAGAGAAAAGAGAGCAAGAATACATCCCGATCTAGGGGCACAAAAGCAAAGAGACGTACATCCCAACCTGGGAGCACAAAAGCAAAGAGACGTACATCCCAACCTGGGAGCATATGAAGAGAGGTATACCCCGGCTTCGGGGCATTTGAAGAAGCAACGTACCCCGCCAAGGGGGTATGGAAGCCATGAAGAATTTACCCCAGCTCAGGGGTATTCAGAAAAAAAATCTACCCCAGTTGAGGGGCATTTGAAGAAGAAATGTACCCCGCCATGGGGGGCACATGAAGCAACATACACCTCGTCCCAGGGGCATCTGAGGCAGGACAAACAACATTCCCCGAGTCCCAGGGGCACACAAAGAAAGAAACACATCCCACCCTGGGTGCACAAGAAGCAAACATGCCCCGGTGTGTCGGGGCAGAAGAAGCGGAGTACACCCCGCCATGGGGGTATAAGAAGCAAAAGGTATGTCCCAGTTTAGGGGAATACGAAGAAAAATATACCCCGCTCCAGGACATAAGAAGCAGAAGTTACACTCCGTCTGGGGGCCTAGAAGTCATGAAAGATACACCCCGCTTCGGGACACAGAAGAAAAGTACATCCCGGCCTGGGGGCATGAAAGCAAAAGCCACACCCCCGGTCTGGGGGCATGAAAGCAACATACACCCCGGCTTAGGGGCATTTGAAGGGAAATACACCCCGATTTAGGGGCATTTGAAGAAGAAACACACACCCCGCTTGGGGGCATAGAAGCCATAAAGAATATACCCCGCTCAGGGGCACAGAAGCAAAGAGGCATATCCTCCCGACCTAGGGGGGGCAGATGAAGAAAAGCCATACCCCGCCTGGGAGCACATTAAGAGGAATACACCCAAGTACGGAAGCATTAATGAGAAAAGAAGAGCAGAACAAAAGAAAGGAGACATGAGGCAGACGTGGTCTTCGAAACCGCCTCTTCACACAAAAGAAGAAAAAAAAGAGAAAAGAGACATGAGACACACGTGGTCCTTCCACTCGCCCCTCCACATAAAAGAAGAAGAGAAGGAAAGAAAGTGATCCTTGAGGCAGACATTGTCTTTCACCCTCTACCTACAGTTTTCCAACAAATAGACCTCTCATGTGGTCGGCATCACGACCGTTCGTCTAAGCCGACAAACGTCTTCCCTTCGGTCAGGACGGCCATCTCAAGAGAACTAAAGAATCAACCTTTCACTCTGGTTCAGATCCTTTCCCCGACCAGAGAATTAAAGAATCAACATGTCACTTTGGTTCGGATCCTTTCCCGACCAGAGAATTAAAGAATCAACCCTTCACTTTGGTTTGGATCCTTTCCCGGCCAGAGAATTAAAGAATCAACCTTTCACTTTGGTTCAGATCCTTTCCCAACCAGAGAACTAAATAATCAACCTTTCACTTTGGTTCGGATCCTTCCCTGGCCAGAGAATTACAAAAAGAGACCTCTCACCTTGGTTCGGATCCTCCCCCGGCCAGAGAACAGAAGAATAGACCTCTCACTTTGGTTCGGATCCTTCCCCCGGCCAGAGAACAAAAAGAGACCCTTCTCTTCGGCTATCGTAGCTCGCTTTCTCGATTTCGGCTTTTGTAGCCTGCTCTCCCAATTTTGACTCTTGTAGCCTGCTTCCCGACTTCGGCTCTTTGAAGCCCGCTTCTCAACTTCGGCTTGTATCCCGCTTCCCTAACATTTTGGCTCTTGTAGACCACTTCCCTTTGGCCTTCGCAGCCTGCTTCCCATATCCTGGCTCTTGTAGCCTGCTTCCCCGATTTTGGCTCCCGTAGCCTGCTCCCCGATTTTGACTCTCGTAGCTTGCTTTCTAACTTCGGCTCTCGCAGTCCGCTTTCCTAATTTCGACTCTTGTAGCCTGCTGCACCAACCTTCGGCCTTTGTAGCCTGCTTCTCAGCTCTCGTAGCCCGCTTTCCCGATTTCGGCTTGTAGCCCTCTTCCCTAACATTTTGGCTCTTGTAGCCCACTTCCCTTTGGCCTTCGCAACCTGATTCCCAGATCCTGGCTCCTATAGCATGCTTCCCCGATTTTGGCTCCCGTAGCCTGCTCCCCGATTTCGGCTCTCGTAGCTTGCTTTCTAACTTTGGCTCTCGCAGCCCGCTTTCCTAATTTCGGCTCTTGTAGCCCGCTGCACCAACCTTTGGCCTTTGTAGCCTGCTTCTCGGCTCTCATAGCCCGCTTTCCCGATTTCAGCTTGTAGCCCGCTTCCCTAACATTTTGGCTCTTGTAGCCCACTTCCCTTTGGCCTTCGCAGCCTGCTTCCGATATCCTAGCTCCTGTAGCCCGCTCCCCCGATTTTGGCTCCCGTAGCCTGCTCCCCGATTTCGACTCTCGTAGCTTGCTTCCTAACTTCGGCTCTCGCAGCTCACTTTCCTAATTTCGGCTCTTGTAGCCCGCTGCACCAACCTTCGGCCTTTGTAGCCCGCTTTCCCGATTTCAGCTTTTGTAGCCTGTTTTCCCGATTTCAGCTTTTGTAGCCTGTTTTCCCGATTTTAGCTCTTGTAGCCTGCTTCCCAGCTTCGTCTCTTGCAGCCCGCTTCCCTATTTTCCTTTCGGCCCTCCGTGGTCTGCTTCCCTAATACCTTTACTACCACTACACTTATATGTAACAACAATATATTCTTACGCAAAAAAAAGAAGAACAAAAAAGAAACGAACAAAAAAAAGTTTTCTGATGCTTGGCTGCCCTGCTTGCATGCTTGCTTATAATATAGAATAACACACCTCCTTGAAATTTTCTAGGACCATGTTTCCTTGCTAAATAACAATGCCCCGTTGCCGGATGCACGTGCGTCATGGCATACGCTCAAAGGGAACCTAATTATGGCGGGTGCACACGTCAAGGGGAAGAGTCATGGCTAAATTGCTAAGTCCAACTCACAAAATAAACCCGAGACAACACTCCTATGCTTCGCACTTAATGTGTTCAATAGTCTTCAACCATAGGGATTGCCCGAATTTCTTCTTAGCACTCTACGGAGAGTTAAATTCCTACACTCGCGTGAAAGGTAATCGTGAGGAAAAAGCTGCCTACCCCCATTAAAAAAAATGATGCAAAAAAAATAGAGAGAAACGTGAATCCGAGTAGCCGGGAATCCCCACTGAAAAAAATGAGGAGACTCGCGCGAAATGGTGAAGCGAATTTCAATAAGGATGAAACCTAGTAGCCGGGAATCTCCATTGAGACACATGAGAAAACTCACGTCAAACGGTGGAATCCGCAATAGAATTATGACACGGACGAATCCTAGTAGCTGGGAATCCCCACTAAAATAAATGAGGAGACTCACGCCGAACGGTGAAATATGCTACCAAAATAAACAGATGGGGGCTGTGCAAAGCTACCAAAATCAAGAGCCTGAAACCCATGTGTAGGCGCTAGAATAATCCTCGAGTGTTGCTCAGAAAACCTGCATATCCCGATGTTTAGGGCCTTTTGCTCACACGTTTGCTCCTCCACTCCACAGAGAATTACCTCGGGTGAAATGCGTGAATTTAAGCTATGCATGCAAGACATGTGATATCTTCTTGACGGGTGCACCACCCTTTAGCTGTGCCTTCTGGCCCGCACCGTGTCTACGAATTATGGGCGATGTCCCTATCCCATCCCGTATAGAGGGAGCTGCCTTATGTATACTTATGTTATGCCTGTTGATGATTGCATGCATGCTTTAAAAAAAGAAATAAAAAATAGTAATAAAAAGTAAACTCAATTTTGACTATCACAGCCTGCTTTCCCAGTTCTGGCTCGTACAAACCAATCTTGGCCCTCACAGCCTACTTCCTGCCATTGCGGCTTGCTAAGCTCCCAACTTCAGCTTTTATAGTCCGCTTCCCCAATTTGGGCTCTCATAGCCTGCTCCCCAATTTCGACTTTTGTAGCGAGCTTCCCGATTTCAGCTTCTATAGTCCACTTCCTCAATTTTGGCTCTCATAGCCTGCTCCCCAATTTCGGCACTTGTAGCCAGCTTCCCGATTGCGGTTTCTATAGTCCGCTTCCCCGATTTCAACTTTCACGGCCTACTTCCGCAACACCGATTTTGGCCCTTGCAATCCACTTTCCCGGGTTTGGATTTCATAGCCGGTATTCCTGGCGCATTGAAGAACATCATATCCTCTCACTTTGGTTCGGACCTTCCGTCCGGCGAGAGAACAAAATAAAATCCTTTCACTTTAGTTCGGGCCTGTCGCCCAGTCAGAGAACAAACAGACCCCTCCACTCTAGATCGGACCTTCCATCCGGCCAGAGAACGAAAACACCCTCTCACTTTGGTTCGGACCTGCCATCCAGCCATAGAACAAAAAGACCATTTCCAATCTAGATCTGACCTTCCCTCCACCTAGAGAATAAAAAGATCCTTTCACTCTAGATCGGACCTTCCGTCCGGCTAGAGAACAAAAATACCCGTTCACTTTAGCTCAGACCTTCTATCCGGCTAGAGGACAAAAGGACTCTCTCCACTCTAGATCGGACCTTCTGTCCGGTTAGAGAACAAAAAGATTTTCCACTCTAGATCGGAGCTTCCGTCCGGCTAGAGAACCAAAAGATCCTGTCACTTTGGTTCGGACCTGTTGTCCAGCCAGAGAACGAAGAGATTCTCTCCACTCTAAATCGGACCTCCTGTCCGTCTAGAGAACAAAAATCCTTCACTTCGGTTCAGGCCTGTCGCCCAGCCAAAGAACAGAAGACTCTCTCTACTCTAGATCGGACCTTCCGTCCGGTTAGAGAACAAAACGATCCTTTCACTCTAGATCGGACCTTCCGTCCGGCTAGAGAACCAAACGATCCTTTCACTTTGGTTCGGGCCTGTCGCCCAGCCAGAGAACAAAAAGACTCTCTCTACTATAGATCGGACCTTCCGTCCGGCTAGAGAATAAAAAGATTCCTTTCACTTCGGTTCAGACCTTCCGTCCAGTTAGAGAATAAACATCTCCTTGTCACCTCAGCCTGGACTTTCCATCCATTCGAAGAATAAAAAAGGGACTCCCCCTTCCGTCCAAGTCATGGAATCAACGAACTCTTCACTCCGTCCCGTCAGGCGACGAATACCCCTTTGAATCAACAAACTCTTCTCTCCGTCCCGTCAGACGATGAATACCCCTTTGAATCAACAAACTCTTCTCTCCATCCCGTTAGGCGATGAAAACCCCTTGGAATCAACGAACTCTTCGCTCCGTCCCGTCAGGCGACGAATACCCCTTTGAATCAACAAACCCTTCCTTCCGTCCCGTCAGGCGAAGAATACCCCTTTGAATCAACAAACTCTTCTCTCCATCCCGTCAGGCAATGGATACCCCTTTGAATCAACAAGTTCCTCTCTCCGTCCCTTTCGGGTGACGAATATCCCCGTCGAATCAACAAACTCTTCTCTTCGTCCCCTTGGGTGACGAATCTCCCTTTTGATTTGGATCTGACGTCCGGATCATTAAAGAAATAAACCCTTCTATCCACCCTCATGGCTCACTATACAACAACTTCGGCTTCTATAGCCCGCCTTTCAACATCATTCGGCTTGACGGCCTGCTCCCAATTTCGGCCCGCTTGGCCTGCTCTACAGACTTCGGTTCTCACAGCCCCGCTCTCCTCATCATGTTGATGAATCTCTCAGTCAGTCTGCATCTGCAGGCCCCGCTCTCTCATCCCTCTCTCACGCCGTCTGCGGCTGGGGGGTATTTGTGGACACTAAAAAATTCTCACCCCCATGTTTACGTGCAGGGGGATAAAGAAGAGGAGAAAAGAGAAGAGAAGATGAGAAGAAGAAAAGGAATCCCCTCAAGTGCCCTTCCAACGGCACACACTCTTGGGTGCCTCTCCAATGGCACACCCCTTAAGTGCCCTTCAATGGCACACCCCCTTTCTTGCCTCTTCCAACGGCACAACAACCCTCAAAGGCCTCCAACGGCACACTCTAAAGTGCCCCAGCGGCACACTTCTTGAAGCCCTCAGCGGCACACTATCCGTGTCCTTCAGCGGAACACTATTTATGCCCCTTCAACGGCACATTACCAACTGCCTTTCCAGCGGCACACCCTGTTGGACCCCTTCACCGGCACACTCCGGGTGACTCTTCCAACGGCACACTTCTTGGAGCCCCCAGCGGCACACCCTACCAGCCCTTCAGCGGCACACTCCTGGTGACTCTTCCAACGGCACACAAATAAGCCCTCCAACGGCACAGCATTGCAACCCCCAGAACGGTACAGACCGGCAGAAGGCACAATGGTTACTAGGTGGGGCCCTTGGCGCGCAGCGCGGCCACTTCAACGCCAGCTAACACTGCGCCATGGTGTCATCCTCTGATTCGGCCATGAGATCTCCACCTGACGATGATGGGACCGAAGTCAACCCTAGATGACAGTGCCATCATGAGGTCCCCCCCATCAACACCGGGCGTAAAAAAGCCCTTCACGAAGAGAGGAAAGATGATGCGTAGACAGTGATACGAGAAGGAGAAGAAGAAGAAAAAGGAAGAAGAAGAAGAGAGAAAAAAGGTAGAGGAGAGTCCAGAGAGAAAGAGAGAGTGCGATGTATGTAGTGGAGGGGGAACGAATGCAGTGGAGGGAATAGCCACCCCTTCCTCATTCTAACCCTCTCCCCAACGAGTTTCTCTTCTTTTCCTCTTCCTTGTTGCTCCCCTCCCTCCGTCAGATGTACTATATTGTATTTGGCCTTCGGGCCATGATCTTTGTCATTTTGAGTTCTTCATGAATAAAAAGTGTCTTTTGGGTTTTACCTCTTGTTGTGCTTGTTGTTTTCTCCCCACCGTTGGCCTGTGGTTTTACGTTCTTCCCCAGCCTCCCAACTCCCTGTCCTACCTGACTTCCCATGGCATTGGCCTGCGTGGTCGATGGGTATTATTCCTGGCTTGATTGTGGGGCTGCCCTCCTCTTCCTTTTAATGGTTTCCCCTCCAACATAATCATACCTCTCTTGTCTATACGGGTTTGTTAGAACCCATTACCCCCATTCAGCACCTGGGACTCACCCACTGGCCAGAAAATCCCCCTTGTCTTCCTTTCAAAGCCCACGGTGTATATATACCTGCCAGAGTCTCCCACCAGTACACTCCCACTGGGGCACCCCATCTGCCGTTGCCCGGTGCACTCCTGAGACGTCCAGCCCGGCACACTGCCCAGGCTTCCATCAATATACCCTGCGTGCCTTGGCCGGCACACTTCCATGTCTTCCTGCCCGGCACACCCCTTGGTGCCTTCTTTGGCCGATACACTCCCCCTTGACCCCCTCGGCCAGCAGACCCTAGTTGACTCTCGTCTGGCACACCTCTGGCCAGTCCAGCCCGGCGCACTCTAGCCACTGATTCCCCAGTGCATTTGTATCTTGAGTCAGTCTAGTGGCTTCTCGTTCGGTGTTTTCTCTGAGTTTTCTGAAGTTTTCTTAAAGGTGGCTGCCTAGGCACACACCTCAAATTGTCGGGTCATGTCACTTCTTGTGGGCGTGTTCCCTTTTCACTCCCTTACCATCCGGGTTAAAGGGAGATGCTGCCGAATTTTTGTCAGAAATAACAACATGTTAAAAGATAAAAGGAAGCAACAAACAAATGAAGCAAGCAATAATAAAACATTCTAATCAAATGAAGGAACCATGCAAGACTCAGAGGATTGGACTATTAAGCATGACCCTGGAATTAATCACATGACATAAAATTGAAAGCTTGATCATTCAGGGCCCTCTGTTTGAACTCCGTGAACAAGGGACCTTCTCTCAAACCTTACTTCACCCACTTGGACTTTACTTCATCTACATTGATCCTCCATTCTCAACCCATCTGCCACCGGTATACTTTATGCCCTCTCATCCGGCACAGTTGCTCTGCCTCTCTAACGACACATACCCTCACTCCCCAACGGTACACCCTCTAGCCCCTGGCCCGGCACACTCCTCAGCGGTACACCCATAGCCCTTCCAGCGGTACACACCCTAACCTCTACCCGGCACACTCATGGCTGAACTCCAGCAGTACACTCGCCAGCCTCCCAGCGGCACACTCTTTCCTCACTCCCTAACCTCCCAGCGGCACACTCATTCCCCCACTCCCAGCCTCCTAGCGGCACACTCATTCCTCACTCTCCCTTACACCCACTCCGGCACACCTTGTGCTCAGGACATCACACCAAAAGGGGTATAATAGAAGAAAAAAGGGAAAACATAATAATGATAATAAAAAAGGGAAATCCACCTGATAATCAAAAAAGGGGGAAATTTATATAATAATAATGATAGAAAATGTAACAATAAAAGACATAATAAATAATAATAATAATAATAAATGAATGAATGATGGTAATAAATAATAATGATAATTATAATAAGCACAAAATATGTATAATAAATAAACAAATAATGATAAAATGAATAAGTAATAATAATAACAAACTCACCCAAAAACATATAAAATGATAGTTAATAATGATAAAATTTCAAATAATAATAAAATGATGAGATCCGCCCCGCAGCCTCATTCTCGTCAAGACCCGGTATAAAGAGAACATTAACGCCGCCCCTCCAAGTCGGGTTTGGACCTTGTGATGCGACACCATGACTCCTCGGACCTAGAATTTGCAAGCAATCCAGACCGAACGGCGATATCTCACAAGCGGACTCACTCGCGTTGGCACACTCGGGTCCGTAGGTGGACCGGCGATGGCGGTGTGGGTCCGAGGTTGGACCACAAGGTTCCAAGGGTATGGCCAGCTAAGGATGGACCCCAATGGGCAAGGGATGCCCAATATCAAGGGCGGCCGGCACGCCGAGGGCGTGGGATGTAGGGTCGCACTCTCAACTCACTCCGCGGTGGTCGCTCAAATCGATGATATTTTTGAGATCGGGCACTCACTCACCGACCGACGACACTAAGAGGTATTACTAAACAAGCAAAGAAATTCCAGTAGAGTAGTGCAACCCGAAGCTCACCTGATCGGTGTGAATACACCGATCTCGGCCGGAGACGAGGGCGAGCGGGGAAGCGTGGGCCACCCGCACGCTGCGTCGATGAAGCTTCAACCTGTTGAAATTAATTACATCCACTACTCCTCACACAGGAGGGTTGGACTAGGGGTGGGGAAGTAAGGTTTACACGTAAACACTACCTCCACACAGGGAGGGGCGCTAAGCCGGCCAGGCGGGGAGGGGGGGGGAATCGACTTAAGCAAGTGCCGGATGATCTGCTCGGTTCTGGGATGATCGGATAGGGAGGCGATGTTGAAGCTTTCACGCACTCCACCGAGCTCGAAAGTCGACGAATCCAGTGCCAAAACGTCGCTAACGGACACAAGGACGCCTGTGAAGTTTTGTGGGCGGTCCTGAAGTCGTCGCTGGCGGGGACGGGCTCTGGAACAGGGTCCTTGTGCTCAGACGCGGACTGTTCCCAGGGAGCAGCAGCAAATGGACAAAGTCACCACAGCAGCTCCCGAAGCTCAAACGTGTCAGGATTAAGTCGAGGACGACCGTGGACGAGTCTTCTCCGAGCAGCAACCAAAATGGGCACCAGACGATGTCGGGGTGGCGAGGAGAGGTCCGTTGAGTGAGGGGGGGTCAGGGCAGGACCTGAACGATCTGTTCTGCGCACCCGGGAGAGAAAAATTGGAAAAGGCTCTTCCTGATGCCGAAAGGGACGCCAGTTATTGTTGATGGTGGATGCCTTGTGGTAGCAGCTCTCGGCCAAGTGGCGCCTTCAGAAGTTGAGGGGTGTGGCCGTGGTAGCTCCTGCACTACAACTGTGATTCAGGTTCTGGTCCTGGTTGCGCAGTCGGACGAGAACGTGCGCCACGCACTGTGCCAGAGTCGGAACGCAGCGAGACCACCTCGGGAGCGTTGAGGACGTGGATAAGAAGCAACTCTCGGAAGATAATTCAGACTGAATCGCGTCGTTGATGTCGGTGCAGGCTCTGCCAAACGGACCTCAGGTACTGGCTCAAATCTGGCGCAGCCGCATGAGAATGGGCACCATGATCTGTAGTGAGGTCGGAACGAGACGATTCTACCTCGGGAGCGTTGAGGATTTGGAGAAGAAACAACTCTTAGAAGAGAGTTCAGGCTGAATCACGCGGTTGACGTTGGTGCAGCCTCTGCAAAACGGACCTCAGGTTCTGGCTCAAAACTGGCGCAGCCGCACGAGAATGGGCACCACGATCTGTAGTGAAGTTGAAACGAGACGATTCCACCTCGCCTGCGAAGAAGACTAGAAGACCTTTCTGGAGATATATAGTGCACCTCCAGATGACGTCGAATAGCACCGGGGCAGTCTCTGCAAGTGGAGCTTCTTCTGTTGGCAGCGAACTGAGTTCGATAGGGTGATGAAAGGTGATGGGAGACGGAGTAGATGGGGTGGGAAATGGGGTGGATGGGTGTGGGGGTGACACCTGACTATGTGGGGGTCTGTTAGGGGGTGATTCAAGGTGTGGGAGGGACAGAAAGGGGGCTGGGAGGTGGTCTAGCAAGTGGAGAGAGGGGGAGATGCGAATTTGGGTTGGGAAGGAGAGAGGGAGGAGAGATCTCGCCTTTGTTTTGAATGGTGGGTTAATGGAGGGGTTAATGGGGGCCTAGGGAATGGGAAGGGTTGCCTTGGGGAGGGGAAGGGGTGCTTGGGAGAAGGGATTCTCCCTTGGGAAAATGAAAGGTTGTAAGGGGAAGGGGAAATGTTGCTTGGGAGGAGGGAGAGGTGCCTAGGAGAAGGGGATTCCACCTAGGGGTTGGAGGGGACTTAAATGAGAGGTATGGGGAAGGGGGAGGGGTCTTAATTAGAGGTGAATAGGGAGGAGAAATAGTGAATTTCGAATTTGGGGGTGGGGAGGAGAGAGAATGGGGTTCGCCCCTTTTAGAGAGAGAGAGAGCTAGAGAGAGAGAGCTAGAGAGAGGGGGGGCACAATTCTTGTGGCAAGTTTTTTTACTCAATAATTCATTAGCTTCCAAATGAGGGATTGGGGTCCTATTTATAGGAATCCCACATTTTCACATAAGTCCCTGACTTTTGGACTACTAACACATAACCAAGGGGAAGGGGGCACCCCTAGGCCTAGCCCATATAATTGGGCCCATTAACCAACATAATGACTCTAGACTTAGGTAAATAGCTACCTAACCTAGGTATTGGACTCAAATAAAAGGAAAAGTACATGATAAGCAAATGAAAAATTACATCATATGACTCGAAATATAGTGGCGGACAGGATGTACCATAGCTGGCGAGCATCGGGATCCTCGAACAAAGGGGAAAGCTGGTGATGTCCTCATCATACCCCTGGGGTGCGGAAAATTCGACTCCGTCGAGTATGGGTCCACCGGGGGAGCGGTCCTCCAAAGCAGCTCAGGGCGAACCTCAACCTCCAAACTCAACCCGCATCTGCGACCAGGGGACGGTTCTTCATCCTCTCAAGGTGGCTTGGGCACACCCTCTTGCTGGTGATGGAACCCTGCTTGCCTAGTAATTCCCCTATGTGCACACGTCGGGCTCTCAAGGCTTTTGTGTGGTGGCTCTCCGGGGTGTCCCTCGTAAAGGAAGGTATAGGCTCAAAGCACTCACTAGGATCCACTGCGGTGCCTATATAGGGTGCCGAGTCTGCCATGTGAGAAGTGGGGTATATCCCATAACCCATTGGTGAGTTCAATCCATAAGCTGTGTTGCCAAAGCCACTAGGAACAGGGAAAGGTCCAAGTCCTCGTGCCCTCGAATGGGAGGTGACCCTAAGGTAGAGCCACTCCGATGCCATCATCACCAAATCGCCTACTTGAAACTCCAAGTGGCGCTCGCGAGCTCTCATCCGCTGTTTGTGATCCTCACCGCTCATTACGAATTGCTTGCGTGTATGCGTATGCCATGCACTATGATGCGGTGTGGGTGTGAAAAGCTTTGCGTGTAAAGGTGGACCGGGGCAACCGTAATTTGACCTATCATGTTGTGATGCCATGTGGACCTTGATGAACTTAGGTGGACCGGGGCAGCCACAAGTGGCCCTATCATGCAGGGGCTTCATAACAATGGTTGGAGGGCCATGGTATCTGTAGGGGAACCTATCACACAAAGTGGTGATGAATGCCGGGGGACCCGGACACCCGTAGATGCTCCTAACATGCATATGATCAATGATGAATGAGGGTGGACCAGCACATCCAAATGTGAGCCAGTCATGCATTGGGCCTAAAGTGTGTGTGACAAGTATGAGATGACTAGGCCTACTAGCCCTACCAAATGATGCAAAATGTAGTGGCACATGCATTCCCATCCAAATGGTTTCTCTTATGTATATGTCTTGGTGTGAGAGTTTCCACTCATAGGGGTCAAAGGGGTCTAGGAAAATGGAGTGGGCTTGGTCCAATAAGGTCGGTTGGGGTAGGAAAAGGTTGGTGGTGAGTAAGGTGGGGGGGCATAGGAAGAGATCGAAGGGGTCATGGTAAGGGTCACCTAAGGAGAGGAACTCTAGGTCCTCATGGTCCTCACAACCATTTGATGGCGGACACTCCTCCTCTAGTAAAATGATCGGGATAAAGTTCTTGGTGGGATGGTCGGCCATGAATGGAGGACTAGATGTTCTACCCGAGACAAGCAACTCTAGTTTGTGGATAGCATCGGGCTCGTCGGGTGTAGGGAGGAGTAAAAGAAGGTCGCTAGTGTAGCAGCCCATAGTGTAAATGGAGGAGATGGATCCAACACATAGGTGTAGGAGGTCAAGGCTCCTAGGTCGGTCGGCTACTGTAGTCAACTTGCCAGTTAGCTCCATTTGCCAAGCTATACCCTTAAGAAGATCCCCTAATGTTTCCACCTGATAGGATGATTGGATTGTGGTGTGATAGGTGGATAAGGGTACTATGGGGAGGTGTTGTTCCATGGAAGGGTAAGCATGGGGCAGGATAGGGTGAGCCCGGTTTTCCACAAGCCATCTAACCAAGGGCCCACTTATGATAAGTTCACTCCAAATTTGGGGTGGCATGAAAGGTGAAATTTCTTCCTCGTTTTGGCCATGACTTTCCTCCAAGATGGGGAGTGGTTCTGGGGTGTTCCCTACTAGGGGGTCGGGTGTGGGGATCATGGGTTCCTCTACCAAGGAGGTGAGTAGGTCCTTTGTGGGTGGGGTGATGGTGACTGGCATGTGGTGCTCTTTGGGTGGTGGGTAATGGGGGACTTGGGATAGAGTGGGGAGGGGTAGTAGTGGAGGCCTAGGTTGGGCATCTTGTAACTCATAGGGGAGGGTGTACCCAATTTGGCTCAGTGGATTTTCTTTGGGAAGGAATGAGTTCTCTTGACTCAATTGGGCTTCATATTCTTCTTCCCAATCTAGGGGAGCCTCATAGACTTCGGTCACCTCCTTAAGTTCCTTTTGGAAGGGGGTGGGAGGAGGATTTGTGGAAGCTTGTGAGGTGTAGGTTTGATGGGGAATGTTGGGTTGGGTGGAGGCCAATTTGGTTTGAATGGTGGTGGTGATAGGGAGTGGAATCATTTGGGGTGGTGGAGTTTGGGCCCTAAGGGAGGTCTTGGGTTGACTTGGAGGGAAAGGGGGAGTTGGAGTGCTCCTCAGGTTATGGTTCTCAAGGTAGGAGTGGGAAGGTCGGGGAGTGAAGATCTTCCTAATCTCAATCTTTATATCTTCCAATGAGTCCATGGGTCCTTTGGGTTCCCATCCAAATTCATCCCGGGGAGGCAAGACTCTAAGACCATTGCTCCTAAGTGGGGGTTCATTGGCTCTAAATCCATCCCGAGGTGACCAAGCTCTAGGGCCGTGGTTCCCTTTTGCTTCAAACCGATCAAGCCGGGAGGTGAGGGTATCTAGATAGTTATGAATCTTGTTGGTGACAGTGTCAAATTGGTCCATGGGTGTTTGGGACATCTCCCTAGGGTGGTCATGCAATGGAGTGATGAAAAACATGATGCAAGGGAGATTCAAATGATAATGCCCTAGGACTAGACTCGTAGAGACAAGTCTAAAACTTGCTCTGATACCAATTGATGTGACACCACGACTCCTTGGACCTAGAATTTGCAAGCAATCCGGACCGAACGGCGATATCTCACAAGCGGACTCACTCGCGTTGGCACACTCGAGTCCGTAGGTGGACCGGCGATGGCGGTGTGGGTCCGAGGTTGGACCACAAGGTTCCAAGGGTATGGCCAGCTAAGGATGGACCCCAATGGGCCAGGGATGCCCAATATCAAGGGCGGTCGGCACGCCGAGGGCATGGGATGTAGGGTCGCACTCTCAACTCACTCCGCGGTGGTCGCTCAAATCGATGATATTTTTGAGATCGGGCACTCACTCACCGACCGACGGCACTAAGAGGTATTACTAAACAAGCAAAGAAATTCCATTAGAGTAGTGCAACCTGAAGCTCACCTGATCAGTGTGAATACACCAATCCCGACCGGAGACGAGGGCGAGCGGGGAAGCGTGGGCCACCCGCACGCTGCGTCGATGAAGCTTCAACCTGTTGAAATTAATTACATCCACTACTCCTCACACAGGAGGGTTGGACTAGGGGTGGGGAAGTAAGGTTTACACGTAAACACTACCTCCACACAAGGAGGGGCGCTAAGCCGGCCAGGCGGGGAGGGGGAAAATCGACTTAAGCAAGTGCCGGATGATCTGCTCGGTTCTGGGATGACCGGACAGGGAGGCGATGTTGAAGCTGTCACACACTCCACCGAGCTTGGAAGTCGACGAATCCAGCGCCAAAACGTCACTGACGGACCCAAGGACGCTTGTGAATTTTTTTGGGCGGTCCTAAAGTCGTCGCTGGCGGGGACGGGCTCTGGAACAGGGTCCTTGCGCTCAGACGCGGACTGTTCCCATGGAGCAGCAGCGGATGGACGAAGTCACCACGGCAGCTCCCGAAGTTAAAACATGTCAGGATTGAGTCGAGGACGACCGTGGACGAGTCTTCTCCGAGCAGCAACCAAGATGGGCACCAAACGATTTCGGGTGGCGAGGAGAGGTCCGTTGAGTGAGGGGGGGTCAGGGCAGGACCTGAATGATATGTTCTGCGCACCCGGGAGAGAAAAATTGGAAAAGGCTCTTCCTGATGCCGAAAGGGACGCCGCTTGTTGGTGATGGTGGATGCCTTGTGGTAACAGCTCTCGGCCATGTGGCGCCTTCATAAGTTGAGGGGTGTGGCCATGGTAGCTCCTGCACTACAGCTGTGATTCAGGTTCTGGTTCTGGTTGCGTAGTCGGACGAGAACGGGCGGCACGCACTGTTCCGGAGTCGGAAAGCAGCAAGACTACCTCGGGAGCGTTGAGGACGTGGAGAAGAAGCAACTCTCAGAAGAGAGTTCAGGTTGAATCACGCCGTTGATGTCGGTAGAGGCTCTGCCAAACGGACCTCAGGTACTGGCTCAAATCTGGCGCAGCCGCACGAGAATGGGCACCATGATCTGTAGTGAGGTCGGAACGAGACAATTCTACCTCGGGAGCGTTGAGGATTTGGAGAAGAAACAACTCTCAAAAGAGAGCTCCGGCTGAATCGCACTGTTGAGGTCGGTGCAGCCTCTACAAAACGGACCTCAGGTTCTGGCTCAAAACTGGCACAGCCGCACGAGAATGGGCACCACGATCTGTAGTGAAATTGGAACGAGACGATTCCACCTCGCCTACGAAGAAGACTGGAAGACCTTTCCGGCGATATATAGTGCACCTCCAGATGACGTCGGATAGCACCGGGGCAGTCTCTGCAAGTGGAGCTTCTTCTGCTGGCAGCGAGCTGAGTTGGATAGGGTGATGAAAGGTGATGGGAGACGGAGTAGATGGGGTGGGAAATGAGGTGGATGGGTGTGGGGGTGACACCTGACTATGTGGGGGTCTGTTAGGGGGTGATTCAAGGTGTGGGAGGGGCAGAAAGGGGGCTGGGAGGTGGTCTAGCAAGTGGAAGGAGGGGGAGATGCGAATTTGGGTTGGGAAGGAGAGCGGGAGAAGAGATCTCTCCTTTGTTTTGAATGGTGGGTTAATGGAGGGGTTAATGGGGCCTAGGGAATGGGAAGGGTTGCCTTGGGGAGGGGAAGGGGTGCTTGGGAGAAGGGATTCTCCCTTGGGAAAATGAAAGGTTGTATGGGGAAGGGGAAATGTTGCTTGGGAGGAGGGAGAGGTGCCTAGGAGAAGGGGATTCCACCTAGGGGTTGGAGGGGACTTAAATGAGAGGTATGGGGAAGGGGGAGGGGTCTTAATTAGAGGTGAATAGGGAGGAGAGAGAGTGAATTTCGAATTTGGGGGTGGGGAGGAGAGAGAATGGGGTTCGCCCCCTTTAGAGAGAGAGAGAGAGAGCTAGAGAGAGAGAAAGAGCTAGAGAGAGAGAGAGAGCTAGAGAGAGGGGGGGCACAATTCTTGTGGCAAGTTTTTTTACTCAATAATTCATTAGCTTCCAAATGAGGGATTGGGGTCCTATTTATAGGAATCCCACATTTTCACATAAGTCCCTGACTTTTGGACTACTAACACATAACCAAGGGGAAGGGGGCGCCCCTAGGCCTAGCCCATATAATTGGGCCCATTAACCTGTTAGACAGGAGGACGGTGAGCTAGAAGGGGAGGGGATGAATAGATCACCGTTTTAAAAAATTCTTTGACTGAGTCGAGGCAGGACCCTTAACCAGTATAACGTAATTCACGAGCGCAGAACATAATTGACTCAAAGAGTCATCAGCACATATACACAACCACCTAGCGAGCGGTCAGACCAAGATTTCAATCATCAACATTCACATTTACTTAATGAACCCAGACAAAATCATAAGGAATAGAGATGCGCACAACCATACCACGGAGAACAGGAGATTTAGATGGTTCAGTCTGCAACTTGCAGACTTACGTCCATCCCTCACTCAAGGCCGAGTGAGGCTTCCTTTCACAAGAAAGAACCACAGACTCAGTCTGCCTACAAGACGCTGATCCACAGCTTGGGGATCGAAATCCCTATAGATGTTGATCCCACAGCTTGAACCCAGGTCTCACACCCCAAGTCCTGACCAGGAGATGACTATCCCTTCCTCTTAGACAAGAGGGAACCCAGCAGTGACTCACCCTCACTGCAATTCAGAGACACTGTCTCTCTTCCTCCACAGCCGAAGGGAACAACCCAGATAGCCTCCTCACTATCTGATCACAGCAACCCCTGGAGACCACCTCCCTTCCTCTGATCTGATTCAGAGGGAATCACAATGTAACCCAGAGGATCCACCTCTCTTCCTCTACACCTAGAGGGAACGATAAAGCAGAGTATCGGAATTTAAGAACAGACAACTGAAAACATAAAGAGATATTGAAGACAATCGAACGAAGAAACAATGTAACTTCTTAAAGAAGTATAGACAAAGCATAGCAGAAAACCATCCTCTCCTTCACCACTCTCTCTCTCTTCCATGTACGATCAATGAGTGGATCAGGCAGGCTTCTCCTCTCCTTCCTCTCGCTCTGGCCTCACCCTCTTGCTTGTGGTTTCGGCAGCTTTTCAAGAGCAGAACCCTTCATATATATATCCAACCTCACGAGAGAGTGAGGGTTTGGAAGACACGCGCGAAGACATGCTTCCGGATGAACCAAGCCATGTGTTAGACGATTGTTCCCTCGGATCACGTGCTCACATGATTGGAGTAACGTTCCAATTTGTCTTTAAGTCCCTGTAAGGTTTCAGAGAACATTCAGACAATCTCAAAAATATTCAAGTCATAAATTGTTGACACAGATTGCACGGGACTTATGAAAGGACAGAAGAGCGCGTCAACGCACTAAAGCCAAGACGTTAACGCAATGGATATAAAGAGAACAGGTGCTTTGACAAAACACACTAATGCATCAACGCATCAGTTGACAGCGTTGACGCTTCTGCTGGGTGGTTGATCAAAAGAACCTTTGGTCAAAAACTCAAGGCGTCGACGCTTCCATTGTGTAGCGTCGCCTCATCTCCTTGGACGAGACGCACAATGTCTTGGTAACAACCCAATGCGTCAACGCTCCAGGTGACAGCGTCGACTCAGCTTCACATGTGAGACGCTCAAGCCCTTGGCACCAAGCCAATGCGTCTACGCTTCCATCGTGCAGCGTCGACGTAGTGGACAAAACAACAAGCGAACGACGCACTAATGCGTCTACGCACCCAGCCAAGTGCGTCAACGCACTAAGTGTACAGAACCCATATAATCAAGACAAGTATGAGCTCATGGGTGTACATGATAGAGGAGCATCAAAACAGAAAAAGCATGATGAAAAAGCATTTGATCCATAGATGTGCATGCAAGACAACAACATTAGATCCTGAGAATATTTAGACAATTCAAGATCTTTATCATTCATTTAGGAGCAACAAGATGATTATCATATAAATAATTTGATTCATAGTGTTAGTCATCATCAAAACTACAGAGATGCAACAATCTCCCCCTTTTTGATGATGGCAACACCATGAGTCAAATTTAGTGAAAGGAGAATTACCAACTTAAAACATTCTCAATAAAGGCAGCAACCCCTTTCAACCTTCTCCCCTTGTCAGACTTTTCAACCCTTTTTTTTTAACTTTTACTCCCCCTTTTTTTAACTTTTACTCCCACCCCTTTCAACCTTCTCCCCCTTTGACATCATCAAAACAAGGAGAAAGAGAGATGTTGACGCTGGACTGATGAGAAAAGATGGAGAGGATTCCAACAGTAGACACTCATTGTCAAATCTTAGATACTTAAGTGGGGCTGTAAGGTCCAGTGAAGAATCTTGGAGTTCTTGTAAGAGAAGGAGATTCAGAATAAACTTGAAGTTTATCAACTTACTATGATTATGAGGGAAGAGCAAGTGGCAACAAGTATGACTGAGGTAGCTGTCAAGGCTTGTCAAGGAGACAACAAGAGTTTGAACCACTAAAACAGCCTGTAGGCATTGAGGACAAACAGTCCAGGCAGAGAAGGCACAGTTATAGAGTGTATTTGGCCAGTTACACTTTTGACATTAAGTATGCACCTTGGTCAGAGGCCAGCATCCTCAGTTACTCAGTGTAAGAGCCTCATCACTTCTCAATTAGAGAACAGAGATAGTGACCATTGGTTGTTTCATGAGGAGACACCTTGATCAGAGGCCAGAATCCCCAGTTACTCACCATTTTGTCATCATTGCTCTGCCAAGCATAATTTTGAATAGTATTTCTTTCTTTTGATTTTGTTTTTGAGAACTGATAGCTCATGACATAGGAAATTCTCATTTCATTGATGGGATTCCTAGTTTCTCAGTATGCAGTTTTAAGCACAGATAAGTTTAACTAGCTCAACAAGGGGTTGTTTGAAGACAAAGCCCAGGGCAAATATTGGATGTCTTATCAAGATGTCCAAAGAGAAGCTCATAGACAGAAACCATTTCTTACAAGTCTATCTTGTTCATGAGTCATGCAACAAGGTAAGAGGATATACTTGTGAAGGTTAATCTTAGCCTCTTAAGACTTACTAGAAGAGGATTCTAGCTGGACTTTAATTGCACAAACTTAAGAATGTAGGAAATGAATGAGGTTCTATTAAGAGGAATTTTCAAGATCAATTCAACATTTAATCCAGCAATAACACCCATCTTTCAAGTGTTTTTAACTAGTCAAGCTCCCCCTCTCTAGTAGCTCTATCTCCCATTCTACCCAGAAAACAACAGAGAAGCAGAATTGACTATACTCAAGGCACACACCCGCTCCCCCTCACATAGGGACCCCTACCAGAAAAATAAGACAAAACTACCACTAACTTTATGGAGATACATGAACCAGAATCCATTGCCTCAAATCAGTCAGAGTTTGTAAATACCAAGTTATCTTCTCAAGGAAGTGAATTTTTCAGTATCTAGAGGTTTTGTAAAAATATCAGCAATTTGATCTGCAGTCCCAACATGAATTAATTCAAATGTTTTATTTGCAATTTCATTTCTGATAAAGTGGTGCCTGATTTCAATGTGTTTTATTCGTGAGTGTAAAACAGGATTCTTTGCAATGTTTATGGCTCTAGTGTTATCACAAAAGATGGGAGTGCAACCTGTCGCTACTTGGTAATCCTGAAGTTGATGCTTGATCCTGATAACTTGAGTGCCACAGCTGCTTGCAGTCACGTACTCAGCCTCAGCAGTGGAAAGAGCCACTGAATGTTGTTTCTTTGAACTCCAAGAAACTAGGCATCCTCCTAAGAATTGGCAGTGGCCACTGGTGCTCTTCCTATCTAGTTTGCATCCAGCAAAGTCTGCATCAGTGTATGCAACTAAATCTAAAGTGCGTGAAGCAGGATACCATAAGCCTAGTGTATGTGTGGTAGACAGATATCTAAAGATTCTTTTTACAGTAGACACATGTAATTCAGTAGGCCTTGACTGATATCTTGCACATAAACCAACACTGAATTGTATGTTTGGCCTAGAGGCAGTTAGGTACAAGAGGGATCCGATCATACCTCTGTAGAGTTTTTCATCCACTTGTTTACCTGACTCATCTGCATTAAGGGTCATGCTTGTGCTCATTGGGGTGGAAATTTGCTTCAGGTTGGTCATCCCAAACCTTTTTAGGATATCCAGTGTGTACTTGGTTTGGTGGAAGAAACAGCCATCTATCATCTGATTTATCTGCAAGCCAAGGAAATAAGTCAGTTCCCCAACTAAGCTCATCTCAAATTCAGCTGACATAAGCTGTGAGAATTCTTTACACAGTTCAGGATTTGTTGATCCAAAGATGATGTCTCCCACATATACCTGAACTACGATGAGATCTTGTCGTGAATTCTTAGTGAATAAGGTTTGGTCAACTTTACCTCTATTATATCCTTTATTTAGTAAGAAACTGGTCAGCCTTTCATACCAGGCCCGAGGAGCTTGCTTTAATCCATAAAGAGCTTTGTTTAACCTGAAAACTTGATCTGGTTTAGTCGAAAACTGAAAACCAGGTGGTTGTTCAACATAAACTTCTTCTTTTAGAATTCCATTCAAGAAATCACTCTTAACATCCATTTGTTGAAGTTTTATGTTATTTGAACAAGCAAATGCTAATAGAATTCTGATAGCCTCCATTCTAGGTACTGGAGCAAAGGATTCATCAAAGTCCACTCCATACTCCTGACTGTAGCCTTTAGCTACAAGTCTAGCTTTATTCCTAGAGATGACACCTTCCTCATTCAGTTTGTTCTTAAAAACCCATTTTGTTCCTATTACATTGAAATTTTCAGGTCTAGGTACAAGCTCCCAGACATTGTTTCTATCAAATTGCCCTAGTTCTTCACACATAGCAGTTACCCAATTCTCATCACTTAAGGCTTCTTCAATGGTTTTAGGCTCAATTTGAGAAACTAAAGCAATTAAGTCCTGATTCTGAACATTTCTAAAATGAGATCTTGTCTTAGGGGGATCATTAAGACTACCAATAATATTGGTTACAGGGTGGTCTTTTAAAACTCTGACATTTGTTGATGACTCACCTTGTTCAGCTGTACTTACTGGGTTCAGATCAGTGGGTTCTTCTGCCGGTTGTACTTCCTCCTCTTGCATTTGTTCCAGGAACTCTCCATCATGACTTGTAGACCTGTTATCATCATTTGGACTGTTAGATATTTTTGTTTCATCAAAAATAACATGAGGGGTTTCCTCTACAGTTCTATCAGTTTTATTAAAGACCCTGAAGGCTCTAGATGTTTCAGAGTATCCTAGGAATATTCCTGGAATACTTCTAGCATCGAATTTATCTAAGTCTCTCTTGTTGTTATTATGAATGAAGCATTTTGAACCAAAAATTTTGAAGTATGAGACATTAGGCCTCTTACCTTTCAGGAGTTCATATGGTGTTTTCTTATGTATGGGTCTTACCAAAGCTCTATTAAGTATGTAGCAGGCTGTGTTTGCTGCTTCTGCCCAAAAGCTCTTAGGTAGCTGACTCTCCATTAGTAGTGTTCTTGCCATTTCCACTATTGTTCGATTCCTTCTCTCCACAATTCCATTTTGCTCTGGGGTCCTGGGAGAAGAAAATTTGTGAGTCAGTCCCTCCTTGTCACAGAAACTAGAAAATGAGGAGTTCTCAAACTCTCCTCCATGATCTGATTGAATAACAGTGATCTTGTGCCCTATATGTTTTTGCTTATTGAAAAAATGTTCAATTTTTTTAAAAGCATCACTCTTATTTGCCAAGAAAAACAGCCATGCAAATCTAGAGTAGTCATCGACAAACCCAAATCTCTTACCATTTAGACTCTGGGTTCTGGTAGGACCAAAGAGATCCATGTGCAAGTGTTCCATGATCTTTGTTGACAAGCTCTCAGACCTAATTTTAAAGGAAGCTCGAGTTTGCTTGCCTAGAGCACAGGCCTTGCAAGGCTTAGAGAATGAATTGAACTTCAAGCTAGGCATGCCTCTAACTAAATCAAATTTAGCTAATTTATGCAAGGTGTTAAAGCTAGCATGGCCTAGTCGCCTATGCCAGTCAAACATGTTATTCTCTGAATCAGCAGTGAGACACAGATTAGACTCAGACTCAACATCAAGATCCACAATATAGACATTATTGACTCTATTTGCAATGAATTTTATTTTATCGGAGTTTGGTTCTAAAATTTTGCATACATGCTCATCAAAAAGAACCTTGTGACCCTTGTCACACAATTGACTAATACTCAATAAATTGTGTTGGAGACCTTCAACCAACAAGACTTTCTCAATAGAGTTGGAGGTTTTCTTACCAATGGTTCCGGTCCCAATGATTTGGCCTTTGTTTTTACCTACAAACTTAACTGACCCTCCTGCTTTCAATTCAAGCTTGCTGAACTTTCTTTGATCCCCTGTCATGTGCCTCGAGCATCCACTGTCGAGATACCACTTGTTATTCTCGGCTGCTAGGCCCACCTGCACAATAACAATTTAAGTTGTGTGCTTTGGAACCCAAGGTAAGTTGGGTCCAAAAATACCGTTCAATTCATTAAGCACAGTCTTGGGAATCCAGATCTGTTTTAACCCCTTTTTCTTTTTGTGATGAGGGTTGACAGGTTTGTTATTGATGTGCATTTCATTTTTTCTTTTTGTTTCTCAAGTTGTGTCCAGTTTCTGTTGATGAAAGTTTGGGTCCCTGCCAGACCATAATTTTTAACCTGTCTGGATGAAGGCATTTTATTGACAGTATTCTGTGTGTAATTAGTCGTTCCCATGTTGCTTTTAAAATAGCCCATTCTTTTATTAGAGTCATAGTTGTTGAATTGACAGACACCTTGCTTCTGGTGCGTGGGCTTGTTGAATTTCTTGAACATATTTTTTTCCAAAATCAGCCTGTTGTCTATGGATGTTCTTTTGTTGTTCAGTGGTTTTGGAACTGGATGGAATGTCCAGTTTCTCTTTTCCTTTCTCAGTGCAAAAGGTAGTGGTTTTTACCCCAAATGCTTCCTTCTTACTTGGGTTGAAACCCAACCCCTCTCTATTAAAGTTTACTTTGGTGCCTAACAAGGCATTCAAATTACTCTCTCCCAAAACAAACCTCTCAAGGGTTTTCTTCTTATCTTCCAGCTCCTTCCACAGACATATATTGTTTTCCAGTAATTCATCATTGACCCTTTTAACAGCTTCATACCCTTCCCTGAGTAAGTCATTTTGTCTCAGGTTTTCTTCAGTATGTTGATTGGTTTCATCAAGTTGTTTTCTTAGTTTTTCAAGCTCCTTTTTAACAAGATTGTTCTCATTTCTTACATTTTCCATTTGATCTAATTCAGCTATCAGTTTGGAATTTTCTGTCTTGATGAGTTCTTGTTCTTCATTAACCACATTGAGTTTGCATTTGGTGACTCTATGTTCTTTAGCTAAGGCATTGTACATATCTAGCAATTCACCATACTTATCCTCCCAGTCATCAATAGAGTAAGTCACAAAGGGATTGATTACCTCATTTTCCTCGTCGGCCATCAGACATACTCCTTCAGTCTCCTTTCCTGAGGAGTTAGTCTCTGAGTCTTCTTCTTCATCGCTCCAAGTGCATACCATAGCTTTTGCCTTTTTCTTGTACACCTTGGAGCCTTTCTTATGGTAATCCAGTGTCTTCTTCTGAAGCTCAGGGCAATCTTGCTTTATGTGCCCGAGGTTCCTGCAATGATAACACATCACACTTTTAGCATTCCTATCCTTGTCATTGCCATTGTTTGGATATTTACCTGATGAGTAATTTCTTCTTCTCCCACCTAGACAAAATCATAAGGAATAGAGATGCGCACAACCATACCACGGAGAACAGGAGATTTAGATGGTTCAGTCTGCAATCTGCAGACTTACGTCCATCCCTCACTCAAGGCCGAGTGAGGTTTCCTTTCACAAGAAAGAACCGCAGACTCAGTCTGCCTACAAGACGCTGATCCACAGCTTGGGGATCGAAATCCCTACAGATGCTGATCCCACAGCTTGAACCCAGGTCTCACACCCCAAGACCTGACCAGGAGATGACTCTCCCTTCCTCTTAGACAAGAGGGAACCCAGCAGTGACTCACCCTCACTGCAATTCAGAGACACTGTCTCTCTTCCTCCACAGCCGAAGGGAACAACCCAGATAGCCTCCTCACTATCTGATCACAGCAACCCCTGGAGACCACCTCCCTTCCTCTGATCTGATTCAGAGGGAATCACAATGTAACCCAGAGGATCCACCTCTCTTCCTCTACACCTAGAGGGAACGATAAAGCAGAGTATCGGAATTTAAGAACAGACAACTGAAAACATAAAGAGATATTGAAGACAATCGAACGAAGAAACAATGTAACTTCTTAAAGAAGTATAGACAAAGCATAGCAGAAAACCATCCTCTCCTTCACCACTCTCTCTCTCTTCCATGTACGATCAATGAGTGGATCAGGCAGGCTTCTCCTCTCCTTCCTCTCGCTCTGGCCTCACCCTCTTGCTTGTGGTTTCGGCAGCTTTTCAAGAGCAGAACCCTTCATATATATATCCAACCTCACGAGAGAGTGAGGGTTTGGAAGACACGCGCGAAGACATGCTTCCGGATGAACCGAGCCATGTGTTAGACGATTGTTCCCTCGGATCACGTGCTCACATGATTGGAGTAACATTCCAATTTGTCTTTAAGTCCCTGTAAGGTTTCAGAGAACATTCAGACAATCTCAGAAATATTCAAGTCATAAATTATTCACACAGATTGCACGGGACTTATGAAAGGACAGAAGAGCGCGTCAACGCACTAAAGCCAAGACGTTAACGCAATGGATATAAAGAGAACAGGTGCTTTGATAAAACACACTAATGCGTCAACGCATCAGTTGACAGCGTTGACGCTTCTGCTGGGTGGTTGATCAAAAGAGCCTTTGGTCAAAAACTCAAGGCGTCGACGCTTCCATTTTGTAGCGTCGCCTCAGCTCCTTGGACGAGACGCACAATGTCTTGGTAACAACCCAATGCATCAACGCTCCAGGTGACAGCGTCGACTCAGCTTCACATGCGAGACGCTCGAGCCCTTGGCACCAAGCCAATGCGTCTACGCTTCCATCGTGCAGCGTCGACACAGTGGACAAAACAGCAAGCGAACGACGCACTAATGCGTCTACGCACCCAGCCAAGTGCGTCAACGCACTAAGTGTACAGAACCCATATAATCAAGACAAGTATGAGCTCATGGGTGTACATGATAGAGGAGCATCAAAATAGAAAAAGCATGATGAAAAAGCATTTGATCCATAGATGTGCATGCAAGACAACAACATTAGATCCTGAGAATATTTAGACAATTCAATATCTTTATCATTCATTTAGGAGCAACAAGATGATTATCATATAAATAATTTGATTCATAGTGTTAGTCATCATCAAAACTACAGAGATGCAACATAACCAACATAATGACTCTAGACTTAGGTAAATAGCTACCTAACCTAGGTATTGGACTCAAATAAAAGGAAAAGAACATGATAAGAAAATGAAAAATTACATCATATGACTCGAAATATAGTGGCAGACAGGATGTAGCATAGCTGGCGAGCATCGGGATCCTCGAACAAAGGGGAAAGCTGGTGATGTCCTCCTAACTTTCCATTGCCTAAGTCTATACATTGGCTGCTGAATGTTCTTCAAAGTCTGCACATTGCATTACACTTCAGCAAGTCTGCACAGTGGTTGCCTTCATGTAGGAAGTCTGTACATCGCATAGCACTGCATATATGAAGTCTATACATTGCAGAGTCAGTACATTGCATTCGCATTCACAAAGTCTATACAGTGCAATGTCTATACAATGCACTGCATCCTACAAAGTCTGTACAGGGTTCTATACTTAAACTGATAATTCGATCCTCTGTCTGACAGAGACTCCTGGCTGAGATTGATGACATGGCTATTTCCTCGGATCTCGCGAATTCTCTAGGCGAGAAATGTGGAAGCCACGCGACCTTTTCCAATCTACTGTTGGTATATATATAAGCTTTCTTCTTCAGAAGGAGGCTGATCGAACAAGTGGCAAAGTCTATACAGTGAGACTGAAAGTCTGAAGCAGCAGAGAGCCACCGAGATCCACAGAGAAGAAAAGCAGAGAAGAAAAGAAAGAGAGAAAAGAGAGATGTGTTAAGAGAGTTTGATTAAGAGAGTTGAGTTGAGAGAGCTTTCGAGAGGTCTTGTAAATCAGACTCTTGGTTCAGATACCAGAGCTGATTCTGCTCATACTTGAGCTACATTCGTCTTATTTTTACATTTCGTTTGTTTCTATTTTTCTTGCTTTCGATACACTTTTGTTATCAAGCTGTGAGGCAGCAATTGCAGTGGAGGTTTCCACTGGACAGGTGAAGCGGTAATCCTCAGCAGGCGAGACTTGGTCTCGGACGGCTAAGCTGTATTGCCCAGCGATTGCAGAGGATCTGTTCCTTTGGTCGGCAAGCTGTAAAGCCCAGCGAAGCTGTGTATTAGCAGTTGTTGGCAAGCTGTGAAGCCCAGCTTTTCAAGCTGTGAGTCAGCAGATTCCACACTCTAGTTGGAGTGTGGGGTGGACGTAGGTCTCTGACCGAACCACCTAAAAATCTTGGGTGTCTTGTGTTTGTGAGATTGCTTGTGATTTGCTGTGTGGCTGCATGTGTCGACACTCTTCATAGTGTTCTTTTTGTCGTTCAACAGTTGTCTATTTAAATTCCGCATTAGAGCTCAACTTTGTTTTAAAATTAGACATTAGATCTATTCACCCCCCTCTAGATCCACACTTCGTGGAGATAGACTGCGTCCATCTAACATAACACCTCGTACCAGAGTCATTGAAAAATCTGTTTGACTTGTGGATGATTTTTTGCACTTCTGAAATGCTATTGAAAATCTATTTTTGAAAAGTTTTTGAAAATAAAATGAGTTGCATTACTCATTTCTGATATTTTATGCACCCTTGTTCTGAAAGGCCTAGTGCTGAAAAATGCTTGTTGTTCATCCTTCAAAACTGAATGTCCTCTTGTGGAATCTGAAAAATGTTCTGAAAATTAAGCTTTCCCATCTTGCATTCCATTCTCATATAGGTATAGGTTGCATGCATTAGAATTCAATGCATTAGGTGCATTTAGAACATCCAAATGAAAAACTGAAAACATGTAATTTGCATCCATGCTACATCTTGCATCTTGCATTGCATTTAGAACATTCAAATAAAAATTTGAAATTTTGCATTCATAATGCATTCTGCATTTTACATTGCACATTACATAACTTTCAATTCTGTGCTTGCATGTTATATATGTTATTCACCACATTCCTTGGAATTTCTAAGACCTCATATTTCTTGCTAAATGATGTTACAAATTGAGTCATCACTAGAGTGATGCATGTCATACACTCATAGGGAGTAATCTTCTAATAAGTGCATCTAGATAGGGAGAGTTGCACTGTTATGTGTTCATGAAATTTTTGATATACATGCTGAATTAAATTCGCACACTTCATGCACAAAATGTGAGAATGAGTGTTAGAGATAAGGATGTAGGAATTTCCTTTCAACACTCTAGAAATATTAAACTTGCTGTATAAATTTCAAAGAGACAGTTGAGGAAAAAGTTGTATGCCTACTTTTTGTAGAAAGAGTCTAAAAAGAATGGCAGAGTAATGTTTAGTCTCACTGAGTAAATTGGGCACATGTCACCAGAGACGTGATGTGGTTCACTTCAGAAAGGTGTTGTACTATAGTATCTCTATTCAAAATGAGGTGAAATGGTTCAATATTCTGAGTAACCGGGGAGTCTGGCATGAGCTCCATGTGTCTCCTCGCGTAAAAAGGAATTATTTAAACTTGATCACTCTTGAAAAATTCTGACCATCATGAGATATTGGTTGAGTTAAAAAATTTTGTAAAAACTCATTATGGCAGAGCGTAGCCTCCAATTACGCTGTTCTCTTAAAATAAAATACAGTTTGTATAATCCCTCATTGTGTTGATCTGAAAATCTGAATATCCATATGACTACAGTCTATTTTCATGTTATTCACCTACACATTTGGAAATTTGATTTAATATGTTTTCAGAAAAGTTATTGGCTGCATTGACTATTGCATAACTCCTCTGTGTGATTGCACAATCCCCTAAGTGTTACACATAAGTATCCTAGATGTTTTGAATATCATGCACTTTTCTTATACCCTTACGCCTCTTAAATAAGGGGGAGCTGTGTTGCATATAATATGTATATATATGCTTGGTTTCAAGGTGCATTTCATATCTCATCATTTGCATGTATTTAGCTTCATGCACTCCTAAAGAAAATTAAAAAATCTGAAAACCATGAAAATCAAAATTTGTGACCCTCACATAGAAATAATCAACATGGTTTTTGAGCTCAACAATTACCTAAATTGTTTTTCACAGGCATATCTGTTTAGTTGCACTGCATTTATTCATAGTGTCATCATATGCTTGCATTGAGTTTTTATGTATTTCAAAAGAAAATTTAAAAATATGAAAATTTAAAACATCAAAGAAATCCATTTGATATGCCATCTTGCCGATGCTTTGCTCTTGCATCTTGTGAAGATCTGAAATGGGCTTTAGACTTTGAATGCTATCATATTGAGCATGTCATGATACATAACTCTTCAAACAATGGTTCACATCTTTGAGGCCAACAATTACCAGCAATTGGTATCCACATTGGTATCATTTTTTCTGGCCTAACATGTTCATATCATGGTCAATAACACCCTGTCTTTTTATAGATGACAAAAAGGGGGAGAAGAGGATGTTGGTTGTGTGCTCAATGTTGTTGGTTGTGTACTGCCTTCGGCTCAATGAAGAGAGAGTAGTTTTGAGGGAGAATGTTATTGAATGTGATTAAAGTCTTATCCACCATTCTCATAATATTCATTGAACTACTTCTACGCCATCTTTAGGAACTCTCGCACACATTGTTTTGTCATCATCAAAAAGGGGGAGATTGTTGCAGGAGATTGTTATATCTCTTAGTTGTTGTTTGGTGTTTTGATTTTAATGATAACAAAATGATTGTGCTTGTGGTGATGTGCATCATTGAGCATGCATGTGTATGTTTCATTGAGTAACATGTATGTATCTTGGTTGATGAGTTAACAGATAACTTCAAGGTTCACACTTGCAAGTCATATGAATCATTAGTGTTTAATGAACTCATGCTATATATATTGGTTTGCATGATCAAAACTATGGTTCATGTTTTGGAACTCAAAGGAGTGCATCAATGAAGCTCTCAGTTGATAAAGGGAGTTAACTCACTCATTACATTATGTCGACTCCCACTGTGTTTCATGCATTTTCAATATGTTAAGTTGCAAGGCTTTATGAGCTAGCAAAGTGTTACTGAACCACTCATGCAAATCTTGGTCAAAACACTAAGTATATATTCCCCAAGATCAAAGGAGTTTGATGCCATAGAGGTTGAAAGGGTTGCAATGGAGTTTGGGGCTGAAATGTGATAGTCTGGATTTTACTGTAGCTGGCGGTCGAGCGCCCATAGGGCTTCGATCGACCAAAATTCCCAGTGATGGGAGATTTCAGTCTGTAAAATTCCGATCGACCGCCCAACCCGTGTAGGTCGACTGGCAGCGGCGAAAACCCAAAAACGTGGTTCTGAAACCCATCTAAACCGAGTCAACTTGTGCCTAACTCTTACCCCTTTGCCCTTGGGTTGGTGGGAGACCTATTGGGGGTCCTTTGGAGGTTTCTAGAAGGGTTATACTAGTCTTTTGATGCCTCCTATTTGTATGCATATGAGATCTACGAATTTCAGAAGTCACAACCCTAATGTGTTCATGTTTTTCTATCTTGTAGGTGAAGAAAAGGAGAAAGGAAGGAAGAGCTCAAGCCAAGGGGGTTTGATCAACATCTAGAAGGATTGGGAGATCGTGCATGAAGAGAAAGTGAAGCGGATTGAAGAGAGGAATGCGTTGACGTTCAAATCGAAGGCATCCGGCTTACCTCTGACCCGAGCATCAAAAAACATTATCATTCGGCCTTGGAAAACAAAGGGGGATCATTTCCACATCTTATATATGTTCTTTGTGCTATGTTCCATGATTTATAATCTAGGTTGAGCTTGCTTTGAACATTTGTTTAATTTCTAAAAGCATACTCTGTGTGTATGTGACTGTCTGTGTATACGGTCGTGTTTGATCGCCTACGTGTGATCGTGTGTGTCGTTGTGCTGCGTTTTTTGTAGCGTGTGTGTGTGAGTGTTGTGATCCGGTCATCGGATCGTGTTGGAGACATCATCTCCGTGTGTGTGTGTGTGTGTGTGTGTTGGGTCGCGTCCCCGTGTGTGTGTGCAGGCGTCATCCTGCGTGTTGTTGGAGCGTCGCCTCCGTGTTGGGGATTTATCCCCATCTGTGTGTTGGAGCCTTGCTCCGTGTTGGGGAGTCTTCCCCGTGCTGGTTTATCCAGCGAGTGGATCCTTATCGGTTTGGTAAGGGGTGGACGTAGGGAGCCTGTCGTGGTCCCGAACCACCTTAAAAACCCTTGTGTCTTATGATTTGCATTGTATGATTGTGTGTTCCTTGCATACTCCATTTAGTCGATCGTGTGAGATCGGAGAGATTGAGTGAACTTAAATTACTTTGTTAAGTTTATTTTCTTCAATCTCATCAAACTTGTTAATTCTGCTAAGAAAGTTTTAATTTGCCATTTTTAGTGGGGGACAATTCAACCCCCCTTCTTGTCCGCTCACCTACCCAGGACCAACAAGACCCATGGACCCTATTTAGATAATTAACGCCCATTTACAGTGGTGCTATATTGTAGAAAAATCTGGTAAAAGAATTTATGTGGACAATCATGAATATGCGACCCAGATAATGTCGCTATTTAATTAATAAACGCCCTCGTACAAGGGCAATAATTTATAAATAACTAGTAAGTGCATAATATATTGAAAATTGTAAATGCACGACCGAGGACAGGGCATCATTCAAGGAATGAACACCACTGTACATAGTCGATGTTTGAAATTTTAGTTATTAATTTCTGGAAAATACTATAATTAACGCCTTTATACACTATCGTTAATTCTATTATTATCTTGGAAATTCTGATATAAACCCAGATTGAACGACCTTTCAGAAGGTCACTATTTCATTAAATAGCGCCTTCTGTATAGGCGTAGTTTTCATGTCTCACAGTTTTATCAGTTTTCTGGCCCATATCGCAGGTCCATTGACACTCTCATCTCACATCTGTAGATGGGGTTTCGATTTTGGTTTCATCGATTACACACTTAACTCTCGGTGATGATTGAGCCCTCCGCGGGATACTCCTTCATCATAGAGACCTCCGTAAGTCTACGCGAAGCCTTGGATTCCCTCAAGGTCGCCGAGCAGGTTGTACCTTAAAAACCCATGACACAGTGTCTTTTCACGTTACTCTAAAGAAACGGGATGTTTTAGCCCTCATAGAGCGTTGTTTCTAGTCTCTTCGAGAAGCCTGATCCCTGTCAGCAATTGGCGAGAATGACATGGGCGCCAGAAGGAATTGGCGACCAGGTCCTTGGCTTTGTTTCACTGATATAGCGACCAATGTATAGGCGCTATTTCATCAAACCTGTATAGTACACAGGAATTAGCGACCACGCATGTGGGCGCTATTTCTTCAATTGGTGGAAGCCGAATGGGCGCCAATCATCCCAGATTCTCGAATCATCTTGCTTTCATATGGTTTATCTCTTGCGATATCCTTAACTCTAAGTGTAATTGGTCTAGATACAGAAGGGGCTATGGATCCCGACAAATTGACATTTCAATGCTAGTGTATAAAATATGGGGTCCTGATCTGATCCCATGGGTGAGGCAAAGTCCAAACGTGTACTGGTATCATGAATGATCGGGTGTTGGCATTGCACCAAAGATAGTAATATTGGTCTACGACATTTCCACAAAGTGTTTTTGATGCGGGATGGACACGCGACTTGACTCCAAATGGATATGCGATCCTCGGACTCTAAGCAAGCTCGCGATCGTCCCTAACGAGGGAAGCGTCGGACGTGCGCGGTTGAGAAACCGGCAAAGAGCTAGGGTGGTCAACTAACAAATTCGTGTCCGGATCGGGTCACGGGACGGTCTCGCTCTCTCTCGCAGCAGCGATGAATATCAATAAATAGCGAGCTAAGTTACCCTATCATGCTCTCTAGCAGCGGCATATAAAGCTTATACGAACTAAGCAAAGTGCCGAGTAAGGAGCGAATACGATACCTCCACGCTACCGGGCGTGGGGAAGACTTCCCGGCCGATCTCGTACTCTCGGAACATTAAATACACAATAATTATAGCAAGACAAATTACTGCCCACTCCACGCAGGGAGGTAAAGGGCGACACAATGGGACCCGGGAGTAGCAGTTTCGGGTTGACGGGCCGCTTCTTGTGTTGCTTCGGCGGCACACGTACTCATGACCGTGGGACCCACGTGCTGGTCCGAGGGGGCGTGTGGGACCGGGGTGGCACCACTACGGTGGGGACATTTGGAAGGGCGCTCCTTGGGATGGCGGCGTGCTGGTTCGCCGGCCGGAGGCCGGGCGGCTCTGATCTCCACTCGCCGGAGTTGCTGGCCACGGATCTGCAGTTCTATTTTGTAGCGCGCGACCCGGCGAGATCTACTGCTGCAGTCACTCCCGACGTCGGATCGACACACAAGAGGTACCGATGGAAAGCTGACTTGAAATCCTTCGATCTATAGTTAGAGAAAGAAATTTTAATTTCTCGTTGATGGCCTTTATCGAATTGTCAAGCTGCTGGCTCACAGGATCTGAAAACTCAAGGCAGAACTAAGTTTTCTTGAGAGTTGGCATTTACCACGATGTAGACCTTCGATTCAGCCTTTGAGTCCTTCATGAAAGTTGTCGATACCGAAGCGAGGAAAACGGGGATATATTGTATGGAAGATTTGGTGAAAGTTTCGATGTGTTGGGGATTTTATACTGACTCAGGGTCGAATGTAGACATCAGAGACAGAACTGAATTTGGGGAAAAGACACAATTTCTAAAAATGGGTAGAAAGCTTTAGAAATTTGACGAAAATGTTTGGAGGGTGGGGATGGTAGAAAGAACCTTCAATAAATTTGAGGGTTCCAAAAAAATCAAAAAAAAGGTCGAAAGGTGGAAGAAGTAAGCTTCTGCTACACAGATCTGAAAAGGGACAGATCAGGAAGACAGAAAGACACGAAAGTAGAAAAATTTAAAACGAACTCTGAATGACGTGATTTTTTTAATGGAGGTTGAGAATCAAGAGAGGAACCAACTCTGAAAATATCAACTCCAGATGGTGTCGGAGTTGGTAGTTAAAATTCTCGGAGTGGGACTCTGTCCAGCCAAACAGAACCTTGGATAGATCTTCGGAGGCGGCTTCGTGGCGGCTCGATGGAGGCACGAACGGCGGCGGCGGCACTAGAGATGAAATCAGAGATAGAGGGGCTTAGGTAGAAGGGGTTCTCAATCTTGAAATGCAGAGGGAAGAAGAGGAACCAAGAGGAGAGAGGGGAGGGGCGCACCAGCTCCAATGCTCATTCAACAATTTTTCTTCTCATTAATTCATAAAAAAGGGAAATACAAACCTTATATAATAAATGGAAAATGACCACTAATGCCCTCAGATCTAGGGTTGGGAGGGGTATACAAGGTTTAGAACTAATTAGTTCTAATGGACTAATTTTTCAAAAATTAAAATGGATAAAAAAGGGGGGGCCTTGACCAAGGGGTAAGGGTAGGTGGCCTACCCTTGACAATTTAACCCATTTGTGCCCCCATGTGTCTAATTGACTAGTCCAACCTTCTAGATGCCACCTTGGCTTTTGACCAGCCCCACATGGATGAGGTGGACCAATGGGGAAGGAGTGGGGGCCCCCTTGCAGGTCCTACTAGCATTTTGTACAAAAACCCACTAAGACTTATAATTGTGTACCCATATAACACAAGGGGTATACATACAACTATAAAAGGACATAAATGCAAACAAAATATGAGCGGTCTTGCTTCGATGTCCCCATCAATTCTCCCGGGGTGGGAAGAACTCGACCCCGTCGAGTAAAGGGGGTGACTGCTCGAGTAGCTCCGGCGGATCCGTCACCGTACCAAGTAGCGCGGGTATGCTCCACTCCAAGTGATCGTCACCTGCTCATTCCGTATATACTCGATATGCGTATTCTACTATGGGAAGGGGCTAGTGGTGGAACACTCTGGGGTGGGGTCACTCTCAAGGGGAAGGAGGTGGCTCGAAGACTCACTAGGAATCACCGCTGGGTCCCTGTAGGTGACTAGATCCGGGGCATAGATATAGAACTGATCCCATACTCATCGAGCGAGTCCACTCACCTCTTAAGGGACTAACATCAACGCGCTCGCACAAGACACATGCAGACTCCTAACAAACCACAAACCACACAAACAAAAAAACTGACTCATGCATGACTCTAGACAAACCTATTGTTAGTCCGACCCATACATGGTGACGGCGGACCAGGACACCCGAACGTGTGCCATGCATGCATGTTATGGAACCGGAGATGGGTGGCATGGGGAACACCTAAATGTCCAAGTATGACCCAGTCATGCATGGACGGCCCTTTGGATTTGGGAGACTTGAGAGGGCTAGGAGAGCCGGGTGTGGAAGAGCCGGGTGTGGGTGTATCGAGGATGGGCTTAGGTGGGCCGGGGAAACCAAAGTCTTCATTATCCCCAAATGATGGTTCAGACTTATGGCTATGTAGAGGTTGCTTGGCCCGAGTGGAAAAGATGGGATAGTGAACTCCGCGGAAGAAGTGGAGTGAGTATGAAAGCTCGGGACGTTCACTAGTGAAGGGGTCAAAAGGGTCGAAGAAGGTATGACCCCAAGAAGTGGGTTCCCCCATGACTCGGTCCCAAGTTAAGAATTCATAATCACCGTCATACATAGTGATCGGTGGGACGACGGTCATGTCTAGAAAATAGGATTCCTCCCTTGGGCAAAAGGAAATGAAGTCGGACTCAGTCGGCATCGGGAGGAATAGAAGAATCTCCGTGGTGACACAACCCACAGTGCACATGGAGGTAATGGACCCTAAGGCAAGATGGGTGAAGCTGCGACTAGTGGGTGGGTCGAAGCCTCGGGCCAATAAATGCGTCAACTTCCATTGCCAACCTAAACCAAG
Source organism: Amorphophallus konjac (assembly GCA_022559845.1). NCBI lineage: Eukaryota > Viridiplantae > Streptophyta > Magnoliopsida > Alismatales > Araceae > Amorphophallus > Amorphophallus konjac. The sequence continues at coordinate 83,558,362 of CM040122.1, read as the reverse complement.
AATAAGGTCACCCAATGTGTCAATATGGTGACTAGATCGGAATGTAGTATGGTAGGAGTTGACATGCACCAAAGGTAGGGTAGGGTCCATAGATGGGTAAGGAGGTGGGACCAAGCTATCCTTGAGCCAACTAAGTAGTGGCTCTGCAATGAAAAGCGTACCCATTAGAAATACGGGTGGCTCGGGTTTTGGTGGCTCCAAACAAGATGGCTCAGAATAAGGTTCGGAAGTAGAGGGTGGTAATGGAGCACTCACGGGTGGTGAAGAAGCGCGTGTCTTTTCCAACCAATCCCAAAACATTTTCTCGATTTCCTCAAAGGAGCGGGTTGGAGTGGGGACCTCGGAGTGGACTTGCTCCTCGGCTCTCGGCTCGGGTGTGGACCTAGACTCGACTAGAAGTGGGGCTTCTAGTTGGTTGGAGGCGACGGGGTGGGATTAGACGGAGATGCCAAGGGGTGGTTGGTTGGAAGCGACAGGGAGGGCCACTTGATTGGGGTTGCTTTGGTGGACTTGGATGGAGGTGAAGGGGCGGGGTTGGTTGGAGGTGTGGCTCACTTGATTGCGGGTGAGTTGGTGGGGATGGCTAGTGGTATGACCCCAGTAGTTGGAGGTAGGTGGACAGGGAAGGTAGACTCTTTTAAGCGCTCTCTTCATATCCCACCATGACTCGATGGGCCTTAGCCTCCTATCTTCCCGAAAGTACTTGATGTCCCTCCATGTTTCGGCGGCTTCATAGAAAAGTCACCTTTTGGCTAAGTCGACTTGCGCGGGACCGGACATAAGGTAACACTCAAAGTAGTCGTCCATAACGGCCTCCCACTCTAAGTAGTCACTCGGGTTTTCGGAGCCGTAGAGGTCTCGGGCTTCAGGCCTTTTGGGGCGGTTCGGGTGGTCCTTCCATTTTAGATAGTATCGCCACCATGGATAAAATCCGGGCATTTGGTAATCCATGGGACACGGGGAAGCTAGTGGATGGCCATGCCGACACTCGGACAAAACGCTAGACATGACCCTAAGTAATGCAAAGTTGGAATGCTGACTCGACTACCAACCTAGACACGACCAAGATTCGGTATGTGGCGGAGTTAATCGATCCAAAGATCACTCGCGCAAGTGTGCGGCCTTCCCGATAGGCGTAGCCTAACGTTCGGACAACACCTTTTTATATACCGAACAATGGTATGAGGATGCAACCTTAGACCGACTTAGATGATGACTAGACGTAAATGCCACTTCTTTTTTTTTGTTTTTGACCAAATACTACCCTAGACTCAAACTCGCTCTGATACCAAATTGATGCGGGACAGACACGTGACTCGACTCCAAATGGATATGCGATCCTCGGACTCTAAGCAAGCTCGCGATCGTCCCTAACGAGGGAAGCGTCGGACGTGCGCGGTTGAGAAATCGGCAAAGAGCTAGGGTGGTCAACTCACAAATTCGTGTCTAGATCGGGTCACGGGACGCTCTCGCTCTCTCTCGCAGCAGTAGTGAATATCAATAAATAGCGAGCTAAGTTACCCTATCATGCTCTCTAGCAGCGGCATATAAAGCATATACGAACTAAGCAAAGTACCGAGTAAGGAGCGAATACGATACCTCCACGCTACCGGGTGTGGGGAAGACTTCTCGGCCGATCTCGTACTCCCGGAATAGTAAATACACAACAATTACAGCAAGCCAATTTGCTGCCCACTCCACGCAGGGAGGTAAAGGGTGACACAATGGGACCCGGGAGTAGCGGTTTCGGGTTGACGGGCCGCTTCTTGTGTTGCTTCGGCGGCACACGTACTCATGACCGTGGGACCCATGTGCTGGTCCGAGGGGCCGTGTGGGACCGGGGTGGCACCACTGCAGTGGGGATGCCTGGAAGGGCGCTCCCTGGGATGGCGGTGTGCTGGTTCGCCGGTCGGAGGCCGGGCGGCTCCGATCTTTACTCGCCGGAGTTGTTGGCCACGGATCTGCGATTCTGTTTTGCAGCGCGCGACCCGGTAAGATCTGATGTTGCGGTCACTCTCGACGTCGGATCGTCTCACAAGAGTTACCGATGGAAAGCTGACTTGAAATCCTTTGATCTATAGTCGAAGAAAGAAATTTAAATTTCCCGTTGATGGCCTTTATCGAATTTTCAAGCTGCTGACTCATAGGATCTGAAAACTCAGGGCAGAACCAAGTTTTCCTGAGAGTTGGCATTGACCGTGATGTAGACCTTCGATTCAGCCTTTGAGTCCTTCATGAAAGTTGTAGAGGCCGAAGAGAGGAAAACGGGGATATATCTTAGACAAGATTTAGTGGAAGTTTCGATTTGTTGGAGATTTTATACTGACTCTGGGTCAGATCTGGAGAGCAGAGACAGAACTGAATTTGGGGAAAAGACACAATTTCCAAAAATGGGTAAAGGGCTTTAGAAATTTGACGAAAATTTATGGAGGGTGGGGATGGTGGAAAGAACCTCCAATAAATTTGGGGGTTCCAAAAAAAATCAAAAAGGAGGTCGAAAGGTGGAAGAACAAAACTTCTGCTACACAGATCTGAAAAAGGACAGATCAGGAAGACAGAAAGACATGAAAATAGAAAAATATAAAACGAACTCTGAATGATGTGATTCTTTTAATGGAGGTCGGGAATCAAGAGAGGAACCAACCCTGAAAATGTTAACTCTAGGTGATATCGAAGTTGGGTGTTAAAATTATCGGAGTGGGACTCTATCCAGCCAAACAGAACCTTGGACAGATCTTCGGAGGCGGCTTCGCGGCGGCTCGATGACGGCATGAACGGCTGCGGCGGCACCAGAGATGAAATCAGAGATAGAGGGGCTCAGGTAGAAGGGGTTCTCAACCCTGAAATGCAGAGGGAAGAAGAGGAACCAAGAGGAGAGAGGGGAGGGGCGCACCAGCTCCAATGCTCATTCAACAATTTTTCTTCTCATTAATTCATAAAAAAGGGAAATACATGTCTTATATAATAAATGGAAAATGACCACTAATGCCCCCAGATCTAGGGTTGGGAGAGGTATACAAGGTTTAGAACTAATTAGTTCTAATGGACTAATGTTTTAAAAATTAAAATGGATAAAAAGGGGGGGGGGCCTTGACCAAGGGGTAAGGGTAGGTGGCCTACCCTTGACAATTTAACCAATTTGTCCCCCCATGTGTCTAATTGACTAGTCCAACCTTCTATATGCCACCTTGGCTTTTGACCAGCCCCACATGGATGAGGTGGACCAATGGGGAAGGAGTGGGGGCCCCCTTGCAGGTCCTACTGGCATTTTGTACAAAAACCCACTAAGACTTACAATTATGTACCCATATAACACAAGAGGTATACATACAAATATAAAAGGACATAAATGCAAATAAAATATGAGCGGTCTTGCTTTGATGTCCCCATCAGTTTTACATACTCATTAAACAAGTGTTTGAACTCCTTTATACAATGGCCAATCTTATAAAGTAATAGTTACAAAAGCTCTAGTGAAAATGAATGCTATAGTGGAGTGATTGTTATCTCCTCATGAACGCTCTTGAATTACCTTAAGAAAGTACTTGTTATCTCGTCATAAATGTCCTTGTTATATCTTCACCCGTCTATCTATTTCCTTTATATCTCTTGAAAGCGTCATTCATCTTGTCTTGATCTTGAATTATAGCTCTTAAATTTATCTTCGAATTATTAATTTAGCTCGTGCCATTATAATTCTTGATTTCAATACCTTGCATGACCTGCATGTTCATGTTAAATTGTAATTACTTAAAGATAACTTGGAGCTTTAGATATTAAGTCCTACTGAGCATTCTCTCACCTAGTATTTTTTAATATTTTTCAAGTAATGGCCATAGCGATGACGAGACCGAACAAGATGGGCAAGAGCAAGAGTGAAGAGTACTCTGACTTCTAGATGAATCGTCTAGTCTTGTTATCTTGTATCTATGTCAAGATTAGTCTAGTCATGAGTCTTTTGTAATTTTTTCTTTATTGAGCCTTTTCTTTTATTTGGTTCCAACTTGAAATTAACTTATATTTGGAATGAAATTCTATTTTGTTTAAATTATATCTTGTCTTGACTATGTTCTGATTGACACGACTGTTTAACTGCCACGTTCCGAGCAAACGACACGTTCCGCTGCTATTGGTTCGGGACGTGACAAAAACTATCTACCAGGAACTACCCCGCCACCACTCCCAGGTGGGCCGACACACAGGAAAGTGTCATCAGGCTACGACTAGTGAAGGTTCACTAGACAGAGAGACTCAAAATAATGAACACCATGGTATAGATAGGGTAAACATGCATCTGTCACACATACTACGGAGCACATGTAGTATACATCTGCTACTAGACTCAGGACAGTCAACTAGACCTGCTGACAATGATCCTTGAGTCACAAGACTCAGGTCAAGATCATCGCACATATCACAGCAACACGATGTTAATCAACCTAGTCCCTAAGCCAAAATCACGGTTAAATACATTATGGAAGACGGCACATGACAGCCAGATCCATAACAGTAATAATGATAACAATGAGTACTCGGCCTCCGAGCCATACAATGGACTCACAATTCCGTATAACACCAAAAACGGAACACGCGGGGTTATCGAAACCCTCAAACCATATGGCACATAAATCGAGGTAAGACACTACCTCTAAGCATCCATAACCATGTCTCAATCCTCACAGGATAGACGAGACACTCACGAGGTCACGTGTTAACCACTAGGTCACAACCGGATTGGCCAGAAATCATAATGACCCTCGAAATAATACAAAACACTGCTCGGTATAATGGCACTCTCAGACACCCTGTAACACGGTCACAGCCCTGATAGAACGTCTAAGACATCCACGGAACAATGGGCTAACCAAAGGGTCGAAGCTACATTAACTGAAAACCAAACCAACACAAAAGAACACTCTGGGCAGGTGGCGGTCTTACCCCTGGCCCCTAAACCAAATTGGCGGTCAGCCAAAGGGCCGCTACCCTCAAGAAACCCCAGCTACAAAATCCACAGAAATAGGAGCCTTGGGGTCTACCTGAGGACGCTACTAACACCAGGCGGTCTCCTCAGGGCCGCAAGCTGGACCTAGCGATCATGACCTGGCCGCTATACCCAGCCAACTCCCAAAATAGTTAAACCGACTAAACCTAGATAAAACCTTATAACGGTCTCCCTTGGACCGTTAATCGGGAATGGCGGTCACCCTAGGGCCACCAAAGACCCCATGCGGCCGGGAGCTAGACAGCTAGCCTGAACTGACTTAAAATGATATAACCGACTTAAACGTCAATTAGTGGTCGCCCAAGGGCCACTAAACCAGACTTGCGGTCGGTCGCGAGACCGCTAAACCAAATCGACACTAGAACTCCCCCTAGCGGTCTCCAGAGGGCCGCTAAACACAAATAGCTGTCTCTGGTAGGACCGCCAAACCGTTCCGATGGGAAAACTGTGGGACTACCCAAAACCTGATCTTTCCACGCTCCAATCGCGTCTAAACGATAGAGAAACAACCCTAACGTCGATATCAACCTTCCACAAGCCAGAAGGGATCAAACCATCCGCAAAACAACAAGAAATGGGTGATTCCCATGAATCGACCCAAAACGACTCACATGGACAGTCGGGCTCATATCGGCTCCGATTCTCAACCAAACACAATAAAACTGGCGGGGAAAAAATTCCAACATGCTAGGGGTTCAAATGAATCCATTTAAACTACAAACCGTCGCCTAGAATAGCGAACACGGCTCACACCCCCCGAACATGCTTTCACCTTTAAAGTAGGAAAACCCGCTCAAACTCACACTGTTCGGTTGCAAATCGTGAGAAGATGCAGGAAAAGAGTAGGGCATCTGTCCCCATACCTCCACTGAAGATATCACGAGCCAAAATGGCCAATCCTCTCCGAAAATGACAACACGAACAACCAACATCGGCTTTGAATCCACGAACAGGATCGCGCCAACGTCACGCTCCGATACTCCTGCCATCACGCCTCAGGTCAACTCCACGCCATCACCGCCTCACCCAGCTCCGCACCGGTCGTACGCCCCGGGAGAGAGGAGAAGAGAGGAGAGAGAACGGAGGGAGAGAAATGAGAGAAACGTGAGGGAAGAGAGAGGAGAGAGAAGGGTTAAGAAGAAAAAGAAAATAGGAAAATTAGCAATTTTCCTAAAATTCAATTTTTTGCACAAAAATCTAAAAATTCAAAAAAATATGAAAAAATAGTTTTCGCGATCCTCGGAACGAGCACAATGCACCTGTAGCATCCCGGAGTCGCAAAACTCAACAGTTAACTATCCACAGGGTTCTGCAAATTATACAAGGGAAAAACTCAGGTGGATCGTAAAACACGTATTAGGACCAACGAAAGCGCTCCGAAAGCTCTCCGATTCCGATCCAAAGAATCCAGGATATTACACCCCCCTCTCCGGCACCCACGGAGAGGGCAGGAAGCTCCTCCCAGCCATCTGCAACAAGATCCTGTACATGCTCCTCCTCCAAAGCCAATGCTATACACAAAACAAAAGAATCAGCATTCTACCAATAAGCATGAATAAGTGCTAAGGGGGAGGGAAAGAATCCCACACACATGTAGAAGTAGCCTTAGTCTCTGTCGCCTCGGCAGATGAGGCCCCAGAAGAAGAGGAACTTGAACTCTCCCCTGTCTCCATAGCAAGGCTACCACTGCCTGAGGAGCCCGAGGAAGCCCCTGATGAATCTCCAGAGGCGACGGAACTAGAAGCCCCTGCGGACCAATAAAACAACTAGGTCAACACATAATCTGACCTTATGAAATGGGATTGACCAATGAAAGACTTTGAACAAAGCTCACCGATCGAGGCACCTTTGTCGAAGATCCCCTCGATGTCGACGATCTCCTCATCCTCTCCAGCTAGAACCATAGCCGTAGGCCCCCGCCTACAGCTCCTGCAATGTCACGAGGAAGCTCACCCTCCTCCAAAGGAGATAAGGTACCTGTGACCAATACCAGGAAGAGCTTAGTGCTCGCAAATAATAAAAAGTCCACCGCAAGCATCTAAGTTTCCAGTCACATACCTGAGGGTCCCATGATGAAAGACCTGACCAGCCCCACGGTGCAGGCTGAGACCATAGTTGGCAAAGGAGGGAGAGGCAACATAGTCGGTGGTTGCGACGATAGGACGACTGCCGCTCCAGCAGTAAGGGCTATTAGACCGCCCACTACTCCCGGTCCGGCCTTGAAAGAGGGAAGCTCCATTGAGGATCCGGTACTAACCAGCTCTTGGACCATCTCCAAGGCAGCAGCTAGTCTGGTCATCAACTGGCAGATAAGACAACAAGCACACTCAACAGCCTCAGTACAGCAAATGCCAAGAAAGGAGGAGTCAACCCTCCATATAATGACTTGGCACTTACTTGAGGTACCCTGGGGCTCCTTAGGCCCCTGCCCACTAGCAGAAGTGGGCACTTTGCCGCTGGTCCCAGGAGGGACATGGGCCCCTGTCGTCTCCGTCACCTTTGCATAGGAACATATGGCAGCATCAGTTTCCAGAAGAAAACATTGCTATAAAAAAAGCATTATCAGTCCTAGGGACTTTACCTGGTTGAATGTCCCTGGCAGTCTTCCACGACTCAAAGTGAGTAAATGCACGAGTGTTGGAGCTAGTCTTGTCCATCATTCGGAGAACCTCATCGACATCGATATCACACTCGATCTCATCGTCCAGCAAAGCATCAGTCTCCATAGGTGGCGAGAAAGCCACCTTCACCCCAGCCTCCAGTGGAGCTACAAAGTCGAGCCATAGATGTAAGGTTAGTCAACCACAACGACTACACCGGTCAAAGAAGGAGGATTGAGTGTGGCACTTACTCAGAGCCGGATCTACCTCGATATGCTCACCCACCCTGGGTCCACGAGACGAGTCTCCGGATTTCGCCGTGCCAGTATCCACACGGGGGCATTTTCGCCTAGGCTGAACACCTCTGTCACCACTTCCAATAGATGCCCCCGCTGAAGAATGATCTTCCATTACCGGGGAACCTGCCAAATAAACATGCCAATGAGTCATATCTCAACTAAAAGGCACAAGAAAGAAAGGTAAAGACAATATGAAAAGGAACACGTCTTACTTGAAGCACCAAAGGGAGTCAACGGTAGAGGGACCAGTTGCTCCAGCTTCAACCCCAACACCCGAGTAGCCTTCGTAGCTGCCTCCTTTAACACTCTCTGTGTGTAGGAGCGCTCGATGAGAGAGACGAACTCCACTGGCCCTGCCGACCCAATTGCGTGGGTGATATGACGCATCCAGTCGGTAACAGCAGTATCGGTAAAACTCCCCTCTGGAAGCACTATGTCCAAGGTGGTACTCCTCCCAAAGCCGCAATCGGCTCAGAACTGGGTCCACCACGTCTTCAACATCCTCAACCGTAAAGTCCCAGCACCAGCAACCACAGGGCCCGCCTGCACCGGCCATAGAGGCTTGAGGGCCCCACTATAACCCTGCCTCGATGACGAGGAAACCCGACCGTCCCGGGGCCGTTGCTGCGCAAGCCGCTCCACGTCCCAGTAGATATGGGAAAAGCTGGTCCTCAGGTATACCACGTCCAGTGTAATGGGAGGCTGATCCTCACGCAGAAGCCGGCCCTCCTCAGCCTTTCTGATCGTCGAAGCCTTCTGGCGATATAGATCGCTGTGCTTGAACCACCACCGGGCGTAGTGGACATCGAATCTCCCTCGGAGATCTAGTCCTAGCGTCGGTAGCTTCTCCGGCTCCCCTCGACAATTGAAGTCCAACCAAGCTACCGCCAGCAAGTGACTGTACCTGCCCTTATACACCCGACCTGCTAACGGAAACTCCTGGTGCTGCGGGATTTCCTAATCATACCCGAAGTTCTTGGCAAACCGGTGCGGGTAGTAGGGCTCTAGGAAGCTGGCGCTGGACCGGTGCAGCTCTAACACCATCAGTCGGGTGCTGATCACCCACTTAGTGTACACTGGTGCGTCTGCATCACGTTGGTGCAGAAGGGAGCAGGCCACCCCGTCGCTCGTCGGTACCAGAACTGGTCGGAAGTCTCTCGACCCGCAATCAAATGGGAGCCCATCCTCGCCTCTGCCTGGCAAGTAGGATAGGGCCCTTCTGGCCCTCACTAGTTGATCTACCGCGTCTCCGTCTGGATGACCAGTGAAGTTGAAGAGTAAGGGGGCTGCCGGGTTGGCCACCGTCACCCTCGTCACCAGCCCGGCAAAAAGTAGACCAGCCCACATAGTGAGGTAGTGGGTCGGTATAAGTCGGCTCATCTCTCATGGTGCGGGGTGTACTGACAGAGCCCCCAGCCTATGGTAGATGTTGGCCAAGGCCGCCGGAGCCAACGCCAACCTCTATCCCTCGGCCACTAAGCGCGCGGGCCACTGCAGCTCTGCCCGCAGAAGACTATCCTCTCCATGGGGGACCATAGAAGTCACCAGCCAATATGCAAGATATGCAGCCAAATATGTGACATCTGGCATCCCATGGGGATTCCACCCCTCTCTCGACGTAAAAATGTATCGGGAGTAAGTCTGGAACCGTAGCTCCACCTCTCTGTACTCCTCTTAAGGTCCCATTGTAGAAGTGACGGACCCACGCCTTCAGAGGCACCCTCGGAGTATGTGCAGCCTTCTCTCTCCTCGCCAGGGCTAAATCCCTCTAGGTCTTCAACAAATACCGATAGCTGTGTGACACCCGGTATCGTACTTGTAGAATCTCTAATTGATCACGACATCTTGTGTCTTTGATTGTCCCTTGATTTAGTATATGGTTTTACACCAATTGACATATAGTCACATTGCATATTGAAAGATATTAATTACTTATATTTTGCTTGGGGATAGAGTTGTAATTCCTACTGAGCATTTTTGCTCACTCAGTTTCTCTTAATATTTTTCAGGTAATAAGGTGAATGGAATCCACTCAGAGTGGATAGGCAATGTGTGATCGAGAGTTCTTGGAAGTCGTAGAAGAACAGAGTCTTTTGTTATTTTCTTGAGTCTAGTTGTATAGTGAGAGTCTTATTTTGTCTTTTCTTTTGAATTTTTGAATTGAGTCAAGAAATTATAATAATGCCATGCCCCGTACTCTATACCGTCGAGGTATTGTCCACTTTAGCCTACCGACCTCACGGTTTTGTCCCTTTCTAATAGTGATCGGCTCTAGAATGGGGGACTTCACGAGAGGTCACCCATCCCAATACTACTCTCCATTAAGCATGCTTAACTTCGGGAGTCGATACTTTAAAAGACGTCTCAATGATATAGAGTACAACTTAGCTATATTTAAGGGTGTTACAATCTACCCCTCTTATATAGGTAGGGCTGTCAATGGGCCGGGCCCAGGTCGGGCTTAGGTCAGCCCGACCCAGCCCGGGCCCGACTTATCCATATTAAAGCCCAAGCTCGCCCAGGGCCTGCCCTATGTCGGGCCGGGCCGGGCTCGACATTATTTAAAAATTCAAAGCCCGACTAAAGCCTGGCCCGACCCGAAAATTTAAATAAAAAAATAAAAAAAATAAAAAACAATATATTTAATGATATAAAATTTACAATCTCACTAAATTAATTAAAATTTTGATATTAATTACATAATTTATGTGAAAAGGGAGTTTAAACTTTTCTAATTAAATAAATTAACATAATTTTAATTAAATAATTTTTAAATTTTAAAGTGAGAATATAAAAAGAGAACGGGTCGGGCCGGCCCGCGGGCCGAACTCAAAGCCCGAGCCCGACCTGCGGGCCAAGTCGAGCTGGGCTTTTAGGCCCGACTAAAAACCCACGGGCCGAAAAAGAGCTTGTGGCCTGGCCCAAAATCGGGCCAAGCCCGCAGGCCTGTCAGGCCGGCCAGGCCCATTGACAGCCCTATATATAGGCGACGTCCTCGTCGCTGGGCACGTATAGCACGCAATCAAACCTCCAGGCAGGTTGGACTCTAGAGGTAGCCCCTACATGCTCAAGAGGTGGCTCCCACTATGTAGCACTTTGTCCTATTGTGGGTTCAAGAGGTGGCTCGCATAGCGTAGCACTTTGCGCTGTATGGAACTTAGTTCCCACACTTCCAGCTGGGGTATGACTCTGATATCATTTTGTCATGCCCCATACTCTATACCATCGTGGTATTGTCCGCTTTAGTCTACCGGCCTCACGATTTTATCCCTTTCTAATAGTGATCGGCTCCAGAATTGGGGACTTCCCGGGAGGTCGCCCATCCTAGTATTACTCTTCATTAAGCATGCTTAACTTCAGAGTTCTTTACAAAAAATGAGCCGATACTTCAAAAGGCATCTCAATAATATAGAGTATAACTTAGCTATACTTGAGGGTGTTATAAATAATGACTTTGAATTATTAATGAAAGTATATTTTTGTCCAAATTGGTCTTGTTTTATTTACCTTGATGAATTGTTTTATTTGACGCTATGTTTGACAAGACCGTTATCTATCACGTTCTAAGTAGTTTCCACTACTATTAGTTCGGGATGTGACAGTTGTGGTATTAGAGCCTAGGTTGTTTAAACCGTATATTTTTTGTCATAACTATAGGTTATCTTCACTATTAGGTCCTATGATTGTGTCATTTTTCTTGTTACCCGATGAGATTGGATAGTGTCTTGAGTTAAGTAATAAAAGGTATTGAAATTTAAAAGAATAAGATAAATAAGAATAACAAGATTATTAACCTTTATAGTTGTTCTACATAAGTTAAGCTTTGATTGTGATGGAAGCGAAGAGATCTATGGAGGAGTTGAAGTCTAGTTTCGTTCCTTAGGTTGCGTTGGTAGATATTCAGACTTATGCTGATTTAGTTAGAAGGGTTCAATTGTTAGAAGATGCGGTAGAGGCTAGATCTAAAAAGGAGAGGCAAGCTGCAGATTTCAGAAATTTCAAACCAACGATTGGAGGGAAGAGAGCTAGTGGCGGTAAAGGAAAAGAATCTCGGAATAATAAAAAGTTTAAGAGAGGTAAAGATTCGTTGCAAAAATAGTGTATTCATTGTCTTAAAGCTGGGCATCGGTTGGAGAACTATTGGTGGAAGTCTAGAGCATGTCTTCAGTGTGGAAGCAAGGATCATAGTATAGCTAGTTGCCATGTGCAATTCTCGTGGGCTATAGCGAAGAATCAAGAGGGACCGAAGCAAGCTTTTGAGGAGCCCAAATCTGCCATCAAAGAAGGAGTGGAGGTATCCCTCATTCTTAACATTTAGCTTGTATCTTTTCATTTCCCCTAGATCCTAGAATTATATTAGTAGCATGATTAATCTAATGATTAGTGGTTACGATGTAATCTTGAGAAAGTTATTAGGAAAATAATGTCATGTGAATTTGGAGAACCAAATTCTTTTTAGTGGGGAGAGTGTAATACCCCAGTTAATTAATAAGGACTAAACTTTATAATTGAAGTAAGAATATATTAACGTTGTAATTAAGTCCAATAAATTGCTTAAATAAATTACATTTATAAAAAAATTCATGTGAATAAATATTCTAAATAAATAATTGATTTAAGGTTTGATTAAATTAAAGAACGATTAAATAAAAGGTAACTCAATCAGATCAAGCTAATCAATCAAGTGAGTTATAAATAACAATTTAATGAGAAATTTAATAGTTAAGTTCTAATGTATAAATAATTGGTATGATGAAGGGTAAAGTTAAGGATAATGAACTTATAATATTTCACTCCTAAAGTGAAATTGATACTTAATTAATAACTTTTAATGGTGTTCTTTATCTAAAGGTTAGGATAATATTCTTTTAAAAAGGACCGTAAATACACAATTAGAGTAAGGATTAAAGATCATAATTTGTCATATTTAAAGTAGTTAATCAACTATGTAATCTAGTCAACATTTTCATAATTGCGTAATGAATAATAATGAAGGAAAATTTTGTATCTCCATTAGTTGAGATGCATTATAGCAACCTAGGTTTAAATAAGTTTAATGTTCGAATAAACATATCTTATTAGATAAAAATAAAGTTAAATTCCACATGATGATTATGAGATAAATTAGAAAATTTGATAATAATTGTAATTAAGAAAATAAGCTAACTAAAATTTGTATAATAATGAAATGGGCTAAGAGAAAATGATAATATTCATAATAGTATGACGAGCTAAATAAATTGTAAATTACATATTTTGACATAGGCTAATATCTAATAATTTATTGAGTTAAAGGATGGATTTAATTAGACTAATTGGGTTTAAATGTCTAAATTTTGTAATTTATGTAAACCCAAGCTCTAACTGGGCTAAACAAGCTAAAACTCCATCAAATGGGCCTCAAATCGAAATTAAATCAAACTCAATAATATTTAGGTCATTCCCTATAAAAATCCTAACCCTAATTTGAACTGGATAGGGTGGGGCAGCACTAGATAAAGATAAAAATCTGATTTTTCAGAGTTTTCCCCTATCTATGTTTCCTAGCCCTAATTAGGACTCTTAGGAGCCTTCAAACCTATAAAACAGACCCCATAGCCTCCCTAGTCAACCCTAGTTCATGGGAGAAGGCTTTTGGGTGCTAGAGGAGCGGCCTAGGAGGACGAATCGATGTTTTAAGTGGCATTCTTTGCATTCTTTGTGTTCTTCACGTTCTTCTTTTCTTTTTCTTTTGAGCAATTTAAGGTAGGTGTTCTCTTAGGCCAAACCCCCAAGTAATGCATCAAAAATATTTCCATGCATGTCTACTTCGATTTGGCATCATTTTCCCCAATTTTTAGTGATCATATTGCATGTATTTCAAGGATTTGGGATTGGATATCGATGTTTTAAGGTTTCTCACTGGAAACGGCACTCTATTCGTTGTCGCGGCCCTTACAGGCACCGCGTCTCTGAACATGGTGGGCCGATAGGCCGCGATCCAAGCATTTATTTAAATCAGGAATTTATGCTTATAGAGTTTTAATATAAAAATTAATATTTTTTCATGAACACGGCTCCCATGTAGACCGCGATCTTAAGTATTATTTTATTAAAAATCATGATTTCTCTCTCTGTAAAAATTCTTATATAATGATTAATTTTATCTAAACATGACCCTTAACATGACCGCGATCTGGTCGCGTCGACTGTCATGACCAGGTTCTGTCAATGGGTTTTTCAGAAACCGTAGAATTTCCCAGCTTATTTTATGACATGATTAGGTCAAATATCATGCTTTTTCAACTGATCATGGCATCTGAACGAATTAAACATCTAGGCAATCTTGAAAGGGAGTTAATTTTTAAAGATATGATTATGAACTATGTCCCTCGTGATTTTATTAAATTCTTTTGCCACCTCCATGTTATCTTAAAAGAGTAGAACTATTCTGAAAACCTGAAATTGATTCATTTCATGGCATGATTAAATATCCTTGCACATGCATATGATATTGATCGGCATTTTAACGATAGTCCGTATAATGTTTTTTTGAAGATTTTGTCACTCCGGTGATATTAACCTACCACTAGTTATTTGTTTCTGGTAGTGTGATAGGAACTCTAATTCTTAGTTAAGTTAGAACCCTCCACCGGATATTCCTTCTATCGGACTGAAACTTTTTTCATCGAGGCTTCCGTAAGTCTCCGCGAGTATGGAATTCCCACTAGGATGTCGAGCATGTTATACCACTAAACCCTGTAAACCACTGGAATGCTCATCCTACTGTATAGGATATGGTTCAACCGGCCTTTTGAATGATAGAATAATGTTCTGTCAGCGATCTGTTGAGTCTGTACTGAACACGGCCTGTCTCAAAACAACATTCAGGTTCGATTTGGGAACACGCCTGATCAGGGACCGTGTTCTCTTCAACCCTTATTGGATCACGGCCCAGTGATCGACCGCATTCATGATGATCGCGATGGTTATACCGACTGCGTTTAGTCCAGTTTTAATCTCGCCTTCCTGATTGTCTCTTAATGATCGCGGCCATGCGACTGACCACGTCCTGCATGAATGTGGCCGTGGAGCCAACTGCGTTTAATTCAGTTTCTCGACATTCATATTTTTTGCAATGATTGAGTAACTACATGTCCTTATGATGAAGATCTATCATGCATGGCATACTTCCTTGTTACCCTGGACCCTTTTGGGGGTAATATTGAGTTTCTTATACCTACAAGACTGATCTTAATGAATTCATTCATGGAATTATCTTAGTCCTCATTTCAATGAGCTTCTTGCAATAACTTGTGATCGTACTATCTTGATTTCCTTTCTATTGGAACAGAACTTCTTTGGATCCGATTGGCCATTGTTGAATGAATTGAATTGCCCAGAAACTAATGGATTGGAACCTACGGTCCAACCAACCTTAATGCCAGTGTGATAGGGCCCGATCAGGTCCTGGGAGGAGCACCTGAATTACTCATTAATTGCGGGAGTATTGATCAAATGGGGTATTGGCATTACACCTAACCCAACGCAAAATTAATACTAGACATTTCCACTACCAATGAATGAATGAATGATTGAATGATCGAATTGAATAGGAAATTGATTGATATGATAGGATTGTCCTTGACCTGAAATGGGTAAATTATTGTTGGAACTCTAATATTATTGGGCCAATTCAAATGTTATATGCATTGCATCGCTCAAATCATTGATATACTGCGATAGCCTGTTATTGATTCCCTCATTATCTATTTCATTGTCAAAAGTTATTCCTTGATATTTGAATTGTCTCATACTTCTAGAATCTCTAATTGATCGTGTCATCTTGTGTCTTTAATTATCCCTTGATTTAGTCCATGGTTTTACACTGATTGGCATATAGTCACACTGCATATTGAAAGACATTAATTACGTATATTTTACATGGCAATAGAGTTGAAATTTCTACTGAGCGTTTTTGCTCACTCGGTTTCACTTAACATTTTTTAGGTAATACGATGAATGGAATCCACTCTGAAGGGATGGATAAAGTGTGATCGAGAGTTCTTGGAAGTCGTAGAAGACCAGAGTCTTTTGTTATTTTCTTGAGTCCAGTTGTATAGTGAGAGTCTTATTTTATCTTTTCTTTTAAATGTTGAATTGAGTCAAGAAATTGTAATAATGACTTTGAATTATTAATGAAATTATATTTTTGTCCAATTTGTTCTTGTTTTATTTATCTTGATGTTTTTTTATGCAATGTTTGACATGACCGTTATCTGCCACATTCTGAGTAGTTTCGGCTGCTATCGGTTCGGGACGTGACAGTTATGGTATCACAGCCTAGGTTGTTTAATCCCTAGGTTCTTAGTCATAAGTGTAGGTTATCTTGACTATTACGTCCTATGATTGTGTCATTTTTCTTATTACCCGGTGAGATTGGCTAGTGTCTTGGGTTAGGTAATAAAAGGTATTTAAAATTTAAAATAACAAGATAAATAAGAATAACAATATTATTAACTTTTATAGTTATTGAGCAGGTGTTAAGCTTTGGTTGTGATGGAAGCGAAGAGATCTATGGAGGAGTTGAAGTCTAGTTTCATTCCTCTGGTTACGTTGGTAGATATTCAGGCTTATGTTGATTTAGTTAGAAGGGTTCAATGTTAGAAGATGCGGTAGAGACCAGAACTAAAAGGAGAGGCAAGTCACAAATTTCAGAAATTTCAAAACAACGATTGGAGGGAAAAGAGCTAGCTAGTCATGGTAAAGGAAAAGAATCTTGAAATAATAAAAAGTTTAAAGAGGTAAAGATTTGTTGCAAGAAAAGTGTCTTCATTGTCTTAAAGTTGGGCACAGGTTGGAGAACTACTAGTGGAAGTCAAGAGCATGTCTTCGGTGTAGAAGCAAGGATCATCGGATAGCCAGTTGCCCTGTCCAATTCTCACGGGTTAAAGCGAAGAATCAAGAGGACTGAAGTAAGCTTTTGAGGAGCCCAAATCTGTCATCGAAGGAGTAATAGGAGGTATAATATATCCCTCATTCTTAACCTTTAACTAGTATCTTTTCATTTCCCCTAGATCTTAGAATTCTATTACTAGCATGATTAATCTGATGATTAGTGGTCACGGTGTAATCTTGAGAAAGTTATTTGGAAAATAATGTCATGTGAATTTAGAGGACCAAATTCTTTTTAGTGGGGGGTGTAATATCCCAGTTAATTAATAAGAACTAGACTATATAATTGAAGTAAGAATATATTAATGTTGTAATTAACTCTAGTAAATTACTTAAATAAATTACATTTAGATAAATTTCACGTGAATAAATATGGTAAATAAATAATTGATTTAAGATATGATTAAATCAAATAACGATAGATTAAAAGGGAACTCAATCAGAATAAGCTAATCAATCGAGTGGGTTATAAATAACAATTTAATGAGAATTGTAATAATTAAGTTCTAATGTATAAATAATTGGTATGATTAAGGGTAAAGTTAAGGAGAATGAACTTATAATATTTCACTCCTAAAGTGAAATTGATACTTAATTAATAACTTTTAATGGTGTTCATTATATAAAGGTTATGATAATATTCTTTTAAAAAGGAGCGTAAACACATAATTAGATTAAGTAGTAAATATTATAATTTGTCATATTTAAAGTAGTTAATCAACTATGTTATCTATTCAATATTTCCACTTTTGGGTAATGAATAATAATGAAGGAAAATCTTGTATCTCCATTAGTTGAGATGCATTATAGTAACCCAGATTTAAATAAGTTTAATGTTCGAATAAACATATCTTATTAGATAAAATAAGGTTAAATTCCACATGATGATTATGAGATAAATTAGAAATTTTGGTAATAATTGTAATTAGGGAAATAAGGTAACGAAACTTTATATAATAATTAAATAGCCCAAGAGAAAATGATAATATTCATAATAGTGTGATGGGCAAAATAAATTGTAAATTCTATATTTTGTCGTAGGCTAATATCTTTAAATTCTAAATTTTGACATAGCCTAATATCTAATAATTTATTGGGCTAAAGGATGGATCTAATTGGGCTAATTGGGATTAAATGTCTAAAATTTGTAGTTTATGTAAACCCTAATTCTAAGTGGTTAAACAAGCTAAAACTCCATCAAATGGGCTTCAAATCGAAATTAAATCAAACCCAATAATATTTAGGTCATTCCCTATAGAAACCCTAACCCTAATTCGAACTAGATAGGGTGGGGGCAGCCCTAGATATAAATAAAGATCTGATTTTTCAAAGTTTTCCCTTATCTAGGTTTCCTAAACCTAATTAGGACTCTTAGGAGCCTTAAACCCTATAAGACCGACCCCATAGCCTTCCTAGTCGACCCTAATTCATGGGAGAAGAATTTTGGGCACTGGAAGAGCGATCTAAGAGGACGAATCGAGATTTTAAATGGCGTTCTTTATGTTCTTCACGTTCTTCTTTTCTTCTTCCTTTGAGCAATTTAAGGTTGGTGTTCTCTCAGGCCAAACCCCTAGGTAATGCATCAAAAATGTTCCCATGCATGCCTACTTTGATTTGGCATTGTTTTCCCCAATTTTTTATGATCATATTGCATGTATTTCAAGGATTTGAGATTGGATATCGATGTTTTAGGGTTTCCCTCCGAAAATGACCCTTTGTTCAAAGTTGCGGCTGTAGATGCCTAATTTTCGACATCCCGCGGACCTTATCTAGCCATCATTGAAGTGACACCTTTTTCCTTGGTTGATTCGTTGTGTGGAGTCTCATCCCTCTTAAATAGGCTCCACCCTATCCCTTCGCAGATCTAAATTTCTGAGGTTCTATACATGATTCTACACATCCTCTACCCTGATCCCTGGGCAACCAAGGTGCTGGCCGCCCACAACCCAGGGCGACCAGAGACCTGGCCGCCCAGCCCCTTTCAGGGCGACCAGAGATCAGGCCGCCCACCTCCCAAGGTGGCCAGAAACCTGGCCGCCCACCATCCAAGGTGGCCAGACTGCTGGCCGCCCAGCTCCTCAAGGTGGCCATCGATTTGGCCGCCCAGCCCCTTGCGTGACCAGAGCTTTGGCCGCCTCCTGTCAACTGCCAGTGAAACCCATGATCTACCCACTCTAGGCACGTTCTACGGAATTGCTCCCACTCCGGGAGGTTCCAGGCTCACGTTGCTTGCACGTAATCTCTATTTTCGATGATTTTGGAGGGAGATTGCCCCCACATACAAAAAGCCCATTTTGAACCATCTCACGGGGGGGATCCTTTCGGTGGGGGGGGGGGGTTGGACATTTTTCTCTCATGGGTTGGACATTTTTTGAGGGGAGGTTGCTAGTTCTTGGGAGCTCAGGGAGAGAGCTGTGAGGACGAGAGCACCTTCCCTCATCCCCGTCGATCTATTTGAAGTTGGAGGGCTCCGCCGTGGACGAGTTCCAGTTGCAGGGGGCGGCCATTGACATGGCTGCCCACCTTCTCTAGGCGACCACCTGCTTGGCCGCCCTCTGCTTGGTTGAAGGGAAAACCCCGTCTTTCTTCCTTATTCTCCATTGTGTTGCTTTCTATGTCATTTTACTATATTACATGCATGCTAGATCTCCCTAGATCCTACTTTAAAGAGGTTTTTCAACCCAAAATATAGGGAAGGTGGATGGTCGAAAGTCTCGGCCATCCCCTTTCTCGCCCCCCTTCCCGGTACGATCACCACCATTTTGCATGCGTTCTTTACTTCCATTAGCATTTACTACACTTTCACAGTCTAATGGTTCCTTTATTTGCTGGTTAACTTGTAGGTACTTCATCACTGACTCGCAGGGCTCCTTACTCTTGGCCGGCCGAGAGCGAGGACAGAAGAACCCACCATCTCCCGTTCCTAAAGCGTTCATGATCTTCTTACTCCTGTGAGGCCCAGGTATAGGTTTCTGGCGATCACGCTATTCCTATTTTCTAACCTTTGCACTCTAGGTTTACAGCAGCATAGTTCGGGAGGACATCCACGCATCGCGCCTACCACCTACGCGGACGCCGCCACCTTCCGGCACCTACAACCTTCTGGCGATCACGGTGGGACGCTGATTGCTCACTATGAGTCCTTAGATTGAAGTCTACTGCATTTAGTTTCTAGCAAATAGCTTCTTCCCATCTTCATTTGTCATTTTTAGTTGCTCTCTATGCCTGTTTGCACTTGGTGAACCTGAAGGGCCAAAACAGAGGGCATCCTGTTTGTGTGCCTTAGCTTCTATTTTTCATATTTTAGCTTCTGTTTGGTATATTGTTGGTCTTGTGTGTTCTAACCTTGCAGGTTTGAGTCCGGGGTGGGCTTAGGAAGAGCCGGCATCACACATATTAGGAACACCCTCTCATTGATTTGGACTCTTCACCCGGGGATTCCCACTCGGGTGTAACTAGTCCTTTTCAATTGGGAACCTCCGTGAGTCCCTGCGAACCGTGGATTCCCACACGGTCGCCGGGCGGGTGGTATCTTGAAGTCCTATTAGATTTCCTAAAGGGTTTGAGTGAGAATCATCTTAGGATTATCCCGGAGTTTGGCCCTTGATTCCCCTAGAAAATTTCATTCTCATCTAAGAGGGAACAAATTCAAATTGGACTAATCTCGGGATTAACCTAAGCTAAAAATTTGGGGCGCATTTGTTTGAACACATGCTTGTGGTTAGATACCATTTAACTCAATCCTAATTGGCCTTAAAAATTTCACTTCAAATTTTAAAGATTGATTAAGTTGAGTTGCAATGGCTCAATGTTATCCCAACATGCATGTTGTTGATGAGGACGATATTGATTTCTATGACACACAAACCCGGCTTGATGCCGAGGAAGATGCACCCAATGCTTTCATTGGGATGTGTCAAAATTCACAAATTGATGTAAGTCAAAGCACCACTAGTGAAGAATCATCCTCCGAAAGTCAAGGGTCCATCAATTTCAAAACTCCATCAATTTCCCCAAAGAAAGACCAAGAGTTAGCTAGGGTGCTATCTCGATATTCTCCTAACTATTTCATCACCCTAGCTTCTCAAAGAAAATCACATCTCACTCCTCAATCCACTCCAAGGAGATCTCCAATTCCAATGCCAAATTCATTCAATAGGACTCCCTCCCGTGTTGGGTCCCGAAAGGTGGCAATCAAGAGGGGAGGGGTGAATTGATTGGGCAATAAAAATTATTTACCTAAAGATGCACACAAGTAATCGACAATTATAGGATAGAAATAATTCTAAAGCAAACAAGCACTCAATCTCACCGGAACAAGATCTCTCTCTCGTGAGTACTGAAAGAAGTCGTGAGTGAGTTATGGCACTACAAGAGATCACTCAGCTAAGTGAGTAGCCCACTCGATGCAAAGAACGATAAACCAAACCACAATAGAAGCACAAGATTTTTAGGTGGTTCGGGTACACGATTGTGTCCCCTACATCCACCCCTCACACGGAGGATTAATGCTCCACTATGACGTGAGCCACACACACGCTGAATAGACAGCCAACACACACACAGTAGCCTATCTTGGCCACTACACACACACACACACACACACACACACACACACACACACACACACACTCTCGTGTCACAGAACACGAGCACACACATACGAATGTGTTTCAAGAAATTCTAAGAGTACATCAGATGTTCAATACTAAACAACAAGTATTTGAGGAGTTTAGAGCAGAATAGATATTCAGAGATAGAAATCCCCCTTTCTCTTCTTCGAATGTTCTATGATGCTTCTGCAGGATGAAGAACGAGCTTGAAGCAAGTGTGAAGTATTGCAGCACGATCAGAGGTTGGATCTTGATTTCTGATGCAGTCTTCAGTTGTATATGATCTTGGGCTTTGATTCAAGCTTCTTCCTTTCAATTTCAGCTTCAGAGCAAGGTGGAAGAAGGCTTGGGAGCTGCAGCTGCGAACCTGCACACACAAAATAGAACTCAAATCAACTTCAGGCAGATCTCACCTCTCATCCTATTTATTTAATGCCACTAGGGTTTATTTAATTGATTAGGACAGTCAAAGACAGCTTGGGAACCAGATCCACATTTTGTGGAATGTTTTGTGGAAGTTAGACTCGGATTGGAAGACTTTAGATGCAAGGGAACAGAAGTCAAACACGGCGGCTGGAGATCGGAACTGAAGGGGTCGACCCATTGGGTCGACCCTCGAAGAGGGTTTTCAACGACAAGAGCAATGGGTCGACCCCTGGGGTCGACCCTCGATCTACCAACATCTGGTAGGATGAAGTATTACAGGGGTCGACCCTCGAAGAGGGTTAAGCAACCCTGGAGCAATGGGTCGACCCATTGGGTCGACCCTCGTGCTCACAGATTCTGGTGGGAGAAATTTTACAGGGGTCGACCCTTGGGGTCGACCCTCGCACCTGAAGGGGTTGACCCTTGGGGTCGACCCATGCAGCAGAAATAACATAAGTGAGACGAAGACCACAAAGATGTGGTGCCAACCAAGTGTATGAAGAAATAGAGAACATACCACTGAAAAGTATGAATCTAAGGCATGAATGATGAAGACCCAATAAAATATACCTTAGACAAGAGTGTTGCTCTATTAACCACTAAACACAAGGGTTGAAAACCAACAAGGAACAGAGGCAAAAAGAGTTAGGATGGATCTCACCAAATGTCCTTGTATCATTCAATTCATGAACCACCTTCTTGCCCCTGTCAAGACATACGTTCTGCGTTAACTTTGGTGATTGCAAATAGAAATAAAACTTCTTACCTCAAGGAGTGATTTCTGAACTCCCAAAGCTTCTCATCTCATCAAGTGTACACCAATTCCATAATTTATCAAGGCATTCAAGTTAGAACACATAAATATGGAATGATTTAGTCATCATCAAATTTATCACGATAGTCCACTAAGAGGGGGTTCAACATCCCGTGTTCCTAGTCAACCTAACCATCCTCTTCACTCTCAAGGGGCTGCATCCTCTCCGATTTCTCATGCTATGCCAAGTAGCAATGCACCCCTTAAGCAATCCAATCTCATATCCCGACAAGAGGTGGAAAGGTATGTTCGACAAATGGTTGTCGAAAGCCTCCCCAAACCACAACCTCATTCCTTCACTAGCTATTGTAAACTTCCGAATGTTCATTTTCCCCCGGGTTTCAAAGCCCCCAAATATCGGAAGTATGATGGTTCCACGATCCACATGAACATCTCTCTTGCTTTCTAATGGATTCTCATCAATGGCTTTATGATCGGGTCCTCCTAGTTCATCTCTTTCAAAAATCTCTAGAAGGAGAGGCCTTTAGGTGGTTCTCTTCACTCCCAGCCATTGATCTCATCAACTTTGACATTGTGTCGAGCGTTTCATCGCTCATTTCGGCCACATGGCTAGTGTAGCTCCCACTCTCACGGACCTTATCATGGAAAAGATGAAGCCCGATGAGGACTTCACTCAATTTGCTAATCGGTGGAGAGCTATGGCTTTAGGTCTGGGATTGCCATCCTGGAATCCCAAGCCATCACTGTTCTAGTCAACAATTCAACTCCTCAGCTCTGCGCTATCTTGATGCTTAGCGAATTTCACACATTCGCTCAACTCTACAAACGAGCTCATGTTGTTCAAACTCAACTCAAGAATTCCTCTTTTCCATTCTTCTTGATGATTGCAATGTCCCAACATCAGAAGGGGCAAGCTCCAATGATCATATCAATGCCTTCAATCAGCTCCCCAATTCTACCTATCCCATGGTTGCCACTGCAAGCCGCGGGGCACCTATGAAGGGGCAAGGGAATGCCCCTAATTCTTTTCCTTTCTATCAATCATCTCATGTTCCATCCTACACTCAGGAAAGGTTAGCCATGGTTAGGGGCAATCAAGAGTCTAGGCTAATGGAAAGAGGACAACATTGGCAATATGATGAGGAAGAAGTGGTGAATGACCAACCCATAGTGAGCTCGACACAAGAAACATGATTGGCCATGGACAAGGGGCAAGACCTTTGGTCTTGATCCGACCCAAGAGTGAACCACCCAACAAAGCCAGGACATCCTCCTTCACTCTAACTCCACCTCAAGGGGCAAGGCCCTTAGTTCTCATTCTGCCTAAGGGCTCATCTACTCTGCAGCAACATCAAGGTGTCTCTCCTCCGCTCATGGCGGAGGTTCACTCAACTTCATCCACTTTTCACCAAGACACTTCGCGGGAGAGCTACTATCATCTCTTGATCTAATCAAACCAGCTCCTACCCCAACCATGCTGCCAACTCAGTTTGAATCAACCCTATTGATGATGAGTCTTTTGCGACCCTACTCCAATTGATCTAGCTCCGATTCAGCTTCCCCAACATGAATCCATTCCTTTTGATGAATCAGATGCTGACTTGCTCTCCCAAATCAAGATGTCATTCCAACTTTCCAATCAAGCTCTCTACATATCCCAACCCTCAGATTGCTCCTCCTTTAGAAATTTTGGCCGACATCTCCACGGTGTTGGACCCGGCCACGCTCATGTCGTCAAAGGACGAGGAGCCTATCATCTCCACCTTGGATGTCCACAATCTACTCCATCCTTGAATCCTTAGAGTCACCCGTACCTAGGGAGAAACCCCAAGATGTAGGATGGCACATAATGTCCAAGATGGGCTATACATCTGGCGCAGGGTTAGGAAAGGAAGAACAAGGAATCAGAGAGCCTATTGAGGAAAATGGAACATTTGAGAGATTTGGATTAGGGTGTCAACCAACTAAGGTTAGCAAAGATGAATCAAACAGGTGGAATTTGCATGATCATTTTGTAAGGAATCATGTCCTTTGGAAGAGAGAATCGCAATGTGGAAATGTTTCATGAAGGTGAACATGTGAATCCAAAAGAAAAGTCACGATGATGTAGACATAGAGGATTTGGGTTTATCAAAACTATTCTCTGAAGAATCCTTGTCCCACTCGATAACCCAAGAAGAAATCATGAAGCAAAAGGAGAACCGACTCTGTTAGTCCTCCTCTCTTTCTACTCCTCTTGTTCACGTCCTTCAAAAGTGGTTCCATCTCCAAAGCTGATCAATTCCAAGAAGCACAGCCTGAAGCTATCATTGAGAAGCCCACTCTAGGGGCAAAACTCTCAATCATGATTCCCCAGCTCAGGAACTTCATCCTCCATCCTTAATCACACACTTCCAATCAACAGCCCTGCCAGGGCATTTGCTCTGTACATAATAGGTCAGATTTAGAAGAGTCCAAACCTTTGGCTACGCCACACAAGAAGGTTAGGGGCACCCAAATTCCCTACCAACTTTGGTCAGGTCTAGCTGAAAGTTATAATTTGTTAACTCAGATCTTAATGTTTAGTTTAATGAATTCAATAAACCTGTTACAAGATGAAGAATGGTCTAACCCGCCTCCTATGGTCTAACATATTCAAGTCAAAGAGCCAATTAATCCTAGTAGGTATAGGGTCGTGTCCACGGCCGCGTACTTGCTTCCCATTCACTTGAACCTTGTTTCCGGCCAACCAAGGAGGTGGACTGCTCCTCTTCCTCCATCCAGCAGTCCCAGAGTGCCCAGACGATACCGTCCACTCTGTAGGAACCCTTGTACATAGCTAAATTCCAAAATCCAAAAAAAATAGCAAATTCAAACCCAAAACCATAAAAAAAATCAGAAATCAAACAAAACCAATTGTCTGGCAGCTGCCATTCATTTCACTCTTCATTCCTTCATGTATGTTAAGGTTAGGTTGCATTAAAGCCTCAGTGGATTAAGACTTTGATCTATCGGAACCGAGGAGAATTCCATCTAGCTAAGCTGATTCTCCAAGGGGCAAGCAATATGCACACACTCACATGCTTTCAAAATACGGCAACGGCCTAAGACGGTGACTATCTCGAAGATTTCTGGACGAGACCAAAATCCTCCTTTTTCCTCTTTTCTCGACCGATCAAGACAGTCGGCGCTCTTAAGGCCTTGAGCTCAGCAGCTGAAACATGAGCCCTCAAGTGAGAGTAGGACTCACCTTCCTTGCAAAATGAGACCAGAGCACGTGAAGAGGGCAGTGTCCCTGCAGGCAAAACAAAGTAAAAAAATTCAAAGTCAAAAGGGAGCAAAAATCCCAAAATTCTCAAAATCCAAGCAAAAAATGAAAAGAAAGAAAAATCCCAAAAGGGAACAAATGAAAAAGCCTGGTCGTGACCGTGCCTGGTCGAGATAAAGAAAGCCCTACAAGTCAAGTCCAATTCAAGGGGCAACACAAAAGCAACAATTCCGAAGGTGGTCCGAAATCACCGAAAGGGTGGAGTGAACTAAGCACGCTCATAGCTCATCGTTTTAACGGCTTTGCCGATCCTCTTGTGAAGTTTATCCCTACATTCTCTTTTATTTTGAGGACTCAGAATCCGATGGAAACTCCGAAGGATATAACTCTGTTGACGGCTTGTAGCCATTTTTTCAAAACACACTATATGATTGTCTACCCGTAAAGAACAAAAGCCTCTGCTACAAAGAAATCTCCATGTTTCTGGTATGTCAATGTTCTCATCCCTTTAGTGTCTTCTTTCATCAACCTCGGGCTTAGGTCAATGCATGCGCGTCACCTGTCGGTGCGACGGCGTCTGATTCCGGGTCAGCGTCGCGCGGTTGGCCATTAGGGTTCCAAGGTGTTTCATCATATATCATCTATGGTTGTGAGGAAATAGACCTGGGTCGGACAAATCATTTACCTCAAACACTTTTTGGGTGTATCTCGCGGTCGGAAGTAATTGGGAGCCTAAGCTTGGCATGACGGCATTGTCATCAGGATAAGTCTTAACCGGCGAGACCATCATTCGAGGAGTCTAGAGGCCCAAATCAACCTAGATGTGTGCTCAGGATACCTGGGAGGTTGTAGAAAGAGCCATCCTTCCTTCATTGTTGTGATGTCTCATGGGCAGTTGCCAGACGTTGGCCAAAAAAATCAAAAATATGTCAAAAATCCATAAAAAATCAAAATATTAAAATCAAAAAAATTGAAATATGCCAAAATCCAAAAAAATCTAAATATTCAAAAATCCAAAAAATGGAGGGGCATCTCCCCAATTCCTCCATCACCACTACACCATCTCCTTTCCTTCATCACTACCCACAACTGCGAACCCCAAAGGTTACTCCCCTTTCTTCATTCCATCCCACCAGGGGATTTATACTTGCACTGCTACCAACACCCAAACTAGGGGCAAATTGCACTCCCATCTGCCCATCCAAGCTAGCCAAACCTTGGCTACCTTGTCGGGAGGTAGAGCACTCCTCGTTCCTTTCTTTCCATGAATCTTAATGGCATTCGAACTCCGCCAGCTCGGCGCTTCAACTTGAGTCCTAAGCAAACGACACATCCATATCATTTGATTTTCAGCAGATGCTTGGTTGCATTACCAATATCTTTTTCCTTACACTTTCTACTCCATATCCCCCTGATTGGACAAACGTCCTACCTATGTCAGCGGGTCCATGACGGACTCTGGCTATGGAGCTTGAACTATCCTTTTGTTAGTCTTCCCTCAACCAGACACCTTGCTGAGTCAATTGATGTGCTAGGTGAAGTTAGCATAGGCTCCCTATCATCAGGAGTGATCACCTCCGAGGACATGCTTACACCCCGGTGACCATCCCTGCGGAATTCAATTATGTCAATTAGACTCACTGTAAAGCCGAAGGATGATGTTTGCTTTCCCACTCCCCTTACCTTAGTGAATGCTTCCTCTTTAAATGCTTATTTATTTGTGAACTTCACTAATGTGTGTTTATGCAGCTGCAGGTCACATAGCATCGGGTTCACTCTCATCGCCTTCTCCTACTATTATATACTATATTATATAGAGCCCGGAGGCTAATAACTTTGAGCACATAAACTCTGAGTTCCTCTCTAACAAAAATAATGAGGGGTTTATGTTCCCTAAGTTATTCGCCGGCCGTTTGGTTTCATGATTGACCTCGGGATGACGGACTCGTCGGACTCTCGACCGATGTCTTTCCCGGAGCCAGACAATATTACCTCTGGATATACATTAGATAGGTTTTTTCCTTTAAACCCAGCATGCATCATGTAGGTCCTTTTAGTCCCACCGTCGATCATAAAAAAGCAAACAAAAATGCATTAGAAAAGCATGGCATGCATTCATGCAGCAAGAAGGAGACAAGGGTCGAGAGAAGGGTTTGCCCTTGGCCTGCCCTGGACTCTATCCCTCTTTTGTCAATCATCCAAGTTCTTCAATTCCATCACTTTTTGTTGTCTACCTTATTCCACTCCGATTCGACAAGTCGAGAGTGTGTTTTGCATGCGAACGCTATGAGTATTTTGAGATTTGAAGGTCATTTTCCCTTATCCTGATTGTGTTACTTACTCTTGTTTTAGGTGTCTTGTATCTCCTTGAGCCTGGATTGCGTTCGTCCCCTCAAGTCCCGAAGCGCTGCTAGGGGGTCCCATGCGACCGCAGATACAAGCCCTCTCAGATTACTTTTCCTTCCTTCCTCCCTTTTGAATGACCTCTCTGTCCCATTATGCTTGTTCGTTCTTATGTGAAGCTCAATCTCAGCTCGAGAATCTCCTTGAGCGGGATGTCCTTATTAGGCTTGTTTCTTTACCGAAACACCTATTTATCAGTCCGCCGGGCTCCCCTACAAAACGGGCATTCCGAGGGGGCATTTGTAGATGCCTAATTTTAGACATCCCGCTGACCTTATCTAGCCATCATTGAAGTGACACCTTTTTCCTTGGTTGATTGGTTGTGTGGAGTCTCATCCCTCTTAGATAGGCTCCACCTTGTCCCTTTGCAGATCCAAATTTCTGAGGTTCTATACATGATTCTACACATCCTCTACGATCCCTGGGTGACCAAGGTGCTGGCCACCCACAACCCAGGGCGACCAGAGACCTGGCCGCCCAGCCCCTTTCAGGGCGACCAGAGATCTGGCCGCCCACCTCCCAAGGCAGCCAGAAACTTGGCCGCCCACCATCCAAGGTGGCCAGACTGCTGGCCGCCCAGCTCCTCAAGGTGGCCATCGATTTGGCCACCTAGCCCCTTGGGCGACTAGAGCTTTGACCGCCTCCTGTCAATCGCTAGTCAAACCCACGATCCACCCACTCCGGGCACGTCCTCCGAAACTACTCCCACTCCGGGGGGGTTCGAGACCCACGTAGCCTCACACGCACTCTATTTTCAAATGATTTTGGAGGGAGAATCCCCCAGATACAAAACTCCGTCCCGAATCATCTCACAAGAGGGGATCCTTTTTTCGGTGAGAGGGTTGGACATTTTTCTCACGGAGAGAGTTGGACACTTTCTGGGGTGGTAAGAAAAGATGATTCTAGAGGTTCCAGCAGCTCAGAGAGCACCTTCCCTCATCCCTCGTCGATCTATCTGAAGTTGGAGAGCTCCGTCGTGGACGAGCTCCAGTTGCAGGGGGTGGCCATCGACATGGCCGCCCACCCCCTCTGAGCGGCCACACATGTGGCCGCCCTCTGTTGGTTGATGGGCAAACCCCGTCCTCTCTTCCCTATCCTTCATCTTGCTGCGTTTTACTCCATTTTACTGCATTGCATGCATATTAGACTTGCCTAGATCCCTTTTCCTAAAGAGGTTTTCAAATCCCAAAACATAGGGAAGGTGGATGGTCGAAAGTCTCGGCCATCCCCCTTCTCGCCCCTTCCCAGTACGATCACCACCATTTTGCATGCGTTCTTTACTTCCATGAGCATTTACTACACTTTCACAGTCTAATGGTTCCTTTATTTGCTGGTTAACTTGCAGGTACTTCGTCACTGACTCGCAGGGCTCCTTACTCTTGGCCGGCCGAGAGCGAGGACAAAAGAACCCACCATCTCCCGTTCCTGAAGCGTTCATGATCTTCTTACTCCTGTGAGGCCCAGGTATAGGTCTCTAGCGATCACGTTATTCCTATTTTTCTAACCTTTGCACTGTAGGTTTGCAGCAGAATAGTTCGGGAGGACATCCACGCATCGCACCTACCACCTACGCGGACGCCGCCACCTTTCGGCACCTACAGCGGCCCCTACAGGCACCGCATCTCTGAACGCAGTGGGCTGACTGATCGTAATCCAAGCATTTACTTAAATCGTTAATTTCTGTTTATATAGATTTAATGTAAATTTTTTTAATTTTCCATGAATGTGGCTCCCATGTAGACCGCCCATGTAGACCGGGATCTTAAGAATTATTTTATTAAAAATCATGCTTTCTCTCCCTGTAAAAATTCTTATATAATGATTAATTTTATCTAAATGCAGTCCTCAACATGACTGCGATCTAGTCATGTCCACCGTCTTGACTGCATTCTGTCAACGAGTTTTTCAGAAACCCTTGAATTTCCCAATTGATTTTATGGCATGATTAGGTCAAATATCATGCCTTTTCAATTGATCATGACATCTGAACGAATTAAACATCTAGGCAATCTTGAAAGAGAGTTAATTTTTAATGATATGATTATGAACTATCTCTTTCATGATTTTATGAAATTCTTTTGCCACCTCCATGTTATCTTAAAAGAGTAGAACTATTCTGAAAACCTGAAATTGAATCATTTCATGGCATGGTTAAATATCCTTGCACATGCATATGATATTCATCGGCGTTTTAACGATAGACCGTATAATGTTTTGTTGAAGATTTTGTCACTCTGGTGATATTAACCTACCGTTGGTTATTGTTTCTGGTAGTATGCTAGGAACCCTAATTCTTAGTGAAGTTAGAATCTTCGGATTGGAACATTCTTCATCGCGGCCTCCGTAAGTCTCCGTGAGCATGGAATTCCCACTAGTATGCTGAGCCAAAACCCTATAAACCACTGGAATCCTCGTCCTACTGTATAAGATAGGGTTCAACCAGCCTTTTGAATGATAGAACAATGT
Organism: Amorphophallus konjac; assembly: GCA_022559845.1. Lineage (NCBI taxonomy): Eukaryota > Viridiplantae > Streptophyta > Magnoliopsida > Alismatales > Araceae > Amorphophallus > Amorphophallus konjac. The sequence goes on along the minus strand of CM040122.1, from coordinate 83,527,597 downwards.
TCTATCTGCGATCTATTGAGTCTGTACTGAACGTGGCCTATCTCAAAACTGCATTCAGGTTCTGTTTGAGAATGTGCCTGATCAGGGACCGTGTTCTCTTCAACCCTGCTTGGATCATGGCCTAGTGATCAACTGTGTTCATGATGATCACGATGGTAATACCGACCACGTTCAGTCTTGTTTTCATCTCGCCAGCCTAATTATCTCTTAATGCTCGCAGCCACGTGACTGACCGTGTCCTGCCTGAATGCAGCCCTAGAGTCAACCACGTTTAATCTAGTTTCCTGATATATATATTTTTTGCAATGATTGAGTAATTGCATGTCCCTATGATCGAGATTTATCATGCATGGCATTCTTCCTTGTTTGGACCCTTTTGGGGGTAATATTGAGTTTCTTTTACCTACAAGACATATCTTAATGAACTCATTCATGGAGTTATCTTAGTACTCATTTCAATGAGCTTCTTGCAATAACTTGCAATCGTACTGTCTTGATTTCCTTTCTATCCGAACATAACTTCTTTGGATCTGATTGGCCATTATTGATAGAATGGAATTGCACAGAAACTAATGGAATCGGACCTACGGTCCAATCAACCTTAATGCCAGTGCGATAAGGCCCGATCAGGTCCTAGGAGCAGCACCTGAATTACTCATTAACCGCGGGAGTATTTGTAGCACCCCAAATTAAATATAGAAAATATTTAACCCAATTTAATAATGGTCTTGTGTTAAAACTAAACCAATTGGGGTAAAAAGAGGCCCATTACTAATAACTAAAAAGCCATTTCTTATGGGCCTTAAAACCCAAATAGTTAAAACCCCTTTGTTATGTATAAACCAAATTGAAAGGCCTTAATGAGTTTTACGTTAACCCCACGAGCTCTGTTCGAAGGGGATTAGGTCGACCCATGCATAGAGCTTTAGGGTTTTGATAACGCGAAAGTTCATCATTTAAAAACACATGTGCCAATCATAAAATTTCAACTCGCACTAGATGAACGAAAGACGTAATATGGTGGCCAGAAGGGTCGAATCCACAGGAAAGAAGAGATTTTTAGAGTTAAAAACCTTGGAGTCCTTTGGAAAACACTTGTGATTTTACTTTGCTTAAAGAAAATAGTGAAATGATGAACGAACCAAACACTTAATTGCATAACGTGGAGAAGAATAGGTAGAAGAAGGAGGAAGAGAGGGAAGATGAACAAGACCTAGATCAAATGAACACTTCTTTCATTAACATAAAGAAACAAGCACATGAAATGCAAGATAAGCTTATAATAAAGATGTGACGAGATTACAATGAAGTAAAATGAAACTAAAGCAATAACAACAAGTGGAGCCTGAGGTGTAAAGATGATAGTAGCAATGGTGATGATGGCGTTGTCCCTCCTTGGCCTTGGATCACGCACAACCTCGTGGAAGATGTCACCTACGTCATGTGGACGTCGCCTTCACTGTTGGAGCCGCCTTTGGAGGGTGAATATCTTTAAAACCACAAAGAATTAGAAGATGAGAAAGAAGAAGAAGTAGAAGAGAATGAAGAGAGTAAGAACTTTTGTAAAAGGGGAAGAGGGAGAAGAGCACCGTAAGGAGGATAAATTGAGGAAGAACATAGACATATAAGTGCAGGTAAACAATAAAATCTAAGGATAGAATGTTGAAAAGTGAAGGATAACTCAAAAACCAGGGAGAATTAGCGAATGATGGAGAAGAATAAATTGTAGAGCATATCAAAATAAAGAACTTTTGTGAAAAAAAGTAAGAGGAGAAGAGGAACATAAGGTGGAGAAATAAGGGAAGAATAGAGGGAAATACTGATTCACAGATGAACAGGACAACGCACCATAAAATCGTGAATAGCTCTAAAATGGTGTAGAACTGGCTAATGAGGAAGAATAAGAAGTTGAATAACGCTCAAAAGTAAAGAACTTTTGTGAAGAAATCAAGAGGATAAGAGGAATGGAACGGGATCAAATAAGGGGAAGAACATGGAACAATGTTGTCTGCGAATGCTCAGGATAGAATAGTGAAAAATAAGAAATAACATGCAAACCAGATGGAATTAGAAGATGACAAAGAAGAAGAAATTATAGAGCATTTAAAAACAAAGAACTTTCATGAAGAAAGTAAGAGGAGAAGAAGAACATACAGGCGTTAAATCGGTGACCTAAGGTGAAGGTGTGAGAGGGAGAGAAGAATGCCCAAAAGAAAAACTCCATTTCTCCTCCTTGACATGGACTATTTATAGGGAAAATTGGGTCAATGAAGGGTGAAGATTGCATCAAAAGGAGGTGGATGGTTGGGATTTAGATAGAAGATGATGCATTAGGGAAAGGAAAAGGAGATGGGCACCCCCTCCTTTATTTCAAACTTTGAATTTTTTTCCCTCCAATTAATTCCCTCCTTTGATCTCCTTTATTTCAAACTTTGAAATTTCTTTTCCCTCCAATTAATTCCCTCCTTGATTTCCTCCCTTTCAAACTTTGAATTTTCTTTTCCCTCCTATTAAAATAGGTGGTGGCAGTAATTTTTGGCTTGGTCAATTAAGAATGGGCCCCCCTAGGGCTTCTTCTTTTGGTCTTCGGATGCTCTTGCCCCTTGTTTGTCATGCAATTTCCTTCAGTGTCCTGTACACATAAAATTTTAATTTAATCCATAAAAATTATCATAATGTGCACATGAATCACAATTGCTCATAATTATATGATGGAGAATTAATGTTTATGACCCTCAACTCTATTTTGTTAAATAAAATCGCCAAATTAATTAATTTGCGTGAAAGGCCCAATCTACATGCAAAGTTGAGATTAACGATGGAACATGCATAATTTCCTAATTATATGCACATAAAATGGTGTATATGTAATGAATTACCATAGAAAATGGACACTTATCACACCCCCCCAACTTCAACATTGCTAGTCCCTTAGCAATGTAAACAATTATAGAATTAGGACTAACAAACACTCATGTGTCACAATTCATGGCAAGAACATGATGCACAATTATTTAGACTTTGGAGTATCACAAGTTCAAGTAGTATGTATTCGGTACAAATTTCATCATTCCATGTGTTTAGACATTTCCTCAGGATACACTCAAAATTAAGTATCTTTTTATGTAGGAGTGATATAACTTGACTAGTGACTACCAAACAGTCTAGATGAATGAGTCTTCTACCTTCCACTTAAAGATGATTTTCAATTCTGCCTACATCTCAAATTTAGCTTCTTGAATTACATGTACCTTCACTCCGCCTGTTTATTCATTCTTTTTTTTTCAACACATGGTGTTGCACATCCCTTCCCCGTTTGACGCGAACCTCAACTCTTGCCTTAGGAGAGCAGGCTCGGTTACTAAGTTTAGGGGCATTTTCCATATATATTTTTTGGCAGGTAGCTTTTTCTTTATGATTACTTTCAACGAATGGGCATAGAATCAATCAGCACCTAAGTGTTAAGAAGAATTCCTATCATCCTAATGTTTGTCATCTACCAATCTTATTATTGTGCAATTGTGTGCAAGTTTAATAGAATTTTCAGGTGTATTCTGAGAAAAAGGCTAAAGACATAACTAATTAATTCACCGCTTTAACTTTCTACTCTCATAAGTAAGACTCTAAGTCCTATCATATAAGAAAAATTTCTCATCATGAAATATGAACATGAAGTACTTGTTAGGGGTGTGATGAAAGGTTGCAAGCATTTTGAGAAATTTAGAGCTCGAGCTGCCCCCCAACTTAGGTGACATTGTCCCCAATGGCATGAAGAAAATATAGAAATGAAATAAAGCCATGAAAAGTAGGGGGAAGGATAGATACGACCTGAGAGAGAGATGTCGTCGTCAGAAGAATGCTACTCCAGGTTCTTAAGAAATTAAAAAAAATTGAAAAGGAGAAAGAGTAATTGGGTTACCTCCCAATAAGCGCTAAGTTTTACGTCTTCCGCCAGACGCAATAGAGCTCACGATGGGTCACTCAGCCTTAGAGATTCCTCCTGCAACGTTGGAAGATTTTTAATATAAGGTTTTAAACGTTGACCATTGACAGTAAAAGTTTGACCAGTTTTAGGATCGAGAATTATTACTGCACCATGGTCAAATGTTTTAATTACCATATGGTCCATCCCATCGGGAGTTCAATTTGTCAGGGAATAATCGCAGCCTAGAGTTAAAATGCCAGACCTTTTGGTTGATTTGAAAAGTTTTTTATGAAATGTGTTTATCATGAAATGCTTTAGTCTGGGCTTTGTAAATCCTAGAGTTCTCATAGGTCTCATTGCGAAGTTCCTCTAACTCATTCAGTTGAAGGGCTCTATGGGAACTAGCATGTGCTGAATCAAGATTGAATTATTTGATTGCCCAATAGACCCTATGTTCCAATTCGACTAGAAAATGACATAGCTTTCCAAAAATGAGCCTATAAGGGGACATGCTAATGGGTGTTTTGTAGGCGGTCTGATAGGCCCATAAAGCATCATCTAATCTTTCTGACCAATCTTTCCTATCGGGCCTAACAAACTTTTGTAAAATGTTCTTAATCTCCTTTGAGAAACCTCCACCTGGCCACTAGTCTGGGGATAGTAGGGGGTAGCAATCTTATGTGTTACTCCATACTTCCTAAGCAAAGCCCAGAATTGAGAATGGATGAAATGTGAACCCCTATCACTATTGATAGCCCTGGGACACCCAAACCGAGAGAAAATGTTCTTACGGA